>CM061142.1:675087137-675833381 GCA_030789695.1 Scilla litardierei
AAAATACCAAATGTTTATTCATTTCTTGAATAAAGAAACATACTCTTCAATATTCAATATTCTTGGTTAAATTTGTGCATGGAAAACAATTCTATATAATTATAGAATTTAAATCTATTTAACCAAGTTTGCATGCGACGAGCGACGAAATCACATTTCATATACATTCAACGAATATTAAAATGTGCATGACGAATTAAGATAAAGACAACGACGATGTATATATATAAATGATAACATCAAGAGTACATCCAAGAAGATATCAATACATCAAAATACAACATACCCATCAAGAAGAAATACATCATCATCATCATCATCAAAATAAATACTACAACAACGACAACATCCAAAATACATCAAAACATCATAACCCTCATACTCAATCCTAACCCAAAATACTCTCGCAAAGATATATCATCCAAAGCGTATATAGAGAGTCCTCGGAACAACGATCACGAGGAGGAGGCTGGATCTGCAGCGTCCGTGGGTCCAGTCGACGGAGTGGACTCAGGATCTGCAGGGAGTAGAGGAGTCTCAACAGATGGAATCGTCGGGGCAGGAGTCGAGATCTCAGCAACATGCTCAACAGCAGCAAGGGTGTCGACAGCAGAAGTGTCAACTGGAATATCAGCAGGCTCAGCAACAGGGTCAGCAGCAGGCTCAGACGATTGAAGAGCTGAAGCAGAAGGCTCTGGAGCACCGGAAGTGGTGCCAACTCCAGGACCAGAAGAGGTAGTACCAGCAGCAGCAGCAGCAGTGGCCTCAGCGCCACGGGAAAAAGAAGTAGCAAGCTCGTCAAGCTCCTCATCGTCCATCTCCTCGGCCTTAGACACCGAAGGAGGAAGCTCAATCCCCATCGTACGAGCCATACGGCAGACTACCTCCTCAGTACGAGCCAAACGGGAGTCGTGCTGACGAAGTAGGCGTACGACATCGTCCAAAGTAGCAGGGGAAGAGGAGGCTGCAGCAGCTGACGGAGTAGACTGGGAAGCAGATGCGGTAGACCTCTGCACGTGACGAAGAGCCGCTACAGATTTCTTCACGGCCGTCGCGTTCAGAGGAGTACCCAAAGGACACTCATCGTCAGGTGGGAGAGGAACTCGGAAATGACGAAATACGAGGGTCAACAAGCAGGGGTATGGAATGTGCGCAGACTTATTGGTCTTGCGTATACACTCGAAAGAATCCATCTTATCGAGTATCACGCGAGCCCAATTTATCTCGCACCCCAAGAAAAGAGCGTATATGAGCTTCAAAAACGGCTGAGATGGGAGTGAAGAGGATCCATACTTCGGGAGAAGACAAGACTTCAAAATTAGGTTAAGAACCCACGCATTCGGCTTAAAGGATTTCGAAGGAATACCAATGAATGCGGAGGGGATAACCTGGAAAATCTCAGAAAGAACAGTCTGATCCAAGGAAGAGATATCGTCTACGGAAATGTCTGAGGGGAGGAGACTACACGACGCACACCCAAGGATCTCCCCCAAGATTTCTGCCGTGAGAACTATAGGAGTTCCCAAGACAGTCGTCTCAATGGAGTGGCTGGCATCGTACTGGCCTCGAATACGGTTGGCATAGAACAGTTTCACAAGGCGAGGGTAAGGTTTTGGGTTGGCCTTGGGGTCGTATCGGAGATAATCAATGAGACCACTATAAGACAGAAGATCAGCAAGGCCGAGAAATTCAGAGAACTGAACGTAATGCTCTAACAACAGTGGACAGTGCTCTATACGGTTGTACGCGACGAGACACTGAGGGTCATCGCGGCACAACGATATGTCTACACCGCCGACTGGCATAGGAGCTTTACCCTTGGCCTTACGGGTCTTCGGAGGAGGAGTAGGTTCCCTAGTAGGCTCATCCTCTGGGATAAATTCAGTATCGGAATCGGGAGGAGTAGCCGGAGTGTGAAGTAAGGGCTTTTTGGTCTTGGATTTACGGGGATTGACGGACGCAGTCCTAGGCTTCTTAAGAGGGGGCGACGATGGAGAGGCTTGGGTAGACTTGGCACGACGCTTAGGCTTCGGGGGATTCCTAGGTTCCGAAGGTTGTTCTACGGTCATAGGAGAGGCCCCGGAAGAGGCGATAGGAATTCGAGTCTTAGCCATAGCACTACGAGCACAAGCAATCGAAGATTAGGTCACTAACAACCTAGAGATCACAAGCTAACAACCCTAGAAATCAAGAAATTCGAAAATCACAAGCCCTAGGTTAGAAAATGAAACCCTAGGATCTAGAGCTTGAAATCAAGGAGAGACAACCCTAGAATAGGAAATCGACCTAGGAGAGGGAGGGAGATACCTAGGAGGTGGAGTCAACGGCGGCGGATGGCGGCGATCGACGGAGAAACGGCCGGAAGACGAAGGGTTTCGAGTTGAGGGTTTGGGGTTTTCGGGCTGGAGCAAGTGAGAAGACCGACTAAATGAGAATTTAGTCGGACGAGATCGAGTATAAGTCGGTCGGGAAGCGAAAAGACTCAACTGCCCTAACACACTTAGTCGGTCACAGTTCAAGCACTAACCGACTAGATTACGATCTAGTCGGTCGGTCAATGAGCCTGATCCGACTAAGTCGAAACAGAGGCACAGAGGGATTTTTAGGGCAAAATTTAGTCGGTCGCAGTATACTTACTGACCGACTAGTTTTCAATCTAGTCGGTCGGAAAGTGTACTATGACCGACTAACGAAAGAAAATGATAGGAGATGGATATTGGCTTGATCTAGTCGGTCTGAGTTCATTTGCTGACCGACTAGATGAGCATCTAGTCGGTTGACAAGTGAACTGAAACCGACTAAAAGAGTCCAAAAATTGATAATTGATTTCTCTTCACAAACCACTTGGATGAAACATCCTAACTCACTCATTAGTCATCTAAATTACCCCATAAAACGTCGAAATCTTAAATACGACTTTCAAATATGAATTCGATCATAAATTCAAATATATCACATAAAATTCCCAAAAATTCAATTAATCTAGTATGAATGAAATATCGCGAAATATAATAGCATGCAAGATATTAGAATGAAATATGAATCCTATATCTCGGATTCACCCATAATCCCCAATTCTCGACGCAACCACACAAAGGAGTCCTCCTTTAGGGGTTTCGTGAAAATATCGACGATTTGCTTTTGGGTTTCAACGTACACTAATATGATGTCCTTTTTAGCAACATGATCATCTAAGAAATGGTGTCGGACATCTATGTGTTTCGATCGGGAATGGTGCACCGGATTCTTTGAAAGACAAATAGCACTTTGGTTATCCACCATGATAGGGCTAGTATCACAATGAATACCAAAATCCTTCAATGTGTGTCTCATCCAAAGAACCTGGGCACAAGCGGCACCGGCGGCAATGTATTCCGCCTCGGTGGTTGAAAGTGATACCGAATTTTGCTTCTTGGAAAACCAAGAGACAAGAGAATTTCCTAGAAAATGACAAGTGCCACTAGTACTTTTCCTGTCGGATTTGCATCCCGCATAATCAGCGTCACTATATGAGACTAACTCATATGTGCTAGATTTCGGATAAAGTAATCCAAAATCTAAAGTGTAACTTAGATAGCGAAAAATACGTTTAACCGCTACTAAGTGAGAATCCTTAGGTTGAGACTGATAACGAGCACATATACATACGGCAAACATAATATCGGGCCTACTCGCGGTAAGATAAAGTAAGCTACCTATCATACCTCGATATAGACGAATGTCTACATCTTTTCCGCCCGTATCTTTATCAAGATGCGTAGTCGTGCTCATTGGAGTCTTTTTCCCGGAGGCATTCTCCATTCCAAATCGCTTTAGCAACTCCACCGTGTACTTCGTTTGGTGGATGAAGATTGCATCGTTCAATTGGCGAATTTGGAGACCTAAGAAATATTTGAGTTCGCCCATGTGGCTCATCTCAAATTGTTCCTTCATAACATTAGAAAACTCTTCGCAAAGAGCGAAGTTAGTAGCACCGAAAATGATATCATCAACATAAATTTGAACTAATAAAATATCGTTATTCGCATGCTTAATAAAAAGTGTAGAATCGGCTTTGCCCATTTTAAAATTCAAATCCAAAAGAAAATTCTTTAGGCGATCATACCAAGCTCGAGGAGCTTGTCTCAAACCATAAAGAGCTTTCTTTAGTTTAAAAACGTGATTTGGAAATTTTTCATTTATGAAACCCGGAGGTTGAGAAACGTAAACTTCCTCAACGACATCTCCGTTTAAAAATGCACTTTTAACATCCATTTGAAATAATTTAAAATTCTTATGGCATGCAAAAGACAAAAGTAATCTAATTGATTCTAATCTAGCTACCGGAGCGAAAGATTCTTCGAAATCGATACCTTCCTCTTGACGATAGCCTTGAGCTACTAACCGAGCTTTGTTCCGGACGACGACTTGGTTTTCGTCGGTTTTGTTCTTGAAGATCCACTTTGTCCCTATGACGGTGTGGTTCTTCGATGGTAAAGGAACAAGCTCCCAAACTTCATTTCTCTCGAATTGAATGAGCTCATCCTCCATGGCTAAGATCCAAGCGCTATCTTCGCATGCTTCATTAATATTCTTTGGCTCTATCGATGAGGCAAAGGCACAATTTGCGAAGTGGTGGACTTGCGATCTCGTCTTGACACTATCTTGAATATTGCCAATGACTTGCTCATGGGGATGGTCACGAACGGTATGAAGCCGTTTGGGAATACCTTGATCACTAGGAACATTCTCAACAACTTCATTAGTTGGGTTAGTCTCAATAGAATCAATAGAATCATTAGACTTAGAATTATCAAATGAATCACATAAAACATCCAAAGAATCATTATCATTTAAAATTCTAGTTGGAACAAATCCTTCATTAAATGAGACATGAAGCGACTCCTCGATCGTTGAGGTTCGTTTGTTGAATATCCGGTAGGCTTTGCTACGCGAAGAATATCCGACAAAAATCCCCTCATCGGATCTTGGATCGAATTTGTCCAAACTACCATATGTGTTCTTAATAAAACATTTCGAACCAAAAACTCGAAAATGTTTAACTTGAGGCAACCTACCAAACAACAATTCATAACAAGTTTGTTTAGTGCCGGGCCTCAAAAGTATTCTATTAAACACATAGCAAGCGGTGTGTACCGCTTCCGCCCAAAATTGATGGCCAAGTTGGCTATCATCAAGCATAGTGCGAGCACATTCCACTAGCGTCCTATTCTTTCTCTCAACTACACCATTTTGAGGAGGTGCACGAGGGAAAGAGAAGGTGTGAGTAATACCAACTTCATCACAAAATGTCTCAAAAGACTCATTCTCAAATTCACCTCCATGATCACTACGAATAGTGACAATGGTGATTCCTAAGAGATTTTGTACTTTCTTAACAAAAATTGTGAAGTTTTCAAAAGCTTCATTTTTATTACACAATGAAAATACCCAAGTAAATCTTGAATAGTCATCTACGATGACAAGTCCATACCTTGCATTTCCTAAGGAAGCTACTCTAGTTGGCCCAAATAAATCTAGATGTAATAGCTCTAGTGGCCGTTTAGTAGAGATGCTTTTCTTAGGTTTAAATGAAGATTTAGGAAGCTTGCCGCGTTGACAACAATCACAAAAACTTTTCTTTTCAAAAACAAGCTTCGGAAAACCTTTAATAGAATTCAATTTTGAAAGCTTATATAGTGTTCCAAAGTTCACATGTCCAAAGCGTCGATGCCATAAGTGTTGTTTGTTGAATATTGGACTCCCCGGATTTGGTTTTTGATGATGAGCAAACATAAATAATTCATGAACTAACATTTTGTGAGCGCAGTATTGGAGATCGTCGCCAATTTCACGAGAATATTCAAAGCGACATCTCAACACTTCCAAAAGCTCGTATTCAAGCCTAAAGCTTCGTTGAAGCTCCTGCAGCGCTTTGGAAGTTATGAAGATTCAATCGAAGCTCTCAAAGACCGTTTATTAAGGTTTTATTTATAGTCTTTTAGTTTCGATTGATAGAATGTTAAGCCTTGAGTATATCTTACGTTTCTATCTTCATTACGCTCATTTCGTAGCTCTAGGATTCTTGCACAAGTTCATTCTAACTTCCTCGAAGCGTCGCGCTTCGATTCGGACTTTGTTGTGCATGTTAGTTGGTACAAGAACAAGTACTGACCGACTAGATGGTGATCTAGTCGGTCGGCAACTGTTCTTGGACCGACTAGTTTGATTCCTTAATTTCTTGGACTTTACTGTTTACAGTTAGTCGGTCTACGTTGACTCACCGACCGACTAGTTTGTGAACTAGTCGGTCAGTGATGCTTCTTTGACCGACTAGTTGTGACTTACTGTTCACTCTAAATTTCTCCTAAGCTACTGTTTACCGTTAGTCGGTCTAAGAACGTTTGATGACCGACTAGTTGACAATCTAGTCGGTCAATTTTGTTCTTAGACCGACTAAGTCAACTTGCCTTCAGACTAAGTTGTTTTGCCTCTTAGTCGGTCTACGTTCATTGGATGACCGACTAGTTGTGAAACTAGTCGGTCAGACAGTGTTCTTGGACCGACTAGATGTCTAGGTCTGAAATTCTCTTTCTTCTCAGATCTTCTCTTAGTCGGTCCACGTTGTTTGGCTGACCGACTAGTTGATGAACTAGTCGGTCAGTGAGTGTTCTTTGACCGACTAATTCTCACAGATTTCTTTCCGTTGGAGATTGACCTAACTTGTTTTTATGGGACCCTATAAATACGAACCTAGGTCATTTCTATCACGAAAAAGAGCTGCCATTAAGAGATTCATTGAGTTCTAAAGAGATAGCTATTCTCCCTCAAATCTAAAGCTCTCTTCCTCACAAGAAACCCATTCTCTCTCATTTCTAGATCTAGAGAGAAGCTTGTTCTTGGTGAGCTCTTCAAGCTATTGCTTGATTCAAGTTTCCAAATCATCCCTAGGCACCCATTGCTGCTCATTTCCTTGGTGCTAGGGTTTGGTAACTTCATCTTCCTCAAATCCTTCATTCCACCTATTGGGTAAGAAAAACTCAAGGTATAGGATTTTGTGGTAAGCTTGTTTATTTCATATAAACTCTTTTATATTGCTTATTGGTTCTCTCGGTTGTGAGAGAAGTTTGTGATCCCGAGTTGTGGGATTCACTTTGCCATTGCATGTATGATTTGATCTTGTGAAGGTTTTTCACAAGATATTCATAGTGGAAATCTTGAGTTAGGGTTTCTAACTCAAGTATCCGGAGGGGCTTATATAGTGTTCCAAAGTTCACATGTCCAAAGCGTCGATGCCATAAGTGTTGTTCACTTGTGTTGGCAACGAGACATTGTTCATATGACTTAGGAAGATCCAAAATATAAATGTCTTTACGACGAGCACCGGAAAATAATAATTTTTCATTATCTTTTCTTAAAATCTGACACAATCCTTTCGCAAAGCTAACTTTGTAACCTTTGTCACAAAGTTGGCTTATTGAAATAAGATTATGATTTAAACCACTAACAAGATAAACATCACTAATTAATGGTTTAGAAGGGTTACCGACTTTACCAACACCTATGATGGTTCCGCTCTCGTTGCCTCCAAATACGACGCGGTTTCCATTCGCAATGGGAACCACTCCGGAGAGCAAACGAGCGTCACCCGTCATGTGTTTGGAACACCCGCTATCGAGTATCCAATTCCCTTTGGAGCTAAATTTAAATTTGTTGCTCCTTCCCTTTTTCGTTTCCTTGAGTACCTAAAGATAGACAATTTCATATCATGGTACCCAAGGTCATTGGGTCCAAGGGATTAGACCTTTGGAAGCCAAGTCCAAGTGGACTTTGACTTCCTCACATAATTCTTACTATGCACAACATCCGAAAAATAAGCATTCATATACATTTGTTTTTCGTCCATGCTTGTGTCCTTTGGGCTCCAAATAGTGAAGATTTTGGGAGCCATCATCCTATTGGGTGCATGCATACGACGTTGATTTCTACGTGATGCATGTTGTGGATAGGCATACGGGACATGATGGACTGGTGCACGATGAGAATTATTCATATGATGAGGTGGGTGTACATATGCATGTGAGGGAACACGTGCGTGAGGGTGTCTCACTTGGTGTGCACGTGCCCGAGAATGTGTTGCATAAAAATCATCATATGTGCGAGACGGTGGAGTAGGACGTGTGTTCCTACGTGGCATGGTATTGGTGTACATGTAAGCATGCCCCTTCTTTGGAGGTCCACCCAATGTGGGTTTCTTTCCGAAAGAGGGTGTGGACGAGGTGGAAGCACCATTGGAAGATGAACTTCCAATAGAGTGTTTGCTCCCACTCGTTGAGGCTTCGGAAGTTGGCCTAACAAAAGTAGTGACCGACTTGGATGAATTTCCCATCATATACCCCAAGCCAATGTGGTGTTTGGCCGGAAGTAAATCTTTTAGGATATTATCCAAATGGCCTTTACCCTTGTTGAATTCGTTGATTCGGCCCAATGTGTTCTCATATTTCTCTTTGAGAGAACGCAAAGAAGTATCCAAAGTGGATATTTGCGATGTGAGCACATAAACACGAGATTTAAGATTCTCGTTCTCAATACTCAAAGTCGAGTTTTGAGAAGTTAAATCCGCTATCTCATGTTCTTCCGTATCCTCAATTCTAGCATGTTCAAGTTTAGATTTGAGATTAACAATCTCATTTCTTAACTCTTCAATAACGGTGTCGTTGTTGGTGATGATAGTCTTAGGCGATGTTTGAATGCTAGCTAGGTCATCTTTTACTTTAGTATATCTATTTACTAATTTAGTGTATTTTGACCATAGTTGAGTGTTAGCATCCCTAAGATCATCCATCGTTACCTCATCGCTTTCTTCATCACTATCATCGGAAGAGGAGGATCCTTGATCGTGCTCCTCTCTTGCCATGAAGCACATGTGTGCTTGCTCCACTTGCTCATCATCCGACTCTCCGCTTGAGGAATCCTCGGAGTCGGTGAAGGTAGCTCCGACAAGTCCCTTCTTGTTTCCTTTCGTGTACTTCTTGGACTTGTCATACTTTGGCGCCTTCCACTTCTCCTTTTGCTTGTTTTGAGGACAATCCGCTTTGATGTGTCCTGGCTAGTTGCATTTAAAGCACAAAGGTGGAGAGGCGTTAGTAGAAGTAAACTTAGATTTTTGTTTGAAGTTACCCTTTCGGAAGAAGCGATTGAACTTCTTTGCCATGAGTGCAATGGATTCCATGTCCATTTCTTCTTCCGAGTTCTCATCATCGGTAGAGGTGGATGAAGCCGCCTTGAATGCAATCGCCTTTTTCTTAGGCGCATCTAGGTTCAAATATGACTTCATCTTTTCTTGTAGCTTCACCTTGCTATCTTTGCGTACCTCGTATGACATCAAAGTACCCATTAGTTGAACTACGGTATATTTGTTCATGTCATTACCTTCCTCGATGGCGAAGGTACGTTTTTCCCAAGAAGAGGGAAGTCCTTCAATAAGCTTTAATCACTTCTCCTTTTGAGTGTAGGTCTTGCCGAGGGCCTCTAACTCGTTTATTATGTCAACGAAACGAGCGTAATATTCTTTCATCTTCTCGCCCTGTTGCATATGAAACATTTCGTAATCTTTGGTTACGACTACGAGTTTAGAGTCTCTTACCCTACTCGTCCCTTCATGAAGAATGAGGAGGGAGTTCCAAATTTGATATGCACTCTTACATGTGCATATCTTATTGAAATCCTCGGGCTCCAATGCGCATTGCAAGGCGTTCATTGCCTTGGCATTGCTTACCTCCGCGGCGACCTCCGCGGTAGTCCATTTCTCAAAATCTTCTTCTTCGGGTTCAATATACTCCTTCATTGTAGTTCTCCATAAAGATGCACTTCGGAGGAAGGTTTCCATCCGACACTTCCAGTACCCGTAGTTGGTACCGTTGAAGAATGGAGGCCTCGTAGAGGAATGTCCTTCCATCACGGAAGATGCTCCTTCACGGTTCCTGAAGGTGTCATAGTTGGAAGGTGGACGCACGGTCTGGTTGTCGTTGGCAGACATAGCTAAGTATCTGGCTCCGATACCAAATGTAATGCCCTACCAGCTACTTCACAAGTACTAGAGGGGGGGTGAATAGTACTTTAAAATAATAAGGCGTATAATTCCAAATTAAATTGCACACAACTACCAAATCAATTTGCGGAAGCTTAAATTGAATGACAACAATGAAATTAACAATGCTAACAAACGATGTTAATGGGTTCGGATCCACCCAAGTCTCCCCGACTTGTTCCCGGTGATCCTACGTCCCAACCACCCGGATCCCCTCCGGATACTTGAGTTAGAAACCCTAACTCAAGATTTCCACTATGAATATCTTGTGAAAAACCTTCACAAGATCAAATCATACATGCAATGGCAAAGTGAATCCCACAACCCGGGATCACAAACTTCTCTCACAACCGAGAGAGCCAACAAGCAATATAAAAGAGTTTGGATGAAATAAATACTCTTACCACAAAATCCTATACCTTGAGTTTTTCTTACCCAATAGGTGGAATGAAGGATTTGAGGAAGATGAAGTTACCAAAACCTAGCACCAAGGAAATGACCAGCAATAGGTGCCTAGGGTTGATTTGGAAACTTGAATCAAGCAATAGCTTGAAGAGCTCACCAAGAACAAGCTTCTCTCTAGATCAAGAAATGAGAGAGAATGGGTTTCTTGTGAGGAAGAGAGCTTTAGATTTGAGGGAGAATGACTATCTCTTTTGATCTCAATGAATCTCTGAATGGAAGCTCTAACCTAGATAGAAATGACCTAGGTTCGTATTTATAGGAACCCAAAAACACAAGTTAGGTCATTCACCAACGGATAGAAATCTGTGAGACTTAGTCGGTCAAAGAACAATCACTGACCGACTAGTTCATCAACTAGTCGGTCAGCCAAACAACGTGGACCGACTAAGAGTAGATCTGAGAAGAGATAGAATTTCAGACCTAGAAATCTAGTCGGTCCAAGAATACTTTCTGACCGACTAGTTTCACAACTAGTCGGTCAGTCAGTGAACGTAGACCGACTAAGAGGCAAAATGAAATAGTCTGAAGGCAAGTTGACTTAGTCGGTCTAAGAACAAAAGTTGACCGACTAGATTGTCAACTAGTCGGTCACCAAACGTTCTTAGACCGACTAACGGTAAACAGTAGCTTAGGAGAAATTTAGAGTGAACAGTAAGTCACAACTAGTCGGTCAAAGAAGCATCACTGACCGACTAGTTCACAAACTAGTCGGTCGGTGAGTCAACGTAGACCGACTAACTGTAAACAGTAAAGTCCAAGAAATTAAGGAATCAAACTAGTCGGTCCAAGAACAGTTGCCGACCGACTAGATCACCATCTAGTCGGTCAGTACTTGTTCTTGTACCAACTAACATGCACAAACAAATCCGAATCGAAGCGCGACGCTTCGAGGAAGTTAGAATGAACTTGTGCAAGGATCCTAGAGCTACGTAAAGAGCGTAATGAAGATAGAAACGTAAGATATACTCAAGGCTTAACATTCTATCAATCGAGACTAAAAGACTATAAATAAAACCTTAATAAACGGTCTTTGAGAGCTTCGATTGAATCTTCATAACTTCCAAAACGGCGCAAGAGCTTCAACGAAGCTTTAGGCATGAATACGAGCTTTTGGAAGTGTTGAGATGTCGCTTTGAATATTCTCGTGAAATTGGCGACGATCTCCAATACTGCGCTCACAAATTGTTAGTTCATGAATTATTTATGTTTGCTCATCATCCAAAACCAAATCCGGGGAGTCCAATATTCAACATCCTTAGCTTATGAATTCTTCAGGATCCAATACGTTAATCGGGGTGGATACTGCTGGATCCAGAGTTACCGTGTTTTGCCTCGTTAAAACCTTAACTGTAGAAAACCCAGTGGAAAAAACCAACAACTTAAGGAAAAAAAGTACAATACACAAGTGACTCCCCCTGATCCATACAAGCTTCAGGCTTGTAGGTCTTTCAGCTGTCGCATACCTATACAAGCTTTCTAAAAGTACATCTAGGCAATGCCTTAGTAAACAGATCAGCTAAATTATTACAAGACTGAATCTGCCGTACTTCAATCTGCTTCTTCTCATGTAGCTCGTGTGTCCAGAAGAAATTGGCAGAGATGTGCTTCGTCCTGTTGCCCTTGATGTAACCAGCTTGTAGTTGAGATATACAAGCTGCATTATCTTCAAATAATATGGTTTGATCAAGGTCGTTCGTCTTCAGGCCGGTCGTCACTAGTATGTGATGAATGACTGAACGAAGCCAGACACATTCTCTACTAGCTTCATGGATTACAAGGAGCTCTGAGAGGTTGGATGAGACTGCTGTGGTGGTCTGCTTCAAAGATTTCCAGGAGACTGCAGAAAACGAACACCAGGCTGTGACTTCTCGGTATGTGGATCAGACCTGTAACATGTATCTGCATAACCAATCAAAGTGGAAAATCTACATTTCGGGAAGTATAATCCCAGGTCAACTGACCTATGGAGGTAGCACAGAAGCTGCTTTACTCTGTTTCAGTGGCGCTTCACGCGCTGAACTGTATCTGGCTAGTAGGAAGACTACGAACGCTATGTCGGGATGCGTGCATTTTGCCATATAGTAGTTCTCCAATGGCACCAAGGTAAGGTACTTCAGGACCTAATGTTTCATCCCCCTCTTCTAGCGGATGGAAGGGGTCTTTTTGTATATCCAAAGATCTAACGACCATTGGTGTACTTGGAGGATGGAACTCATCCATATGGAAATTTTTAAGTAATTTCCTTGTGTTTCTGGTTTGGTGTAACAGGATTCCTCCGCTGAGGTTTTCTATCTGTAAGCCAATACAATATTTAGTCTTGCCTAGGTCTTACATTTCAAATGTTAGTTTGAGGGTTACAGATATATCATCAATTTCTGCACGAGATCCGATGAGGTTTAAGTCGTCTAATTAGACGGTTAATAATACGAATCCTGTTCCCGTGGTTTTAATGAAAATACACGGGCAGATTTCATTATTATGAAACCTTGTTGAATAAGGAAAACACTCAGTCTGTTATACCACATTTTTCCTGATTGTTTAAGACCATATAATGATCTTTTAAGTTTAACAGAATAGACGTCTCGAGGTCTATTTTTTATTTGTGTTGGTATTTTGAAACCATCTAGAAGTTTCATATAGATATCTTTATCTATATTACCATGTAGATATGCAGTCACAACGTCCATGAGCTTCATTTCTAGGCCTTCCATTTAGCTTATTATCAATCAGAATGTGATCGTATGCATAACCGGGGAATATGTATATTCATAATCCATCCCTGGTCGTTGGAAAAATCCCTAAGCTATAAGTCGTGCTATGTAGCGTATGATCTGATTATACTCATTTATTTTCCTTCCGAAATACCCACTTGTATCCCACAGATTTTACACCTCTTGGTGTTTGGTCTACTAGTCCAAAGACTTTGCGTTTCAAGAGCGAGTCCAGCTCTACTCCTATTGCTTCGTTCCATTTTGGCCAATCTCTGCGTTTGTTTTCAGCTAGAGATAGTGGATCGATATCATCTTCGCATTGAGCTACGTGAATAGAAATATCGAACGCGAAGTCATCGTCGTCGTCGGTGCTTTTTATGTCCAGTACCTCCCTAATACGTACGAATTTTAATTATATTTCTCCTTTATTGTCCTCTTCGGGGGACTGAAGGAGGGTAGAGGTTACTGGTCCGAGCTCAGCATCCTGTGGTGGGATATTCTTTATTTCTCCAGGTATATTCCTCTTGCGAGGGAATTTATCCTTGGAGCCAGGCGGTCGTCCTCTTTTTATTTGAGGTACGGCCAATTCTGCTACCGGTGGATTGCACCCATCTTTGGGGATGTCAATCCTAGCTGGCGTATTGGCAGTATGGACGTATGATCTGATAATCTTCTGGTTATCAGAAAATTTGTCCGGTAGTAAATGTAATGTATTCTGGTTGTGAAGGATATTCAGGATCTCATCTTCGCCGAGTTTAGTACACGGATCATATTGAGACAAAGACTTAGAGTCCCAAGAAAAGGTCTCAGAAGCTTCAAGCTTTTATTTTGTGAGCCTAGTGTGGAAAATAATTTTATGAAGATGCATCTATCAGTACCATAAAGTACCGAACTGGTGAACTTGATGGGTGAATTGGCCCAGAAATGTCTCCTTGTATTTTCTCCAAGAAGCTAGGAGGTTAAAAACCCCACTTTCAGGTGGGACAGTCTCCTGATTAGTGTTACCCTTATTACAGGGGGATAAGGAAAATCACCCTTTTGAAGAATAGTCAGGTTCCTAAATTTTTGTCCACGGGAGTGGGTTATGATGCGGTACATCATTTCCGATCCTGGGTGACCTAGTCTATAATTGCCAGAGATTGAATTCTAGTGATGTAGAACACTGCTGGTGCTCTATCAGATTATCTTCTATAGGTTGAATGTATGTTTGATAAATGATCGACAGGAGTCCTTTAAAAAGTTCTAGTGTAACGGCCAGTATTTTTAAGCGAGTTTTCGATTGTGCATGCCGGTATTTTTCTTCAGTCATTTAGATAACTTTTCGTCCATACGTGTCAACGCGAGCGCGTCACTGTTTTCGTTTTACCGTATCGTCAATTTTTACCATCAAGCCTTAGTAAATAATTTAACTTAATTATCGTGTTAATTACCAATTGTTGAACACTTTCACTAGTTCACTAATTATTTTATTTTACTCATTACTTCTTGATAAGTTAATAATTACATTTAAACTTACTTAATTACGTTTTTACCTCTCCGCTGCAAAACGACAATACACACGTTGCATTATCAGATCCATCCCCTAAAATTTTTCAAACTTGCATTCTTTTCGTTTGAGCAAGACAACACGTCTCTACACAACCCTTAGTCTAAATATTTCATTAAACACCTATCCTAATCGCATTAAAACTGCTTTGACAAATGCAAAAGTTTGTTCCCCTGCCCATCTTCTTAAGCCCGTAATCTCCTTTGCTGAACCATCCTGTAAACCACTTCTCAAGTATTTCACAAACCAGAAACTCCACCATCAGCCAAACCAATCTGCAAAATTTCCCAACTTCATCAACCGTAACCTGCAAACCCAAATCCATTCCCCAAAATCAAACCAGAAACACTTGTTAACAAATTCATCAAATTCAGTCATCATCCCCAAAACCAAATCATCCAAAATCCAATCCCCCAAAACTGAAATTTGAAATAAAAAACAGAAACAAAACAAAACCTCCAGATGATAAACCCAAACCAAAAATCAACAAAAAAAAACTTGATCTTCAACCCCTCATCCAAACTCCAGCCCTTATTCCCATCTCCACGTGACGCCAACATAAACCCACGCCCCGCCTGCCCGTGCGCCGCCCGAGGAGCACAGCGCGCGCCGCCCAGAACCCGTCGGAGCAACTGACCGCCGGCCGCCGCGCCTGTAGTCGCGCGCGCCGCTGCCTGGGTCACCGAAGTCGCCGCCGGCCTGCTCCCCTTCCGCGCTGCGTCACTCCTCTCCGAGAGCACACCGTGAGTAGCTCTCCCCTTGACCCTAGGTACGTGAGGCCCCCTCTTTTCTTGAGTTGCTGCAGAACTTTGAATAAGAAACAAAAAAAAGAAAAGAGATGAAACGACAGAAGGGAAGAGATGAGATAACAGAGAGAGGGGTAGTTGGAAGTAGGCTAGCCCTTAAACAAATAGAATAGAGTATTGAGATAGACAGTTTTATTTAAAAAAAAGTATTTAAATCAAAAACAAAATGTGACAGTGAGTAGAAGGGTTATTAAAGTTAGTTTTTTTATTAAATTATTTGTGTAAGAGTGATAGATGAAGAGATATTATTACATATTACCCTTAAGTTACTGTTAGTAAGTTATAACCATGTAATTTTGTACCCATGGTCAAACTTGTAGGTAGACTTATTCATAATTTTAACCATGTCATTTTATTAGTATTAGAATCGATATTAGTTTGTTAATTTAATTCCAGCATGTTAGCAAGTTTGTAACTGATGTTAGGGTAATAATACTAGAATCAAAAAATTAGGCGAAGCCAATTCGGGTGTTTTAATATTGCACGTATTTCACAGAAATCTAATTCAGTGATTTGTTTAACCAAAACAGCGAACCAGACATACCGACACGAAGTACCCGTCGAGACGAACCCACGACAACCAATATCACCGGAAATAAGCAAGTGATACTTGCCAGTAAATGTTTAGGCCACGTTTTTAGGCCAATTTATTTGTTAGCGTAAAAGAGACTAGGCAGTGAAATAATAGCTGCCTAGACGCCTTTTTGATCTAGTTTGACAACGAACTAGATCCGACACTTTACCTGCTTTCATTCATGCTGCCATGCCATGTTTAATTTTCAATTAACTGTACGCACTTTTAACTGCTCATTACATGTCATGTCATGCATCAAATTGTTCTATCGTAATTGTGTAGCACACGCTACAATAATTATAACTATTGAGGCTAGGCACCTACTTTGCGGGCACAACCCTATGCCAATAACACTTCCTGGCTCGTGATCCAGAAGATGGGCGCCAGTCCATATACACGTGGAGGGATAGGCTTAAACGATCGCTTGAGCGTAGAAGTGAGCCCGTACAGCCACTTCAGCCAAAAGACGGAAACTCTGTGCACAAAGTGAAAAATCAGTGATTCGTGAATCGTGAAATAGTGTTTTCGTAGCCTCTTTTACGACGTGCATGCATCATGTCATTTAAACTGTTGCATTCTTTAAATGTCATTTCATATTGTTTAGAACTGCTAGTTGCATTATTTTATTTGTATCCTTGCACAAAAGTCCTTTGTTTCCCTTGGGAGACTTTTGCTGACATGTGCCCTTTTCTCTTTGGGTGTCACATGTCAGACTTTTAGACAGAGCAGGTAGCAGAGGACGACCAGTTCGTTGATGCTGAGTTTGAGGTCCATGCAGAGACCGAATTCGAGGACACTGGTGATCAGTCCTATACTCGTTTGGAGTCTCCCCTTAGTTGTTACTTTTCCTTAGTTGCTGTTAGGTTTCGGTGCGTAGCACCTATCTCTCTTTGTTTTGTTTGGCCATGCTTTAGGCCTATTGTTCAGACTTATACTTTTGTGACTATCTGTGATGTTGTAATATTTGTTGGATGTTGGTGGATGTTCTTTTATCTGCTTATTTATTATTATTGTAGTTTCGTTGCAATGCAAGGACCTGCTACTTTTCGAAATTTTTACAGACGCTTATCAGACTGCAGCTTCACAGCTCCACGTCTGAGCGGACCTCCTCACGTCTCGCCTTCCATATTAGGGAAGCGGGGCGTGACAGGTTTTAGTGGTGGCCCATGCAGGTCTCCTCTTTGCATCTGCGAAATATCAGAACAACAATAATGATAATAACATCCAATTAATTATTCATAACATTCGAGTCATGATTAAGTCTAATCTGAACATTTCCTTGTCTTAGATGGCCGGTAGACGCGTTACTCGAGGAGCTGGTAGTGGACCTGGAGCTGGTGGTGGAGCAGGACGTGTTACGGATGCTGATAGAGAACCCACCACAGCTGAGATGATGAGAATGATGCATCAGATGATGCAGGTTCAGCAGGGTATGCTTCAGAATGCCCTTCGCTTCGAGCCGGGAGCGAAGAAGTTTCGGGAGCTGGGCCCGTCATATTTCACTGGGTCAGAAGGAGCATTAGCTGCGGATGAATGGATGAAGAACACAGAGGATAACCTGCTTCTCTCGAAGGTTAACCCAGCTGGATGGGTTGACTTAGTGAAGAAGCGACTGAAGGACAATGCCCGTAGTTGGTGGGAGTTAGAAGAGCAGATGTTAGTGAAGCCTATTCTCTGGGCCACTTTCAAAACGAGATTTAATGAGGAGTATTTTCCTCGAGCTGCCAGGAGGGAGCTGATGCAGCAGTTCATCAATCTGAAGCAAGGAAATCAGACGGTGGATCAGTACCACCAAGAATTCATGAGACTGAGTCGCTTTGCACCGAAGATGGTGGAGACGGCTGAGGATCGAGCTCAGAGATTCTTACAGGGTTTATCTTTGGAGCTGCAGAGCCTGATTTCCTCTTCGGACTTAGACTCTTACCAGAAGTTGCAGATAGCTGCCAAGAGGCAGGAGCTGATTGCCAATCAGAAGAGAGGGCAGTATTCAGGTGCTGGGAAGAGGCCTATGGAGCATGCCAGAGCTGTGGTTAGGCCTGGGTTCAAGCCTAATCAGTCCATGCATTTTAAGAGGCCAGGTGGGCCTAGTCAGAAGACGTGCAGTCATTGCGGCAAGACTGGTCATGTGAAGGAGCAGTGCAGGATGCTTCTGGGCCAGTGCTTGGTTTGTGGCGACTCTTCGCATACTTTAAAGGATTGCCCGAGTGCTAAGCAACCATGGAAGGCACCAGTCGGAGTTCAGCAGCAGAGAGCTCCGGTAGTCGCTGGACGTGGAGCGCCTCTCATTCCCCAGAAGCAGGCTTTCCAGCAGGCCGTTCAGCCTAAGAGGTAAGCCTTCACGATGACTGCAGTGGAGGCAGAGACTGAGAACGGAGTTATTGCAGGTAACTTCTATACTAGTCTTCATTATTTATGCATTATGTTTGATTAGTTAGATCCATGCATTATGTTTGATTAGTTAGATCTATATTAATCTAGTTGCATGTTACCCTTAGGTGTCATCTTAGTTTCATCTCACCCGGCCATGACCCTGTTCGATTCTGGAGCTTCCATGTGCATTCTATCTCGAAAGTTCGTAGTCGAACACTCGATACCCACCTATACACTTCCCAAGTGTTGGAACATTACAACTGGGAATGGTGTAGTGAAGGTTGTACTGGGATGTAGACCATGCCCGTTGGTGATTAGTGGACACGAACTATATGCTAATTTCATTGTCCACGACCTATCCAACTTTGATGCTATTCTCGGCATTGACTGGTTAGGAGCTTTTTATGCCACGATCGACTGTCACTGGAAGAAAGTGGTGTTCGAAATTCCCGACCATCCAGTGTTTGAGTTTGTCGGCGGAGGACGTTCGCTTGGACCTGTCAAGTTTCGAGCCCAGCCTTACCGATTGACCGTTGCATCTATGATTGTTGAACCAGAGAAGCCTGCAGTAGTGAGAGATTTCGAAGACGTCTTCCCTGAAGACATTTCTGGACTACCGCCCGATCGAGCATTGGAGTTCGGCATCGACCTTATGCCAGGAGCTCAACCAATTTCGAAGGCACCGTATCGTATGGCTCCTGTAGAATTAGAAGAGTTGAGAAAGCAGTTGGATGAGCTGCTACAGAAGGGTTTCATTCATCCCAACGTATCTCCCTGGGGTGCACCCGTCTTGCTGGTAAAGAAGAAAGATGGCTCGAGGAGAATGTGCATCGATTATCGAGAGTTGAATCAAATCATCGTGAAGAACAAGTACCCGCTGCCCCGCATTGATGATATCTTCGATCAGCTTGGTGGATCAAGGGTATTTTTGAAGTTGGATCTCCGGAGCGGATACCATCAAGTCAGAGTCAAGAAGGAAGATGTGCTCAAGACCGCTTTTTGGACTAAGTACGGACATTACGAGTTCGTTGTCATGCCGTTCGGTGTGACCAACGCTCCTGCTGTGTTCATGAATCTCATGAACCTTATCTTTTACGACTTCCTTGACAAGTTCGTAGTGATCTTCATAGACGACATCCTGGTGTACTCGAAGAGCGAGAAAGAGCATGCAGAACATCTGAAGATGGTGTTGGAGACGCTCCGTCACCATAGACTATATGCCAAGTACAGCAAATGCGAATTCTGGCTGGATAGAATTGCCTTTCTTGGACATGTAGTATCGGGAGCTGGAATCTCGGTGGATCCGGAGAAGGTCAAAGCAGTCAGTGAATGGCCTACACCTCGATCAGCATCAGACATCAGGAGTTTCCTTGGATTGGCTGGATACTACCGTAGATTTATCAAGGATTTCTCGAGGATAGCTGAGCCAATGACGAGATTGACGAGGAAGGATGTTAAGTTCTGTTGGTCAGACTTATGTGAGCAAGCCTTTTCTACCTTGAAGGAGAGGCTGACATCTGCACCAGTTTTAGCTATTCCAGACAGAAGCGGAGGCTTCGAGATTTTCTGCGACGCATCGGGCAAGGGACTTGGATGCGTTCTGCACCAGCACAATCATGTGGTCGCATATGCTTCGCGACAATTGAAGATCCATGAGAAGAATTATCCGACCCACGATTTGGAGCTAGCCGCTGTCATCTTCGCACTGAAGATCTGGAGACATTTCTTACTGAGTGAGAAAGTGAAAATTTTCACTGATCACAAAAGTTTGAAATATATATTCACTCAGAAGGAGCTGAATATGAGACATCGCAGATGGTTGGAATTGATGGCAGACTACGACATCGATCTTCAGTATCATCCTGGGAAGGTGAATGTCGTACCGGATGCTTTGAGTAGACTGCCCGAAGTGATGATTCTCACAGCTCAGTGGAGATTGCAGCAGGATCTGTGAAGGATGGATATTGAAGCTGTTCTACCGGGAGTCACGTCGTCATTGATGAACAGGCTGATTCAATCGACGATCGTGGATCGAATCAAGATTGCTCAAGCTGGAGATGCTAAGTTGAAGAAGATCAGAGAGCAAGTCGAAGCAAGACTTCGGACAGATTTTCTGATTCACGCGGATGGATCTTTGAGATATGGTAGTAGGATCTGCGTACCTGCAGGAGATATCAGAGAGGAGTTGATGAATGATGCTCACAGTTCGCCTTATTCTATTCATCCTGGAGGTACTAAGATGTATAATGATCTTCGTCAGAATTTCTGGTGGCAAGGGATGAAGAGAAGTGTGGCACGTAGCGTTGCCAAGTGCCTCGTGTGTCAGCAAGTGAAGGCCGAACACCATCGCACTGCTGGACTACTGCAACTTTTGCCGATTCCCGAGTGGAATTGGCAGCACATCACGATGGACTTCGTGACTGGCTTACCTCGGAGCACCAAGCAGAACGACGCAATCTGGGTCATCGTTGATCGATTGACCAAGTCTGCGCACTTTATACATTTCCGAGTTGGGCAATCCACGGAAATATTAGCAAGGAAGTATATGGAGGTAATGACCTAACTCATACCTTTTATAATTTCCTTCTGGTACAAGTCTTGATGTGAATTATATCGTGTAGGAGATCGTGCTCACCAGGTGAGGATGATGATAATGGGATGTGGGATCACTGTGAAGATGATGATATTGGATGCGAAGAAGAAGAACCACAAAGATATGAGGAAGATGCTCACCAGGTGTTCGGTGATTTGCTACAACCAGCCAAGAGTCTATGGCAAGAAGAGGAAAAGGCTGCAGATACTGCTAATTCTCAAGAAGAAAAGGTCAGTTCCAATAGTTTGATGGAGTCTGGAAATTGTGTTAGGAGAATGACTCTAGATCCTGACTCGGAACCAGGCAAGACCAGTATGTCAATCTCACAAACCAAAGTCAATACTAAAGAAACATCTCCAGTGCATTATGCTCAATCTTCTACTGCTCCAGTTGGAGATGGGACACTAACAGGTCCAGGTTCTAAAGCAGTACATCAAAATTTGGCCTTCAACAACTTTATTGATATATACTCCAAGCCATTTACACACAGGACACTAGTACCCGTCTCAGGTAGAAATTGGAACTTTCAAAATTATGTTAAGAAAGTTTTTGTGAAGAAAGTTCTGGGAAAATTTCTACTTCTCTCCAAGCTATTAGCTCCCCTCAATCACCTTGTAAACCTCTCCAAGATGTCAGCTTCTTCTAATCACTTGGTAATCTGATTCCTTTACCTTGAATCCTTGAAAACTCGTCTACATGGGATGATGGGAAGGGTTATTTGTAAGGGAATATTCAAAAGAATAGTGGGTTTTGACACGGGAGGAGATGGAATAGTATTTGGAATTCATGGGTTCTTGCTGAAGGATGAATTCCAATCACAAGGATACATTTTATTCCAAACTTCATGCCAAAATCAATGACACAAAGGCCATATTATAGAGATCTTCATTGGTTCAGTATCTTTCCCAACTGCACTTGCATGTCCTAGCCATGCATTTGATTATACCTTATCTGAATTGTTTGAAATTTCATTAACCATGCTGAAGACTTTTGGAATAAGCAGAAGAAAAATGAAGAGAGGCTTCTGTTTCGACCCTGGGAAATCGGCAATTGTAGGGTTGTCTTGGAGCTTGAAGGGTGTCTCGGTTCTTTTTGTTAGGAAAAAATTTAGTGTGAAGTTTGAGATGAAGAATAAGCTTGTGATATATCAGACACATGCTACTATTCTCTCTCGAGACTTTGCGTTGAGGATTGGAAGTGAGAAGTACTGTAGTTTTGCCTTAACAGTCAATGATGGGCCTTACAAAATTCAGGACATTGTCAAGAGGACCCTCTGTTCATGTACCAATCTTCCTGAAATTAGCAGTGAGGTCAACAAACCCTTTGATGGCTTGCCTGCAATAAGCTTTTTGTTCAAGATATGGGATCATATTCAGATTCTTGGAAGACTTGTGGGGAATTTGTCAGCATTTGCAACCTGCAGTGCAAGGAAAGACCAGGGAACCATGACATCCAGAGTGTATGATGTGGTTGATTTCGTGAGCTACACCTTGGGGCTTAACAAGCATCAGATGACCTGGGAACAAGAAGAATGCTTCAATTTTTATCCTGGAGGAAATATTTGCAGTCATCCCCAACCTCATTCCCTCCCAACATTCAGCAGTGCATTCTCCCAACTCACCGCAGCTCAAGAAGCAGTCGAGAAGTTGATGGAAGCTTTGACAGCAGCTCCTGTCCTAGCCTTGCCGAGCTTCGACCAGGAACTGGAGTTAGATGGTAATTGGATGCATGACACTAAGTGTATGATAGACATCAATCCCTATTTCCAGCAGATAGAAGAGAAGTTGTGGCTTGGTAATCCCGAGTTACAGAAGCACTCGAAGGTGGCCGGTGTTTGCTACTACAAGGGCCGTATCCTAGTCAGTCCCATCTCTAAGGAGATTCAACGAGCTCTGCTCAGGGAGTTTCACAGCTCGGCAATGGGAGGGGACTCTGGTGCATTGAGAACACTCCACCGGATGAGTAATTCCTTTCAATGGGAATGTGAAGTTTGCCAAAGAAATGAGGCTGAGAATGGTGCTTACCCAGGGCTTCCAGACTTTACCTATACCTACTCAGTTTTATTTCCTATAGCATCCTTGGTGTGTGACTTCCTAGGGTATGAAGGAAGAAATAATGCAGACATTGCAAGGGATAAACCTATTGGTATTTCATCAGACTTAAGGGGAAGTTTCAGTATTTTTGCAAAGAAATCCTGTAATTGGGAATTTGAAGGAGTTACGAAGCTTAAAGGTGACTTCCAGGTTTTCAGTGAGACCATTTATAGAAAGAGGAATGAGGACATTTGGAAGGAAGGCCAAATTATGCACCATCTTGTGGAGCACTTGAAAGCGGAGATGGTCGATGGATCTTATAAGGATGCACTGTTTGTATATCTTATGAAGGAACTCTGTGCAGGCGGAGGGTTGTTTGATCAGAAGGAACATTACGCTGAAGGGAAGGCAGCACAGTTAATTAAGACCATATTTGGTGTATTGGAGGCTGGCCATTCTAATGGGGTAATGTGTAGAGATCTTAAGCCAAAGAATTTTTTGGATTCAGTTGACGATACCACCTGGGAATCACATTGTGATTTGGTGCAAAGATTTCTCGATTCGACCTTAAGGCAAGGTCTCGAAATGGAGGAGGGAATGTTAGAACCCAACTCAACGAGCTCGCAGGAGGACTTGGGGAGGTTGAAGAAGGCCAGGGAGCAATGGTCGTTACCGAGAAGACGGGTTCTGGGCCATTGGATGGAGAGCAACAGCAGATTTGAGCCGCTCGTGGGATTTAAATAACAACCGTCCGATCAAGATGGACGAATTAATGGGGCCGTTGATCTCTAACTAAAAGGTGGTCCCTTTATGAGATGGCCGTTGAAGCAGGTGCACTGTAAATTCATCCCTACCGTTCGATGAAATGCCAGAGAATTCTACTCAGCTAGCTGTCCGCCTTGCAACCGTCTCCATTTCGTGAAGGACGAGCGGGATTCTCCGGGTTGTTAGAAGTTTGTTACAAAGGGGGTTATATAATAGGCTGGAATTGTAATAGGAGGTTATCGATGATCATATGAACTATTTTCTCTATTTTTGCACTTTTTAATCTTTGTCTCTGTAATTTCTTTCTACTACCAATGAAATTTCTCAGGTTTCCACCATTGTTGGTGGATTCTTAAGCTTGGATAATAGTTTGAGGATTGTGTTCTTATCATGGTGGAGCGGTCACCGGAAGTGGTTGGAGATGGTCGGGCGCGGGTGTTTTCCGACGGTGGACAGATCTGTCCAAAACTGCCGTTGGGGCTTGGTTTCAAGGGGATTTCAAGGAGTTAGAGATGAGGAAAGAGAGTAAGGGGAATTGCAGATGATAGGGGGTTTAAGAGGAGTCCAACAGTGGTAGGGTGGCCGTCGGTGGTGGCCAGAGGTGGCCGGGCGCGACATTTTTTCGACGATGGACAGATCTGTCCAAACTGCCGTTTGTGTTGTGTTCGAGAGTGTTTTTAGGGAGATAGAGAGTAGAGGAAAAGGGAAGGAGAGTTGCAGGTGATAGGTGGGTCAAAGTGGAGTCAAGTGGAGGCAGTGGCGGCCGCCGGAGGTGGCTGAAGAGGGGTGGCCACACGTTTTTGAAGGGTTGGGACTGTCGACAGATTTCAGCAACAACGGCAGTTTTTGAGGGTGTTTCAAGGGGTTTTGAGGGTGCTAGAGGAGGGAGAAGGGCTGTAGTCGTTAGAGGGGGCAATGGGGAAGTCACCGGAGGTGGAAGGGTGTGAGGATGCCGCCTCCACTGGGGGTTCTTCCTCCTCCTCCGAGCGCTTCCTTGGCCGTCCCATGGGTTTTGGGTTCATTGCTAAGATTCAAAAATAGGAAAAACGAGGAAAATGAAGAACGGGAAGAAAAATTGAAAGAAAATCTCAAACGAGATGTAATTGATTTCAGATCTTCGATGGATTACAATTCTCTCAACTTCGCCTTTTATTCCCTCTCTGCGCCCTAACAGAATTCTGTTAGAATAATCCCTCTCTCTCTCTCTCTCTCTTTAGCTCCGACATTAGCTGGGGTGAGAAAAGATGACAGCTATTAATCCTATCCTTGGGGTCCACCACAAATCGAGGGATTACAATACTCCATCAACTGCGCTTAACGGCTGCGATTAGCCCCTTGATAAAGGGTTGAGATTCCTTCCGCTCCTAATCCAATGGCCAGCTCCAATCCAACGGCTGGTTCCATTTGCCTCCCTCTCGCAGCAGCTTCTTCCCTCAAGCTGGACGACAGTATTGCAGAGCCCTCTTCCTCCATTATTAACGACGAGACTCTTACATTACCTCCCCCATTTTTCGACCTTGCCTCAAGGTCGAAGGTTGGAAAACGCTTCACCAAGTCCCAGTAGCTCTCCCAAGTAGTATCGTCAGCCTCTCTCTGCTTCCATTTGATTAAGACCTATGAAATCAGCGCATTTCACAGACGAACTGTTCTTCGATCCAATATTGCTTCTGGCTCATCCACTACTTCTTCCATATAAGAGGGTTGGTCACTTTGAGTTTCAACTCCTGCTCCCAGCTTCTCCTTCAGTTGTGAAATGTGGAATACAGGGTGAATTTTGGACGAATTGGGCATGTCCATTTTATAAGCCATTGGACCAATTTTCTCAACTATCATATAGGGTCCATAGTACTTCGGACATAGCTTGTGTGGCCTTCTTATTGCGGCTGTCACTTGTTGGTAAGGTTGAAGCCGTAAGTATACCCAATCTCCCACCTCCAGCACTCTCTCGGTTCTTCTTCTATCTGCATATTTTTTCATATGGCTCTGGGCTCTTTTCAAATTGTCTTTGAGGAATTGAAGTGTTACTTCTCTGGAAAACAATTCTTACTCAACTCCTTGTACCCTTGAAGTGTATGGAACATAGCTTAACAATGTTGGGGGTTTTCTGTCGTACATTGCTTTAAAGGGAGTCATTTGGGTAGGGGCCTTCCATGTAGTGTTGAACCAATACTCAGCTAGCGGTAACCATCTCAACCATTCTTTGGGTTCATGACTGCAAAAGCACCTCAGATAACACTCTAGCTGTTTGTTAAGTATTTCTGTTTGCCCATCTGACTGTGGATGGTACGAAGAACTCATGGCCAGTTTAGTCCCTTGCAATGTGAATAATTCCTTCCAAAACAAGATGGTGAAGATTGGATCCCTGTCACTCACCACAGATTTTGGAAGCCCATGTAATTTAAACACCCCCATTGAAAAACACGTGGGCCACTTGCTTTGTCGTGAAAGGATATTTGATTCCAAAAAAGTGTGCTCCCTTTGATAATCTGTCAACTACCACATATATAGCACTAACCTCTCCACATGGTGGTAGCCCTATTATGAAGTCCATGGAGATTTCTTCCCACACTTGATTAGGGATTGAGAGTGGTTGTAACAACCCAGGGTAGGCCAGGTTCTCTGCTCTGCTGCGTTGACATGTATCACACTCTCTTACAAATATTTTTACATCTGACTTCATGCCTTTCCAAAAGAAAACACCCTTCAGCTTGTGTATAGTCCTAGCAGCATCTGAGTGACCCCCAAAGGTGAACTGTGGTGTTCTCTTATCAGAATCTTCGCCACCTCTTGGTTTCCAGGATTTATCAAAATCTTTCCCCTATAATAGTATATTCCATCCACCTTCTTGATCTCCTCTGCCTGCTGGGTGTCCACTTGTAGTTTTTGTTCCAACTCTTTAAAGAATATATCCTGATTAACCATGTCTTTAATGCCCTGTAGCCATTCAGCTTGCACCACTGATATTTGACATAGAGTATAGAAATCTTCCTGCAGGACATCTTCCCCTTCAGACTCTCTTGACAAGGCATCAGCTGCTGTGTTCTTCCTCCCTGGCTTGAACTCAACCTTATAATTGAACTGCTGCAGCTTGACTAGCCACTTGCTTTGAATCCCATGTTGCAATCTTTGTGACAGTAGGTGGCTTAAGCTTATATGGTCAGTGCGTATCACAAATTTCCTCCATATTAGGAAATGACTCCATTTCTTTGTAGCAATAATGAGGGCTAATAACTCCTTCTCATATGTGGATAATAGTAAATTTCTCCCTTTAAGTTTAGCGCTCAGATATGCTATGGGTCTTCCATCCTGCATCAAAACAGCCCCTATACCTTGCCCTGAAGCATCACACTCAACCACAAAATCCTTGCTGAAATTTGGCAAAGCCAGCATTGGAGAAGTCACCAAAGCATCCTTTAATTTTTGGAAAGCTATACATGCTTCGTCACTCCACAAGAATTCCCCCTTCTTCAGCATGTTGGTCAGGGGAGCTGCAATGCACCCAAATCCATTCACAAATTTGCGGGAGTACCCTGCAAGACCAAGAAAACCTCTTAATCCTTTCATGTTTTGGGTTCCCTCCATGCCACTACTGCTTCTATTTTTTGGGGGTCTGCCGCAACACGCTTTCCAGAGATTACATGGCCCAAGTAGTCTACGGACTTTTTGTTGAATTGGCACTTTGAGAGTTTCACAAACAGTTGATTGAACTTCAAAATCTTAAAAACTTCCACTAAATGCTCCAGGTGAGTGTGGAAACTTGTACTGTAAATTAGGATGTCATCAAAGAAAACCAAGACATATTTCCTTAATACAGACCTGAATACTTGATTCATTAGGGATTGGAAGGTTGATGGAGCATTTGTCAGCCCAAATGGCATTACAATGAATTCGTAATGACCATCATGTGTTTTAAATGCTGTTTTGTATATATCTTCCTCTCGGACTCTTATTTGATGATATCCAGCCCTAAGGTCCAATTTAGAGAAACACACAGCTCCATGAAGATCATCTAAAAGCTCCTTTATTATGGGCATGGGGAACTTATCTTTCACTGTCTGTTGATTTAAAGTTCTATAATCAACACATATTCTCCAAGAGCCATCAGACTTTTTACCATGACTACAGGAGATCCATATGGGTCTGTACTGGCACGGATTATCCCAGAACTCAACATCTCTGCAACCTGCTTCTCAATCTCCCCTTTCAAAAAATGGGCATGTTTGTATGGTCTAACACATATTGGCTTGGCATTGGGTTCCAATGAAATATGGTGGTCACAGTGCCTCTTTGGGGGTAAAGTCCTGGGTTCCTCAAATATCATTGAGTATTTTTGCCAATAGCTTTTGTAATTCTGGGGGTTGATCCTTAATTTCTGGCCCTCCTCCATCCCACTGAGTATCCACCAAAGCTAATGATCTCAACTGAATGAGATAACCACTGCCCTCTTGCCTTAATGTCTTTCTCATCAACTTATCACTCACCACCTGGGTTTCTCCCCTTGCTCCTTGCCAAGTGCACTCTCTTCCCTGATAATGGAACTTCATTTGTAGCTTTTTGAAATTCAGTACTATGTCATCCAATTGCTCAAGCCACTGAGCTCCCAACACAATTTGGTTCCCTCCTATTGGCAAAAGAAGCAAATCCAATGGAACCGTAATTCCTTGACACTTCAGCAAAACATTTTTGCAAATACCTGAGTGATTCGGGTTCAATATTACATATTTAACCCCCCATTTAGCCCTATTTTGTGCTCATGAGATGCTACATTTATCTCTAATTCATACGTATTTTCTACACATTTATTTATTAGAGAAAACACACTATTTGAGCACAAAACAGCAATTAATGAAGTATTTTTGCACTTATTATATTTTTCCTAGCACCGTCTCGATCTCACGATTCCAACGACTATTTATTTGTATTTTTCTGAGATCTGTGCTAATTACTGTGTATTTTTTAATGCAGAATACAATTTAATTGAAGAAATACGAAAGAAAATACGTTTAAATACGTATATACGGTCGCCAGCCAATCACAGCACGCCACGTGGCAGCATCCTGCGCATTCCAACCTTTATCCGACGGCAGACACAGCGGTCGACGCGGCCGACTTTCAACCGTTGGATTCAAATCCAACGGTACAAAAGCGATGCGTTCGAAATCAAAATCGTCGTCGACGTGGCAGCATCCGGGCCGTCGCTTTACAATCCAACGATCCGCGATCATCTCGGACTCGATCTCGAAGAGCAGCACAGAAGTGCGACGTGGCGAGCATCCGTTCAGTTGCCGCTTCATCGAACGGTCGACATCACCTCCGAAGCGGCAAAGGGCGGGAGAATGAAGAGGCCGACGTGGCGAGGCGCAGACCGTGTGATTTTCATCCAACGGCCGTCAACGAAGCCGCTTCGAGTCTGAATTCGCGAAGCGGAAATCTCATCGAGGGCTACGTGGCGAGATCTTGGAAGCGTACCGCTCGAATCAACGGTGACTATCGAAGCCGCAGCGAACTGAGTGGGCGAGCGAAAATCGAAGTTGCGGGGCGACGTGGATTAATCTCGTGCGTACGATGTAGATCCGACAGTGCACAATGAAGACGAAGCGGATGCGGGCGGAGCGCGAAGATTGGCGCACACGTGGCGATCTCTAGGAAGATCCCGCTGCGATCAACGGATGAAAAATGATCCGCTCGAGATGAGCGGCTGTGATGCTTCGGGTGCGGGTTTCAGACCCGTTAGCACTCCCCAAACCGCAATCTCTTTATAAAAGGTATTTTAGGGTTTTTTGGGCGTATTAAAGGAGATTGGGGGCGTATTTTGAGCATATTGGAGGCTCTAGGAGCCGTATTCTCCCCCTGAAAAATTCTGTAAAATTCCAGAGGCTTGTTTTATTATTTTCAGAGAGTTTGAAGTGTTTTCAATGAGAATTGGTGATATTTTCTTCAACTTCTACCTCGTATTTTAGTGTTTTTCATCGTATTTTGCTATGAATTCAATGTATTTGGCTATGGATCTTGTTTATTCTGAAATTATGAGTAGCTAGAACTTATTTGTGCTTGGTATGGAGTAGTTAGGGGATATTATTCGTGTTTATTTGGTTGAAATTCCTTGTGCTAAATCGTAAAACGTCGCTAAAATTGTAATCGTTGTTCGTAAATCGACTTTTTTTAGATTCCAAAAGAATTAATTTAGTTGATGATCGCCCCAAAAGGGTGAGTTTTGATCTCCCCAAAAGGGAGTTTCATCCCGTAGTTTTGATCTCTCCAAAAGAGAGTTTCATATCGTATTATAACTTTAGCGACGATCTTTTTGAATATTTTGTTTGAACCCCCAAAAGGGCATCTTCCGATGAATTGCTCCCAAAAGGAGAATTCATTGAGTTATATTGGATATTTTTCCCGGTGAATTGCTCTCAAAAAGAGAATTCATTGTGATATATTCATCGACAAATTAATACGAATCATTGACCCTAACGAACCCATACCTTGCGCATACTCTTTATAGGTATTTTCGTACACGTATTTCTATGTTTATATTGTTCACGTGTTCACATCACCATCACCGTCACCATTGTTGAAGTAGTTAGTCTCTTTCCGATAGATTTCTATTTGATTTGAATTGTGGTTGCAACAGATTTCTTCCCGTGGATTCGACATCTGGACTCCCAGATTTTACTACTTGTACGGACTCTTGCACTTGAGAGAGAGCACCCTTTCCGGTCCCACCAAGTTTTTGGCGCCGTTGCCGGGGAGGAATGGTTTGTGACAACGGTTTAATTCATTTAGAGGACCTTCGGTGAGATCTTTCCACTTTATTGTACATAAACTTTTTTTTATTTTAATTTTTAAAAAATGGAATATATGAACTTCTACTGCACGAACAATCTTTATGATGCACGATATGCGAATGCACACAAACATAGAATGGAAAAGCTCAAAATTGTTAATTTTAATCAAACTGACTGTGAAACTTTCTTTCAGGCCTGGATGAGGTTCACAGACATTATATCGAGCTATCCGCAGCATGGTTTCACAAATGAAGAGCTTATGGAGTTCTTCCTAGAAGGACTACAACCTCAGCTGCAGGAATTATTGGGAAGCATGACGCCGACAGTGGCGTGGGAATACATGGAGTCTCTGCAAGAAAACGAAGAAACCGTGGGAGAGACTTCAGAGAGCGATTCAACGGAGCCTTCGTGCCTCGATCAAGAAGAGCAAAGCGTAGACGTACCTTTGCAATCCTTGAAAGAGGAAGCTTACCAGACTATTCAGACACAGGAGGCCACATCCCATCAATTCCAGGAGAATTTCCTTGCTCGGAGTCGGCAGATTCAAAATTCCATTGAAAATCTTAATTTGATTGCTGCTTGCTTAGAAGAAGGTAATGCTTTTGAAACTCGATTTCAAGAATCTAATACGAGTTCATCTTCTATTGCAGGTACATCGAGCGAGGACACGAATATAAATATATACATGGCAAAAAGTGTGTGCGAAAGAGAGGACGAACTAGCAATTTTGGATGAACGAGAGGAGGAGACAGCTAGGGAAAAGGGTTTTGAGATTATCGCCATGGAGTCAGAACCATGCCCTCCTCCAGTTTTGTCCCAAAATCATTTACCCCTCTCCCCATTGATCGAGCATCGTACAGAGAGTAGTGCATATCTTTCAGGGAGTAGTCGTCAACCTATTTTAATTTCTTTCACTTATTTTGATGACTACGTTTGGAATAATTTCATTGAGAATAATTTTAAAATAATTTGGATTGACATAACTCATCTCTCGCAGGACATTGGCAAACAGCTTATAGAGATGCTTGGAGTTGTGTTGCTGGGGTCCAAATTAGTTTTTGGAGGAAGAATAATCGCCGAGGAGCGCAAGGAGCAAATTGAACAACTTCCTCCACCATCAAAGATTCGGGATCCGCCATTTGATCACGGTGTGTTCTTTCCAGTAGTGTAGTTTTTAAATGCTTTCTAGGTTGCTTGCTTGAATAAACTCGTACCTCTTCCGACATTGTGGACAATGTCCATCTTTAGTTGGGGGGTGTGTATGAGACCTTAGGATTTTTTTTTGCGAAGAATAAATCACCAAATCTCATCTTTTAAAACTCCTTCATATGCCTCAAATGCGGATGATTATACATTAATTGTGTTCTAAAAATTGTTTATGGCTTGATTAATTATTTTTCCTTCATGGAATTGCCTTTAATATGCTATTCATGAAAATTTTCAATTTCCATGATTAATATCTCGAAATAGGTTGAATTGATTTCATGCATGCTAATGTGATGGAAAAAGCTTAAGTATACACGATTTTTAAGAATAGTTTTCAAGTTGAAGAGGAATTTGGCCTTTGTTATTAATGTTTATATTCATGTTGATGGGTTTTTAGTTGCTTACAAAAAGATGGAGAAAAGAAAAGAAAAGAAAAAATTTTGAATGAAGGAAAAGAAAAATGAACGATGAAAAATAAATGAATAAGTATGTCACTAATAAATAACTTGGTTGGCTCGAGTAGTACAGTCCGAGGGGTCCTTTTTGGCCTAATGCCCTATTATCGTCCGATTTGGGAGCCATTGACCGGAACCTCACTCATTTGATGGAGCGATCCAAGTTATACTTTTTTCTGCGAATGTTGCTTGATGCGCGTTACGCGGAACGAATAAAAGAAAAGAAATAGTGAATATACTAAGCAACTTCAATACCCATGTCTTGAATGATTATTTTGATTGGCTAATTCCTTGGAAACAAGAAAACTAGTTTATAACGACGTGTTATACTTTCGCTTGCGCAAAACGATGCTTGCATGATATTTATTCATACTAAATTAGAGAAAATTTCATGTGATTGATTTCGTTCATGGATGTGTATATTGATGGCCAAGACCATGTTGGAATGCGTATTATTGAGCCATGCCATGAGCGATTTGAAAGAACTTTTTGTTTTATTGATCGTCCGTATTTATCGCTATTTTTGCTAGAGACTAGCAAATCGCTAGTTGGGGGTGTGATTCGGGTTCAATATTACATATTTAACCCCCCCCCCATTTAGCCCTATTTTGTGCTCATGTGATGCTACATTTATCTCTAATTCATACGTATTTTCTACACATTTATTTATTAGAGAAAACACACTATTTGAGCACAAAACAGCAATTAACGACGTATTTATGCACATTTTATATTTTTCCTAGCTTCGTCTCGATCTCACGATTCCAACGACTATTTATTTGTATTTTTCTGAGATCTGTGCTAATTTCTATGTATTTTTGAATGCAGAATACCAATAAAATAAAGAAATACGCACGAATATTGGCGCATTACGTGGCAGCCATCCAGCGGCTTCCACTCAAATCCGACGGCTGCAGTGAACGGGCGACGTGGCTTCGCTAGGACCGTGGATGCGCGATCCAACGGACCGGATCGACTCGGATCTGAACGAGAAATGCGGGCAGCGGAGATCAATATTGACCGTTGGATTTCGATCCAACGGATGCTGTCGACCCGCACTGATCAGCGAACGCGGGCGATGTGGCGCCACCAAGACCGCTCGATTCAAATCCAACGGAGCGAATCGCCCCCGCTTCGAACTCGATTTCGCGAATCAACGGCACACGCGTCGTCATCGCAGCGAACCCCCGCTTCAATCGAACGGTGCAAATCAACCCCGCGTTTAAAATCGAAATCGCGAGCGGAGAGGCGACGTGGCCAAGCAACGGCCACACGATCCAGATCGAACGGCGGCAACCGAAGCGGATTCGATCCGCAGCGAACGCAAACGAAAGGATCCGCTGAGCGCGATATTTAAAGGACACGTGGCGTCGTTGTGTTCAATCCCGCCTGGATGTGCGGCTGAGAATTGCCCCGCTTTGGATGAACGGTTGAGATGTTTTCGGGTGCGATTTTGAAGCGGTTTTGCAACCCGTTAAGCAACCCAAACCCGCAATGCCTATTATATAAGCGTATTTAGGGTTTTTGGGCGTATTCAAGCAGATTGGGGCGTATCTTGGGCGTATTGGAGGCTCTAGAAGCCGTATTTCCCCTCTGTAAAATTCTGTAAAATTCCAAAGGCCATTTTCTTATTTCCAGAGAGTTTTGATGTATTTTCAAGGATGTTTGGTGATGAATTCTTAACTTAAACTCCTTATTTGATGCTTTTTCTTCCGTATTTTGATATAATCTTAACGTATTTTGCTATGAAACTTGTTTATTTTCGCATGATGTGTAGCTAAATCTATGTTGTGCATGGTATGGAGTAGTTAGGGGATACTATTCGTGTTTATTTGGTTGAAATTCCTTGTGCTAAATCGTTTAACGTCGCTAAAATTGTAATCGTTGTTCGTAAATCGAATTTTTTAGATTCCAAAAGAATTAATTTAGTTGATGATCGCCCCAAAAGGGCGAGCTTTGATCTCCCCAAAAGGGAGTTTCATACCGTAGTTTTGATCTCTCCAAAAGAGAGTTTCATATCGTATTATAGCTTTAGCGACGATTCTTTTTGAATATTTTGCTTGAACCCCCAAAAGGGCATCTTCCGATGAATTGCTCCCAAAAGGAGAATTCATTGAGTTATATTGAGTATTTTCCGGTGAATTGCTCCCAAAAGGAGAATTCATTGCGTTATACCTATCAACCAAATTAATACGAATCGTTGACCCTAGCGAACCCACACCATGTGCAAACTCTTTATAAGTGTTTTCTTACACGTATTTCTATGTTTATTTTGTTCACGTGTTCACATCACCATCACCGTCATCATTTGTGAAGTGTTTAGTTTCTCTTCGTAGGATTTCTATTTGATTTGAACTGTGGTTGCAACAGATTTCTTCCCGTGGATTCGACACCTGGACTCCCAGGTTTTACTACTTGTACGGACTCTTGCACTTGAGAGAGAGCACCTTTCCGGTCCCACCACTGAGCCTTCAAGATTATCTCCATTAGCTACCCACACTTTAAAGTTCTTCAATTCTTTTACTTCTAACCCCAGATTCTTGGCTAATTTAGGTTGGATAAAACTGTGAGTTGACCCTAAGTCCACTAACACTTGTACAGCTTGTCCTTTAATACTGCCTTCAAATCTTATAGTGTGAGCTGCTGGGATTCCACACATGGCTTGTAATGAGATTGTATGCAAGTGATCTCCTTCTTCCTGGATTGGTTCCCCTTCAGGTGTTTTCTCCTTCTCCATGTTTTCAGCTTCCTCATACAACTCATCCTCTTCACATATACCCTCCATGATGAACAATTTCTTACATTTGTGATCTCTACTCCACTTTTCATCACACCCAAAGCACAAATGATTCCTTCTCTTATACTGTATCTCTTCATCTGTTAACTTCCTGGATATAGGAGATGGTGTAATAGTTTTGTTGGTACTCCCAATTACTGCAGTATGGTGGGTAGATTTACCTTGGATTCCACTTATCCCTGACAGCCTACTGGTCTTCTTTGAGATGAGGAACTTCTCTTCAAAAAATTTGGCCAAGCGTATTGCATTCTTCAGGTCCTGTGGCTCCGCAGCTGCGACCTCAAATCTAATCTCTTCCTTGTGCCCTCTAACAAATTTTTCCAATATATACTCCTTTGGTAGCCTGTCTAGAAATCCCATTACCTTCTCCAACTTCTTCAAGTATTATCTTACTGAACTTTCTTGCTTCAGCTTGGTGAAGACTTGGAATGGTTTCTCCATTTCTGGGGGTCCAAATCTGGTCATTATCTCCTTCTTAAAGTGATCCCACATCATGAACCCTTCCACATTAATTTTTGCCCAGTCGTACCACTGTAAGGCCTCTTCCTTCAAATAAAAACCACACACCTTCACCCAAGTACTCCTCTCAGTTTTGTAATACTCGAAGATCTGAACTACTTGATTGATCCATGGAATGACCTCCTCTCCTCCCTTGAATAGGGAAAATTCTGGCTTCAACCCCTTGGGGTTGTTTTCTCTGCTTCCTGCCCCTTCCCCGCGTCTGTTGTTGGAATTCTTTCCATTATGTGCAGATTGATTCCCTTCTGGCTGCTATGGTCCCCTGTGATTATTCACACAAGTAACTAAAGGTAAGGGTCCCTTCGAGAGTTTGTCTAGCTTACTTGCGAGGCTTTGGTATTGGGCAATGTTGATGGCGATTTGTTGTTGAAGTTGTTGTTGTACCAAGTGCCATTGTTGCTTAATCCAATTGTGAGTTGCCTTCTGATCCTGTTGAATAAGCTCCCATTTCTGTTGGATTTGATGATGAATCACCTTCTGCTCCTCTTCCAATCGTTGAAATATTTCGGTCCAAGTTTCTTCATCGAGGACATTCTCATTGTCCTTCTCCTCCTCCTCCCGATGGCTCGAGTCTGGTTGCTCTGATACCAATTGTGAGGATGCCGCCTCCACTGGGGGGTTCTTCCTCCTCCTCCGAGCGCTTCCTTGGCCGTCCCATGGGTTCTGGGTTCACTGCTAAGATTCAAAAATAGGAAAAACGAGGAAAATGAAGAACAAGAAGAAAAATTGAAAGAAAATCTCAAACGAGATGTAATTGATTTCAGATATTCGATGGATTACAATTCTCTCAACTTTGCCTTTTATTCCCTCTCCGCGCCCTAACAGAATTCTGTTAGAATAATCCCTCACTCTCTCTCTTTAGCTCCGACGTTAGCTGGGGTGAGAAAAGATGACATCTATTAATCCTATCCATGGGGTCCACCACAAATCGAGGGATTACAATACTCCATCAACTGCGCTTAACGGCTGCGATTAGCCCCTTGATAAAGGGTTGAGATTCCTTCCGCTCCTGATCCAACGGCCAGCTCCGATCCAACGGCTAGTTCTATTTGCCTCCCTCTCGCAGCAGCTTATTCCTTCAAGCTGGACGACGGTATTGCAGAGCCCTCTTCCTCCATTATTAACGACGAGACTCTTACAAAGGGGGTCACCGGTGGCCCAGATGGGCGGTGGCCGGCGGCAAAATTCTGGGCGGCAGTGAGTTGCGGCCAAAGTCAGGTGTAGGGAGGTTTTAATGGAGATTTCAGTGGAGAAGGAGAAGAGAGGATGGAGAGGAGAGAGAGGAGAGAGGGGGTGGTGGCCGGAGACCTCGCCGACGACGAGGGGAGGAAGAAGGCGCGGGTTTGGGAGAGGGGGCGGCTGGCTATCGTGACTTCCTAGGGCTTTTTGTTGGGTTGTTTTTAACATGAAGAAAGTTGCTATATACAAGTTAGAATGGGGTGTAGTTTAGCAAAGTGGGAGAGAGGGTGTGAGAGGGAGAGTGTGCAAAAGGGGAAAAACTAAGGTGAGGGTAGCCCCTGAAATCATTCTTGATGCTTAAGAATCCCAAAAGATTTGATTAACTTGATTTCGAAATGGATTAGAGCTAAACAGGTTTATAAAGTAATTAGTGGGTTAGGTTGGGCTAACGTTGTCCGAAAATTATGAAAAAAATATCGGGACGACCGTGACGACGAGAGGCTCGAGGATACGATGGTCAATCACACGTTTGGTCCACGGAGAATGAACTAAAAATAAAAAGATCTGGCGACTAAGTCTAAAGCTACTACGACTCTGCAATCAAACCTGATTAGTGGGAGAACGACCTGTAAAATGACGTTCACTAAAAATCCCACAAATAACTACTCTTCCATATGGTCACAACGACATATCACATTGTATAGTCCGGATCCAAGAAGAGGCCAAATAAAATACGCACACGAAAGAGTCGTACACGCAGAAAATACGAACGATCGGAAAGCGGCCGTTACACGTATAACCGAGGGGCTCGCGAAGGTTGAGAAAATCGTCTTTGATGTTAAGCGTCCTTGGCCCTCGAGAGTTTAAACCCCCGATCGTATAACCGAGGGGCTCACGAAGGTCTGTCAAAGTGATAACTTGAAAGTATAACATTAGCATTTCCAAAAAAGTCTATTTGGAGCAAAGGTATACTATTTGTTCGGTTGTATAGTAGAGAGAAATAGCAACTTCGCTCTATTTTACTGATAATACTTCATTAGATGTTCAGCATTCCACGGGTGAACTAGCTCTTCCCCTTGCATGGTCGCCAATTTGTAAGTAACCGGTCCCAGTACATTGATGAATTGATATAGACCCTCCCATTTTGCTGCATGCTTCTCTTGTCGAACGATCTCTAGAGTGAAAATGGCATTTCTTAAGACAAGATCACCAATCCAAAATATCTTTCATTTGACACTAATTGTAGTATCGTGCTACGCGTTGCTTTTGTTTGATGAGAGTCGTCAGAGCTTGATCTCTTACTTCGTTAATGAGCTCCATATTAAGAGCTTGACCTTCATGGTTTCCTTCTTTGTCGAAGTATTTGATCCTCAAGTACTCTTCACCTATCTCCACCGGGACAGCTGCTTCTGCCCCAAATGCGAGCATGAAAGGACTTTGACCGGTAGCAACTTTGTAAGTCATCCTTGTTGGATCAGGATCCTAGCTTAGAGGGGGGTGAATAGGCTAATAAAAAACATTCGTGCAACCCACGAACAATCACACGCAGGTATAGACACAGGCAGGGTAAATAAAATGCAATCACAGAGTACGCACAGATATACACTGGTTCGGTCGTCCCTACGACCTACTCCAGCCCTGAAAGCAGCTACTAGATAGATATGTAATCAAGGTACAACTACAATGAGTCAAGATCCCCAAATCAACTCTCACCTAGCTCGTACGCACTCCCACGTGCTCTACACTATCAACCTAGTCAGATGCTCTCACCCTTGAGGAGCCCCAACTCGTCAAGTTTTCAAAAATCACAAGTAACGGTAAAGTTTCTCCTACAAAGATCGATACACTAATACACGAATATAAATATTTAAGAGTTTAGAAATGCTCAGTTCGTGTCTGTGTAGTCTTCTCTGTCAATTAGCACGACGTCAGCTTCAGTCTGACGTAAGCGGTGTCTCGATCTGATGTCTGTATCTCAAGTTTTGGATCAAATGGCTATCTGGTCTGTGCACAAAGCAATTCCAGTTCAATCCAATTAATATACGGTATGTGCACACAGTAACTCCCAAAAATAAATCCACGTCAGCATTTTTTCGTTCTCTCGTTTTGATGCGAGGGGATTTCCACGTCAGCTGAGGATTTCCGTCTTCACCCTGGCCTAGGGCATGCAGTCACTTCTCCGATGCATGCTCAACATCGACGAGCGGGTTTGTGATCTTCTTCGATGGCGCTTCGACAACGTCGACACTAGGGCGGTGGACGGTCCAACTTCTCCGGCAACTTCCCTTCGACGATGGCGGACTCCGATGAGATGAAGCGAACGGCATCGACTTGACTTCTCTGGTGGCAAGAACGACAGCTTTGGCGACGTGGGCTTCGAAGACGGCGACGAAGAACTCGACGTCAGCGAGGAGCTCAACGGCGGCAACTAGGGCATGCAGCGAAGAGGGTTTCATCGTCGATGATGGAGGAGAGGTTGCATGGGCTTCACTACTTTGTCTTCATGGTGAGACTCCACGGCGACGGACAGCTTCGGCTTCTCGACAGCAGCACTCTTAGCGACGGTGACTAGGGCAAAGGTGGTCTACGGCGACGAGTTGATGAGCACACGTCTGGGCAGCGACAACTTGTGCTTCGAACGACGCTTAGTCGACGTTGAAGTTGATCGCAGAGACAGCTCCTTAATGACACTTCGAAGATCACACTTCAACTCGTCTTCGACTCACGACAGCTGCTCTTGAATGAAGCGGTCGGATCCTCGTCGACGGCAAGAAGGTAGCACGGCAGCGAGGACGATCCACGTTCAACAATGAAGGGGGCGTCAGCTTCAGCGACGATGTCTCCGACTACAGCAACGTCATCGCCTCACCACCTGAGACTCGACGGCGACTCTACGAAATGTCTTCGACGACATCGTGCGGCTCGACCTTCGACCTCTCCTCGATGCAGATGAAGGATAGTGGCAGCAAGTTTCGTGGCGACGGCGACGGCGACGGCAAGACAAAGATGTCGACTTTACTTCGATTGCTTGATAGCGTACGACAGCAACGCTTGGAGTTTGAAGATGCACGGCTGCAGAGACGAAGATGGCATGGCCTTGTTGCTTGTTCTACGTGAGTTGCAGTTGACGATCCCCTTGAAGATGCGTGAGTTGGCTTGATGGAAGCTTGGGGCTTGATTGATCTCCTTTGCTTGATGATGTAGGGCGATGGGTCTTTGCAAGCTTTTTTGGTTTGTGTTGCCTTGGAGAGAATAATAGCACACCCTTTCTTTTTTGCCGTGTTCAGTTCCAACCCTAGAAGATGACTTATATGAGAGATACTGTTAGGGTTGTGCGGCAATCAAAAATCATAAGTTAGGTTTTTTTGTTTTATATAGATTATGTCATGAGGTTTTTTTTGATATGAATGAGAGTTTTTATTTGAAAAACTCAGTTACACTTTTTTTTATTGAAAGTATCCCTTGAAGGTAGAATTAGATTTGATATTTGGAGAGAAACGATTTGAGTAGGAAAAGGATATTGCCAAATCTCTAATTGATATGAATCAATCACATAGGATTCTCTCCATCTCATCCCATACTTGACCAAGTTCTCTTTGCTAAGTGTATAGCAATTTCTCCATCTCTTTGACTAAGTCATCGTTTGGGTATTTACATCCTTGCCACTCCTGCAAACACTTAACACATGCATCAAATCGTTCACAAATGTTTGTCATCATCAAACAATAAATCCTAGATCGTAAAGAATGCTCGGTAGCTCGTCGGGCCATGAGCCACGGGCCTCCTTAACTTTCTTCTTCAAAGGTTCCAGAATGTATTTGTTTGCAGCTTCTGTCATACCATTGCTTTGAGGATGTGCCACCGAGGAGAAGTGTAGTCGAATCTCCCACTCCGAGCAGAATTTTTTAAAGTTGGAGTAGTCGAATTGTTTCCCATTATCGGTCACTATGGACCGATGTATTCCGAAGCGGCAAATGATTGACTTCCAAATAAAGTTCGTCATATCTTTCCATTTGATACGAGCTAATGGTTCGGCTTCAATCCACTTAGTAAAATAATCCACAACAACAACTAGAAACTTTCTCACCCACTTCGCCTTAGTGAAAGGTCCATGAAGATCGAGCCCCCACTTTGCGAACGGCACTGAGCTGATGATGGGAACCAATTCGGCTAGTGGGGCTGAAGAGTGTTTGAAAATTTTTTGACACTCTTCACATTTACACACATATGATGCTGCATCAGCATCCATAGTTGCCAATAATAACCTTGTCTGATCGCCTTTAGCACGATCATCCTTCCACCATAATGATTTCTGCAAAGGCCTTCATGGATCTCCCTTAGGACATAGTCCGCCTCAGCAGGTCCTAAGCATTTTAAATAAGGGAGCACGTCATACCTAGCACATCTTCGTAGGTAGAAGACGCCTTCGTAAAGAGCGTATGTTAACCCCTGCCTTTCAATCTTCTGAGCTTCTGCTTTTGATTCTGGCAGTTCGCCATCTCTGAGGTATTTGATAATCGGATACATCAATGTTGCCCCCTGATTGATGCAGAGCACTTCGCCTTCGATGATGCTCGGGATCAATAGATTCTCAATAAAGATGGACCTTCCTAACTCAATTGGTGATGAGGAAGCCAACTTCAAAAGTGCATCTGCTCTGACATTATTCGCCCGCGACATGTGCTCTACTTCAGCAAATTTGTAGTTTGCAAGTTCGGTCTTCGTTGCATGGAGATATTTCTTCATCATTTCCTCTATGGCTTCGTAATGACCCTGTAATTAGTGAATCACAAGTTTGGAGTCACTTACCAAGCGCACATGACGAGCTCCAAGGGCTCAACATACTTTCAGTCCATTGAGCGCCGCTTCATATTCGGTGATATTGTTCGTCGCGGAAAAATTGAATCGGAGAGCATACTCCACAATACTCCCATTGGGAGTTCGGATAACTATCCCAGCTCCGCTACCCGACCTGGAGGATGAGCCGTTTACATATACAACCAATTCCATATCTTCTTTCCATGACGATGTTGAGGGATCTTTGACAATTTGTACCCGTTTAAGAAGTTTGCCAATCAGGTCGGATGCTGTCTCGTCTTCTAGATGCATCATGGTACATTCAGTGACGAAGTCCGCCAAAGCTTGCCCTTTGATCTCTGTCCGAGGTTTATAGTGTATGTCGAATTCGCTTAACTCGACGCTCCAGTTGAGCATCCGTCCGGATCTATCCAACTTCGCCAAATTCCTCTCAAGCTGCAAATCTGTCAACACAAAAATAGTGTGAGCTTGAAAATATGGTCAAAGCCGCCTCGCCATGGTAACGAGGCAGTAGTCCAACTTCTCGATTTGGTTATAGCGATTTTCCACTTCTCGGAGCACTCTGCTGGTGTAATAGATCGGCAATTGAAGATTCCCTTCGTCTCCACCGGGTCAAGAGCTTCAACTGAGAATTTATTGTTCGGTGGATTTTACCACAGACGGCGTCAATTGTTGATGGGAAAATCCACCAAACAATAAATTTGTAGTATTGGAAACCAAGGTTACGATGGTCGACTGATGATGTTGATGAGGAGTTGATAGGTCGTCGATTGGAAAGATCCATGAACTGCCGAAGTATCAGTGAGGTGAGGAACCTGTCAAAAGTGGGTCGTGCTTGGGTTCGACCCAAAACCCCTGCAACGTACAAGTTAGTATTGATGTCGAAGAAAGTTTGGATAGTTATGAACGAACTTTATGAATCTAATCTATCTATGCCGAACTGTAATTTTAAGTGGAGAGAGTTCAAGTATGTGTAATGATACATGACCTCTTTTAGTGGAATTATTTTCGAACCCCTCTTCTGCGGGAGAACACTTCCTTTTATAGGAGTTGAGTGATTGATGACGACTCTTCGTCTTTTGAATTGTCGTCATAATGTAGAATATCAAGAGATTGCACGTAGCAATCATTAACGACATGGATCATTGATGGCCACCATTAAATGTTGTCTTTAAATGCTTCCTTTACTCGGCATCTGGAAAGTCGCACATTCCAATCGTCCTAATGGTTTTGTCATTGATTACTTGAGGGTCCCAAGAGTCACGCTCATTAAATGAGGTAACAGCAGCTTTCATAACTTGTCGAAGTAAATGCTTTGTGTTTGGCGTTGCTGATCTTGTGAATATCCGATCTAATGAATATCCGATCTGATGAAGGTCTGAACTTATTTAGAAGCCTTGACTCTTGGCCGTTGACAAAGGAATATAGATTGTCATTATGGGTCGCATGCGATCTATATTTTGGAATATAGGCCGCAACAAAACCCATGCAGAACTAATTGAAGCCATTATGCAATGCGAAGTGTTTGTGCAAAAATATATAGATAAACCCATTTCAATTTTGTTTTATCAGCTTGTAAGCACTCCATCTTACGAGCAAAATTTGATGTATTTGATAGAAAGTTTGAAATAACAAAAATTTTGATGCATAAAGATCATTTTATAAATAACAAAAATTTTGATGCATAAAGATCATTTTATAAATAACAATAATTTAATGAATGGTTATTGATTTGTAAAATATGTTGAATTAGCTTGTGATGTAAAGATCCAATCTCATCGTCTCACCATCTCATTTTATCATTTTTCATGTGTGTGTGTTCCCGACATAATGTTCACAATACTATTCTATTCATCTTCTTTTTGTAAAGATATCAACATGTTAAAATATTTTCATGGATTCAAGAGTGCGTGGCACGTTATTGGCTTTGGTACATGATAATCTTGCTTTGGCATCAACTTGGACATTAAGGTTACAGCTTCAATTATACCATGACACTGTCGAATTTGGCTGGAGACTGGAGTTGGCTTTCTTTTTTCCTGTTCTTTGTGCCACAGAAATGGTAATAGCCGCCAACCAAAGTAGAGGTTAAAAAGCTCGCTTCGAATGTAACATCATCACTTTCCGTAATGGTTCTACCTCAGAGTCGAGAGGATCGCGGTTAGATCAGAATTTTACCAAGGCTATCTGTTCGTAATTTTTTTCCCCAGTGAACTGTTTTACCATCGTATTTGTTTAATTTTTGATGCATTTGTCATTCTAATGTTATCAGAGTTTTAACAATCACACAGAAGACATACATACCAAACAAAAATGCATCGCCGATAGGCAACAAACCAACCAATCTGCCGGGGCTGAGGGCAGAGTTTGCTGAACTCAAAGACTGGCACAAACTCATTCACGAAACACGAGGCTCGCCTCCAGGGTATACTGCTGTAATGGCCGATAAATTTGAAAGCCGAAAGGAAATCTCTTTAACCACCAGAGTGAGAGACAGGAGTAGTGACGAAGTGACCATCCTTGAAAGTGTGCACGTACTGCTGCGGCAATGCATGCTCCACCTGCAGAGTCATTAACAAGAAAAGCTTAGAGTCAGTTTTATGAAGCACATCACTCACTGGAGGTTACTTGTTAAATTTTGCTTTTAACGGGTACAATTCTTCTACAAGAACGAGCATCGAAACTTTGTCAAAGACTGATCTTCCAGCTGCAAAATTTGCAGCTGGATTGGTCGAAATCAAGCTGGAAGCATTAGTGGCCCAGCAAGCCGGACAAATGGAGCTTTTCAGCCTCAAGCATGCTCACAAGACAATTTGATTTGTGATGTTTTTGTTTTAAAGTACATGAAACTTAGACTTCTGCACAGGATTTTGCAGGATTAGGGTCCAAGATGGTTCTTTTTACTGGCCAACACCAAATCAAAGTTTATCTGCCATGAACAGAATTTTGCATGCCATCAGAGAAATTATGCCCAAACTTTCTATTATTGAAAGGGAAAATGAAGGGAATGTGTGTTGGTTAATGCAAACCAAAAAATTGTGCCTTTCAAGTAAGTTAAAGTGGTTTCTTAATTCAGAAAGTTAAAGAAAAGCGATGCATCTTTCAATGATCATCTTGATATTAAACGAATGCATGCATAACAGGCATAATTAAATGCAAGTCTACTACATGCCTGCTTAAATGCAAGTCTACTACTAAGGTACAAGAACTGTCAAATATAGTGCTTTTATAGATACAGAGCAATCCAATAAGAACACCGATATCAGAGAGATAATCTCAGCCCAGCTCTCACAAGCTGGTGTTTGAATCCCAAAACAAATCAACTCCAGGAAGGGAGAAAACACAAGGCTCGGAAGACATAATTCTTCTTGGCATTGCTTGTGTTAAACTCATGTAATAGTTCCCAAAAGAAGCCAGCTAAACTCACTTAACATTAGAAAGGATGGCGAAATTAAGTTGGATCTCTTCATCTGTAGGAGCAGAAATCATATTACAAGGAATTAGACCCACAAAGTGAAATGTATGTGGCCAATAGACTTAAAATCCATGGTCAAACATATTTGAGTCATAAGCCCAAAACATATTTAACCATATCCATCTATTAGTTTACTTGATGCACGACTAGACCCGCTCTTTGATTTCTTGCCATACAATCAATTTTAACTGCTAGAGAAGACACAAGAAACCAAACCCTGACATCATCTTCAAAGTAAACCTTTCCCTCAAACCTTATACGGCAAAGTCTAAAACCTTATTAGATAGCTAATCGGAAGTGCCACTAACTGCGGATACTTTATCAGCATCATCTCTGCCGCAATCAAATCATTAATCATGTGAAAGTACAGCTCATTTTGCTTGCCATCATGTAAAGTTTTTAAATCACAAAGGTGTTCCCAACAATGTTTCAAATATTGGCCATATATCGGTAAAATCAGCAGATATATCGAGCAGAAGGCTCTACATTTGTGAAACATTTGGCGTTTTGGGCTGATATATCGACATATATAGAATATTGTGGCCAATCTTTGGCTGCAATATCAGCATAGAATATTAGTTGATATTCCTTTTTTAAAAAACCGTGTCTATGGATCTGACTGACACGATCTACTAGGGTTTTGATGATAAAATGGGGATTTTTACGGGGAAAGATGATATTTTTATGGGAAATGTGGGATTTTTAGGGTTTTAGAGAGAAGATTTGGGATAAAAGAGGGATTTTTATTGAAGATGAACTGAAATAAAAAAGATACAAGATAAGTGTTGAGACCTTTCAAGAGGATCTCGCTCTCCCAAGCTGACGATTCGAGAGGGGGCCGTGCTCTCCAATTAAAAGAGGGATAATCTCACCTCAAGGTTGTCTTCTTCACAATAATCAAGCATAAGAAATCCATCAGCCCCTCCCACCTATAAATAGAGTTCAGAAATATGTAAAATTACAGAAAACCCCAAACAGACTAAAAATTCCCAAAACGCCTCTAAAATCCGAAAATTCCCAAAACGCCCTTGATATCCCAAAACGCCCCTGATGGGCATAAAGTGTAGATATATCATTACTCCGTCTCAGAAAAACCACCTTGTCCTCAAGTTGGTGAATGAAATCCATGAACGGTGCTACTCCAAGTGGGTCGTCGGGGTCCTTTCGCTGACGGACTGCGAGAAGTGGAGCCACTCCAAGTCTCTCTAGACATCTTCACCTTCGAAAGATGATTCTCAATCAATTGCACCAGTTCCATGGTCTCTCTTGGCCCTCTAGGCCTCTGAATACGGAGCTCAGCGCGAATCGTCGGTTTGAACCCCTTCATGAAGCTTTCTAAGGGCTTCGTAATGACCCTGTAATTAGTGAATCACAAGTTTGGAGTCACTTACCAAGCGCACATGACGAGCTCCAAGGGCTCAACATACTTTCAGTCCATTGAGCGCCGCTTCATATTCGGCGATATTGTTCGTCGCGGAAAAATTGAATCGGAGAGCATACTCCACAATACTCCCATTGGGAGTTCGGATAACTATCCCAGCTCCGCTACCCGACCTGGAGGATGAGCCGTTTACATATACAACCAATTCCATATCTTCTTTCCATGACGATGTTGAGGGATCTTTGACAATTTGTACCCGTTTAAGAAGTTCGCCAATCAGGTCGGATGCTGTCTCGTCTTCTAGATGCATCATGGTACATTCAGTGACGAAGTCCGCCAAAGCTTGCCCTTTGATCGCTGTCCGAGGTTTATAGTGTATGTCGAATTCGCTTAACTCGACGCTCCAGTTGAGCATCCGTCCGGATCTATCCAACTTCGCCAAATTCCTCTCAAGCTGCGAATCTGTCAACACAAAAATAGTGTGAGCTTGAAAATATGGTCAAAGCCGCCTCTACATGGTAACGAGGCAGTAGTCCAACTTCTCGATTTGGTTATAGCGAGTTTCCACTTCTCGGAGCACTCTGCTGGTGTAATAGATCGGCAATTGAAGATTCCCTTCGTCTCCACCGGGTCAAGAACTTCAACTGAGAATTTATTGTTCGGTGGATTTTCCCACAAACGGCGCCAATTGTTGATGGGAAAATCCACCGAACAATAAATTTGTAGTATTGGAAACCAAAGTTACGATGGTCGACTGATGATGTTGATGAGGAGTTGATAGGTCGTCGATTGGAAAGATCCATGAACTGCCGAAGTATCAGTGAGGTGAGGAACCTGTCAAAAGTGGGTCGGGCTTGGGTTCGACCCAAAACCCCTGCAACGTACAAGTTAGTATTGACGTCGAAGAAAGTTCGGATAGTTATGAACGAACTTTATGAATCTGATCTATCTATGCCGAACTGTAATTTTAAGTGGAGAGAGTTCAAGTATGTGTAATGTTACATGACCTCTTTTAGTGGAATTATTTTCGAACCCCTCTTCTGCGGGAGAACCCTTCCTTTTATAGGAGTTGAGTGATTGATGGAGACTCTTCGTCTTTTGAATTGTCGTCATAATGTAGAATATCAAGAGATTGCACGTAGCAATCATTAACGACATGGATCATTGATGGCCACCATTAAATGTTGTCTTTAAATGCTTCCTTTACTCGGCATCTGGAAAGTCGCACATTCCAATCGTCCTAATGGTTTTGTCATTGATTACTTGAGGGTCCCAAGAGTCACGCTCATTAAATGAGGTAACAGCAGATTTCATAACTTGTCGAAGTAAATGCTTTGTGTTTGGCGTTGCTGATCTTGTGAATATCCGATCTAATGAATATCTGATCTGATGAAGGTCCGATCTTGCAAAGGTCTGAACTTATTTAGAAGCCTTGACTCTTGGCCGTTGACGAAGGAATATAGATTGTCATTATGGGTCGCATGCGATCTATATTTTGGAATATAGGCCGCAACAAAACCCATGCAGAACTAATTGAAGCCATTATGCAATGCGAAGTGTTTGTGCAAAAATATATAGATAAACCCATTTCAATTTTGTTATATCAGCTTGTAAGCACTCCATCTTACGAGCAAAATTTGATGTATTTGATAGAAAGTTTGAAATAACAAAAAATTTGATGCATAAAGATCATTTTATAAATAACAAAAATTTTGATGCATAAAGATCATTTTATAAATAACAATAATTTAATGAATGGTTATTGATTTGTAAAATATGTTGAATTAGCTTGTGATGTAAAGATCCAATCTCATCGTCTCACCATCTCATTTTATCATTTTTCCTCTATGTGTGTTCCCGACTTAATGTTCACAATACTATTCTATTCATCTTCTTTTTTGTAAAGATATCAACATGTTAAAATATTTTCATGGATTCAAGAGTGCGTGGCATGTTATTGGCTTTGGTACATGATAATCTTGCTTTGGCATCAACTAGGGCATTAAGGTTACAGCTTCAATTATACCATGACTCGGTCGAATTTGGCTGGAGACTGAAGTTGGCTTTCTTTTTTCCTGTTCTTTGTGCCACAGAAATGGTAATTGCCGCCAACCAAAATACAGAGCTTAAAAAGCTCGCTTCGAATGTAACATCATCACTTTCCGTAACGGTTCTACCACAGTCGAGAGGATCGCGGTTAGATCAGAATTTTACCAAGGCTATCTGTTCGTAATTTTTTTCCCCAGTGAACTGTTTTACTATCGTATTTGTTTAATTTTTGATGCATTTGTCATTCTAATATTATCAGAGTTTTAACAATCACACAGAAGACATACATACCAAACAAAAATGCATCGCCGATAGGCAACAAACCAAACAATCTGCCGGGGCTGAGGGCAGAGTTTGCTGAACTCAAAGACTGGCACAAACTCATTCACGAAACACGAGGCTCGCCTCCAGGGTATACTGGTGTAATGGCCGATAAATTTGAAAGCCGAAAGGAAATCTCTTTAACCACCAGAGTGAGAGATAGGAGTAGTGACGAAGTGACCATCCTTGAAAGTGTGCACGTACTGCTGTGGCAATGCATGCTCCACCTGCAGAGTCATTAACAAGAAAAGCTTAGAGTCAAGTTTTATGAAGCACATCACTCACTGGAGGTTACTTGTTAAATTTTGCTTTTAACGGGTACAATTCTTCTGCAAGAACGAGCATCGAAACTTTGTCAAAGACGGATCTTCCAGCTGCAAAATTTGCAGCTGGATTGGTCGAAATCAAGCTGGAAGCATTAGTGGCCCAGCAAGCCGGACAAATGGAGCTTTCCAGCCTCAAGCATGCTCACAAGACAATTTGATTTGTGATGTTTTTGTTTTGAAGTACATGAAATTTAGACTTCTGCACAGGATTTTGCAGGATTAGGGTCCAAGATGGTTCTTTTTACTGGCCAACACTAAATCAAAGTTATCTGCCATGAATACAGAATTTTGCATGCCCACAGAGAAATTATGCCCAAACTTTCTATTATTGAAAGGGGAAATGAAGGGAATGTGTGTTGGTTAATGCAAACCAAAAAATTGTGCCTTTCAAGTAAGTTAAAGGGGTTTCTTAATTCAGAAAGTTAAAGAAAAGCGATGCATCTATCAATGATCATCTTGATATTAAACGAATGCATGCATAACAGGCATAATTAAATGCAAGTCTACTACATGCCTGCTTAAATGCAAGTCTACTACTAAGGTACAAGAACTGTCAAATATAGTGCTTTTACAGATACAGAGCGATCCAATAAGAACACCGATATCAGAGAGAGAATCTCAGCCCAACTCTCACAAGCTGGTGTTTGAATCCCAAAACAAATCAACTCCAGGAAGGGAGAAAACACTAGGCTCGGAAGACATAATTCTTCTTGACATTGCTAGTATTAAACTCTTGTAATAGTTCCCAAAAGAAGCCAGCTAAACTCACTTAACATTGGAAAGGATGGCGAAATTAAGTTGGATCTCTTCATCTGTAGGAGCTGGAATCATATTACAAGGAATTAGACCCACAAAGTGAAATGTATGTTGGTTAATAGGCTTAAAATCCATGGTCAAACATATTTGAGTCATAAGCCCAAACATATTTAACCATATCCATCTATTAGTGTACTTGATGCGCGACTAGACCCACTCTTTGATTTCTTGCCATACAATCAATTTTAACTGCTAGAGAAGACACAAGAAACCAAACCCTGACATCATCTTCAAAGTAAACCTTTCCCCCAAACCTTACACGGCAAAGCCTAAAACCTTATTAGATAGCTAATCGGAAGTGCCACTAACTGCAGATACTTTGTCAGAATTATCTCTGCCGCAATCAAATCATTAATCATGTGAAAGTACAGTTCATTTTGCTTGCCCTCATGTAAAGTTTTTAAATCACAAAGGTGTTCCCAACAATGTTTCAAATATTGGCCTAAAATCAGCAGATATCGAGCAGAAGGCTCTACATTCGTGAAACATTTGGCGTTTTGGGCTGATATATCGACATATATAGAATAGTGTGGCCGATCTTTGGCTGCAATATCAGCCTAGAATATTAGTTGATATTCCTTTTTTAAAAACCGTGTATGGATCTAACTGATACGATCTACTAAGGTTTTGATGATAAAATGGGGATTTTTATGGGGAAAGATGAGATTTTTTATGGGAAATGTAGGATTTTTGGGGTTTTAGAGAGAAGCTTTGGGATTAAAAATGGATTTTTACTGAATATGAGCTGAAATAAAAAAGATACAAGATAAGGGTTGAGACCTTTCAAGAGGATCTCGCTCTCCCAAGTTGCCGATTCGAGAGGGGGCCGTGCTCTCCAATTAAAAGAGGGATAATCTCACCTCAAGGTTGTCTTCTTCACAATAATCAAGCATAAGAAGTCCATCAGCCCCTCCCACCTATAAATAAAGTTCAAAAATATGCAAAAATTATAGAAAATCCCAAAATGACTAAAAATTCCCATAACGCCTCTAAAATCGGAAAATTCCCAAAACACACTTGATGTCCCAAAACACCCTTGATGTCCCAAAACGCCCCTGATGGACATAAATTGCAGATATATCATTACTCTGTCCCAGAAAACCCATCTTGTTCTCAAGGTGATGCATGAAATCCATGGACGGGGGTGCTACTCCAAGTGGGTCGCCGGGGTCTTCCTTTCGCTGACGGACTGCGAGAAGTTGACCCACTCCAAGTCTCTCTAGACATCCTCACATTCGAAAGGTGATTCTCAATCAACTGCACCAGTTCCATGGTCTTTCGATCCTCTAGGTCTCTGAATACGGAGCTCAGCGCAAATAGTCGGTTTGAACCCCTTCATGAGGCTTTCCTGCAAAGTCTCCTCTGGAATGTCCCTCGCTCGCCCCGACAGTGTCTCGAACTTTTCTCGATATTTCCTAACAAACTCATTCTGCTTCAGTGCCAGCAGCTGCTCCAGTAAATTTCCTTTCTGGGCATCTGATGCGTTTGGGATTCTTGGTCCCAGGGGCATTTTCGTAAATTCAGAAATTCTGTAATTTTTCTCTATTTATAGCCTAGAGCCGGCCCTAATGGGGTTTATGCTAGAATTGTCGAAGAAATCCCTTAGTTAATTTGATAGATAATTTGTCTTAGGACTTTAGTTGGAGATTTTGTCTTTGATCTTGAATCAAAAACTAGGAGGAAGGTCTCTTCTTGAATCGAGACTATTTATCTTGTATTTTCAGTTTTAATATCAATAAAAAACTCTTTTTCCCCAAATCCTCTCTTTCCACCCATAAAAATCCCACCTTTCTTATAAAAATCCCACCTTTATTCCACAAAAAGCCCTAATCGCATCAGCATCTCGATATCGCTCCACCAAGCAATCCTTGAGTTCCTCCCACAAACGTATAGGTCGTCTCTACTCCCTCCACTGGAACCAAGAGAGTGCATCTCCTTTGAAACAGACGCTAGCCACCTCCAGTTTATGCCTCTCCGTCAAACGTGACACGCAAAGAATCTCTCAGCTCAATAGATCCAACCATAAGGATCACCCACTTAAACAACGGCCTCTTCAATTTTCTCATTCTGCCTTCAGCCCCAAGATGCTCATGGTCCATTCGTCCTCTTGCATGTCGATAATCAGTGAGTGTAATAATTGTCGTTCCGTACCTCTCTGTGTCTCTCATAGCCCCTCTTAGGGCTGTTGCCTCTGTCACCATTACCTCCCCAATCATGTTCACCCCAGCCATAGTCATCAACATTCTCCTCAAAGGCTGGATCCTCGTCATAATCGGTCTGAAACTCCTCGTAAGCTGGAAGTGCTTTGCGTCGTCGCCTTTCTGTCGCGTACCGAGGCTCACGAAGTCCAGGGACCTCCTTCACGTCATCCTCAAGCCCCCGAAAGAAGACCAAATTTGTCATCGAAGTTTCGGCGGGCTCCTCGCATGTCCCGAGGTTCTGGGTCATCCTTCCAAGGCTCAAGGTGTCTCCGACGGGCCTGCACGGACACTGAAAGGCGCTGGCAGGCCTGTAGTGGCCCTGCAGGCCCACTGCAGTGGCCTTGCGGCGGGGTCGCAGGACCCTGATGGCCATGCAGGAGGTCGCAGAACCCCCATAACGACTAGGGTTTCCCCGATCTGTGGGGTCTTCCTCCACTCCGTTGAATCCTTCCTCCGCGTGAGATAGATGCCTCCATTGAACTTTTCTTCCATCTTTTTTCACCAAAGTTGTCGTTGTTTGTCCTAGATCTGAATTTTCACCCAAATATGAATTTATCGACAAAGTTGTCTTTAGATCCGCAAATTGTTGCATCATGATTTGCATGAAGATTTCAAATTTTGCATCCATCTGCGCCTCAAGCCCTTTTGTCGACGACTTGACCTCAGATCTGAGATCCTCCATAGCCTTCTCCAGATCTTTAATTTTGCCATCGAATCTTTCCTCCAAAACTTCAATTTTTTAGTTGTAGCCGCCCACATGGATGCCAAGATCGTCACTCTGATACCAACTGATATGATCCACTAGGGTTTTGATGATAAAATGGGATTTTTATGTGGAAAGAGGAGATTTTTATGGAAAAGGTGGGATTTTTAGGGTTGTAGAGAGGATATTTGGGATAAAAGAGGGATTTTTATTGAAGATGAACTAAAATAAAAAAGTTATACGGCAAGGGTTGAGACCTTTCGAGAGGATCTCGCTCTCCTCTCCCAAGCTGCCGATTCGAGAGGGGGCCGCGCTCTCCAATGAAAAAAGGGATAATCTCACCTCAAGATTGTCTTCTTCAAAATAATCAAGCATAAGAAATCTATCAGCCCATCCCACCTGTAAATAGAGTTCAGAAGTATGCAAAATTACAGAAAACCCCAGAAAGACTAAAAATTTTCAGAACGCCCTTAAAATCCGAAAAATCTCAAAACGCCCCTGATGACCCAAAACACCCCTAATGGGCCAAAAGTGCAGATCTATCACTGACCTGATCCTCAACCCAGTACTTAAAACTGATGGATAGAATAGATTAGTGCTTTGTTTTAACCGAGCCCTCTCACTGTATTCTCTATGCTACTAGTGTAAGCTACTAGCAACAATGACAACATACGATAGCATGGTAATGGCATGCGACAGCGGGTTCCGATACGTTTTTTTTTTTCATTTTTTTACTTCTTTTCCCATTTCTCAGTGGGTTCCGGTACGATTGGACAGAGATGTTTTTGTTTTTTTTGTTTTTTTCTTACAGAGGCTCTCTCAGCTCTCTCTGATGTTCTCTTTAGTTTTATCTCGGCTTAGTTCGAAATTGCAAAGTCAATTGGATCTAAAGATTGGAATTTGACACGGTTTGCTCTTCTTGACATTAGGATTTGGGATGGTTTGGTTTGTAGTTATAATTAAAGATGATTGTGTGTCATGTTTAGATGATTTTGGGTTATTTGCTTAATGGGTCTGTTTGTGTTGCATATTCAATGGGGATGATTTTTCCCTCTAAGTATACTTAGCTTAAGGCCAGGGTTTCATCTCTTTGCCTTCTAAGCATATCAAGTTTGGGGATGATTTTGCCCTCTAAGTATACTTAGCTTTAGGCCAGGGTTTCATCTCTTTGCCTTCTAAGCATATCGAGCTTGGGGCGATGGTCACCCCCCCCCCCCCCCCCCCCCCCCCCCGGCGAACCATATATGTCGTACTATATGTTATATTAGTGGAAGTAGTGGCAATAGGTGGGATTTATTGATTTGTAGCCAAATGAACCTGCATCTGAGAAAGCAATATAATGGGATGAAAAGGACCCTTGTTATCCACTAAGGACAACTTCGAGTTAGGACGAAGGACACCATATTTTTATAGTATTGTATTTTTTTAATTCAAATAATGATTTGTGTGTTCTTCTCATTTTGTTTAATAATGTTGTCTAATGTTTTTTAGTTGATGTTAAATTAATATGGTGTTAATATAATGTCGTCCAAAGGATCTAACAAGCCAACAAATCCAGGTGGTAGTGAAATTAAAGACATGTTTGACACATGGAGAGAAGTTGGATGGTAGTACAGGTAAGGTCCAATGCAAATTGTGTAAAAAAGAATTATACGGATGAATTACTCACTTGAAGCAACATCTAGGATGTACAAAAGAGATTGTTCAAAGATATCACGGTGTGCCCGATGATGTGAAGAAGGTGAAGGAGATGGTTGATACTTTCCAGAAGCGAGAGGCTAAAGTGATCGGAATTCAAAGCTTAATGGATGATGTTCGTGTTAGCAAAGAGAAAGAGGTGAGAAGAACGGATTGATGGGCATGTTCACTGCATGTTCACTACTCGACCTTCAGAAGAGTTCGCAACTGGTCTAGCAAAAATTAAGCAGCAATTATTGATTCAAAGTTTAAGAAAAAACTAAAAGGACGTAATAAGATACATTATGAAATGGTTCTGGGAAGTTGAAACTCATTTCCATATCATAACGCGTCCATGTTTCCACCAAATGCTACAGACAATCGGAAAGTTTGAAACGTTTGTGGATGCCCTGATAACTTATACGTCATGCGAAAATGTTTTTCTGAAAGAGATGTAGAGACAAAAACATAAAGGCATTCAAAGAGTTGTGGTGTTTATGGATGCTCCCTTGCAACCGATATTTGGTCGGATCATAAGCGACGAAACATCATGAATATTATCAAGCATTGTCAAGATTCTCAAGAAAAAACTGTATTCTTATGTTCTGAGGATTCTTAACAGGCACAATGGAATATGTATATAATTTTATAGATAAAGCAATCACGGATATATGAGAGGAGAATATGGTGCAAATCATCATAGACAGTGCATCCAATAATATCACGACGATTAACATCTTGGCGTTGAACATGATGGATGTTTCTTGAACATGTTGTGCAACATATACCGTCAATTTGATGTGAGCCGGCATTGCCAAGATCAGACCTATTCAAAATATGATTAGTATGGGTAGGTTTGTGATCATTTTCTTCTAAAATAACATCATTATCATCAGTTCCAATGGATGGATGTAAATAGTTCAGAACGGTTCGAATTGGTTAGTTGGTTTTCTTGTATCCGTATCTAAAATTATTTTTTAAATACAGATTCAAAGACGGATGATGTACAAAAAGAAAATACACTATACATAAAATAGATACAGATATGGATCGGATATAGACAATGAGCATATTTAGTATAATCAATATACGCATCAAATGCCGATTACAGATAAAACATTATAAAATAACAATTCTAATATGTCATCATACTAAGGAAAAGAAATGTCAGGTGAAGAAAGAAGATAGACCGGACCATGTACAAGATCCTTTTACCAAAAGAGGAGCTGTTAAAGGCGCTTCAGAGACCAGCATAGTAGCAAAAGACTTGGTAGTGGTCGTGAGAGCGATGACGAGCAAATGAACGGAGTGTACAGAGCGAGCACTAGAGGAAAAAACATGTGAATATATGATCTTAAATTAGGGTGCCTAACTACAAACGAGTCATCGGTATAATATAGTATCATGAATATCAGATATATGTATCAAAAAATCAAATTTAATTCTCCGAATCAGTATCTGGTCAAGTAGGATACTTGATATCCATATCTATATCTAAAAGGATATGAATTTGATTTGGTTAATCTGAATATGTATACATCTTTAACTGGAGGAGAGATCGTAAGGTCGAAGGCTACTAAGTTTGCCATGATATTTTTATCGTTGAACTCAGTAAGGAAGAAGAAGTTGAAGCAGTGCATCTTTCCTAGCAAGAATACAAGGGAAACTATATATTTCAATAATTACGAATTAGCCACTTTTGATATCCACAAGTAGGCACGTGACAGCTATCAAATTATTTATGATGGAAGTGCAAGAAATTGTTGAGTAGCAACTAGCACGTTTTCAGATTATATGGACCTTGCTCTCAAAGTCTTTTTTATTTGATGAGGTTTTTAGGTGTGGATGGTGATAAAATATCATCAATGAAATTTATCTAGGGTAACTGGAAGGAAACGAAAAAAAGAGATTGCATCGACCTCAAACCATGAAAAGAAGTGTCTTCAAATATGAAAATTTAATCGACAAGAATGGGACGATAAGCTCAAATCAGCCTTGCTCAAGATTGGATGCTATCGGAACTTGTTCTTGTATTATCCTAACAAAGAAGCCAACAAACAGGAAGCACCATCTTTGATGCCTATGTGGAATGCATGCAAGCTACATATAAGAAGGCCCGGGAAGTCATGGCTAAAACTGACAAGCAACTGCCTTTATACCAGAACCAAAAAAGATGCCTTTAGGCTGGAATAAGCAACACAACAGTCAAAACCCTTAATCTTATCCGAGTATAATTTTAATTTTAAAAGAATTAATAACATAGTTAATTTTCTAGTTTCTATATAGAGAATATACTAAGTAATATATTTGTCAATGATACCTGTAGTTTTATAGACCAATGCTCCCAAGTTAAAGCAAACGGCAATAAGGGTCGTGAATTTGACAACTAGTTCTTCCGGACGCGAAAGAAATTGGAACATCTTTGAGATGATAATACAGTTTGTGTAGATACTTTAAAAGAAAACAATTTCTTTTGATGTATTAATGTTGAGTGGTTCTCTTTTGTAGATTAATAGAAAGAACAGAAATGACTAAATAATAAGAAATTACAAGACCTAATCTTTGCCGAATTCAATGCTAAGCTTAATGATAAACATGGAGATCATCTGGCCATATATGATATCAAAGGAAAGAATCATGGATTAGTTAGTGCCTCTAAAATGAAATGATCCATCACATACGGATAGCGACGATGCAATCTTCCCCGATGAACAAATGACTTTGAGGCAATTGACCAAAGTTGCGGAAGCTAATGTGAAAAGAAGAAAAAGTGCAAGAACAAAGACTTATAAGATAACATAAGAAGGAAGAGCGTCATGATCATAGAAGGGGAAGAAACCTACAATGGAAGAGAAATATTTCAAGTCCTCATTGGAAGCACCATCAAAACGACATGGGTGTTTTAGGGTCCAATCACATAAAGGATGATTGATATTTAAAAGAGAGGTAAGACATTAGCCACCCTTTGATGTTTTGATATTTGCTACCTAGTTCATTGTTGCTCATGTGTTTGTTTTGGATCGGAAAACAATTTTCTTATCCATCACATACGGATAGCGACGATGCAATCTTCCCCGATGAGCAAATGACTTTGAGGCAATTGACCAAAGTTACGGAAGCTAATGTGAAAAGAAGAAAAAGTGCAAGAACAAAGACTTATAAGATAACATAAAAAGGAAGAGCAGCATGATCATAGAAGGGGAAGGAACCTACAATGGAAGAGGAATATTTCAAGTCCTCATTGGAATCACCATCAAATGACATGGGTGTTTTAGGGTCCGATCACATAAAGGATGATTGATATTCAATAGAGAGGTAAGACATTAGCCTCCCTTTGATGTTTTGATATTTTGCTACTTAGTTCATTGTTGGTCATGTGTTTGTTTTGGAAAGGAAAACAATTTTCTTGTAATATAAACCATTTGAATCTTGGTTGCTTATGCATGTTACTTTGATTGATTATTTACTTGATATTTTGTGATTAGATGTATTGCTATTTGAGAATTTTTAGTATTGTCCTTTGGATTATAAATTTATAAAGCATGTCTACTGACTATATTACACTCGATGGGTTTGTCTTCATTTTTGAAGAAATAAAAAGAACATACAATGGGTTAGTGATTATAGATTCGTAATTTAATGCAACTTATCGAGGTAAGTATACCTTAAGCATGTTTTCTATGAGTTTATATGATTTATATATAGTCAGATAAGATATGTATATGCCGTTTACTTTTATCATCCGATATGATACTCCAATATTTATTGAATATCCCGGTATCAACCATTGTTATTCTATTTTCCAAGCTAATACAAGCACAATGCCTGCTATTTATAACACTGGCTCCCAAAGGGAATGGAAGATTCCATTTTATCATGTCCAAGAACTTCCTTAAGTCTCCAGCCACTTTGAATACCATATTTACAGCCAACACTGCCATCCCAACCACCAACCCAAAACTCCATAGCCATGCTTCCACCTTGTTAAATGTGATGGACCCGTCAAGGTATTGGGGATAAAAAGGGAAAGATGAGATTTTAGGGTTAAAGTGGGATTTTATGGCTAGCGATCGGATTTTGGAGAAGAAATCTAGGATTTTTATTGAAATCTAGGATTTTTATTGAATGGAAATACAAGATAGTTGGCCTCTTTCGAGAGGAGGCACGTTCTAGTGGGCATTTAATTCGAGTGAAAGACTTACCTCTCCCATTAATCTATGGTTCCTACTCCTAATCTCTTCTCAATTATTCTCTCAAATTTAACATGACCCCTAATTACTCCAAGCGCCCCTTTTATATAATAAGCCGTTTTTTTAAATTACAAATCTGCCTCTGATGCCCAAAATTACAGTTTTACCTTTCTTCCCTAGCCTTTTAGCCGCCGCACCCCAAGTCGTATCAAAATGTTAACTTGTAAGGAATATATGAAGGAATAATGCCCCTTTAACATTTTCCGTACAAAATTTTCTGGTGAAAATTTTTCTGGTAAGTTACCATTCTATCAACAGCAATCTAGGTTTTGTTGCACCACCTCCCTAAACAAGTTGGTAAAACTAACCATAAATATGTGCATAATTTAGTATCCACAGAAGAACCCAGATAATTAAAACAATATGCACAAGACGCAACCTAAGTAAGAGGATAAAAATCAACAACTGCTATAGATTTGAGATAGACAAGAGTAGATGATCTAACATGTAGACGGAATTAACTCACTACATTGGCTTATGGAAACACCTTGTAACCCCTTGCAAAGCACATCATGTCACATTTAACTCCTATGGATTGTCTCAAACACTAGCAAATGCCAAATATAGGTTTACCACAGGCATGTACAGCTTCAAACTAAGGTAGACACACCTTGCAGATTCATGAAACATAAGTTCCAGATCACAACTGTGCACACTATCCGGTCCAATGCACTGATGAAGGCAGTCATTGCATAATTACTTTTTGTTTGATTAATAAATTTGTGTATATACAGACAACAGATATCTCATTTGTCTTTGACGATGACTTAAAATGAAGACTCATTGCTAGCCAAATCATTGTAACTTGTAAGGTGTATACAAGTTCACAATGAAACTGCAATCCTTGCATGATGTCATCGATTGATCAGGTACTATTATGTGTTGTTTGTTTATCAGTCGCATCCAGTCAGATTGTGTTGGACCTTTTCTAAATATATGTTTGTATATGTTTTACAATTGTATGCGGAACCTCAAATATGCTGACATTACTGCCATAAATTATCCATATAACAACCTTTTTCCAACATAGGAAAGCCTTCAGGTGCTTTTAGTACTGTCGAAGGGCATTCACGGGATTCTGAAATATAATGGAGGTCTATTATATACATGCATTCATAAGCTCACAACAAGTAACCTTAAACTATTTGTCACATCACCTTCATCCTCCCTTTTCCTTCCACCAAACAATTACCACAGCCCAGATTTACGACCATTTAGATACCACCATTGTAATGATAACAAAATGCATAAATCTACAACGTACATCAGGATGAAGGAATCAACAGCAGCATTGACCAAAGAAATGCTGCATGTATCTCCAACATGGTGCCCATGCAATTGAATGGAATTTCAATCCGATATGGAATGGGAGCTCTAAAGAAATGCAAGTGCTTTATAGTCCCAAACTTTTGGCAAGTACAACATGTCACCAACTATATGAACATTTGGTTAATTTAACTCTCTCCTAACTTTCATATCAATGTCAACTTCAGATCCTATTGTTTGGATTTTCTAAAAACATTGGAGGGGTTGGTGCCCCTAACTGCAATAAATTTCTGGATCTGCAATACGCACTAACATGCATACCCTAGCAAGGGCTAACCACTAACTCTACCATGCTTATTGCAAACTACAAATTCTATTCAAATAAGAGACATGCATCCAGTGTCACTTTCTGTATCATTAATAGTGTATATTCAAATGTTTTTTCACGTGCTCGGCCATGTGCAACTGTTCATGCGCTTGTACAAACCGCAAGGCCCAATTTTTTAAGCATCTCCAGAAAGTTGTGACATATACAAGGTGATGGTCGCACATGCATAGCACATGACTGAAGTATGTGTTGGATCCTGTAGATGGCAGAAAAACACTAAAGTGTGTGGTGATTAGTGTTTTTTAAAAATAATGCTTAATTAAAAAAATGCCAAAGTCTCCTAGGAGGATTACCTCCTTAGATACTTAATCAACAAATCTAACTACTTGCAATGAAAAGACATACAGCAGAATGTAAACACAAGTGCAAGTAATAGAAAATGAGAGACAATGATCACAACGCAAACAAAGAGGAATCTATCCTGGTTCACCGTCCCTGGGCTACGTCCAGTCCTCCAAACTCCGTTGGGCTTGAATCCACTAGCTTGCCTCAACAAATGAGGACTTCCAACCAATGACAAATGCCACTTCTTCAATAAGTGGTCTTCCGATACAACTTAATGTCTTCCCAAAGAGGACCTCACCATAAAGGCTTTTTACAAACACCAATTACAATTCAACCGAATGTAAAATCTTAGCACCACAACCTTCTGTGGATTTTACAAACCTTTCTTTTGATGAAAAAAGAATAACAACCTTCATATAGCCAATACGTTGAAGCTTTTGATAATGTGTAAACGTGGCTATGGAAAAATTCTTTTGATCCCAAATAATAAAGTTTGAAACAAAAAGATCAAAGAAACTCTAATTTTTGTTATCAAATGAGTAAAGATTAAGCTTTGAGAGAATTACAAATTAAAAAGCAAACCAATGGCTTAAAAGCTTTTGAAAGAATGAAAACTATTGCCCTGAAAATCTTATAGAGAGCTTAAACGAAGATCTTTAAATGCTTGAAAACCTCGATTATTATTTTTCAAAAATTTCTTACAAAGCCCTCAACACTCTCAGCATAAATAGTTGATAAAACCATTAAAACGGTTTCCTAAAATACACCTTCAACGGAAAAATCAACTCTCTGTAAATCACGGAGCTGTGTCGCGTTGGTCCGTTATGCAAAAGTAGTCGACTCATATACAAGTGGTAGTCAACTCCGAATAAAAGTAGTCGACTCATACTTAACGAGTACTCGAATCCTTTTCAGATACATGGGACAATATCTAAAAAGAGTATAAAACTCAATCTAATCTTTTCAAAATAATTTTGAAAGTTTACATCATTATTTAAGAGTGTGTGTGCAAGATTCAACTATAACCTTACCATTGTAAGACAAGTTTACAAAAATGACACATTAGTCACATTTTCTTTTGAAGTCTTGGTGTCTTCCTTAAGCTTAAGCAACTTGTCTTGAAGTCTTGCACCTCCATGAGTTCTTGACTTAGGCTTTTGATCTTTAATTTTATCTCAAGTATCTTAACTCTTATTATCAAGCTCTTACTCCGAATCATCAATCCTAGCCAGCTTAATAAACTACACGACTTCGTTGACTTGATTTTCTACACTCACAAATCATCTTACGTAAACATCATTAACAAACATAATCGTTTGATTATCATCAAAATTAACGCAAGGGTGATGCAATACCAATATTCTCTCATTTTTTGATGATGGCAAACAAGTTTATACATAAAAAATGAAATTATAAAAATAAGATACTTACTCTCCCTACAATGATGCATGGTGTTAGTAAATGACTTTTTAAACTCACATTGCATCAGTGCTTGTTAGAGATAAAAGTACATACAAAGCATGCATCATTCATGTATAAGGTTATGCCAATGTGACTGTGTGTGTGTGAAGTAAATAAGCTATAATGCACATAATGTGTCACTACTATTTTCCCCCTTTTGACATAATCAAAAAGCAATAAGGAGTGTGATCAATAACCAAAGCAAAGTGTGACATAAGCAATGAAATCATACTAAAATCATGTCTTGAGTAAAGATAATCATATCATAAGTAATCAATTAAGCTCTTTCTTATTAATGATACCAAGATCTATATGCAATTTAATGAATGAATCTATCAAGATCTTTAGTAAGAATATCAGCAACTTGATGATCAGTAAAAATATGACTAAGTTTAATATCTATCCTAATGCAATAATCATCAATAAATCTGTGTCTAACATGCTTAGTATATGATGTAATACAAAATTCTTAGTCAAACTTTAGCACTCTTATTATCACAATAAATCTGATGGGACACGGGTTTACACCCACAGGCGCACCCGCGTCCCATCAGCCGCACCCCTTGCTTAGCCGCGCGTGCACACCCTTCCCAAGTTTGACCCGGTTTTGTATGTGAGGGTATTTTAGTAATCGGGTTAAGGGAGGGTTTATTCTTAAGTGAGGGCTAGCCGTCGCTAATTCTCTTATGCTTATTTTAATAATTGAGAGAGTTCTTCGAAGGATAATAGGAGAGTGTGGACGTCCTCGCTTACCAGCGTCTTGGGAGGGTGGTTGCCCCTTTATTGTAGCCAAAAACCTATCTTTATTCGCTGATTTTATTTGATTTAAGTTCAGATTTGGGAAAACCCTATCAATTTGATATCAGAGCACGTGACGATCCATGGCGGCTTCGACGATATCCCAAGATAAAATTGAGGCGTTGGAGGCAAAATTTACGAGCGAAATCGACTCTATCAAGAAATCGTTGGCGGGAAACGATGATTCCATGGCGAAATTAACGGCTTCTATCGACCAACTAACGGTAAATCAAGCAAAGCACGACGAACAATGTGTGCAAATCCTCTTTCAGTTGACAACAAGCAACAAAGGCGAGGGGAACCCTAAATCGGTGGGAAAGGCGGCACCTTTAGTCAAGGGGAAGGAGAAAGTTGAGATTTTGACCCGGAAAACGACTTTGTAGAGGAGGAATTTGTCGAGAATGAGGAAGGAGAGCCGTGGAAGGACGACTATCGCGAGGAAATGCGGCAGAAGGCGGTGGAAGCACAAAGGGGGGCCGACGGCTTCAACCAGCCCCACCCAGGGGCGCGCGATCAGGCGGGAGGGCCGCAGGTGCCCCTACGAGGCCCCGCCGCATCCCAAGACTGCCGCAGGGGAGGCGGCGGCCTCCCCTGGGTTCGCCCAGGGGCGGCGAGGCCCCCGGGGGGCCAGCGACCCGCCCGATCCTGGGGGGGGACCGCTGGGGCCCCCAAGATTACCGGGCGGGGCCGACGGCCCTGCCCCAGGCAAGCCGCGGCCCCGCAGGTCAGAGGAGATCTGCTCGGGAGATTTTCGAGGCGGGAGGCGGTGATATTTAGCAATTTCATGACGATCAGCCTCGTCGGAAGTTGCTTGCGCGTGATTTCGAGGAGGAATTTGGGTCCTGTGGATTTCAGGAGTACGGAGACTACGACGAAGGGTATCGGGACCCTCCCGACCCTCGATTGGACAACGAAAGGTGGCAGCCACCAACCCACCACCAGGAGGGACTCACCGCAGGCACGGGAGGGGGTTACAGAGACTTCCAGGAGAAGCCAGAGGGCAGGTTTGGTGGCGACGAAGGGGGTGGTTATGGAGACCGAGCAGGAAGAGGACCCCATGAGGGTTACGAGCGACACCAGGAGAGGTATCAACACTACCACCAGCTTAAACACGACGGAGGTCACGGGGACCAGGGGGATTCAATATGGACCGACTGAGAAAGCTGAAGATGCCTATATTCGATGGAGCGGACCCGGTCTCGTGGTCTACAGGGCGGAGAGATTTTTTAGAGTCTCCCACATGACTGAGGAGCACAAGTTGGAGGCTGCTGGCATAGGCCTGGATGGGAAGGCCTTGGCGTGGTTTCAGTGGAAGGACGTGAGGCGCCACTTTCGCTCATGTGAGGAGATCAGGGACCAAATGGTAGAGAGGTTCAGAGACCCCCACGTGGGAAACGTGCGGGAGCAGCTGCTATCACTCCGACAGAAGGATACAGTGAGAGACTACTTAGAGAGGTTCGAGGCTCTTTCAGGACAGGTGCACGGGGTGACCGACGAGACGATGGAGAGCACCTTCCTGAAGCGGCTGAAGACCACTATACGCGCAGCGGTACGCATCCATAAGTCTCAGAGTCTGATGGAGACCATGGAGTACGCTCAGATGGTAGAGGACTACCAGCTGGAGGATAGGAGGGCCAGAAGGGGTTGGAGCGGACCGACGAGTCGTAGCCAGCCAGCGACCGGTGGACAGCAGAGAGCCACAACAGGGGCGGAGTCAGTGACCCGGGAGAAGACTGGAGAGAGGGGTAGTGCACTGCAGGCTGGGGGCAGTTCAGGCATATGACGGATGCAGAGAAGAGGGAGAAGCGACAGAAGGGCTTGTGCTTTAGATGTGATGAGCGATTCACACCGGACCACAGGTGTGCGGGGCGCAAGCTCCAAGTGTTGCTATTGGAGGACGATGATGACGAGGCTGACGTCGAGGAGGAGACGGCCGTGGCAAAGGAGGACGAGCCTGAGGGCCATCAGTTGGACGTGACAGAGGTATCCCTCAACTCCGTGTTAGGGTTCACACCGAACCAAACCATGAAGCTGAAGGGAGAGGTTAGCGACCAGGAGGTGACCGTGCTTATTGACAGTGGGGTGACCCACAACTTCATCTCCAGGAGAGTTGTGGCACAGCAGGGGCTCCAGTTGACCGACTGTGACAGTTTCAGCGTCATGATGGGGACGAGGAAGAAGGAGAGCAGTCGGGGAGTTTGCAGAGGGCTGGTTCTGACCATACAGGGGATACAGGTAATCGCAGATTTCTTACCTCTAGACCTGGGAAGCACCGACGTCATTTTGGGCATGACATGGCTGCAGACATTAGGGGAGATGACAGTGAACTGGAAGATGCTACGGATGGAGTTTCAGGAGGCAAGGCGAGTAGTGAGACTTCAGGGGGACCCCAGTCTATGCAGAGTTTTGGTTTCTTTGAAGACCATGGTGAGGACCATCCAGACAGAAGGAGGAGGATACTTAGTGGAGTTGTACTCATTGTCAGGTGAGGGAGGCGCAGAGGCCAGTGCAGAGCAGCGCATTCCAGGATAGGTGCAGCAGCTGATGGAGCAGTTTGAGAAGATATTCCAGGATCCTCGGGGTCTTCCACCACCGAGGGACCACGAGCACGCCATAGTACTGCGGGAGGGCTTGTCCCCCATTAGCGTGCGGCCCTACCGATACCCCCAACATCAGAAGAATGTGATAGAGAGGATGGTGGCGGAGATGGTACAGGCGAGAATGATTCAGCCTAGTGTGAGCCCGTTCTCCAGTCCAGTGCTGTTAATGAAGAAGAAGAAGGATGGGAGTTGACGCTTCTGCGTAGACTACCGGGCGTTAAATAAGGAGACGGTGCCAGATAAATTCCCCATACCGGTGATAAATGAGCTCTTGGATGAGTTACATAGGACAACCTGGCTCAGCAAGATAGATCTCAAGTCGAGCTACCATCAAATCAGGATGCCTCGGGAGGATGTGCCCAAGACGGCGTTCAGGACGCATGAGGGTCACTACGAGTTTCTAGTCATGCCATTCGGTTTGACGAACGCACCTGCCACTTTTCATGCCCTTATTTATAAGGTATTCAGTCCTTACCTGAGACGATTCGTACTAGTTTTCTTCGATGACATTTTGGTGTACAGGCGTACCCTGGAGGAGCACTTGGACCACCTGCAGGTTGTTTTTAGGAGCTGCAGTACCATCAGTTGTATGTGAACGGGAAGAAGTGTCTATTCGGACAGCCACAGATGGAGTATTTGGGGCATGCAGTGTCAGCAGGAGGGGTGGCCGCAGATAAAGCAAAGATAGCGGTGATGCTAGACTGGCCGCGGCCCACCACACTCAGAGTGCTACGAGGTTTCCTGGGTCTGACAGGTTACTACCGCAGATTCGTAGAGGGGTATGGGACAATTGCCTGGCCACTGACAGAGCTATTGAAGAAGAACCAGCTTCATTGGGGAGAGGAGGCGACGACCGCATTTGAGGCACTAAATAGGGCAATGACCTCCGTGCCAGTTTTGGCGTTGTCTGACTTTTCCAGGCCCTTTGTGGTAGAGGTTGACGCATCAGGACATGGGCTGGGAGCGTTATTAATGCAGGAGCAGCAGCCCATTGCTTACTACAGCTAGGTGTTGACCGCGAGAGCCCGACTGCAGACGGTCTACGAGAGAGAGTTGATGGCTATAGTGTTATCTATACAGAAGTGGAGGCCATACTTGTTGGGGCGAAGTTTCCTAGTACGCACAGATCAGAGGAGCCTGAAGTACCTGTTGGAGCAGCGGATGGTAGCAGAGAAGTATCAGAAGTGGTTGCGGAAGCTGATGGTGTACATGTTTGGGATCGAGTATCGCCCGGGGTTGGAGAACAATGCGGCGGATGCACTCTCGCGGCGAGAGGAGAAGGTGGAGCTGGCCACACTAGCAGTTTCCGTGCTCCAGGACTGTGGGCCACTACAGCAGGAGGTTGAGCTAGATCAGGAGCTGACATGCATTTGGAAGGCCCTACTGCGGGGGTCGACGGAGTATCCGGGGTACTCTCTTTAGGATGGGCGGCTTTTATATTGGGGAAGACTGATACTGCCGAGGACGTCGACGTATATACCGCCATATTTCAGGAGTTCCACAGCAGCGCCATTGGAGGACATTCAAGGGTCCTCAAAACCTTTCAGATACTGGCGAGAGAGGTCTATTGGAAGGGGATGAAGAAGGAGGTGGCGAGGAGGGTTGCAGAGTGCGACATGTGCCAGTGTCACAAGTACCAGGCAATGTCTCCGAGGGGTTACTACAGCCGCTGCCCTTACCTGATCGAGTTTGGGAGGACCTCTCCATAGACTCATAGATGACCGCCGAGATCGGGCGGATATACAGTCATATTTGTTGTGGTTGATTGCCTCAGCAAGTATGCGCACTGTGTCCCGCTCCAGCATCCTTACACATCAGTGTCAGTGGCGGAGGTATTTTTGAGGGAGATCATTCGCTTGCATGGACCGCCAAAGTCCATTGTCTCGGACAGAGACAATGTGTTTCAGAGTAAATTCTGGCAGGAGCTTTTCAGGCTGCAAGGGACAGTGTTGAGACGGAGCACAGCCTACAACCCTCAGACCGATGGACAGACAGAGGTGGTAAACCGAAGCGTCGAGACATACTTGCGATGTTTTATTTCAGAAAATCCCAAGGAGTGGGCGCGCTGGCTAGCATGGGCGGAGTACTGGTACAACACGTCATATCACACTGCAGCTCAGACGACGCCGTTCAGTATTCTGTATGGCAGGGACCCTCCCCATTTACTACACTATAGGCAGGACTCAACACCAGTATCGGATGTGGCATAGTATTTGGCGGAGAGTGATGAGATTCTGGAGGAGCTAAAGCTCCACTGACTAGAGCTCAGCAGGTTATGAAGGCGAGGGCAGATTTACACCGCAGAGATGTGCAGTTTGAGGTGGGAGATATGGTGAACTTAAAGCTGAGACCCTACCGGCACCGATCCTTAGCTCACAGGCGAAATGAGAAGCTCGCGTCACGTTATTTTGGTCCTTTCGAGGTTGAGTCGAGAGTGGGACCGGTTGCTTACAGGCTGAGGTTACCTCCAGGATCGGTTATTCACCCAGTGTTCCACGTTTCACAGCTGCACCAGGCGATCGGAGATCACACCCATTTACCCACCTTTCCGGAGACGTTGACAGCTGATATGGAGGTGAGGTTGGAGCCAGAGGCACTGAAGGATGTACGTAGAGGGCGCACGGGAGAGCGCGAGATCTTGCTTCAGTGGAATGATTTGCCCGAGCACGAGAGCACATGGGAGACTGTGGACGTGATGGCGCAGAGATTTCCAGACTTCCACCTTGAGGACAAGGTGGCTCTTTGGGGGAAGTATTGATGGGACACGGGTTTACACCCGCAGGCGCACCCGCGTCCCATCCGCCGCACCCCCTGCTTTAGCCGCACGCACACCCTTCCTAAGTTTGACCTGGTTTTGTATGTGAGGGTATTTTGGTAATCGGGTTAAGTGAGGGTTTATTCTTAAGCGAGGGCTAGCCATCGCTAATTCTCTTATGCTTATTTTGATAATTGAGAGAGTTTTTCGAGAGTTTTTCGAAGGATATTAGGTGTGTGCGGACGTCCTCGCTTACCGGCGTCTTGGGAGGGTGGTTGACTATTTATTGTAGCCAAAAACCTATCTTTATCTTTATTCGCTGATTTTATTTGATTTAAGTTCAGATTTGGGAAAAACCTATCAAAATCACAGATGTAGGACACTTAATAACATAATCAACTAAGGCCTGTCGCATCCAAAGAACTTGTGCACAAGCAAGTCCGACAGCAATATATTCTGCCTCAGTATTGGATAGTGAAACAGAATTTTGCTTTTTGCTAAATCAAGAAACAAGGGAATGTCCAAGAAAATGACAAGTTCCACTTATATTTTTTCTCGTGGTTTTGCAACCAGCATAATCACTATATGAAATAAGATATATTGTACTATCTCTTAGATAAAATAACCCAAAGTCTGGTGTAGTTTTAAGATACCTAAATATGTGTTTTACTCTTAAAGATGCGACTCCTTATGGTATGACTGAAATCTAATACAAACACATAATAAACATTATATCAGGTCTACTCGCAGTAAGATAGAGTAAAAAGTCAATCATACTTCTATAGGTTCATTGATCTACATTCTTACCCTTCTCATCTTTATCCAAGGAGATAGAAGTGGTCATAGGCATATCCTTCCCTGCTGCATCCTCCATCCCAAACCTTTTGAGTAGATCATTTACGTACTTAGTTTGGTGAATGAATGTCCCCTCCTTTGACTGACTGACATGTAACACTAAATAGAATGTGAGCTCTCACATGTGACACATCTCAAATTCATACTGCATCAATTTAGCAAATTTTTGTCGTAGATTTTCATTAGTAGATCTAAATATAATATCACCAACATAAATTTGGATAAGAATAATATCACTACCAATTTTCTTAATAAACAATGTAATGTCATCGATTAAGAACTTTCTTATCTCTCGCACCAAGCTCTAGGAGCTTGTTTCAACTATATAAAGCTTTCTTTAACTTATAAACATAATCAACATGCTTCTCATAAACAAATACAGGTGATTGTTCGACATAAACTTCTTCCTTAATGTATCCATTAAGAAATGCACTCCTAACATTCATTTGATATAGTTTAAAATTCATGAATGAAACAAAAGCTAATAACATTCTAATAGATTCTAATATGGCTCCGAGAGCAAAAGTCTCATCAAAATCAATACCTTCTTGTGAATATCCTTGAGCTACTAACCTTACTTTGTTTCTTATCACGGTTCCATCTTCATCTAATTTGTTTCTATATACCCATTTGGTTCCAATACGGGATGATCTTGCGGCCTTGGAACTAGCTCCCAAACTTGATTTCTCTCAAATTGTAGAATCTCTTCTTGCATTGCCTCGATCCACGAGCTATCTGCAAAAGCCTCATCTACCTTTTTCGGCTCAATATCAGAAACAAATGCAACATGTGTCATATGCTTCATTTGTGACCTAGTCGTAACGCAAGCTCTTGCTCCGAATCATCAATCCTAGCAAGCTTGAATAAATTCCATGACTTTGTTGACTTGATTTCCTACACTCACAAATCATCTTACAAAAAATCATTAGCAAACATAATTGTTTGCTTATCATCAAAACTAACGATGGGGTGATGCAATAGCCAACAATATGGTCTATATAGAGCATAACACTGTCTCTCATTGTGTGCATGTGTAAAGGACAAGTCAGGAAACAAGGCCACCAAATTTCCAAGCATCTATAAAAATCTGCAACAGATACGAGGTGTTGGTCACATATACAGAGCGCAGACCTAAAATCTAGGCTGTCTATTGCCAAAGTCTCAAACAGACAACAATTAGAGTAAACAAACTATGAGAATTCTTACCCAGTCACTGTCAGCTTCTGCACCAGGAATCAGCACATTTATTTCAGTTGATTTAGCCGTGGTTATAGAAGCATGTAACGAATCTTTGCTTAGATATAATTGGCATCCAGTTGTGTTGTCAATTGATATTGTTGGTGCTGAACCCTGCACACACAAAAAGGCAATCATGTGAGAGCAAGAAAAAAGCTGACAAAATTCAACTTAAGGGGAAAATTATTTTACGACCAAATTTTACCTTGATTTAATTGTATACCCACATGGTTTCAAAAATCATCTCATGCTCAAATACAGAACTCAAAGTTTGCCGAATATTTAGAATACATATGATATAGAGTATATGTGAGTGATGATTCACGTTTTGCCTTGAAAAATTAAGCAAGATGTGTGCAACTGTGCCTTACTAAAATCACATCTCATACGTGGTGGTCGACGTGCTGACGGGAGTATGGTGATGGAGAGCATGTCTGAACGATAGCCGTTGGCAGCAAGTGTGGGAGTCCTCCACAACAGGCCATGAGGCGACTTCAGAGGTGGCAAGGAAGAGGGGGAGGGGTTTGGTTTTAAATTTGTGGTAGGGAGTTCAGATACGGAGGGGTAGTTAGGGAGGGAGGAGAAAGTGTAATATGTGGGGTAGGGTTGGAGTTCAAAGAGGGAGTCAAGAGAGATTGATATTTGGTTTGTGGGCTTGAATTTTAGATTTAGATCCATATTTGGGTTTGATTTTAGGCATGGAAATATTCTAGTAAGTACATTGTTTTTAATTATACTATTATCAGTTTAGGTATAGAACTTCCTTTATAGTAGCTACTTTCACTAGGTTTGGTAACTTTTTAAATTTTAATAAGTACCATCTTTAAGTATAGAGCAGTTTATTTAGGTACAGTAGCTCTTCTTCAAGTATAGTTGTTTTTCGCTAGGTAGAGTAAAGTTTTTAGTAAGTATTGTTTTTTCGACTACAATACAACTTATTTAGATATAGTGCTTAATTAAGGATAATAAATTTTTTGCCAAACACATCTTAACATAATTCTAACAAATGTTTTTTTATATAAGAGAATAATGGGTATCATATGACATGAGAAGCATCTCCTCATATACAAGACACAAAAAGTGGGGTGGTACAAGCCCACGTGGGCTTGTACTTGTTGTACCACCCCCACTTTTTGTGTCATGGTATACGCGGAGATGTCTTCCATGTCATATGATATCCATTATTCTCTTTATATAATATAGCGCCGGCTATTTTAGTATATTTTTGTTAAATACGTTAAATTAGACAATTTACTTGGGTATAGCATTGTTCCTTTAAGCATATTTAATTTTATTACGTATGGTAAATTTTGAATTAGTAAATCGTTAGGTGTAGAAAATGTTTATAAAGTATAGTATATTTTTATGTATTGTAGACTTTGGGAAGTATAACAAATTTTTAGATTCCGGCTTCTTCTTCTTCATATAATCATTTCGTCAAAACCAATTCAAGATTGTTACTCTCTTCTTTGCAGCGGAGGTAGAGGAGATGGAGACCGCGAAGATTGAAGCTAGAATTATGGATGAGGCTGTGAAGCCGACAAGAAGACAAAGGAGACCGTGGATCAAGACAATGACAGAGAGGTGATCGCATGCAGAGAAGAACATGAAAGAGAAGAAAAGATTTGATATTCCAATTATATTTATAACCGATTTCATATCAGATGTGGTCAAGAGTGGATCAAATTGAACAGAAGGGCACTTTTGGAATTTTAAGGGAATATGTGTGTGTGTATTGTATGGTTTTTAAAATTAAAAGGTCCTAAAATTTTGAGTATATAAATAAATTTGAGGCTACATGGGTATAAATTGAAATCGCGGTAAAAATTTGCGCATGGGATTATTTTTCCGCAAACTTCAATTTTAGCCTGCACTGGATTGGGACAACCAACTGAGCCGCATTTGGAAGTGTTACCACTATAATAACAGGAGATAGAGTTAAAATACCGAAGGAGCATTGCTTTTAGTTTTTGCAATGAATGATAAACTAGATTTGGACAACTTAAATTATGGAAAGCCAGTTCAGCCAGAAAGACTACTTTGTTTAACTAGGCCAGATAAATCTGATACGATTAGGGCTTTTTGTGTGGATCAAAGGTGGGATTTTTATGGCTTTGGACTTCCTAATCTAGGGTTTAGAGACGAAGAACTGATCTGAAATTATGAAATAAATCCTAAAGTAATAGATCTAAACTCAAGAACAACTAATTAGCAATAGAATTAAACTAGGGTTCTAAGGAAAATAAAATACCTTTTCAATTCTTCGATAAAACCCATAGCTAGGGCCGGCCGGCCCCATATTAGGGGAGGGATTAGCAAATGTCCAATTACCGATTAAACCCTTCCCGTCTCTTACGGAATTACAAGTTTGAGACCGGGTCCGTGGTGGACCCGAGTCGCCTCCTCCGTTGATAGACCCGAACCGGAGCCCCTTCACGATCCGTGCGGCCCGCCTCCTCTAATAGCTGTGTCGCATCATTACTCCCCCCAAAAGTGCCACCTTGTCCTCAAGGTGGAATCCGGAAATTGGTTGCGTATCACTGCGGCTGACTCCCATGTAGCATCGTAGTCTGGTAGGCCCCTCCATCGAATACGCACCTCCCGTGTCCCGTCTGTAGCCTGCCGGATCCCTGTCAGCTCCTGAGGCTCAAGAAGCACCTCCATGTCATCTGTCAAAGTGGGTGGCAAGGTCGGTGATAGTGTGTGATTCACAATGGCCCTCCTCAACTGCGAGATGTGAAACACTGGATGAATGGTGGAAGTGGCCGGCAACTGCAGACGATATGCCACCTTCCCGATCTGAGATGTCACCTCGAAAGGTCCATAGTAGCAGGCTGCTAGCTTCTCATTGCTCCGGCGGACCAAGGTCTTCTGTCTGTAAGGTCAGAGCTTCAGGTAAACCCAGTCTCCCACCGCAAACTGCTCATCTCTCCGGTGCGCATCTGCCTTGGTCTTCATAATCTGCTGGGCTCTCAACAGGTGTTTCTTCAACTCCTCCAGATATTTGTCCCTCTCACCCAAATGCTCCTCTACCTGTGACACAGGTGTGGCCCCTCTGCTGTAGTGTATCAAAGGGGCGGGTCCCGACCGTATAAGATCCGAAAAGGGGTGCTCTGTGCTGCCGAGTGGTACAGCTGTTGTACCAATATTCTGCCCATGCTAACCATTTGGCCCACTGCTTCGGCGCCTCTGATGCAAAACACCTCAAGTATGTTTCCACACTCCTATTCACCACTTCTGTCTGTACATCCGTCTGTGGGTGATAGGCAGTGCTCCTTCGCAGCTTGGTCCCCTGCACCTTGAACAGCTCTTGCCAGAAACTGCTAATGAACATTTTATCGCGGTCTGACACTATGGAGGCGGGAAAACCGTGCAAGCAAACCACTTCCTTCATAAAAGCTACTGCCACTGTGACTGCAGTGTACGGGTGCCTGAGGGGTATGAAATGGGCATATTTGCTGAGCCGATCGACCACCACCAGTATAGAATTGTAACCCTCTGATCACGGCAACCCCTCGATAAAATCCATGTTGATCTCCTCCCAAACTCTCTCCGGTAAGGCCAACGGCTGTAAGAGCCCTGCTGGTGCCATTGCCATATACTTGTGACGCTGGCACACGTCACACTCCGCTATCCGCTGGGCAATGTCTTTCTTCATCCCTGGCCAGTATAGCTCTCTCGCCATCCTCCTGTAAGTCTGATGTATACCGGAGTGCCCTCCGATGGCGCTGTCGTGGAACTCCTGAAAAATCATCGGAATATGGGCGGAGCCTCTGGGAATCACTAGTCTGTCGTGATATAGAAGTCTCTGTCTGCTCATGGTGTATCCCCGGAAATCAGCGGATCCCTGCTGCAGTGCCTCACGTATCCTCGCCAGGTCCTCGTCAGCCTCAATCTCCCTGCTCAACGGCTCCCAGTCTAGAAGGACGGGTGCTGAAATGGCCGCCACCTCTGCGGGCTCCTCGCGACGCGACAAGGCATCTGCCGCCTTGTTCTCCAGGCCTGGTTGGTACTGTATCTCGAAGGTGAAATGGACCAACTTGGAGAGCCACTTCTGATGCTCCTCGGTAACCATGCGCTGCTCCAACAGATATTTCAAGCTCCGCTGGTCGGTCCTCAATATGAACTTCCTTCCCAATAAGTAGGGCCGCCACTTCTGAATGGACAGGACAATCGCCATCAACTCCCGCTCATATACTGACTTCAGCCTCGCTCGTGCTGACAGAGTCTGGCTAAAGAAATCGATAGGCCTCTGGTCTTGCTCAACACTGCGCCCAACCCATATCCTGACGCGTCGATGTCTATCACAAATGGTCTGCTAAAATCTGGAAGTGCTAAAACGGGCACCGTCGTCATCGCCTGCTTCAAGGCCTCAAACGCCTTGGTCGCCTCCTCGCCCCAGTGGAAGCTGTCCTTCTTGAGCTGCTCGGTAAGTGGCCAAACAATCGAACTGTATCCATAGACAAACTTTTTGTAGTACCCTGTCAGGCCCAAGAAGCCCCGCAAACCCCGTAAGGTGGTAGGTATCGGCCAGTCCAACATGGCTGCAATCTTGGCCCTATCTGCCGCCACTCCCTCCGCTGACACCACGTGTCCCAAGTACTCCACCTACAGCTGCCCAAACAGACACTTCTTCTTATTAGCACACAGCTGCTGCTCCTGTAACTCATGCGCACTGCTCGCAAGTGCCCAACATGCTCCTCCATGCTGCGACTGTACACCAGGATGTCGTCAAAAAATACCAACACAAACCTTCGGATGTAGGGTCGGAATACCTTGTTCATCAGGGCCTGAAATGTCGCAGGGGCATTCGTTAGGCCAAAGGGCATGACCAGGAACTCATAGTGCCCCTCATGAGTCCTGAAAGCAGTCTTGGGCACGTCAGCCGCTCTCATCCGTATCTGATGGTATCCTGACTTACGGTCGATCTTTGCAAAGCACGCTGCCCCGTGGATCTCATCCAACAGCTCATCAATCACTGGAATGGGGAATTTATCTGCAACCGTCTCCTTATTCAGGGCCCTGTAGTCCACACAGAATCTCCAACTGCCATCCTTCTTTTTAACTAATAGCACCGAGCTGGAGAACGGGCTAGTACTCGGTTGAATCACCCCTGCCTGCAGCATGTCCTCCACCAGCCTCTCTATCTCGTCCTTCTGTACATGTGGATACCTGTAGGGACGCACGCTGATGGGAGACGCGCCCTCCCGTAGGACGATGACGTGCTCGTGATCTCTGTGTGGTGGCAGCCCCTGTGGTGTCTGGAAAACCTCCTCATACCGAGCCAGCAACTGCTCCTCCGGGGCCACCACCTATGTCTGGTCCTTGCTCTGTACTGATGCTGCCATAGCCTGTAGCTCCACTAAGAAACCTCCTCTTGTTGTGTGGATTGCTCTGGACATGGCCTTATAGGACACTAAAGAACGGCAGAGGCTGGGATCCCTCTGCAATACCACTGTCCTCCCTTCCTCCTGGTACTCCATCCGCAACATCTTTCAGTTCGTCCTGGTCTCCCCTAGTGTCTGCAGCCACTTCATCCCTAGGATGACATTGGTACTCCCTAGCTCCAAGGGAAGAAAGTCTGTGACAATCTGCACTCCCTGAATCGTCACAATCACCCCGCGGCAGACACCCGTGCGGTGTGTCACCTGTCCAGTGCCCAGCATCACGCCATACCTCCCCGTGCCACTCAGCTGCATGCCCTGCGCTCCCACCAACCTGCTGGAAATGAAGTTGTGGGTGGCCCCACTGTCTACCAACACGATCACCTCCTGACTGCCCACCTGTCTCACCAATTTCATGGTATGGTTCGGTGTGAACCCTACCACGGAATTGAGAGACACCTCTGCCAAGTCCAAGTGCTGGTGCTCTACCTCCTCCTCATCTTCCCCTGCCTCGAGGATGACAACCTCGTCCTCTCCCTCCTCATCGTCCGCTATCAGTATCTGGAGAGTCCGATCAGCGCATCGGTGTCCTGGAGTAAATTTCTCATCACATCTGAAGCACAATCCCTTCACTCGCTTCTCACGTATCTCTGCATATGTCATCCTCCGCACCTGCCGCCAGCTCGAGGCTCCTGTCCATGTCTCTGCCGCCCCCAGCAACGGCCGTAGCTCCCTGACCCGACGTGGTCCCTGAAGTAGGTGCAGTCCTCTGTCCTGTAGCCGTCACCTGACCCGTGAACGTGGCGCCACCCCCACGTCCCGCGTGCTCTCCGCTCCGTCTCCTGATGGTCTTCCACCTTCCTGGCCAATGTCATCATCCCGCGCAGACCAACTGGATCGAACTGCCTCAGTCCTGATCTCACCGTAGGCTTCAGCCCCTTCATAAAGCAGCCCTCCAAAGATTCCTCAGATACTCCTCGAACTCGGTGGCAGAGCGACTCAAACTTCATGATGTAATCCCCTACGCTCCCATCCTGCTTCAGCGAATAGAGCCTCTCAAATACCCCACCAGACTGCCCTGCACCAAATCGCTCCATCAAGAGAGACGTAAATTCTTCCTACGTCTGAAATGGCTGCTACTGATCAGTCCAACGAAACCAGCCTAAGGCCTCCCCCTCCAAACAAACACCTATCGCTCGAAGCCACTCCTCTCCTGGGACTGCTGACACCTCAAAGTACCTCTCCACCCGGTACAGCCAGTCATCTGGGTCTCCCCCCCTCAAAATGGGCACCTCGAGCTTCCTCAGACGTCTCTCGCCAGCGAATCCACCTCTCTTCTGCTGCTGGAATCATCCCCTCTGCTGGTACACATGTCGTCTGTCGGGAAAATAAGCCTCGGCTCGATCTCGGAATCCTCCCTCTGCTACATGTCCCTGCCAGTCACCCTGTGGATATCCATACTCTGCCTGGTGGCCTCCTGATGTGTCCTGGTATGCTCTCCAATCACCCGTCACTCCCACGAAAGGTGGGGCTGGGTCGACGGGCCACCCGTGAACTGGTGGTGCCCTCCAGGCTGTTGAAATCCTCCGTCGGGTCCCACAAGTAGCTGAAAACCAGGAAATTGTGCTCCTCGGACGTCGGTCTGGGTCCCCCGGAAGCCCGGATCTGCTCGGAAGTGTCTGTCGGACATCCTGGAGGGTTGGCGGCCCCCCTCGGGGGTCTGTCGATGGTCGGAATCCCCGGGGTCGGCCGAAGCCCCCAGGGGTTCGCCGGGGCAGCCGGCCCTGATTTTGGGCCAGCGGCCCCCAGGCGGGCCCGCCTGGGTTCGCCGACCCTATAGGGAGGGGCGGCCAGTGCGGCCGCCCCTCCTGGGGGCCTGGCGGGCCCCCCACAGCTCTCTGGGGGTTCGTCGGCCCCCGAGAGGGTTGTGGGGGTGCGGCTGCCAGCCAGCGTCCCACCGGGGAGAGGGAATCCCCCAGTGGTTCCTTCTTCTCCGCGCGGCGACGTGGGGTCATAATACCCCCCACTCCTTGTCACGTGAATCGATGCCTCCGTCTTCATCTCGTTCCGGCACTCCTTCGAAAAAATCGTCTTTTTACATTTATCCTTCGCCAAGGGTGGCTCCTTTTTACTTGGATCCACATTCGGTGCGAGATGCGCGGTCAACGCCGCTAGCGCCTCCGTTATTTTCGCCAATTTCTCTTCCGTTCTCTCTTGGTTCTCTTTCATCTCTCCCCGGATCTCCGCGGCTATCTCGGCGTCTTCCTTCCTCACGTCGATGAACCCCTTGCTAATTTGGGCTTCCATCCGTTCAACTTTTTCTTCCAACACTGCAACCCGCTCCATGGATCGCGTGCTCGCCATAGATCAACCGCTCTGATACCAATTTGATACGATTAGGGCTTTTTGTGGGGATCAAAGATTGGATTTTTATGGCTTTGGACTTCCTAATCTAGGGTTTAAAGACGAAGAATTGATCTGAAATTACGAAATAAATCCTAAAGTAATAGATCTAAACTCAAGAACAACTAATTAGCAATAGAATTAAACTAGGGTTCTAAGGAAAATAAAATACATCTTCAATTCTTCGATAAAAACCATAGCTAGGGCCAGTCGGCCCCTTATTAGGGGAGGGATTGGCAAATGTCCAATTACCGATTAACCCTCCCCGTCTCTTGCGGAATTACAAGTTTGGGACCGGGTCCGTGGTGGACCCGAGTCGCCTCCTCCGTTGATAGACCCGAACCGGAGCCCCTTCACGATCTGTGCGGCCCACCTCCTCTAATAGCCGTGTCGCATCAAAATCATGCATACATATTCCTTTTCCCTAACCATTTCTCTTGATTATGAATATGGTTTATGTGCCATCCAGTCAGGATAGCAGATTAACATAAATTCATATGATTATTATTTATCACATAATGAAAAACATCTGAAATTGCTTCCTGGTTGTACTACTAAAAACAGACAGAGCCAACTTCCTTCAACCATTCTATTCAGCAACTTTATATGTAGGCTAATTTTTTAAAAAAATTACCTTTATGTTTCACAATTTTCTCAAAGTACTGCACGAACTTTAAAATAATAAAAAAGTACCTGGTATTACTTTTTTCAAATTAGAACCATGAATTTTATTAACAAAAAACTACCTCAATCTTTCTTTCTGAATATGCTCAAATTATTTTCTCCAATATTTTATGAGCCCAAAAATCACCTAAATATTTGAATGACATTTCGGAAAACTACTTTTATCTTATAACGATTTAGAGGACTAATTTGGAAAAAAGAAAAGTTTACTTTCAGAGTTAGGGATAGTATTTTGGGAAAACGGTGAAACATAAAGGTAGTTTCTTGAAAATTACCCTTAATTGTATCATAGTAACTTCAGCCTCTGAATTCATAAGATAATAGTATATCACCATTTCCATGGATCTACAACATGCATACAAGGATTCTGATGCGGACCCGAGCCCGCATCCGGTTGTCCCAGAGGCCGGCGGCTACCTAGGGGGGACCCACCCACCTTTAGTCACATACGTGCGACGTAGGAGGCGCGGTAGCACGTAGGAGGGTTAGTTAGGGGGTATTCTAGTCATTTTAGACTAGATTAGCAATTCCCCACTTTCTTATAAATTAGGGCTAGCCGTCTTTATTTTATTTTATGCTTGATTTGTGAAGAAACTCTTTAGGCATCATTGAGAATGTTTTTAGGCTTTGATCCGACATCCAAAGCTAGGAGATAGGGTTTCGTCTCGAAGGAAACTCAACCTATTTGTAGTTCTTCGCATTTCATATCTATAAAAATCCTTTTTTTACATTTTTCCACTTTAAAATATATCGATTTGATTGATTCGATCTCCGGATCGTATCAAATTGGTATCAGAGCACTAGATCCAAATGGCGGCAAATACTCGATCGAAGGCGGATGCGGTCGAAGAAAAGATTCAAGGGCTACGGGAGGATCTCAATCGGGAGATCGAAGAGAGGTTCGAAGGATTGAATAAAACGACGGGGGATTCACTCAAGGATTACGCCCATTCACAAGAAGACATCCAAACCGAACTTCGGGGGATGAGGACGGATGCCGCGCAACAAGGACGAGATCTTCGAGAATTGAAGGGGATGATTCAAGCCCTCACGGTGGCGAAAGGGGGAGATCGAGGCAAGGGGATCCAAGAAGGGGGGATTCTATCCTAGAATCAGCCCCCAGCGGATTTCCAACACAAGACGACCACCCGAGGGAGCAAGGAGGGCCGGTGGGGCCAACCCTAAGGTCGCGCGAGTCCACTGGGCGTCGGCAGACCCGCGCGGGTCGGGGGAGACATCGACAGGCCCGCCTGGGCCTGTCAGGGCCTCGGCGGCCCAGCCCGGCCCTTCCCAGGCCTGGGCGAGGCCGCCAGGCCCCCTACGGCCACCGGCGAACCCCTCCGGGGGCTTGGAGCACCTGGCGAACCCCGGAGGGGGTCTGGACTTGTCGGCGGGCCCCTACGGGGGCGGGGAGTCATCGGCACCCCCATCCGGGGGTGCGAACAGGCCGCAGGGCCTGTTCCGAGCGTCGACAGGCCCTGGGGGCTTCGCAGAGGCGGCGGCACCCCCTTTCGGGGGTGCGGGAGGCTCGGCGACCCCAGGCGGGGGTCCGGCGTGGTCGACAGGCCCATCTGGGGGGCCGACGAGTAGGGCCGGCCCATTCGGGGGCCCGATGACGACGTTCCAGCCCTTTGGGGGTGTGGCGGGGATCGTACCCCACTCCGGGGGAACTTCGGGGATGGCGGGAGGCGGATGGGCCTCGGGAGCAGCTATTGGGGCCCCGGCGGGCCAGTTTTGGAGAGCAGAGACCTTTGCGCCTGGGCCGAGGCCCAATTTGGCACGACCCCCAGAGTTTCCGGGGCACTACTACCAGCCCGAGGCGTGGGAGAGACCTGCATGGCCAGAGGAGCTGTACGGAGCTGACGGGGGAGGCCCGAGGGAGGCTCGGGGTGGCGAGATGGTCCGGGGTGGTGACCGGGGCGGAGATAGGGGGCAGCTAGGCGACATCAACGCCGATCGGAGGTTGATGAAGCTGAAGATGCCGACCTTTGACGGCACCGACCCTGATGGGTGGATATACCGAGCGGAGAGGTATTTTCAGGTGATGGGTCTGACGGAGCAGGAGGTCCTGAAGGCCATCGGGATCTACTTTGAGGGGAAGGCTCTGGACTGGTACCGGTGGAAGATAGCCCGGTCCCCCTTTCGGACCTGGGAGGAGTTGTCAGCAATGATCGTGGATCGATTCCAGGAGACGGCAGGGGTGGATTTCTACGAGCAGCTGTCGGCCCTGAGGCAGGATGGGACAGTGAGAGACTATGTAGAGAGATTTGAGATGCTGAATAGCCGGGTGAAGGGGGTTACCGACGAGGTGATGATCGGGAACTTCATGAGGGGGATAAAACCGTCGATACGAGCTGAGTTGCGGATGCAGAGCCCGGCTACCTTGGAGGACGTCCTTCGCTTGGCACATAAAGCGGAGGAGAAGCACACAGAGGAGAGGCGGATACGTGGCGCTTGGGGGGCACAGAGTTCCCGCCCTACTCCACCATCCACGACATCGAGACCACCTGCGGCCGTTCCCGAGACGCGAGGAGAGGGCCGCCCAGCTACCTTGGGGCGACGGATGACGGAGGCCGAGGTGAGGGAGAAGAGAGCCAAGGGGTTGTGCTTCCGTTGCGACGAGAAGTTCACCCCTGGGCACAGATGTGCGAGCCGCCTACTGCAGATCACCATGGTGCCCGACGAGGAGGGGTATGTGGGTGATGAGGAGGAGTTCGAGGTGGAGCAGGAGACGCCAGTAGAGGAGGAGAAGTCTCACCTAGACTTCGCGGAGGTGTCCCTAAACTCTGTGGTGGGGTTCACTCCGAACCACACCATGAAGTTGACGGGACAGCTAGGAGACACGGCGGTGACGGTGCTGATCGACAGTGGGGCCACCCACAACTTCATCTCCAACCGGGTAGTGGAGAGACATGGGCTGCAGCTGAGTATGCAGGAGAAGTTTACCGTGCTGCTGTGGACAGGGAAGATGGAGGAGAGCAAGGGGCTCTGCAAGGGTCTGTGCCTGACCTTGCAAGGAGTACAGATCATGGAGGATTTCCTACCCCTGGAGCTGAGCAATGTTGACATCATCCTGGGCGTACAGTGGCTGAAGAAACTGGGGGACATGCGGGTGAATTGGAAACGACTCAGGATGGAGTTCGAGGAGGGAGAGCAGACAGTGGTGCTCACTGGGGACCCGACCCTATGTTTATCGATGGTGGCCTTCAAGGCCATCACTCGAGCCTTACGGAGAGAGGGGGAGGGGTACTTGGTGGAGTGCCAATTAGCAGGGGCAGAGCAGGAGCCGCAGGCAGGGGTTCCCGAGGACGTAGAGCAGGTGTTGGGACAGTACCAGGAGGTCTTTCAGGACCCACAGGGGCTACCGCCAGAGGAGGGCACGAGCATGCGATAGTCCTGAGGGATGGCGCGATGGCGCTGCACCGGTGAGTGTGCGTCCTTACCGCTACCCCCACGTGCAGAATGATGAGATTGAGCGGATGGTCGGAGAGATGTTACAGGCGGGGGTGATACAGCCCAGCGTTAGCCCATTTTCGAGCCCGGTCCTTCTGGTGAAAAAGAAGGACGGGAGTTGGCGCTTCTGTGTAGACTACCGGGCTCTGAACAAGGAGACAGTGGCTGACAGGTTTCCTATCCCTGTCATAGACGAGCTGCTAGATGAGCTGCATGGAGCAGTGGTGTTCTCCAAGATTGATCTGAAGGCGGGGTATCACCAGATCCTGATGAGGCCAGAGGATGTGCCGAAGACAGCATTTCGTACCCACGAGGGCCACTATGAGTTTCTCGTCATGCCGTTTGGCTTGACGAATGCTCCTTCTACATTCCAGGCGTTGATGAACGACGTCTTCCGGCCATTCCTGAGGAGATTCATACTCGTCTTCTTCGACGACATTCTGGTCTACAGCCGGACTATGGGGGAGCAGTGGGCCATTTGGAGGTGGTGTTCCGAGAGTTACTGAGGCATCAGCTGTATGCCAACCGAAAGAAGTGCAGTTTCGGTCAGAGGCAGATAGAGTACTTGGGACATGTGGTGTCGGCCGCCGGGGTAGCAACAGATCGGGCGAAGATAGAGGCGATGTTAGACTGGCCGGTACCCACCACTCTGAGGGCACTACGAGGATTTCTCGGGCTGACAGGTTACTACCGGAAATTCGTGAGGGGGTACAGCACCATTGCAGGGCCACTGACAGATCAGCTGAAGAAGGATGGGTTCCAGTGGGGAGAGGCAGCGGCCAAGGCCTTTGAGGCCTTGAAGGAGGCGATGACCACAGCACCAGTCTTGGCATTGCCTGACTTCAGCATCACATTCGTGGTGGAGACTGATGCGTCAGGAGTAGGATTGGGGGCGGTCCTTATGCAGCTAGGGAGGCCGATAGCCTACTTCAGCCAGGTGCTTTCCGCTAGAGCACGACTGAAGTCTGTATACGAGAGGGAGCTGATGGCTATTGTGCTGGCGATCCAGAAGTGGCGGCCGTATCTGATGGGCAGGGAGTTCGTGGTCAGGACCGACCAGCGCAGTTTGAAGTATCTATTGGAGCAGAGGTTGGTGACAGAGGAGCACCAGCGCTGGCTATCCAAGCTGGTGGGGTACAGATTCGTCATTGAGTACAGGCCGGGATTGGAGAATAAGGCGGCCGACGCCTTATCACGCAGAGAGGAGGGGGTGCACCTGAGAGCACTCTCGTTACCGGTCTGGATAGACAGTGAGCCCATGTTGCAGGAGGCCGAGGCCGATCCGGAGTTGAGACTGATCCGTGAGCAGCTGCAGGGAGGCGGGGAGGCCCCGCAGGGTTACTCACTAGAGGGTCGGAGACTATTATATCAGGGGCGGTTGGTACTGCCGCGGGCGTCCACCTTCATACCCGCATTATTTCAGGAGTTCCACAGTTCGGTGGTTGGGGGACATTCCGGGGTGCAGCAGACGTATATGAGAATGTCACGGGAGGTTTACTGGCCTGGTATGCGGAGAGCGATAGCACATTTGGTGGCTGCTTGTGACGTGTGCCAGCGTCATAAGTACATGGCCATGGCGCCAGCCGGACTCTTGCAGCCCTTAGCACTACCGGAGCGGGTCTGGGAGGAGGTGACGATGGATTTCATAGACGGGCTACCCAGGTCAGAGGGGTACTCCGTGATTTTTGTTGTGGTGGATAGGTTGAGCAAGTACGCCCATTTTATACCGCTGAAACATCCATGCACGGCTGTTTCAGTGGCTGCAGCCTTCACCAGAGAGGTCATACGGTTACATGGGATCCCAGCCTCCATCGTCACCGACAGAGATCAGGTTTTCCTGAGTGGGTTTTGGCGGGAGATATTTCGTGTCCAGGGTACAGTGCTGAAGAGGAGTACCGCATATCACCCTCAGACCGACGGGCAGACGGAGGTAGTGAACCGCAGCATCGAGACGTATCTGCAGTGCTTCGCGTCGGAGACACCACGACAGTGGTATCGGTGGTTAGCTTGGGCGGAGTATTGGTACAATACTTCGTACCACTCAGCAGCAGGCACGACCCCCTTTCGGGTACTATATGGCAGGGACCCACCAGAGCTACTTCGATTTGGGGAACGACAGACACCTGTCTCCCAGGTAGAGGACTATATGAGGGAGCGGGAGAGCATTATGGAGGAGCTGAAGAAGCATTTGTTACGAGCTCAGCAGGTGATGAAGGCGAGGGCGGATGGGCATCGGCGGGATGTGCACTTCCAGGAGGGTGACATGGTCTATCTGAAGCTGAGACCTTACCGACAGAGATCGCTAGCGAGGAGGCGGAACGAGAAGCTATCAGCGAGATTCTATGGGCCTTTTGAGATTGCGGCCAAGATTGGCCAGGTGGCTTACCGGCTGAGGTTGCCGTCGATTGCGACGATACACCCGGTTTTTCATGTGTCGCAGCTTCGGCGAGCCATTGGGGAGCAGACGGTGTCCTCTACCCTACCGCCTACGCTTACTGACGAGATGGAGGTGATGCTGGAGCCACTGGAGGTTCGGGCTGTTCATCAGGGACCGCGCGGGCAGAGGGAGGTGCTGATACACTGGGCCGGGCTACCAGATTGTGATGCGACATGGGAGGCCTATAGAGTGATCCAGGAGCAGTTTCCCCACTTCCACCTTGAGGACAAGGTGGCTCTTTTAGGGGGGGTATTGATGCGGACCCGAGCCCGCATCCGGTTGTCCCAGAGGCCGGCGGCTACCTAGGGGGGACCCACCCACCTTTAGTCACCTACGTGCGCCGTAGGAGGCGCGGTAGCACGTAGGAGGGTTAGTTAGGGGGTATTCTAGTCATTTTAGACTAGATTAGTAATTCCCCACTTTCTTATAAATTAGGGCTAGCCGTCTTTATTTTATTTTATGCTTGATTTGTGAAGAAACTCTTTAGGCATCATTGAGAAGGTTTTTAGGCTTTGATCCGACATCCAAAGCTAGGAGATAGGGTTTCGTCTCGAAGGAAACTCAACCTATTTGTAGTTCTTCGCATTTCATATCTATAAAAATCCTCTTTTTACATTTTTCCACTTTAAAATATATCGATTTGATTAATTCGATCTCCGGATCGTATCAGATTCCTCAAAGCATATAAAACATCCCCATGTCTCCCACACAAAGATAGGTTGCCACGCTCAAATATTTTTCCGTATATATACAGAAGTTCACAGGTATAAGCATGTGAGTGAGCAATCCTGGTAAAAAGAATCAATTGTAGCCGGAAGAAACATAATCAATGAATTGCACTTCGCTTGAGACACTGAGATGTTAACTCTCAACTAAGAGATGTTTTACAATTATCATGAAAACACTTATTGAACTATGTTACAGTTCCATGCAAGTGGCAATGAGCATTTTCAGACACTTTTTAATGAGAATGGAAAAAGCTTATTGCAAACGGCCCATAATTTAACAAGAAGCAACATGAGATTACCTGGCATTGCACTTCTACACCATTGCAGTTCACAATCTCACAAGCAGCTACCACATCCTGATTCAATTACACATGCAAACATTACAACAGTATAGGACGACATGCATTTCCAAGAAGGTAATTGTTTTATATACTGACCGAAAATACAATTCCCATCTTTGTGCACTTATCAATCGTTATATTGTTCACTTTCCCTGCACGGTATGAACTGTGTGAATAAAAACAGACTGAAAATAAAGTTTAATCGTAAAAACATTAGGAAGTCAAAACATAAACGGGTTAGTAAGCTTAAAATTACCTTTGATTTGTAGAACAGAATCTTTACACCCAAATACATATACAGATTGCTTTGAGTCACAGTCATCAATAATCAGGTTCTTCTTTCCAATCTGGTTTTCAACCGCCCATCTGCCAAAATTCGTTGACACGGTTAAACATATGCACAAACACGACTAAAACCATCAAACTAAAAGTCCTCCAGAAAGGGTTAAAACAACCGGTAATAAGAAGATCAAGGAACTGTTTCTTAGTGAAAGGAGAATCATCTTTAGAAAGAACATATGATAATTCTCACTTGCGACCCATTTGAAGCTCCAACTTCGGAGGGCCTGATTTAGAAAAGGAAACAGAACTGGTGCGAGATTCCTTTTCAGCTGATGCGACTACACCAGTTCTATCTGTTCTGTTTTTAGTCTTCATGTTGTCGGTTACTTTCCTCAAGCCTATTATGCAGAAAATATCCTTATAAGAGTTCACTATATAAAATTAAGAAGAAAAAGCCTAGCACGCTAGAAGGATTTAAGGTGCATACCGGCAGTGACAGGCTTCGAGCTGATTTCTTGAAATACAGCAGACATGCCTTGTTTAGGTCGTGATGATGTAGTTTCAGAGCAGAAAAGGGTGGATGGTGGTGGTGGTGGTGGAGCGGGGCCTCTTCCAGGGGAAGCTTTAGTAGAGGAAGCGGCGGCAGCTGGAGCAGAAGAAATTGCACCTCCAGCTGAACCCCACACAAGCCCCAAAGGGTAAAAAGCCTTGACGTAGTCCCGCAGGCCAGGCAAATAGAGTTCCTTCAATGCTTTTGCCCACTCTACATGGTTTGGATCTTTGTTTCTAAACTCAACAAGAACCTGAAATTTTAAAAGGTATGTGTTATCCCGTGACTCAAAATCAGATTTACAAAGACTATGGTTTGCTATTTAGTTGATGTGCAACATAACTCAGAAATGGTTATTCCAAGTTCATATGAACACAATAGATAAATGTCACTTGGTCAAAAAACGGGTTTGAGTGGACAGGAAGATGGGAGTTTTTCATGCAAATAAAGCGAAAGGATTCTTGGCATCATTTCGCAATATCCAGAATTCCACGATTGAAGGGGTTGGTGTGCTTAGACGTAAAAGGAAGCATTTTACATATGGCATATAAAAAGTGCAAGGAACAATAGTACTTGAACTAAAGTTTCACTAATGATGAATTAAATTTTTCACATAAATATGATATCTACGAGTAGGGCATGCACACCAGAATTAAACGTTTCACATAAATATAACTAGTTGAACTAAGAGCAATATCAAAGTTTGACAGAGAAAAACTCCAGATTTTTGCTCCCAAAACTTTAGTGTCGCATAAAGATATACATAGCAATTGAAAAATCTAGGACCATGGCTCCTACTGGAGAAACAAACACTGATATTTGAGGAGTGAAGCAGGATGCATGCATTAGCCATTGCAAGTAGGAGCCTTCCGCATCTACATTCCAGAAAGTAGAAAAAGAACTAAGAGCATGAACAAGTTACAACTTGCTTGAAGGAATAAGTTCATGGAATTCTAGAACTATATATCATCTACCCACTATAAATAATGGCCGCTCTTCTTATATAGAGAACAAAAAATCTTCTCATATGTTGTCACATGGCAGCTTCAAGTGCTTGGGAAGAAGGTTTTTAAAAATTAAAAAAAGGAAAGCATGCGTGATCATGAGAGGAAAGTGGAGATATCGATGCCTACGCTACATGACAGAGCTCTTTTTAAAACCATGTAACAATTCTATTTCTTAGAAAAAAGAGAAAAGTGTTAGCTAAATAATTCAACACTAAATAATTCTTTGTATTGAAATAATGTTTCATTTTATACTTTGATTTAAACACAAGATAACAATATTTAATTTACACCCCTACAGCACCCAGAAAAGTCATTCAAAGTTTAAACTCAGTGAAAATTTTTATATACATATTAATAATAAACTTTCAGATTTTCTTTCTTTATTTTCAAATTTTTGCATATTTAAATTTACACTAAACTAACAAGAAGTTTGTGTGTTTTTCGCAATATTTTGTAGAAATTCTCTCTTAAAATGGTCTCTTGCATTGACAAAAAATCATTCTACAATAAATTTTATTTTTTATCAAGGTAACATGTGTTTATGTATTGATACACTTATATTAAAATGCCCCTCTAAGATAGCTCTTCCATCACAACTCCAGCAAAATCATTAAAATTTTAAGTTTAAACTTAGCGACATATTTGATAGACTGACAAGAAGTTTATTTGTTCTCTCAAAAATAGTCTCTTGCATTGCAAGTTCAAAAAACAAAAAATGTAAACAACTATTTTATTGTAATACATAGGCGTGGGGAACGCAAGATGGAGATCTTATCCTTCCTCTCAAAAAAATTCAAAAAACAAACAAACAGATTTACATTGCATTTCATATTATATCGATGTAAAACTATCTACAAATCAGGGTCGGAACCAGGATGAGATGACGATGGGGCCGATGGCAAAAAATATAAAATATTAATAAACATATTAAATAAATTCATATGGATTATATTGCACCAACTGACATTTAAACTCACATTTAAATTTATCAAAATATGTCATTACATTCTTAACATGTTAAAATAAAGAATGTTTTTCTTTCATGTCACAAAAATCTATCTATAATTGAGTCCACACTAAATTTTCCAGTAATTTCTATCTTAATGTACACAAGTAAACAACCAGTTAAGAAATCATCTCCAATCTTGTTACAAAGTGTAGTCTTGAGTCTTGACTATATTGAAAAAAAACACTCAGTAGTAGCTGTAGAAACTGAAAGTGTGAGAATAAGAGTTATCACTCTATACACAAAAGGATATACTTCTGATTTTCTAGGTTTCATCAACCATTGACATATATCAGAAATTGTTGTCAATGCTCCAAAATCTGGAAGTTGCTGAACATGATGACAATGTTGAAATTGTATGCGTAACTGTGCCATATCATATTTTGTAAAGTCTTGTTGGTAAAAATTTTGAATCAATTTACAAATATCATCAATTCTGAATTATATGTGCATCTCTCTTGGATCTAAAGGTGAACTGAGAATGATCAACTCCAATGTGTTATCATTGAATTTGTTGTTCAATTCTTGCAATTGAGAGTCTATCGTTGCATTGAAAACATTAACTTAGTAATAATGTTCCACTGTAATTTCATTTTGTTGATGATGAGCACTTACTCTTCTTGCAATATGATGAGCGCTAAAATTTGGTACAAATATATTGACTATACCTGCTTCACAAAAATATCTCACATTTGTAATCAAATTGTCACATCTATCATCTCATAACTTTTGAATGAGCATCTTAGTAGATGAAACAAGATGCATTGCATTTAAGATGTCTTGAGATTGGAGTTTTAAAACTTGATAAAGGGTATTAGAAATCCCTAAAACTTCTCTCATAAGATGCAAAATGAAAACAAAGTCAAAAGTAATCATTGCCTTATAAGCTGAATCTATATCACCCCATTGGGCAAAAGTAGTTACATCCTTAATAATGTTCAATAAAACGTCACATGTTACACTAAACATCTTTAGCAAACTAGAAATTAATTTCAAGTGAAAACTCCAATATGTATCACATGTCCTTCGCAAAAAACCTATTTGATTAAGCCTTTTTCCACTTTGAAGCTCATCAATCTCAAGTAAATAAGCAATGTTTGAAGCATAAGCAACTTTTAGTTGGTCATTGCGCTTACATAATGCACCAACAATATTGATAATGTAATTTAACATGGTAAAAACTGATGGACGTGAATAATTTTCTTAGATGCATCAACTAATGCCAATTGTAAACGATGAGCAAAACAGTGAACGTAATAACCATATGGACATTCATTTGAAACTAAAGTTTGCAAACCATTCCATTCTACATGCATATTAATTGCACCATCATAACCTTGGCCTCGGATAAATTGAACGTTGAGATTATAATGGGAAAGCATCGAAAAAATACCTTCTTTCAAAGTTAATGCCGTAGTGTCTTTAACATAAATAAGACCAAAAACGCTCTTGTATGTAGACATCTTTGTCGACAAATCTCAAGACAATTGGCATTTGCTCTTTTTAGATTCATCTCGAGTTTCATCAACTAGTAAACAATACTTTGAATAATCAATTTCTTCACGAATATCCTTCCTCACTTTAGTTGTCAAGACAGCAAAATTTGTTTTTGTATTTTTGGTGATATATATAATGCATTTCATGGAGCTTTATCCAAAACTGCTGCTACTTTAGCATTACAAGAGGCAATGAAACTCAACCATCTTAAAAAATTTCCACGATTACTTGATGATTTAAACTCATCGTGGTTCCTAAAAGAACATCCTTGAAATGTAAGTCACCTAACTGTCTCAATTGAAGCTTTGAAGCAAAACCTATTTTCCATGATTTCATGTGATGTAAATTTCTCAAACCTTCACGCAATATGAGATGATTGGTTTATAAGTTTTTCACATGCTTTCTCAGCATTTCAATGAGGCGAATTGAGATCTTTTTCCAATAAGGGCCAAAAGTGAACAATTTTTTCCAACCTTCATCTTTTTCCATGATCGAAATCCATTTACAATGAAAGCATCGGATCCAGAAGGTCGATTTTGTTTATGAAATATATAACATAATAGACAAAATATAACATCTGTAATAGGAGAATATTCCAACCAAGATGGAAAAAGCTTAAATCATGATGCTTGACAATTCGTAAATGTTTTTCACCTGATGTTGGATACTTAGGAAGTTTACATTGATAAGGACCAGCTTTAATATAAGCTCTTCAGACTTCGTCACGTTTCTCAGTTGGATACTTTCCTATTTGTGGTCGTAATACCGGATCATGTTCTAATTTGTTGATATTAAACTCCATCGATTTCAGCTCTTTGAAATTTTGAAGCATGATTCTCAAAATGCACATGACTATCTATCGCTAGAGTTTCAATACTTTTCCTTTTAAAGAATGAATCAATTGTTATTGTCTTTTTATCTAAAAATAGAATACAATATGAATAAGAACAAGCTTTTTCAGCAACAAAGAAATTCTTATAGTTGAAAAACTTGTATAATTTGTGAAATATAAAATAATTTAAAAGACAATAATATCTTATAAAGACATTATTAAGCAAGAAAAAATTAAATAATAGTACATTGTCTTGGTGCAATGTTTGCTCAAAGCTTGACACAGAACTTTACCAACTTCTCCTCCCTCGATGAAATCAAGGATCCTTTGCTTATTAATGAAGCTAAGTGCAGGCTAATAGAACAATAACAAAAAGCTGAATGGAAAACACGAGTTTTCAATACTTTAAATGGAAAAATAAACCTAATAAAATCAAATCAAAATCCAAGCTTTAGAAGCACACCAATTAAAACATGAACCAAAGATTTCCAACCAAAAATCAAACACATCACCGACAACGGGCTATTAGAATTTCAACAACAAAAGGCAGAGCTTTTTCATAATGAACATCACAAGACTAAACGCAAACATACGGGTAAACTTCAATTAAAAGAGAAAATATATAAGATCTAAAATAATCTAAAGAAAAATCGAGCTTTACTGAGCAAAATTAAGATCAAACGTGCATATCTATATCCCCAATAAAAGACAGATCAACTAAAACTACAAAAAAGGGGGAATCCCGTACAAAGAAACCAATCTGATACCGATCTGATGTAAATAAAATAAAAGTAGCTCGGAGAGAGAAAGAGAAAAATTTGTCACCTTCTTCTTGTCTACATTGATGACCTAACATGCAGCCGCCCAACTCCCTGATGATCAATCTGCCTCTAGTTGTAGGTAGGTGATTTTGGTTTTTTTATTAAATGTGCCAGTTTTTTATATGTAGTTGATAACCTCACCTGCCCGAAACCTCACACCGGTTTAATAGGGGGGCCAGGCCCCCTATTAGAACCTTCGTACGACCCTCCAAGGTACCTCACACCAGATTTTTTTTTAACTCAAAAAATTGGGGGGGGGGGGGGGGGGCAATTGCTGCTTGCCTGCTACAAATGCTTATTTTAAATATATATTTTTTACGTCAAAATGTTCACTTAATTAAGTAAGATTTTTAGGTTTCCTACCGCCTTGCATGCAAGTGAAGCTCTAATTGGCAGCCTGGTGCTTGCCTTCATCATTGCATTCAGAAATTGATATCACTACGAGATCATTTTCAATCACTCGAATCTTCCTTGTTCTTTTGATTCTAATTCTATTGAAACCTAATACTTAAGCTATATGTGCATTTCCACATGGAAAAAAATCTTAGTATATATCTTAAGCGCAAGTATTAGAGCAATGTGTATCATACAGAGACTAGGTGTAGCAATGTTCCAGGTCATGCCATTTATGCTGAACTTGGAAGATTAATATGTGGAAGATCAAAATAAAGATCATTGTATACAGAAAACAAAAGCTACATATATTCATTAAGTACTGGAAATCATTTTAAAGAATTTGCAATCTTATATGACTCTTCATCTTAGCCTTCATCCCAAAAAAAGTGGGGTTGGCTTCATGGACTCAATAGAAAGAATGTCGGATGGTGACCACATCAGATCATGATGTTATATATCCTATATGACTAACAAAATATAATTAATCATTCCATTCACTTGTCATATTTTGATTTACCTGTATACATCACTTTTCCAATTAAGAAATTTGCAATTAGTCAATCACATATTGCTACATTCAAACAGATAAATTAATATTCGTATTAATCCATGGCATAATTGCAAGAAAATACCACAAACTTCACCTACCTTTGCACTTAAATATCCTCATGGGTTTTCAACTGCATTTAAATATCTCATTGTTTAAAATTGCACTTGCCCCCTAAAGACATTTAATTATAGCAGGAGGAGATGACCCATTTGCCCGTGGTTAATTCCGACCCACCCCACTAACCCGTCTGCCCCCATCATTTAAGAGATCTAATTCCAAAATTTCTAACCACCCTCCTCAACCCAGATTGAAACCAAATTCGCTCGCAATGGACCGACATGCATCACGGTTACTAAACTGTAGGATCTCGAGGTTTTGATGGTGCAACCGTGGAGTAATTTAGAGGAAAGGATGAGATAAGGCTTACGGAGATTGGGGAAGAGTTGATACTTCAATTAGAAAGATTGGCAAAGAAAATGAGATAAGGGTTAGTGAGAAGAATAATAAAGAGAGGGAAGGATTATGGATCATTCAAAGATAAGGGGAATGCAACAACTTGGGCATCATTAGCATAGAATAGAAGAAAAGAGTCTCAACGGCATTCTAGTATATATTCGTAACATAACGGTTATTAAGTGACGTTTCAGTCACATGGGAATATTTCTTTGGAATATTTTGATGGTGCATTAATGGTATGTAGCAAAGTGCAAAGATATGGTAAGTTTGAGGTATTTTAGTGCAATCGGAAAAATGTCATACACTTGAGTGAAAAGGAAGGTAAACTTTGTGGTACATGTAAGTAAGCCTTAAACCATAAAACTATTAACAGCCTAACTATCCTACTCTCTAGGAATAACAAAAAAGAAAGAAGAAGATAAGAAGCGGCGGTAGCAGTAGCCACCAACCACTCACAATAAATGAATCCTCCCCAACCCAAGTATCCTTTTCATAATGAATTTGTTTGAAAAGATGTGAAAGAAATTTGCTGATCTCAAAAGAGGCAAATGAACTATTAAAGAAAAGAAGAAACCAAAACCCGTAATGAACGAAAAATTCAAGTATAAACCCATGCTTTTTCTTCTTTTTTTTCATTTCTCTCTTTCTTTTTCTTTCTTTTTCTTTCTTTTTCTTTCTTCTTGTTTTGACTTTTTTGCTTGTTAATGAAACATAAGGGAATATAAGAGGAAAACATGTTACAAGATTTGTGGTGCAAGACCTTTGGCTTACCATGTAATCGGATCTACTATCTTATGTGTCCACAAACTGTTGTATCCTGCGGTACGAAAATAAACCATTGTATTGCAGAAATAAGCATAGCACTTGCCTTGTTGTTATAGAATTCAGCCATCTGCCAACTTTCCTCCACGTGAGCAATTGGAAGACTCATGCCTTGAAAAAAAATCAACAAATGTGAGAAAGTTATGAAAAAGGGTTTGTAAAATGAATCAACCCATTTAACAGAAACTCAGAAAGTATAGAAAAAGAAATGCATGATAAATGCACTAACCGCAATCCTTTCCCAAGTAAGCAATCCATGCTAGAGCTGTAAGGCTATCAGCAGTTGTTTTCAAATGGTTGAAGGCATCGGATCTCCTTCCTTCTGTCAATGCATTTGCTTTAACAATAACATCGTTCAATGGCTTCAAAAAATTGGCTAGTCCAGCAGTGTCTGGTTTCTGAGTCACAATTCACAAGTTTGTATAAGCATGTGGCACAAAAAGAAGGAAAGGAACTTAAAGGCATAACAGGATCCATCTCTTCGCTCAGGTGAAAAGAATTAACTTGGAAAAGAAAAGAAAAAAAGCAACACCTGGATTTATTTAAATGTAAGCCTTGACATCTAAAGCTTAACCAGCATCAAGCACTAGAAATTGGAAACTGTTGGATATTGAGTCTCCACCCCGTGGTTATTTTGATGATGAGCAACATATTATGCTACTAATATTTTCATTGAGTTTGTGTGTAGGAAGTGCAATTTTAATGTAGGTGACGAAGCATAGAATTTTAAGAACCATGATTCAAAGAATGAAAGTCAAACTTATATATTGGTACATGCATATCAAGGAAGGCACAAAATCAAGTTGCATCCCAGGCTGGAAGACTAGGAGCATTGGAGAACAATCACAAAAACTATGTGGATCAAAAGTTCAAGTGAAAGCCAAGGCAAATGGACAAAGAGTTGCATGCTAGCTCAAATAATGTTATGTAATGTTTTGAATTTTATTTGAGTCTTAGGAATTTGTAAAGGCCTTTTAATTAAGCCCACACATACTTAGAATTATGCCAAAATGATTTAAAATGTTTTAAATATTTTTTCCTAAGTTTTCGAGCCCAAAGCCCATACTAGGAAGTCTCTGGGAGTCGACTACCACCTTGGGAGTCGACTACCAGCAGACAGCCTGATATCTGGGTCAAACGGCTAGATTTCCAAAATCATTTTAATTATTGCATATAAATGAATTTGAAATTATTTTCAAAACTCTCCTTGTTTAAATGCATATAAATGTTGGAAAAGTCTTTTAGAAATAATTTGAATTTCAAATTTCAAATCTCCTTGATTAATGCAAACATATTTTGAAAATAATTTGAATTTCAAATTTCAAATCTCCTTGATTGATGCATTTTTGAAATAGTTTTTTGAAATAAATTTCATCTTTATAAATAGAGAGATTGAGCTTGGATTTCATACAAGAAGATTTTTCATCTAAAGTTATTGTTTCAAAAGGTTTTTCGAAGTTCTTTCTCAAGCTCTCAAAATCTTCTCTTGGCCATATTTTAAATTGCTTTTCAAATATTTTTTGGCCTTATTTTCTTGATCTCCCCAAGCTTCCAAATTTCTTATCTTTGAGATCAAGATCATTCTATAGCTACACCTCAACACTGGGCTTCAAATTGAAAGGCTATATCTAATCCTATAAAAGCGTTGTAAGTATTGTTCTCACATGGGTGTAGTGAGTTGTGAAAGTCCTTAGATTGTGAGGCAAGGAAAAGTCCTCGGCTTGTGAGGCAAGAAAAATCCTTGTTGTAGTCAAGGTGGTTGTAAATCCTCTTGGCGGGGGTGGTTTGTACTATTTACCGATAATAGTGGATTAAAGCCCGACAAGAGTTTCGGGGAATAGACGTAGTCCTGGAGAGGTGAACCAGGATACATCGTGGTGTTCGTGGTTGTTATTTGGGTTTGATTCCTTACTTGCAATTTATTATTTCCGATGTGCTTATTTCATTGATGCAAGTATTTGTTGATTAAGATTGATATTATATAATTCTATATTAATCTTAGTGAGAAAAATTCTAAAGGAATTTTAATTTCTAAAAACACTATTCACCCCCCTATAGTGTGCTCTTTGTCATCTCAGGTCCCAACACTTGGTATCAGAGCTAAGTTACTAGATGGCATCAACTGATCGATTCCCCGAAGGACAATCTTCCACCCGAACACCCTTCTCAACGGAACAAATTATGGATCTTGGAAGAATCGGATGCAAATGTACCTTCTATTTATTTCCTATGAGTTATGGAAAACGGTGGAGAACCCTTATGAAGGATCCACTCTTGAGGAAGAAAAATGGACCAAGAAAGAGACGGACAAAGTGTCTCTAAATGCCAAGGTGATGTCCATTCTATATTGCGGACTTGACACAACGGAATACAACCGCATCGCTATGGCTACCTCTGCACACCAAATATGAAAAATCCTTGAGGTAACGCATGAAGGTAACCAAAAAGTTAAATCATCGAAATATTCTCTTTATGTTAGCAGGTATAAACAATTTATGATAGAGAAGGGCGAGAACATAACGGAGATGTACACTCGATTTACGGAGATCGTCAACAAACTTGCAGGATTGGGAAAGAAGTACACACAAGAGGATAATGTATGCAAGATCCTTATATCTCTCACTTCCGAATGGCAATCTAAAGCTTCGGCCATTGAAGAAGGCAATGACACTTCAAAGCTAACCTTGGAGGCGCTCATCGGCAATCTAATGGCCTATGAACTCCAACTGCAAGAGCAAAGGACCAAGGAGCACGGTGAAAAGAAAAACATTGCATTCAAAGCTACATCAGATATGGAGGAGTCCGATGATGACATCAACGATAAGATGGAGAAACAAATGGCACTCATCTCCAAAGGATTCGAGAAAATCCTCAAAACACGTAAGTCTCAAAACCAAAAGTTTAATTCTACTAACGAACTTATTTGTTATGAATGTAATAGGCCCGATCACATGAAGAAAGATTGTCCAATAAAGAAAAACAAAGACAAGATAATGAAGCCATACAAAGGCAAAAGTCCAAATAGAAAAGCTTTTGCGGCTTGGGATAAAAGTGATGATGAAGATGATTTCGATAGCTCATCATTATCCGAAAGTGAAGGAGAAATAAGCAAAAGGAATGAGAAGTCATATATGTGCTTCATGGCATGAGGAGATCCCAATGTAAATTCCTACCCTAACTCTAGTGATAGCAATAGTAATGATGGTGAGGAACTTGATTATGAGGAGGAATTTCATAAAATTTATGCTTTATATGAGGTCCAACTCAAAGAGCTTTTAACTCTCAAAAGGATGTATAAAGCTTATGGTTCTAATTCTACTAATCAAGAGCTAGAAAAGATTAGGGAAGAGAATCTAAAATTGATTAGCAACAATAAGGATTTAATTAAAAAGAATAGGTTGCTCAATGTATCAAAGACCTAAGAAATAGATACGAAGACTTAGAAAAGGACATGGTCGCCATTAAGGCAAAGCATGATGACTTGGTTATTACTGTTGCTAGGTTCAATAAAGGTAAAGACAAATTCGATAGCTTGATTAGTTCACAAAGACCTCAATCTAGCAAACATGGATTAGGTTATAATATGACCAATCAAAATGCTAGGTTTCCTAAAACTGAAAATGGATATGTCAAAGTTTAGATTTCCAAAATTGGAACCGTCTAAATGAAAGACAATTACATTTCTAGTTTTATGAACAATATTCATTTTTGTGGGGATTATAGATTTATTTATGGGAAATCTCAACCCAAGTGGGTTTGGTTCCCTATTGGTTGATTTTTATATTATTATTTGACTAATCTCACGGACCCACAAAGAAAGGATACCAAAATTATATGTTTGATTTTCAAGTACCAAAATTATAAGGGATTAGTATAGGAGCTTCCAATGAACCTCTAAATCCATGCATACATTAAGGGGGAGACCCAACTACAATGATGCAAACTTTGAGGGGGAGCCTATGTAAGAATTTTTTCACTTGGTATATTATTCGTTTTTACCTTTTTTAAATGATGCCAAGGGGGGAGAGATATATGCACGACATTCCATAGTTTCTATGTTTTTATGCAATATGTTGTCGTCATCAAAAAGGATGAGAATGTTGGATATTGAGTCTCCACCCGGTGGTTACTTTGATGATGAACAACATATTATGCTACTAATATTTTCATTGAGTTTGTGTGTAGAAAGTGCAATTTTAATGTAGGTGATGAAGCATAGAATTTTAAGAATTATGATTCAAAGAATGAAAGTCAAACTTATATATTGGTACAAGCATATCAAGAAAGGCACAAAATCAAGTTGCATCTCAGGATGGAAGGCTAGGAGCATTGGAGAACAAGCACAAAAACTATGTAGATCAAAAGTTCAAGTGAAAGCCAAGGCAAATGGACAAAAAGTTGCATGCTAGCTCAAATAATGTTATGTAATGTTAGTAATTTTGAATCTTAGGAATTTGTTAAGGCATTTTAATCAAGCCCGCACACACTTAGGATTATTCCAAAAATGATTTAAAATGTTTTAAATATTTTTTCCTAAGTTTTCGAGCCCAAAGCCCATACTAGGACGTCTCTGGGAGTCGAATACCACCTTGGGAGTCGACTACCAGCAGACAGCCTGACATCTGGGTCAAACGGCTAGATTTCCAAAATCATTTTAATTATTGCATATAAATGAATTTGAAATTATTTTCAAAAGTCTCCTTATTTAAATGCATATAAATGTTGGAAAAGTCTTTTAGAAATAATTTGAATTTCAAATCTCCTTGATTAATGCAAACATATTTTGAAAATAATTTGAATTTCAAATTTCAAATCTTCTTGATTGATGCATTTTTGAAATAGTTTTTTGAAATAAATTTCATCTTTATAAATAGAGGGATTGAGCTTGATTTCATACAAGAAGATTTTTCATCTAAAGTTATTGTTTCAAAAGGTTTTTCAAAGTTCTTTCTCAAGCTCTCAAAATCTTCTCTTGGCCATATTTTAAATTGCTTTTCAAATATTTTTTGGCCTTATTTTCTTGATCTCCCCAAGCTTCCAAATTTCTTATCTTTGAGATCAAGATCATTTTATAGCTACACTTCAACACTTGGGCTTCGAATTGAAAGGCTATAGGTAATCCTACATAGCGTTGTAAGTATTTTTCTCACTAAGGTGTAGTGAGTTGTGAAAGTCCTCGGATTGCGAGGCAATGAAAAGTCCTCGGCTTGTGAGGCAATGGACAATCATTGTTGTAAGCAAGATGGTTGTAAATCCTCTTGGCGGGAGGTGATTTGTACTATTTACCGATAATAGTGGATTAAAGCTTGACAAGAGTTTCGGGGACTGACGTAGCCCTGGAGAGGTAAACCAGGATATATTGTGGTGTTCGTGGTTGTTATCTTGGTTTGATTCCTTACTTGCAATTTATTATTTCCATTGTGATTATTTCATGGATGCAAGTATTTGTTGATTAAGATTGATATTAGGTAATTCTATATTAATCTTAGAAAGAAAATTTCTAGATGAATTTTAATTTCTAAAAACACTATTCCCCCCCCCCCCCTCTCCTATTGTTCTCTTTACCATCTCAAGGCCCAACAGAAACATGCAATAAAATTCTTCATATGCCTTTAAAAACAGCTCAAACTATATGTCCAACACTGCATTATATTTGAGGGACGCATAAATTAACATATGCATGATTGGAGATGGAACAACTATAACAAACAAACAAGTCTCACTGACAGTCAAATGATTAATATAGATGTTGGATGTTTGTAAGGATGAAGAAATCTGGAGTGCCAGACTAATCTAACGCAAGACGTGCTCCAACAAGCTAAGCTGGTGGATGAAGAATAGAATCGGCTAGTTAAGCAGCATGCAACGATAGGGACAGGATGAGCAGCAGATGTCGACATGCATTTGTAAAGAAGAAAGGGGAAAAAATTGATTTCTCATGCATGACATCATTCGGACAAACAAGAGGAAGTAAGACATCATATTTCAACAACTTCCCAGTCTCATATGGGGTTTGCTTCATCAACAGATCAACCTGCCCTTGACAGCATCTCTCACGTGACAAGCCCAACTTTCTAAGTCAAAATTATCATCTTCCTACAGGAGAATGAATTCATAACCAAAATCATACTTCTTTGAAATAAAGGGTATGTAGGCACTTTAGGAATTAAAGCAACAAATGCACTGTGTGGGTAAATGGCGTTCTTTATTCTGATTGTTCCTTAATTTTCAGCAAAGCTAGACTTGAAGATTTCCCAGATTCATTATCCATTTGATTTATCCAATCTTACTTATTAATACATGTATACATTGGCACTCCGATTCTCAATGCCAACCCTTAATTTCATAGGAATGCTACACTGTTGAAGAATCATCAGAACACTGTTTTTCGTAAAATTTCAAAGATGAAAAAATAAAAACGAGTCAATGAAATACATAAACAATTATAACAATACACTTGATTTGAGATCCTCAAATATATTCCGAATCCTTCCTCCCGTGTATCGTCAACTACAACACGAAATCCCTTAACTACGTAAAATATACACCATTGTATATTCCGAATAAAAAAGATCGCTATTTTGAGAGAAGGAAGCTGAGGTAAAAACTAGCACAAGAATCAATCTTTGGTTCAAATGTTTCAACGTCGTTTAGTACAATGAACTACCAGCTATCAAAAGATCGAATTAAGTAGAACTATAAGCAACAAAAAACATCTGATTCGTTACAAAACCTGGCATTGCTTGGCCTTGATGAGCATATCTCTCTCGGCCGCGAACGCTTCCGCCACAATCTTCGTCGCCTCCGAGACCTTTCCACCGATCTTTTCCGCAGCAGCCGAAACTCTACCGACAGATTTCTCCACCAATTCGTCGAACGCGAGAATGGCTGGATCCGACAGCGGGTCGACGTCGAGATCTCTCGACGAAATCGATGGCTGAGATCCAATGGAGATGGATTCTAAGCGCCCGACCGCGGCCTCGAGCCTCTCTATTATGGATCTCTCCATTTCTTCTGGTTGGGGTTTGGTGTGTTCAATCCCGTCGAGCGTCAGAATTTTGTAGCTCTCTCGAGTCTTTTTTTTTAATTGTTTTAACCGCGCTCGCTTCGTTTTTCGGTGGAGCACGCCGAAAGGCGAAAAGCAGCACCGCCACTGTCCTCCGATATCTGATGATATATATGTATCTGTTCTTCTGTTTGTTTGCAGCCCCGTCGTTTTTCTCCAGCCCAGAATCCAAAATATTACTATTAAAGTCAAAATCGGAGTTAAGAATATTTGGTCTGACGGTGACTCTCTTGACCGAATGAGTTCTTGTTAGGGCTTGTTCTTTTGCAGGAATGAGAAAAATGGAATAGGGGAAAGTTTGTATTTCAAGGAGAGAGAAAATGGAGTTTTGTGTTCTTTTGGGTGGAATAGAGTATGGAAAGTATGGTTTGGAATAGAAAGTGGGGTCCACATTCTATTCTTATGTTCTTTTGGAATTGGAGAGTTGGAATGAAAAAGTGGAAAGGGGATGAGTTGGAGGGGAGAGATAGAGAGAGATTATAGAGTGGGGCCCACCATTCCAAGGATTCCATTGTATTCCAAGCAAAAAGCTTGGAATACAAAAGTGCTCATCATTACCAAATTGGAATAGCCACGTAGGATTCTATTACACGCCCAAAAGAACAACCACTTGGAATACAAACTTGGAATAGGGTGAATAGTGCCCCTATTCCCATTCCAGCCCCTATTCTTGGCAAAAGAACAGACCCAGCGGATAGCGTTGGATCCTTGGCTGTGCAATCCAGGGTCGACGATGATGAGTGGTAGGGCGTGAATAGAGAAATGAGAATGCTGACGTGGAGTCAAAAAATGGGAATATGGAAGGGTTTTGTATTCCAAGCTTTTTGCTTGGAATACATGGGAATGCTTGGGAATGGTGGGGCCAGCTGTCACCTCTATCTCTCTATCTCTCTCCTCCAACTCACCATCTTTCCACTTTCTCATTCCAACTCTCCAATCCCAAAAGAACACAATAATAGACAGTGAACCACACCTTCTATTCCAAACCCCACTTTCCATACTCTATTCTACCCAAAAGAACACAAAACTCCATTTTCTCTCTCCTTGTAATACAAACTTTCCCATATTCTATTTTTCTCTGTTCCAGCAAAAGAACAGGCCCTTAGAATGCAGCGCGGAAGCTCGCTCGACCCAGTGGCTGAATGCGACTGTCGTTTGACCATCCTGCGGGGTCGATCCTTGAACAACTGTCGTCGGGAGCTGGCGTTCGACCCTCTTAGGTCGTGCCAAGATCTTCCTGCACCACAAAGGAACGTCATCGGGGTCGGATCTGGGTTCCGACCCAAATCTCCTTCGAAACTTAAGTTAGAATGAGAACTTAAGGGAAGGCTCGGTGCTGTCGAGATCGACCCGCGGAGGTTCGTCTCGAGTCAGTTACCTCAAGCTATTTGGAGGAAGAAATATCAAAGTGGTAGAGTAATTCAGAGTATTAGGTCTCTCGTACCTTGGGAATCTGAACCTTTCTTACGTTGTCTTTTTATCTATTTATAGTTGAGGGTGTCTGTCAATAGTGCATAACGGCTCTTCTTTGATTGTGGCGAGATCTTCTATAGGATTGTTGATAACGGCTGCCCATTTATTCGGTCTCCATTAACCACTCCCGTGTAACCAGCGAGGCTTGAACGGTCCGATGAGCTGTCTCATTGACCGAGTGATAACTCTCCTTCGCTGGCCGACTCTTAAGTTATTGGGCCGAGGTTTAAGTCTTTAATTGGGCCTCATCACCTTGCCCTCGCTTCGTGGGCCGTACCCATGTATTAACAATGACCACCATCATTCGTGCTCAGGAAACAGCATTGATTGAAACCGAGTGATGTGAAGTCGCATTAAATGGACACGACAGTCGAAGCTGACTTATTTGATTTATGCCGCTAAAACCTTTCGCCTTCAATTTTGATCCTCGCCGTCTCCTAAGATCAGACTTTGACACGTGCCGCTCATCGAACGGTTGCCTGGGTTTCCCCAATATAAAAGGGGAAGAAAAAAGACAAGAAGCCTTCCTGCTTCGTCCCCAAATTTTCGAAAGCTCGGCTTTCCTCTGATTTCTCTCGTGTTCGTCTGATTTCGATAAGATAGCTTTCTTTTCTCATCCAGGATCTTCTTTAGCTCTTATGGCTATGTGGCGGAATTTGAGAATACAGGAGCCGTCTTATGAGGAGATCATGCGGCGCCTTCGACCTTCTCAATGTGTCGTGGTTCCTGGAAAAGGGAAAAGACTCCACATGGAGCCTAGACTTTCTGTTCTTCGGCGTGATCCGAATTCAACAGCTCCTCGAGAGATTCTGGAGAAGGTGACAGAGCTCTCTTATGATTCGACTTCCAAGATCTGATCAGATTGCTTATATCCCCATTATAAGGTTAGGTTTCCGGAATTCAATGAAAGAATTTGTTTCCCTCGGAGAGATGAGATTGGAGTGTATCTGAAATATTTCCCCTTTGGCATTCGTTTTCCTCTTCATCCCTTTATAATGGAAATTTTAAATTTTCTGGAACTTTCCATTTGTCAGCTTGCGCCTCAGGCCATTTCCCCCATGTTTTGCTTTACCATGCTTTGCGAGATTTTTCAAGTTCGACCATTCATTCGGTTGTTTAGACATTTCTTTCGAGTGATGGTCGATCCTCGTAAGGTGTGGTACCAGATTGTGGATTGCACAGAAAGGAAGCTTATCTGCGATCTTCCTAACTCTGACCCTAATTGGGAGGATACTTTTGTATTCATTTTCCTCCCAAACATGGGGTCGATCCTCACTGGTTGGTGTATCCCTAAACCTGATATCTTCAATGAATTTGGACTATTACTCAGTGAGACCGAAGCGGCCAAACTTCTTTTAAGCCGACCATGGAAAGAGATGTCAACCTCATATTTGTTGGACAACCATCAAATGAAGACCATTTTGTGGAGTCAGGGTAATACACAATGCTTTTGTGGTCTCATTACGACCACATACAATAAGTATATTCTTCATTTGCAGGTATGTCTGGAGGAGCTCACAGAAATATGGCTGGAGGAGCTCACAGAAGTTTGGACCCCGAGCTGGGCCGGATTTGAAGGGATCAGCGAAAGAAGAAGAAGAATGCTGGGGGCTCAAGCGCTCAGTCCCCTCTTCCCCTCAGCCAAAGCTCCTTCACTGAGGGAGGCGAAGTCAGTGGTGTTGGATCCTGTGGATGGCAAAGAACACTAGAAGGGGGGTTGAATAGTGTTGTGTATATAGTAAACTTTTTCGCTCAACGATATTAACACAAATAAATTCCTTCTAATGTTGCCTAAGAAACCAAGTAGAGTGATCTACGCTTGGTTCTTAATCAACAAAACAATCTTAACAAGAATATGAAAGAGATTGGATTAAGATCATATAAATATAACTTTGACAAATAGATCTTTACAAATAGATTTATACACAGCGGAAATTAAAGATACAAACTTTTGAATAAGTTAATAATGAATTACAAAGATGAACAATTAATAAGTAAAGAATGCTTGTATAAGAAAGATAACAAATCACAGAAAACAAACGCAGACAAAAGGATTTTTATCCTGGTTCCCCGCAACCCGGGTACGTCCAGTCCCCGACCAATCCGGTACGAGATTTCCACTATCTGCCTTGGCAAATACAATTACCTAACTTCACTCGTTAGGATTTCCAACGACCTAGCCTTGACCAGGATTTCCAATCACAACACCTAGACTTGTCTAGGGTTTACCCTTGCCTCGCAAACCGAGGACTTCCAACTGGCAACAACTAGACCTGTCTAGTGTTCCAACAATCAACACAATGAGAATTTATCCAATACACCACAATAAATGATGGAGATTGGTTTACAACCCGATTCTATAGCCAATCAAAGTTTAGACAAATTTGTGTAGTGGCTTGATAGAATGATAGTCTAGATCACACAAAGATACGAGAGAAGTTTTTTGTGATCTAGATCTTTTCAAAAATCCTTTAAATAAAATAAAGAGAATAATAGTAAGGATTTTGAAAATGTTCGGTGGTATTCTATATGTAAGTTGCATTGGGAAGAGACTCTGACCTCCAGAGGGTCTTATTCTTATTTTTATTAACTACGCAACATGTAATATTGCTTGTCCCCATGAATTCACCGGTAACTGGGATTTATGGATGTGTAATCCATTGGAGTCTTTTTATTAATGACTCTTTCAACTCATTTTGGGTATAAACATGTGGCACATGATGTTCAATTTCTATCCCAATTGCTGGGCAGTATTCTTGAAATGACCGGGAAATTCCCCATCATTAACCAGATGTATTTACTATATTTGGTTGTCTGGAAAATGTGCATGCAACATTATTATTTGTGCAAATAGCTTTGAAAAAGCTAGGTTGCGGGTCGACAGTAGACACGCACACGAATATTTTGAGGATGCATTAATCAGTACCATAAAGTACCGAAATGGCCCTCTAGGGGTGATGCATTTGTCCACATATATCTCCTTGTATTCTTTCGAGGAAGCATGTAGATTTTTTTTCGACTTTGAGTAGAGATGGCATTGTGATTAGTTTTTCCTTAAGGGATGCAAGGGATTTCTCCCTTCTGAAGATCTTGTGGTTCTTCATGTCATGCATGTAGGATGTGTATAAGATGTGGTGCATCATAATTGATCCAGGGTGGCCAAATCTGTCATGCCAAAGTAGAAACTTGGCTAGTATCGGGCACTTCAGGTGCTTCGTCAAATTTGCTTCCTCGCACGAGGAGGGGCTCGCGTCTGATTAGCTAGTTGGTAAGAAACGAAACACATATTCAATACCAACCTTTTGTTGTACACAATCAGTTTTGGAGCTCCTACTCTGGCTAGTCCTATTTACCTTGCCTCGGAGGGAGAGCTCTTATTCGACATAATCATCATATGATATATACCTGATGAAAGACTCTCAAAGCATTCAAGTATGGATTTTACTCCTTTTTTGAGACGTTACATACAGATGTTTATTATTCGTTCACATTTGCAGTTATAAGTGGAATCCATTTAAACGGCTGTCCTTGAAACTTAGTAAGTTTCTTTTTGAATTCGGAGAGAATAATGCATCCTTTATTTTTAATTTCTGTGTCATTTGGGAGCAACAGAGTTGTGTTTCCAGAACCTTTAATAATATTTGAGCTTTCATATACTATGAAAGTAGAATCTGTATTGAAGGATCATATGTGTTACTGTCTACTAATCAGTTATGAGATAAGTTCATCTATTAAAAGATGAATCATATAAGCACATCTCATTTCCAAAAAACATTTTTACATTTATTCATACTTCATTCAATCATTTATATAGCTCTCATAACATTATTTTTCAAAACAAAATAAAAATGGCTAATCGAACAAGTCGTCTTTTTCGAAGTCATCAGCAGTGAATTAAGCTGGAGCATTGGTGGTCACCAGATTTGTTTCAGCTTTCTACTTTATGCTTTCTTTGTACAAATCTTATAGGTGCCGCGGAGTTCTGCACACTCTAGACCAGTTTCCTTTCATGCCATAGCTATGTCACTGGTCTTCCCATTCCTATTTAGGTGGTGGTGCATCATTTCTGTTATCATTTCTGCACCAAGTGAACTTCCGCCTCCCTTCATTTCTTCTCTGTTGGATTTGACCTCTGACCTTTTTATTCGGTCTCCCTTCTGTGGTCTTCATTTCCTTTTATTATCTTTCTTCTTTTTAGAAGATGATGCATTATGAGCTTCTAGGAGGGGGCAGTGCCAGAGGCACATATTATGAGTGGTAAGAAGAAGCTCTTTGTTTTGTTCGGTCATAAATAAACATGACAGCAGCTCAGAATACTTGGTGAATTTTTGTTCACGGTATTACTGCATCAGTATCACATCCTTTTTGTAGGAAGACATGTACGTCTTTTTGAGCATGCGATCTTCTGAGACTTTTCACCACAAACTTCAAGCGTGAGGTGATACTAAAAAGAGCTGAGTTGTATTTAGCTATGGACTTAAAGTCCTACAGTCTCAGGGTCTCCCACTCATATCATGCCCTTGGAAGTATAACATCTTTCTGATGTTTATATCTTTCCTGAAGGGCAGTCTACAGTTCAAGCGGATCTTCGACCGTAAGGTATTTAGCCTTTACGGTCTTATCCACATGGTGACGAATATAAATAATGGCTTGTATCTTTTCAATGCCAGTCGCCTTTCCATCTTTTGTCACATCAGAAATAAGGGATTTAGCTGGCATGTGAAATTTAACGTCGAGGTGACAGCTCAAATAATTTCTCCCTGATGCATTGAGCACTTCGAAATCAACGCTGGCGATTTTTGCCATTTTATCTAGCAGAGCCCAAATTTGTATGAAGTAATAATACATAAAACATTTTTATACGGAGGCAATTTTTAAGTGAATACGCTAATTGCATGGATTGGACAGTCCCACAAAAAATAAAAATGTCCACAGTCCATATTACAGTCCATATTACACAAATGAAAGCAAAAAATTACAACTTTGGAAACCTCTTGGGGTCCAATTTTTTAATTATTCAGCTTCAAGAGTGGCCTCCACATCTATGGAAAGTAATCATCGGTATTGGACATTACATAATTTCCTTACTATAATTTCTCTCAAAAATAAAAGAAAAATGCAGAAAAAGTAAAATGTGAGACTAGACAGTCGATCCAAAATCACAATTGGCCATCCATGCAAAAATTTGTGTGCATTAAACATTTTCATAACACATCACATGCATCACAGATTCAGAATAGGATAAACATAAGATTTAAAATACTTAATAATTATTCAGACCACGGTATGATGTTATACACCGTTAAGTTAGGTTACTAACGGTAGAGAGGTTGCATGGTCTTTATAATTATTAAGTTAATGCCGCACAACTTAGCATAAGTTTATCCCAGAAAATAAGCCATAAAAATGTGATGTAATGCATATAAATATGATCCTAAAAGGGGGATCATATATTGAAAATATGCAATTCGTTGTGCATTAGGGGCTCGTTCAATAAAATTTGAATTATGCCTAAATTATTTATTCATTGTAAAAGGAAGTACTTTTTCCTTTTTGTTCACTCAACAGATCCCCATAAATCCCCAAATTTCCCCTTTAAATTTCCCATTTTATCCCTCTTTTTTTTACAAATTTTTCTTCAATTTTCAGGGTCCAAAAACCTTTTTTATTTATTTAATTTGCTTCCCTATCCCCATCCTTTTTCCCAAAGAAATCCAACTTGTGGGTCTGAGGCCCGCCTTGTGGCTGCGGGCTTCAGGCCCGTAGTTTTTTAAATGCGGGGCTGCGGGATTCAGGCCAGCAGCAAACATGCTCGTTTTTTTAAATGCGGGCTTCATACCCGATGCAAACATGCCAGGTTTTTTTAATAGTTTGGGCCCGAAGGCCCCAAACATGAAATTAAGGGAAGGAGAGGCGGATAGGGTTAGCCGACGCCGCCCCCTATGATCACAAGGGGAGGGGCACCACCATGAGGGGGGCGTCTCCGTGAGGTGGGGGAGGGGCACCACCATGAGGGGGGGTCTCCTTGATGTGGGGGAGGGGCACCACCGTAAGGTGGGGGAGGGGGGGCGTCTCTGTGAGGTGGGGGAGGGGGCCGGTGTCCGTTGTGGGGCGGGTAGGGTGGTCGGGGCCGCTGCCATGATGCGGGGGAGGGGGCCGGCGTCTGCTGCCTTCGGGGCATGGAGCGGGTCTTGGTGTTGCCGCCTTCGGGGCAGGGATGGGAGCCAGTGAAAATTATATATATTATCGAAAAATCGTTTCGTTTTCCAATTCCATATAAATAGATGAACCCTAAAAATTGGGTTTTATGATGTGAAATCAATTATCGATGCTTAAAAATCGTCGTATTTAGTCTATTAAAACGATTCTAATCCGATCTTGTGAGATCGATAAATGATGGTATCATGATCATGATAAAATAGAATCTTTAAAAATAGTAACTATATATCTGTTCTCCGATCTAGCGACGGTTAACGAAGCCTACGCGTGGAAGACGAAGCCCGCGCATGGAAGACGAAATCTGTGCGTGGTAGATGAAGCCATATGTGTGGATCTGTGCCTTCTCCTTCGCTTTCGCAACGAACAGGTTTATAGAATTTGTAAAGTCTCGTGCTGATAACGTGATGTAAAGCATAATCTCTGAGGGAGACACCAGTCCTTTATTTATAGTAGAGGGATGAGCATATATGGATGAGATACAATGAAATGATCTTATCCTATGGATAATATATGATCCCAAATACAAACTCCCATCATTATTCGTTTACAATAGTTTACACTTTTTATATTTCATTTTCGTTTCTTACGTCTTTACTTTCATTCAATTTTTACTTTTATTAAAAATACATATGAATCTTTCACACTTGCCATTAAGTATGATCTCCATTTAATAATAAAACAGCATAATCATGTATACTTTAATGTTTTATTTTAGGACAATTTTAAAATCACTCAAACATTGAAAATAATTTTAAAAACCCAAAGGAATTAAAATTTAATCACAAATCCCGATCAACTGCTTGTCACGTATGATTCTGTGCATAACGATGCTATTAAAAACAACCGGAAATGGTAACACACGTCGTTTTGTGCACCCTCGAAATGGTCACTTTACCAACCTCAATCATGTTTATAATATCAGTTGTAAAACTCTCAAAACGTTTGGGGTTGTCAACCCAGAACATTTTGCAATCTTCCACATAATCGAGGTGCCAATATATTGGTCGGGTTTTGTAATTTAATTTAATTTTTTAATAACCTTGACCATTTTTTGCGACCATTTAATTTAGCCGGTATTGTCAACCCGAACATTTTTTAATTTAAAATTGTTTTTAATTTATGTCTGATCTTGAAACTTTGTCCTTTATTAAATTGTGTGTAACTACTAAATATATCATGGCCCCACTAAGCAACGAAACAGCCTAATTACTCGTGCACTCTTGGCTTAATCAGTTCGGCTCACACAATGTCTAACTTGATCAAGATCAATATAGCTCTTTTCAGAATGACATCAACCGCTGGCCTAAACTACGTAGAAATTTATGATTCTATATATACATAATTGTTGATATACCCTTTTTTCAATTACCATGTATAAATACACACATACACGTGTTTATGGATAATAATGTTTATCTGACATCGTTGGAATTTATCCCTGATTTCGGCTTGATAACTATCATTCGTCGATGGAAAGAGCCCGTGTTGGCAAGGCACGGAGGTGGAGTACGGCTCGGTCTCTTTGGATGTCGGCTTGTTGCATGTGCCTTCGCTTTCTTTCTCTTAGATAATGACTGTATACACCGAATGTTCGGTGTTGGGATTTGATAGTTTCCTGTATATTTGGAAACAATTGAAAGAGAGAGAGACAGGCTGATGTGAGATAATGATTTGATTTTCAACCCAGTTTCGGAGACATGTCCCTTCCAAGCACCGAGTCTTCTGTGGAAATAGCAATTCTCTTCTCTTATTGTACCAACAATGATGTTTGCTCTCTTTCATCAACTCCTACTTCCTCTGATTCCTTTGGTAGCTCCACATTTTGAAATACCATTTGGTATATTTGGCTCCGCTACATCACATTGGTTGTATGTGTTCAAGTCCCAAGAGGTTATTTGTGACCATCAAGTTTTTGAAATATCACCGTTGTCGGGGAGTTATTTGTGCCAATAGGATGTGTTACGACCTCAAGATCGGCCCAGTCGATCTAGGCCAGCATGTTCAAAGCCCGAGTAAATGGCCACCGAATCTCTTTAATGAGAACTAGCTCTGACGAGAAGCTCGCCCAAGCAGAGCGGCAAGTTCGTCATCCAAATCAAAGAGAAGAGCCATCCGGCTGATCGCACACGTTCTATGCTAGCTCTCCTCAGAGAAGCTCGCTCCATAGTAGCTCACCCCAGAGGCAGCTCGCTGCCTCTATGCCCTGAAGCAGTCCGCCCAATGAGGAAGGCGACCCGCCACTAACATCACTGTCAGTTTCACTACAGACAAAGTTTGACAAAAGCGCACCTGGCCGCTTCGCTACCTGACAGCCTGCCAAAAGCGTCCCTAGCCGTTTCGCTGCCAGACAGCCTGACAAAAGCGTGCCTGACACGTTCAGACCTGACATCATCGGTCGACCCCCTGACATCCTGACACCGCCAGCTCAGTTAAAACAACCGACTCCAGTAGCCTATAAATACACCCCCTCCTCCAGCGAGAAGGGGGTTGGCTGGCTAATCTATAAGAAACCCTAACACATCTACTTATATTCAAGGTCGAATATCCTCCACATATCCGCACCTTCCACACTAGTTCGCCACACAAGCGTTGATCTGCCTCTAAGATCGCCCTGCATGTCCGATATTCTCTAAGCAGTCATCAACTAACTTAAGCATCAGAGAGGCTACGGGCTGGCAGCCAGCCCTGTCTTTCTGATGAGTTGATCTTCTTGCAGGAAGTTCGCCCCAGCTACCAGCGGACGAGTAATCTGTGGCAATCTTCGCCAACTGACGAGCGACCTTCACCAACTGACCAACGACCTTCGTCAGACGAAGGATGAACTTGAGATCCTCATCTACAAATTGTCCTCAAATCGTGATTAGCCTCATCATCCTACACTTGTAATCATCGTGTCCTTGATTCCTCACTTAAATACAAATTCATTGTGAGTAGATTTACCCCACAACAATTGGCGCCGTTTGTGGGAACTTAGTGTAGGATCCTGTCAAAACAAGGACGTTAGGATCGAATAATAAAGTAGAGACTTACGTTTGCGTATGCGGCACCGTAATCTCGGAACTTTGCCCTCGGATTCGCCACAACGGTCGGTACTTTAAAATTGTTTTTAATTTATGTCTAATCTTGAAACTTTGGCCTTTATTTAATTTTGTGTAACTACTAAATATATCATGGCCCCACTAAGCAACGAAACGACCAAATTGCTTGTGCACTCTTAGCTTAATCAGTTTGGCTCATGCAATGTCTAACTTGATCAAGATCAATTTAGCTCTTTTCAGAATGACATCAACCACTGGCCTAAACTACATAGAAAGTTATGATTATATATATACATAATTGTTGATATACCCTTTTTCAATTACCATGTATAATACACACATACACGTGCTTATAGATAATAAGGTTTATCTGACATCGTTGGAATTTATCCCTGATTTCGGCTTGATAACTATCATTCGTCGATGGAAAGAGCCTGTGTTGGTAAGGCACGGAGGTGGCGTACGACTCGGTCTCTTTGGATGTCGGCTTGCTGCGTGTGCCTTCGCTTTCTTTCTCTTATTGTACCAACTGTGATGTTTGCTCTCTTTCATCAACTCCTACTTCCTCTGATTCCACAATTTGAAATACCATTTGGTATATTCGGCTCCGCTACATCACCTTGGTTGTATGTGTTCAAGTCCCAAGAGGTTATTTGTGACCATCAATTTTTTGAAATAGCACCGTTGTCGGGGAGTTATTTGTGCCAATAGGATGTGTTACGACCTCAAGATCGGCCCAGTCGATCTAGGCCAGCATGTTCAAAGCCCGAGTAAATGGCCCCCGAATCTCTTTAATGAGAACTAGCTCTGACGAGAAGCTCGCCCAAGCAGAACGGCAAGTTCGTCATCCAAATCAAAGAGAAGAGCCCTCCGGCTGATCGCACACGTTCTATGCTAGCTCTCCCCAGAGAAGCTCGCCCCATAGTAGCTCACCCCAGAGGCAGCTCGCTGCCTCTCTGCCCTGAAGCAGTCCGCCCAATGAGGGAGGCGACCCGCTACTAACATCACTGCCAGTTTCACTACAGACAAAGTTTGACAAAAGCGCACCTGGTCGCTTCGCTATCTGACAGCCTGTCAAAAGCGTCCCTGGCCGTTTCGCTGCCGGACAGCCTTTCAAAAGCGCGCCTGACACGTTGAGACCTGACATCGTCGGTCGAACTCCTGACATCCTGACACCGCCAGCTCAGTTAAAACAACTGACTCCAGCAGCCTATAAATACACCATCTCCTCCAGCGAGAAGGGGGGTGGCTGGCTAATCTATAAGAAACCCTAACACATCTACTTATATTCAAGGTCGAATATCCTCCACATATTCGCACCTTCCACACTAGTTCGCCACGCCAGCGTCGATCTGCCTCTAAGATCGCCCTGCGTGTCCGATATTCTCCAAGCAGTCATCAACTGACTTAAGCATCAGAGAGGCTATGGGCTGGCAGCCAGCCCTGTCTTTATGATGAGTTGATCTTCTTGTAGGAAGTTCGCCCTAGCTACCAGCGGACGAGTAATCTGTGGCAACCTTCGCCAACTGACGAGCGACCTTCACCAACTGACGAGCGACCTTCGTTAGACGAATGATGAACTTGAGATCCTCATCTACAAATTGTCCTCAAATCGTGATTAGCCTCATCATCCTACACTTGTAATCATCATGTCCTTGATTCCTCACTTAAATACAAATTCATTGTAAGCAGATTTACCCCACAACAATTGGCGCAGTTTGTGGGAACTTAGGGTCACACTCATGTCTAATCCCATGCACATCATCCTAGTCCCAACCGTGGCAAACATCCCATAGAGGATGAGCCACGTTCTCTCGGAGAGACTTTCCTGACAGATGTACCCCTTGAGGGGAAGTCAACGGCTATTCATGCCTCGGCACGTGCTATCCACCAAGACTTTACAAAGGCGATGAATGATTGGGATGCGAGTGGGGCCAGGACATCCACCGTCCCTCCTAAATCCCAGAACGTGAGGCGCAACCTTCACCCCCAGATCGAAGAAGAATCAGCCGCCTGGCAGAGGGGGCTCAACAAAGAGTTAACGACCCAGCAAAGACATCTCAATGTGGAGATGGAGGCCGCTCATCAGAGGTGCCTCGATGAAGAAGCTGATGTTCAACTAAGGCAGCTTGACAAAGAGGCGAAGGTCGTGGCTCAACAAATACAAGTAGATGAAGAAATCACACGTCGATAGCTACGATTCATCATCGCCGCACGAAAAAGGCTCTGGGAGGAGAGCCGTAGGATCTCGGAGGCATCAACCCTAAATCGATGGCACCCACGTAGCCCACCGTCGGTGGATATCTTGCCGCTCAATGGAAGCATCCACAGGTCGGCCCGCCAATCCCATACGTGTGATGATCGTCGACGACGAAGCCGTGATCGGAGTAGGACTCCCTCGAAGTGGAGAAGGGACGCCACTGAGCACCGATGTGGCTCATCCGGCGGCTCCAATGATTAGCGAGGCGGTCGAGGCGGCTGCATCGACCCCCCCGAAGATCGCCTGTTCGCCCTTGTAGATCATATGTGTGCCCCTTACCCAGAAGCGGCTAACCCCCTGTTCAGACAGGTGACCGCTGCCCCAATACCTTTTAGGTTCAAGCTTCCTCGGTTTGAACTGTATGCTGGTGTAGACAATCCCCTCGAATATGTACATCGGTATAGAGGGGCAATGGAGATTCAAGGCGCAGATGATGCACTACTATACCGGGGCTTCCAAATGCCTCTGAAAAAGTCAGCATTAGGGTGGTACAACGACATGCACACCCGCTCCGTCGAATTCTTCGATGACCTATCCCACAAGTTCTGCCAGCAGTTCAGGGCGGGACGGAGAAGGAAAAAACCTGCGGACTATCTATTTTCATTAGTTTAGAAAGAAGGGGAAACGATCCGAAAGTTTTTGCATCGTTTCCAAGAGGAAAGGGTTGGCATGGCGTGCTGTGGAGATGAGCTCACCATGGCGGCCTTCAAAAAAGGGTTGACCAACCGGAGCCTGCACAAGTTTCTCCTTCAAGATCTTCCCACCGATCTAGATGCGCTCGCCACCAGGGCGAATAGGTTCATGCTGAGCGAGGATGCTCTGGGAGTGAAGAAAGTGGCCGCCCTGGTTGGGACATCCTGCAACAAGCGGCAGCCTGATTTTCGATCAAGGAAAGAAGATCACCCTAGAGGGCATGACCAACTGGGCAACCAAATGCATGACCAAGGAGGCCATCGACCGCGAGATCACCTCGGACCAGCGTGAGGGTTTGTCGCACTTAGAGAGCCCCTGCCGGTGGTCAGTAGGTCCGAAGGATAGTAGCAGGCCAATTACACGCAGCTCAACACCCCCATGATTGAAGTGTTTTTCGCGAAGACGAGGGCCGGACTTCTCCGAGAGCCGCCTCAGGAGATGAGGACGAACCCCGCCGCGAGGAATCAACAGAAATACGGTCGATATCACCGTGAGCACGGTCATGATACCGACGAATGCTTCACTCTAAAGAGTGATATCAAACGGCTGATTCAGTAGGGCCATCTCCAAGGATTCATCGATGGGAGGAGACCGGTTTGCGATGAAAGAGCGTCCTGGGAGCGCATCGACCGAACCATCCCCAGAATGCCGAGCAAGACGTCCCTCACCAGCCTAAAGCGGTCATGTGCATAGATGTGATATGCGGTGGGCCATCCTTGAGTGGTGCATCGGCATCAGCCAGAAAGGCGTACGCTCGACAAGTGACGACGACAGCGTGTGTGACTAAGCAAAGCAGAGGAGAGTATCTTGTCCCCCCAACTCATTCTCGGACGACGACTTGGAGGGGGTTGATCTACCACATAATGACACCATCGTCATCGAGGCCCAAATTGGAATGGCCATAGTCAGACGCCTCTAGATCGGTACCGAAAGCTCATGCGGCATTCTTTTTATGTACACGATCGAGAAGATGGGACTGAAGCAAGCAGATCTAAGTCCATGTACGAGTCCGATTGTCGGCCTCACCGGCCACTCGGTTCATGATGTGTCCATATTTTACATCTTTTCATAGCATCATGACATCGTATTTCATTCCATATTCACATTCAAATCCCGTATTTTCCTACTATATTGCAATTCTAACGCTATATTCGAGTTTCATAGAGTTTTATGGATTTTCAGAGATTTTGGAGCGATTTGGGACCCATTTCGGATTGGACACATCTGGCGCGTGAGCCCGTTGGCAAAGCTCTACAGGAGTTCACCGAGTTTTGGAAGCCATGGGAGGAGTGGAGGAGAGAGCAAGAAGAGAGGAGAATCTGCAAGAGCTTCACTAGATACTTCCCCACACGACTCGACCGATCAGAGTAGTTGCTCGGTCGAGCAGATGCACGAAAAAGAAGCAGGTTGATACGCATGCTACTCGGACCGAGCAGTATAATGACTCGGTCGAGCAGCTCCAATCTTTGAACCTCAAGCAACATCCTACTCGAGCCAAGCAAGGCTCATGGCAACCGAGTCAGTTGGTTGCTCAACCGAGCAGAGCTGACTCGGGCCGAGCATACAGAGCAGCATTTTTGGAGAAGACCGACTTACTGACATGCTCGACCGAGGAAGACGGCTGCTCGATCGATCGGCCGACCGAGCAAGATCCTGCTCGACCGAGTCACTGACTCGGTCGACGACAGACAATGAAGGCTATTTTTGGAAATTTCTCGCAACCGTCTGATGTGCGGAACGTAGTGAAGTGTGGATATGGGTATTGAGTTCAGGGAGTTCGTTCATTTGTTGATTTTAAAAAATTTCGTTTTGAGAGTAGCGGGGATTAGAAACAATTTTGTTAAATCTAAACCGAGTTTTTGGAGATTATTGAATTCCTTTTTGCGCGATCTATTGTTCTTGCATTCTGGAATTTTTGGGATTTCTCTGGAATTATTATTAGCTATTGTTCTTCTTCGTCTTCGGTGCGTAAGTAATTCGATTCTTACTTGATTAATTTATTACGATGTTTTCTTTGATAAAACCCGCATTTTTATTTGTCAATATCGCTATGTGTGAGTAGTCTCTTCTAGGGTTGATGGGTTAGCCCTAAGACTTTAGGTGGGAGATGTAGATCCAAATCTCTAGGTTGAATTGGGAATAAATGGGGGTATTTCGGTCGATCCTTCCGAATCCCTAGGATAACCCGCGCTGAGATCATGCCCACGGTCTGTGGAATTGATGAGCTTAAGGGGTATCCTTGGGATTTGAATGGGGAAATTGGTGGATCCAATCAAGACTCGTGACCATGCCCCGGCTCGTGCCTTGATGGGATTCACCGACGAACTATATCGCTACATTAACGGCTACTGCCATTGCGTCAACGAGTGCCACCGAAATACCTCGAAATTCTAACCCACTAGAGTGGTACGAATTGGGAGATTAATCCCCTAACCCTAATGCAACATAAGGATCCTATTCCAACATCGATCCCCGACGGTCTTAGCGGTGATCCATATTACCCTAGTTCCTTTTATTATTGAATCAACAACAATACCACAACCAATCCTTTCAACCCGACAGCTATCTCACTTCGAGATATAAAATAATCTGAGAACTCAAATACACTGTCACCGTTCCTGTGAGATCCGACATCTTTTATACTATAATTTGACACCGTCCGCTTGCGGATAGAGCCCGAAATTGACACCTAAGAGCCATACTACGCCTAGCGACCATGACACCGCTAGGTGGAATTTAGGTGTAGGTTCCGGGTGCGTCAGTTCCCATCGTCGGAGTTATCACCCTACCAATATCTCTGGGGAGGAGCCGAGAATCATCACTCGGATGACGTAATTCGTTGTCGTCAACATCGTGTCGGCATATACAGGCATCATAGGGCAGCCATACATGACTTCCATTGAAGCTCTCCCCTCACTCCTACATCAAATGATCAAGTTCCATACTTTGCAGGGAGTTGGACAAGAACGAGGGAACCAAAGACTGTCTCGAAGCTGCTACGTCAGCTCCACCAAACACAAAGAGCCCGAGCAAGCCTGGTTGGTTGAACTCGTCAATGATCAGGGGACTTCGATGACCAACAATGGAAGGCGACGAGCTAGCCCACCATAGATGTGTAGGGAAATATGCCCTCAGATCATTTGTATTTGATGCAAATGATAATTTAAGCCAAGATAGGGACTAAATTGCATATGATGCAAAAGAGATTAAATGTGTTTTAAATAGTTTAAGACAATATTTAATAATATAAACGTAAGGAAAAGCTCACGGGTAAGACGGGAATGTCCCGGTCTACGCCCAGATTCGAACGACGTCCAAATCGGACGTCAAATGCTCAAGATATGCCCAAACGAGTTCTACGGATCAGTCCAAGCTGACCCAGGCCAGACTGGGTCTGGCCCCAGTCTGGCCTGGACGCTTGGCTAGACCCAGAATCAGCCCAGGCTGACCGGGCCTGGGCGGCCGGGCCAAGCCAGGGCCTGGGCACCCAGGTGCCCAGGCGCCTGGGCTCAGGCCCAGGCGCTGGGCGCCTGGGCCTGGGCCCGCCCAGGCGCCCTGGGCGCCCTGGGCCAGGCGCCCAGAAGCCTGGGCGCCTGGCCTGACTGGGCCAGGCGCCCAGTCTGGGCACGCCAGTCTGGGCGCGCCCAGACCAGGTTCTGAACCTGGTCTGGGCTTGCCCAGCTGGCCTGGTGGGCCCCGCAGAATATGTTTTCAGAAACCTAAGTTGGGCAGTTTTTGACGGCTCAGTTTTTGCGAAAAACTAGCCATGAGCTGAACTTTGAGCGGTCAATTGGAGGGTCAAATGAACTCCGATTGACGAACGGTTTTTTCCTATGCGTTCACCGTTGAACACCCTTCGAATTGATAGGTTGTATCAATCCTGAAGTTCAACGGTGAGTGAGTTAAAATTCACGGAAGTTTGCACTTTGTGAAGTGCAAACTAACTTGATTTTAATTAACTCATATTAATAGTCCCACATCGGATTTTGAGAAAAGGGGAGAGTCCGCCGCCTATATAAATAGGGGTCTGCTCTCCTCCTCAAAACTCGTCCCAAGCTCTAAATCTGAGCGGCTCTCAAAACTATTGGAGCACGCTCGGATCTAAGCTAAAATTAATATTTCTCCTCTCCCTATAAATTTCTGCCTTACTCCTGAGGGCTCTAGCAAAGCCGCAAAGGAGTTCGGATTCAGATCCGAAATCTTGGCGGAGGTTTCACTCGCGTGAAACTTTCTGGAGCAAGTGGTTGGCTCGGCGACGAGAAGTTGCTGGGATCGGCGCAAGTGGTTGCTGGGATCGGAGCGGTTCATGTGGGAAGGGCAATTGATTGCCTTCGGTAACACTTTTGCTGCAAGGCAAGAGTTACGGGTATGTTGAGTTTTCTCAACTTTAGTTGTAATTAATGTGCATTATTTTATTGCAGTAGCTATAGTAGTTAATTAGATAGTAGTATCCTCAGGGGTTGGTCTGGACCCAACCCCGGGATAGTAGCGTTTTCTTGGCTCGGGTTTTATGAAGATAGGGCTAGTTTATATAAAGTGTTTATATAAAGTTTTTCTCTTTATTTTTCCGCTTCCGCTGCGTTAAATTTTGTGCAAGGTTGTCCGGCCTTCGCTCTCAAGTAGGGCGAAGGACGAACAATGCACTAGTCGAAAGTGAGCCCCGGATCTATTAAAACCCATCATTGGTATCAGAGCCAGGCTACATAGACTATCTAAATACTGCTTTTATGAAATGCATGTTATTAAAACTTGTAGTTAGTCTTGAACTAACTATATGTTGGTTTTCAAATTTTTCGAAAATTGTTTTGAAAACCAAGATTAGATCTTTTTAATTATGTGATAATTAATGTCTCTATGTTTCTTTTTGCTTTTATTTGATAATTGCTAAAAGAAAGACTTGTAGGGTTAGCCATTAAAATTCATTTAAATCTTTAATCTGATTAAATTTAAATGACTAGCTTTGGCTATGTTTTAAAATGTTGTTCACAATATTTTAAATAACACATCCTAATGAATGATTAGGATTGTCCCTTGTTTGTTGAAACAATTCTGATGTGATTTATTAAAATCCTATAGTTGATAGGTTTCTAATAAAAGTTATGAAACACATCCTAATAATTTTGAATTATAGGTTATGACTAGTTGATAGGATTAACTAGTTAAATAAATCATAACAACCAGATTAAATCAATATAACACCTTTTATCATTAGCACTTTCAATGGAGAATGGTATGGGTAGGTAGTTAGGGAAGGTGTTGTGGATCGACTCAGCTTTGCTGGGCGCAAGTGATCCTGCCCGGCCCTAACCCTGGTCATGCCCGCTTGTACCGCAAAGTTGCTGATAATAAAATGTGTTAGCTTTGGTTATATCTAGTCAATGCGTTATAAATCTTGTTAAAGATTAATTCGTATCCCTCCTTGATTTTGGAGCTTTGTAACTCAAAGAAAACATTTATAGTTGTTGAGTCTCCTCAAGCTATGACATGTTTTTCTTTAAGGAACAAACTCCAACATACATGTGATGTAGTCTGGACTTGACCCAAATCGATGCGTCGGGTCTCCTCGAGCATCGATCTAAGTCAAATCTGAACACGAAATCAAGGGTCTGGCTAGACCAGTCATTATGATTAGTTGAGTCTCCTCAAGATCATAAGTAACTGTGGGTAAGAATCGATAGGGAATCACATGTGATGTGATTGACTAAGAGTTAGTCTACCAATCATGGAACCAATCAACTTGTTGAGTCTCCTCAAGGTTGTGAGGTTCATGATGATTGGGTCCCTCTTTCACTATATTTTCAGATATTAAAATTCGTTCATTTCCGAGAATGATCGTAAAATAGTGGGAGACCATAGTTAATTAAAAACCATATTAACTATATTATTTTATCATGAATTACACTAAATTCATTCTATGTCTTTTGCAGCATGAAAACGATTATGATTCTTATCCTGAATAATAAATTGACTGGTTTAAATATTGATTGCTTAGAAAACTTTGGGCTTAACGGAGAGAAGAAAGGACATATTGATGTCTCGACTTCTAAGGTATTAGTTATACATAGTATAGTCCTTTCTGTAACTTCTAACGCATGGGTATTGGATACTGGTGCGGGTACTCACATTTGTAATTCGTTACAAGGTATGAGCAAATTTAGAAACTTAAGAAAGGACGAAATAGTTCTTCAAGTTGGTAATGGAGCTAATGTAGCTGCTAAAGCCGTAGGAGACCTAAAGCACACCTTGGCAAACGGTGCCACATTGTTTTTGAAACAATGTTATTATATACCAAATTTTCTATGCAACGTTATTTCCATTTCGTCTTTGGCCAAAGACGGATATAAATTTACCATTAATGAATCGGTTATGAACATTTTCTTTAATGATAAATTGCTGGGATTTGGAACAATGAATAATGGTGTATACACTCTGTCTAATGACGTTGTGTTAAGTGTTAACACACGAAAACGTAAGGAATCTAGTTTTAATGAAACTTTCCTTTGGCACTGTAGACTAGGCCATATCGGAGAGAAAAAACTTAGCAAGTTGCATAAAGAGGGGTCTCTTGACCTCTCGAATTATGAGTCGTACGACACTTGCGAGTCTTGTCTCAAAGGTAAAATGGCTAAAACTCCCTTTACGGGTAAAGGGGAAAGAGTTGGTGAACTCTTGGGTCTAGTACATTCTGATGTATGTGGACCAATGTCTACTTTAGCGAAAGGAGGATATTCATACTTTGTTTCTTTTACTGATGATCACTCTAGGTTCGGACATGTGTTCTTGATGAAGCACAAGTCTGATACATTTGAGCGATTCAAAGAGTATCGTAACGAAGTTGAAAAACAGACGGGCAAAAGTATTAAAATTCTTCGATCTGATCGAGGAGGAGAATACTTGAGCCATGAATACCTTGCGCATTTAAAAGAGAATGGGATTCTCTCTCAGATCACTCCTCCTTACACACCTCAACATAATGGTGTGTCAGAGAGAAGGAATCGTACCTTGTTAGACATGGTTCGATCAATGATGAGTGACTCTGGGTTACCTATCTCCCTTTAGGGCTATGCCCTAGAAACTGCTACCCATATCCTTAATAGAGTTCCATCTAGATCCGTGCCAATGACACCATATGAGATATGGAACGGGAAGAAACCAAACCTTAAGCATATTAAGGTATGGGGTTGTCCTGTGTATGTCAAGAAGCTTAATCCAGATAAACTGGAGGATAGGTCTGTTATGTGTAGATTCATTGGGTATCCTAGTCACTCGACGGGACACATTTTCTATCACCAGGAACAACAAAAGATTGTTGTGTCCAAACACGCCACCTTTCTTGAAAAGGAATTCCTTGTGAAGGAGTCTAATGGTGAGGTAATAGAACTGGACGAAAGTCTAGAGACTGAATCAACACATGAACAGATCGCGGAACCAGTGGGAGAGGCAGAGCCTAATGCTCCTGAAGCAATTATTAGGAAGTCAAATAGGATTCCTCGAGCTCCAGAAAGATACTACGGATTTCTCGTAGATGGAGGAGTTGAGGATATCATCTTAGTTGAAGATGATCCTATTAGCTTCCAAGAAGCAATTCAGAGTAGAGACTCTAAGAAATGGCTGGATGCAATGAAATCTGAGATGGATTCCATGCACATTAATAAAGTTTGGACTTTAGAGAATGTGCCCAAGGGAAGTGTTCCTATTGGCTGCAAATGGATCTTCAAAAGGAAGATCGGTTCAGATGGAAAAATAGAAACGTACAAGGCTAGACTTGTTGCGAAAGGTTATCGTCAGATTCTAGGTGTAGATTATGACGAAACTTTCTCACCCGTAGCCATGCACAAATCCATCCGAATTGTACTCGCTATTGCTGCTTATCACAACTACAAAATCTGGCAGATGGATGTAAAAACTGCATTTCTAAATGGTGATTTAGAAGAGCATATTTACATGTCTCAGCCGAAAGGTTTCGAAGTCAGTGGGAGCAAAGGGAAAGCGTGTAGACTGCATAGATCCATTTATGGATTGAAGCAGGCATCCAGGAGCTGGAACATCCGATTTGATAATACGGTCAAAGAGTTTGATTTTATTAAAAATGAAGACGAGCCATGCGTTTATAAGAAAACCAGTGGAAACAATTTAGTCATCCTCATACTTTATGTTGATGACATTCTCTTAATAGGAAACAACATACCGATGTTGAAGTCTGTTAAGGATTGGTTATCAACTAACTTCTCCATGAAAGATTTGGGAGAAGCATCCTACATACTAGGTGTGAAGATCTATAGAGATAGATCTAAAAGGATGCTAGGAATCTCCCAATCTAGGTACATTGATACTGTGTTAAAACGGTTTAACATGGAAAACAGTAAAGGTGGGTTTATACCCGCAAATCATGGAATAAGTCTTTCCAAGAAGATGTCTCCAAAGACTGACTTGGAAAGAGAACGCATGAGCAATATTCCATATGCTTCGGCAGTTGGATCGATCATGTATTCCATGATATGTACCAGACCTGATGTCGCTTTTGCACTAGGTGCAGTAAGTCGATATCAGTCTAACTATGGAGAAGAACACTGGAAAGCAGTCAAGACGATTCTCAAGTACTTGCGAAGAACAAGAGATCTAGTTTTGATTTATGGAAGTGAAGAACTCAAAATTGAGGGCTTCACGGATTCCAGCTTTCAGAGTGACGTGGATGACAACAAGTCAATTTCAGGATACATTTTCACTCTCAACGGATGTGCAGTGAGCTGGAGGAGTTCAAAGCAAGACACCGTTGCTGATTCAACTATGGAGGCCGAATATATAGCGGCCAATGATGCAGCAAAGGAAGCTGTCTGGATTAAGAAATTTGTGAGCCAGCTAGGAGTGGTGCCTACTGTTATAGATCCAATACCGTTGTATTGTGATAACAATGCCACATTGAGCTTGGTCAAAGAACCCAGATTCCACAAGAGATCCAGACACATTCTTCGAAAATATCATTTGATACGTGATATTGAGAAGAGGAAGGACATAGAAATCCTCAGAGTCTCGTCTGAAGAGAATTTAGCTGATCCATTTAAAAAGTCCCTTGCACGTGATCGTTTGGAGAAACTAATGTGTAAAAGCGGTATGAAATACCATAAAGAGTGGGCCTTGTAGTGAGTGGTAGATGTTTTGAGAGTTGTATGCCTATGAGGCACATTGTCCTGAAAATCATCTTATTCATGAATAAAATAAATTTATTGGTATCAAATTATCTTTGTGCATTCGTGTCATCTTATACACTTAGATAATTTCCTTAGACTTATAGCAAGGTATACACTTATCTTGATGCCGATCACGATTATGAGAAAGTGTTTTTACCGATTGGAGCTTAAAGTCTTAAACTGGTTCGTGGTCATTGATATTTCGAGAAAAGGATATCGACACATCGATAAGACCATTGTGTCTTTGTATTCACTATGGATTAGTAACGATGGACTCGTAATCGTTTGACTTGGTGAAGTCAGAAACAAGACGCATGTGCTCATTAGAGAATGAGTTCACTGAACGACTCATAAAAGATTATCATTTGGTTAAACTTAATTTAAAATGTCAATGATAACTTTTTGTGATGATAGGCAAGCTGGTCCTTTGACTTGAAGACATTGAACAAACCTGCATGTGAATGGTGTCACTTAGATCATTTTCCTAGCTTCAAGACTTTACTTGTCGAAAGGATTTTGGTTGGGTGGCATTTGAAGTGTGTGAGGGGAGTTGTGTCTAAGAAAGGATTCGTCTCTCTCATTAAGGAGAGTTAGTGTTGTATGTGTTGGTTCGGTGCTTTAGTGAAAATCTTTGATCAAAGTATGTTGAAAGAAGTTCAACATGTATTTAACTAAAGACCGATGTAACTGACCGGTTTCAAGTTGGTGGGGTTGACATGTTACCATACCCTAAACTTGAATAAACAACATAGTCTTGACGAAAGGATTAAAACTGCGGTATTCATCACGGATACAGTCTTGGTAGTCCCGACGATTTTTTCAATGGGTGAAACCACATAATTATGATGCCGAAACAGTGACATCAACTACTGCTCGTGGTCACTGCCGTCTAGGGTCTCGAACCCAAACCTGTAGTAGGGTCAGGCTGTAGGGTCTCACACAGAGTGCGATCTTCGTCTAGTAATAGGTAGAAATTAGTTAGGGAGAATAATTTGCATTTGATGCAAGGGACAAAGTATTACAAAAGATGTTTGCAATAGTCTCCAGCATTCGGGATAAATGATCCTGAGTGCAAGTGGGAGATGTAGGGAAATATGCCCTCAGATCATTTGTATTTGATGCAAATGATAATTTAAGCCAAGATAGGGACTAAATTGCATATGATGCAAAAGAGATTAAATGTGTTTTAAATAGTTTAAGACAATATTTAATAATATAAACGTAAGGAAAAGCTCACGGGTAAGACGGGAATGTCCCGGTCTACGCCCAGATTCGAACGGCGTCCAAATCGGACGTCAAATGCTCAAGATATGCCCAAAAGAGTTCTACGGATCAGTCCAAGCTGACCCAGGCCAGACTGGGTCTGGCCTGGACGCTTGGCTGGACCCAGAATCAGCCTAGGTTGACCGGGCCTGGGCGCCCAACCCAAGCCAGGGCCTAGGCGCCCAGGCGCCTGGGCTCAGGCCCATGCGCTGGGCGCCCAGGCGCCTGGGCTCAGGCCCATGCGCTGGGCGCCTGGGCCTGGGCCCGCCCAGGCGCCCTGGGCGCCCTGGGCCAGGCGCCCTGGGCGCCCTGGGCCAGGCGCCCTGGGCGCCCTGGGCCAGGCGCCCAGAAGCCTGGGCGCCTGGCCTGACTGGGCCAGGCGCCCAGTCTGGGCGTGCCAGTCTGGGCGCGCCCAGACCAGGTTCTGAACCTGGTCTGGGCTTGCCCAGCTGGCCTGGTGGGCCCCGCAGAATATGTTTTCAGAAACCTAAGTTGGGCAGTTTTTGACGGCTCAGTTTTTGCGAAAAACTAGCCATGAGCTGAACTTTGAGCGGTCAATTGGAGGGTCAAATGAACTCTGATTGACGAACGGTTTTTTCCTATGCGTTCACCGTTGAACACCCTTCGAATTGATAGGTTGTATCAATCCTGAAGTTCAACGGTGAGTGAGTTAAAATTCACGGAAGTTTGCACTTTGTGAAGTGCAAACTAACTTGATTTTAATTAACTCATATTAATAGTCCCACATCGGATTTTGAGAAAAGGGGAGAGTCCGCCGCCTATATAAATAGGGGTCTGCTCTCCTCCTCAAAACTCGTCCCAAGCTCTAGATCTGAGCGGCTCTCAAAACTATTGGAGCACGCTCGGATCTAAGCTAAAATTAATATTTCTCCTCTCCCTATAAATTTCTGCCTTACTCCTGAGGGCTCTAGCAAAGCCGCAAAGGAGTTCGGATTCAGATCCGAAATCTAGGCAGAGGTTTCACTCGCGTGAAACTTTCTGGAGCAAGTGGTTGGCTCGGCGACGAGAAGTTGCTGGGATCGGCGCAAGTGGTTGCTGGGATCGGAGCGGTTCATGCGGGAAGGGCAATTGATTGCCTTCGGTAACACTTTTGCTGCAAGGCCAGAGTTATGGGTATGTTGAGTTTTCTCAACTTTAGTTGTAATTAATGTGCATTATTTTATTGCAGTAGCTATAGTAGTTAATTAGATAGTAGTATCCTCAGGGGTTGGTCTGGACCCAACCCCGGGATAGTAGCGTTTTCTTGGCTCGGGTTTTATGAAGATAGGGCTAGTTTATATAAAGTGTTTATATAAGGTTTTTCTCTTTATTTTTCCGCTTCCGCTGCGTTAAATTTTGTGCAAGGTTGTCCGGCCTTCGCTCTCAAGTAGGGCGAAGGACGAACAATGCACTAGTCGAAAGTGAGCCCCGGATCTATTAAAACCCATCAAGATGAGCATTTACTCAGATATTATCAATAGATTTGTAAATAAAACTATCATTTTCTGTGTATACTCTCAAATATTGTCATCTCCATTTGAAAATTTCAGCTCCCCTCAAAGGTTATAGGTCGTCGGTGGGTTAAGGACCGAGCTCCGTCTCGCATCCTCCCCACCCTCAAACTCCGGGAAAAGCTTACAAGCTTCGCCCTCGATAGGCACCGTTGGGTTAAGGATCGAGCTACGGCTCTCACCCTCTCCTTCCTTAACTCTGGGGCAAGCTTACGAGCTTTGCCCTCGATAGACTTCTTAAACTCCAGGGCAAGCTTACGAGCTTTGCCCTCGATAGACTTCTTAAACTCCAGGGCAAGCTTATGAGCTTTACCCTCGATAGGCGCCGGTGGGTTAAGGACCGAGCTATGGGTCACACCCTCCCCTCCCTCAACTCCGGGGCAAGCTTACGAGCTTTGCCCTCGATAGACTTCTCAAACTCCGGGGCAAGCTTACGATCTTCACCCTTGAGAGGCACCGGTGGGTTAAGGACTGAGCTATGGCTTGCACCTGCACCTCCCTCAACTCCAGGGCAAGCTTACGAGCTTTGCCCTCGATAGGCATCGGTGGGTTAAGGACCGAGCTACGGCTCACATCGTCCTCACCATCAACTCATGGGAAAGCTTATGAGCTTTGCCCTCGATAGACTTCTCAAACTTCGGGACAAGCTTACGAGCTTCGACCTCGATATGCGCCAGTGGGTTAAGGACCGAGCTACGACTCGCACCCTCTCCTCCCTCAACTCTAGGGCAAGCTTATGAGCTTCGCCCTCGATATACTTCTCAAACTCCGGGGCAAGCTTACGAGCTTCGACCTCAATAGGCGTCGATGAATTAAGGACCGAGATACGGCTCGCACCCTCCCCCCAATTCCAGTGCAAGCTTACAAGCTTTGCCCTCGATAGACTTCTCAAACTCTGGGGCAAGCTTACGAGCTTTGGCCTTGATAGTTACCGGTGAGTTAAGGACCGGGCTACGGCTCACACCCTCCCCAACCTCCACTCAGGGGCAAGCTTACGAGCTTTGCCCTCGATAGACTTCTCAAACTCTGGGGCAAGCTTACGAGCTTCACCCTCGATAGGCGTCAGTGGGTTATGGACCAAGCTACGGCTCGCACCCTCCCCACCCTCAACTCTGGGGCATGCTTACAAGCTTCGCCCTCGATAGACTTCTCAAACTCCGAGGCAAGCTTACGAGCTTCGCCCTCGATAGGCGCCGGTAGGTTAAGGACCGAGCTACGGCTCAAACCCTCCCCACCCTCAACTCCGGGGCAAGCTTACGAGCTTTGTCCTCGATAGACTTCTCAAACTCTGGGGCAAGCTTACGAGCTTCGCCCTCGATAGGCACCGATGGGTTAAGGACCGGGCTACAACTTGTACCCTCCCCACCCTCAACTCCAGGGCAAGCTTACAAGCTTTGCCCTCGATAGACTTCTCAAACTCTGGGGCAAGCTTACGAGCTTCGTCCTTGACAGGCGCCGGTGGATTAAGGACCGAGCTACGGCTTGCACCCTCCCCTCCCTCAACTTCGGGGCAAGCTTCTGAGCTTCACCCTCGATAGACTTCTCAAACTCTGGGGCAAGCTTACGAGCTTTGCCCTCGATAGGCGCTGATGGGTTAAGGACCGAGCTACAGCTCACACCCTCCCCACCCTCAACTTCGGGGCAAGCTTCGAGCTTCACCCTTGATAGACTTACCGGGACAAGCTTACGAGCTTTGCCCTCGATAGGCACCGATGGGTTAAGGACCGAGCTACGGCTCGAACCCTCCCCAACCTCAACCCCGGGGTAAGCTTACGAGCTTCGCCCTCGATAGAATTCTCAAACTCTGGGGCAAGCTTATGAGCGTTGCCCTCGATAGGCACATGTGGGTTAAGGACCGAGCTATGGCTCGCACCCTCCCCTTCCTCAACTCCGGGGTAAGCTTACGAGCTACGCCCTCGATAGACTTCTCAAACTTTGGGGCAAGCTTACGAGATTTGCTCTCGATAGGCACCGGTGGGTTAAGGACCGAGCTACGGCTCGAACCCTCCCCACCCTGAACTCCAGGACAAGCTTACGAGCTTCTCCCTCGATAGACGTCTCAAACTACAGGGCAAACTTACGCGCTTCGCCCTCGATAGGCGTCAGAGTGCAATAGCCGAGCTATGGGTTCTCACCACCCCTCAAGCTTGCTCCAACAGGCTAGGGCCGAACTACACTGTCAACATCTGACCCGCTCTCACCACAACTCTCGTCCGCCCGTATATCGGGGGCACACATAAGGGCAAGGTTAAAGAGGAGAAAGCACCAAGTCTTTATATACTCTATAAAATGAGTTCGGATAATGGCCTTCAGAAACAAAACTTTCATTGATCAAGATGTTGAAAATATTAACAAATATTTCAAAGAGCCGGCCTTACAAAAAGATATCACATCGACCGATAATACACAAAGCCCTACTACAAAACAAAAGAGAGAATACAAAAGAAAAAGTCCTAAGCAAGGCCCCAAGACCGGCCCTTAACACTCCACCCCTCGAAGATTATGTGGCGCCCTGGTCACCATCACCCGAACTGGCGTCGCCCCCACTTAAGTATCAAACTCATCCTCTTCATCATCGGTGGCCATGGTCAACTTAGAGAAGTCGACCTCCAAGGTGGGGTATAACATCGCCAACCTCGCCTTCACCCTCTTAAAGCCCACCTGTAACCTCTCTTCTACACCTTCTGCCATTATCGAGTTCATCATGGGGAGATACTCCTCCTCCTGATACTTATGGATGGCCCCTGACTTCTCGACCACCAGATCTATCTTCCTCAGTGCTGCCACCTGCCGCTTGAGCTCAACGATCTCCACCCCCTTGGCTTCCACTCCCTCGGCATGGGCGTTCATGGCAGCAACCCTTTGAATCTCCTCTTCCCGAAGCTGCCCTTGCAACCCTGCCCCGACCTCCTCCTTCTGGGTCGCCTACCACCCCCGCAGTTGTTCCAGCCGATCCTCCCTATCCTGCAGCCTCCTGGTGACCTCCTCGAATTTGGCCTCTATCGCCCGCATCCTATCAGTGGCTGCTTGGAAATCAGCCTTATTCTTCTTATGGCTCGCCTCAAGCCCAATCACGGAAGTATGACGCTGCAAGGACACCATTGCAGCGACTGCCAATATGAGGAACAGAAAACGTGAGTGCACCTGGAAGAAAGAAGACCGACAATGTGGAGTAGAGAGAGCGGCAAACCTACATACTGTACCAAATTATCGTATCATAAAGGCGCTCTAGACCAACCTTAGACATGGATTCACGATCCCTTGTCAACAGACTGTTCTCCACTAGACGAGCTGTAACACCGGCCTCATCGAACACCGACTCCTTGTTGCCAACTGGGTAGCTCGTCGCAAAGAGTCCCCCCTTCAGAATGGCATGAACCTCGGACTTCGTCGCCTTAAAGTGGGAGAGCATTGGCTCACAGATCGAATGCCCCGGCATCCCTGCTCCCAAAGGGGACATCTATAAGGCCAATGCTCGACCAAAACCCTGCGGGTCTGTGCCGTAGGGGCGCCCTGAGTCGGCAAGCTCCAGGGCATCACCTCCTTCTCACTAGCGCTAAGGTCAACGAAGCTGCCCTACGCTGCCTCACTGACCCTAGGGGTATGAACGACTGCCGCATATGTCTCATTCGATCTCTTGTCGCGTTCACCCCTCTTGGCCCCAATGACGACCCCCCGAGATCCATTTCTATCCCGACTTCCTCACCAAGTTCTCGATCGCCACCCCTTACCTTTCTCCTGGGCCAAAGGCTTCTTGGCTGTCGGCTCCAAGGTCGTCGACTCCCTAGCCCTCCTCATCAACTCCTCCTGCAAAAGGATCATGTCCACACCTGTAGAGAAAAGAAAGATCAGGATGAGCGTATATGGAGAAGGTCACCAAGATCGCAATACCTTTGCCAGAAAAATTGAGCGAATTGGTAGCCCTTAACCAAGTTTGCATGCTTTTGAATCGCTTCGGGGATCTCTTCCAAGATCTTGGAGTTCTCCAGGTCTTACCCCTCCAGGTCATCACTTTATTCACTAAGGGATTCAGCGTCCCCCAGTTCAACCTTAACACCGAGTCCGCCGGCATCAAAATGAAGACAAACCTCTCCCTCCACTCTCTCACCTTGCTCGGCAGCTCAATGATGAGATGCCAGCCCCTCCTCATGCTAACACAATGATACATCCCCCTTCTTATTCGTCTCAAAGTAATACTGGAAGAGCGATAAGCTCAGACTTATCCCACCGACATTGCAGAGGACAACGAAGCCAACAATAGAGTTGATGGAGTCCGACTTTAGCTGGAAGAGAGGAAGCTCAAGAAAGTTCAGCAAGTGAAGGAGGTGGGGGTTGAGCGAAAACCGCAGTCCGAGTTCGAAGGTCGGATCGTAGACCCTGACTTCATTATCTCTTGGCGAGCAAACCATTTCATTGGGTTTGGGGAGGCAAACTGTGCAGGGTGACCGACTGTATTTGGAGCAGATCCTGGGGAGACTGATGATGCTTGTTTTGCACTGAATGGCCCTAATCTCCGCCAGAATCATGGCCATGATTCTGCTGAATCCCAACCCGAGCCCTCACTCCTTCTTATTGGGCTCCCCTTGCACCGTCGAAGTCGAAGGAACAACATGACATGCTTTCCACTCCTCCAGCCACACCATCGTCTCCTTCGTCGCTACAGTACTCTCACTCCCAGGCTCTCCAAAGTACCTCTTTGCATTCGGATTGAAAGCTGAAGAACCAGAAGGAGCCATTGATAGATCAAGAAGTAACCTAGAACAGAAGAAAATCAACGGAGCACTGACGAAGTAATGACCGATGGCGAGAACTCTCAAAAGTAAAGAAGAGAAGAGAAGCCGTTGAAATTCGAATGCAAAAATCCTCACCGGCTGCCCATTCAGTCTATCTTATAAAGGTGATTGGGAGATCCCAGCCATTGAGGGTAGGCCACATGGCAAGGTCTGGGCCAAAACTGGCATCTCGACTTCCCCCCAGAGCAGTACGGGACACGTGTCGTGCTCCGCGTGGCGAGGCACCTCAATTGCTCCCCCGCAGCCGAAACATCATGATGGCTTTATAGATCCAACAGTCAATTTTCATTTAATGCCATCAGAGCAGTCATCTCGCATTTAATTCTACAGCTGTCATCCACTAGAAAGTGAAGCGCGTCATCTGAGCCGATCCGAACTTCCCGTCTCGAACTCGAATGACAGGGGCAATTTTTACGACCTCAAGATTGGTCAAGTTGATCTAGGCCAGCATATTTAAAGCCCGAGTAAATGTCCCCCAGAATCTCTTTAAAGAGAACTAGCTCCAACGAGAAGCTCACCGAGTCTCAGAGAAGCTCGCCCAAGCAGAGCGGCAAGTTCGTCATCCGAAACAAAAAGAAGAGCCCTCTGGCTGATCGCACAGCTCACCTAGAGAAGCTCGCCCCAGAGGTAGCTCGTCTACCTCTCTACCCCAAAGCAGTCCACCCAATGAGGGAGGCGACCCGCCACTACCATCACTGCCAGTTTCACTACATACAAAGTCTGACAAAAGCGCACCTGGTCGCTTCACCGCCTGACAGCCTGCCAAAAGCGTCCCTGGCCATTTTGCCACCAGACAGCCTGACAAAAGCATGCTTAACCCTTACGGCTCTGACAGCCTGACAAAAGCGCGCCTGATATGTTCAAACCTGTAACGAACCGCTTTCCAAAAGACACCGGAAGCGAGAACGTTACGCGGTCCGCTTGAACTGGAGCGGTGAAGCTCGAGCTCAATAAGCGTCTGTGATAAAAGCACAGAAAAAGGGTCCTTGCATTTACGTATCAGAACAATCAGAACATAACAAAATATATAGATAAAAGCCACATCCAGAGATTAAAAGTTCATACACGAAATTAAATAGCCATAGCTGGGCTTAAAGTAGCAACAAAAGAAACGTACACAACTACAGTAAGTGACTGAAAGTAAACTAAGAAAACTGGAAGTGAGGGGTCCTCTAGTCCTCAGCTGGAAGAGGCACTGCGTCAGGTGCGAACTCCTGACTCTCTAAGTCTGGCATCTCGTACGGGTCCTCCGGGTACTCAAGCGCTGGATCTGACATACATCCACAAAAATGAATGTATGTCAGCTAGGGTCTGCAAGAAAGTGTTAGCATCCAAAGACAAGATATCTGATATATATGAATTTTAGAAGCATTAATAATTTAAGAAAGCGACTGCAGCAATTTAATATTGAACAATTTTGTTGAAGCATGGCAAGCACTCCTAACATACAGTTCTAGATGTTTGCAAGATTAAAGTTGGGATTTTCTCTTAGTTCATTAGCATGACAATATTCCAAGAGACCAAAAGTTAGCATTGTAATTACCATGTCAAGAGTTAACATTCTAAACTAGGGTTCTCGCCTTTAGGTCGTGATGAGAAGGTCGTTACTCTCACGGGGGCTTACCGTGATTGACGCTAACCCACCGCGTGCGGGTGGTGCTCTTGAGGAGAGTACCCTTCATACGCCCAGTGGCCGCTCAACCCTAACCCCACCTAAAAGTTTGCCGGAGCACGAGCCGGCTTAGTCGACTCACACGACATCACGATACCGCCTTCGAGGCGCACGATTTTCACGATGTCAAAATTTGTTAAACATGTCCGGATTCGTAGAAATTTGGTGTTATCAACATTATTACATTATGGTGACGGTTCTACACCACAAAAGTGGGTTAAACGATTTTTATGGCAATCTCAAAAATAGTGACGAATACGGTTTCACTAGACTTGCTACAGAAAACATTTTTTTTCTCATGATTGTTTTAAATTAAGGTATATCATGTGATATACCTTTGGATCCCAAATTTCGTCCTGATCATTATGGTGTCAATTTCAGACGTCATTTCACGCCTAGTTTTTGAGTTATATAGCAATACATAAAGATAGCGCAAAAGTGTCAAAACTTCAGAAATTCATATAAAATCAAATACTCGCCTGTTTTCGACGTTCTTGGTGTCGTTGGAATTGTCTCAACGAGTACTATGCTGCGGAGGTTTTGGTTCGCTGTTTTGACAGAACATCAAATCAGAATATGCGTTTCTTGTTCAGGACAGATTTACAAAAAGCCCCTACGACGTCTAGCGATTCATTTTTATTAGGTTTTCTGTCCTATGATGGGGGTTAAGAGTTGTACAGAGATAGATCTACTAACCGTAAGTGCAGAGGGGGGGATCGGAACGCTGCGATGGCGGTGGCGACGCGTCGGGTCCCGGAACAGTGGCGTAAAAGCTTCTGGAGGAGGGAGGAAGCTGCATGCGGCCCTCGCGTGTCTATCAGCGACAAGGGGAAGGAGGTGACAGCGAGCTGAGGTGTCACGAGCGTGAAGAGGAGCTCCTGGGCGTGCGTGGATCTGTGTGCATGTCCGAGAGCCTCCAGGGCGCTCGCGTGCCCGAGGGGGAGTTGTTAACGGCGCTGGTAGGAGGCCGTGGGGTGGGCTGCGGTTTGTGGAGGTGCTTGGTGGCTTGCTGTGTGCGTGGATGGAGGCCGCCGGCGTCGTGGAAGCTCACGACGTGTAGGGGAGGCCGCAAGGGAGGAGCTCGCATGGAGGGGGACTTTGGGTTCACGAGTGTTGTGAAGGTGAGGGGAAAACTGGGTTGCTCCGCCGGTGTAGGAGGAGGAGGCCGTGAGGGGGAGAAGATCGGGGGGTGTCGACGTTGGGTGCTGGGCGTGGGTTGGTTGCGTGGAGATGGGAGAGAGATAGGGTGGCTGTGAACGGGGCTTGGGGAAGAAAAACAAGACTCGGGTTTTATTATAGGGCCTAGGGATTATTATATAATAGTTGGGGTTGCAGCACGTGAGACCCTAGGGCTTCTAGGTTAGCATGTCACCCTAGGTTTCTATCCCTAGCTTAGGGTTTATTATATATAAAAATGTAGGGTCACTTGGATATAAATTTGCCTAGTGTTATGAATAGGACCCATTGGGCCTATTGGGTATCCACCCACATGAGTACCCATTATGAATACTATATAAAGGAGGCTAGGGGTTTCCTAGCCTCAACCCTTCTCCAAATCTGTTTCTCGTTCATAACACGTTATCAGCACGATCACGCTCGTTGGAGGAGACGGCGGCTCGCGGGGAAGGAGATCCATCAATCGCTCAGATTCAAGAAGATCGTAATCTTCTCAACGGGGAGCGAAAAGGGCATCCTTCACCAACCGTCGCCTAGATTCCTCGTCGAATCTAGAGGTAAAAATCAAAACTTTTTAGATCTAAACTTGCTTTTCTCATTAGATCTGCATGTTTTAGGATCAAAAAGTTTATAAACACGGTAAAATTCAATTTTTTATTAGATCTGCATGACTAAAAACAATAAAAATCTGTTTTTTAGCGATCTAAATAGTTGAAAAATCCGTTTTTTACCCCCGCCTTTGATCCAAAAATCCGCACGCCCGTAGGGCGGAATGGCGGCGCGTCTCTAGCGCCGCCGGCGGAAATCGCACGCCGCGGCCTCAGGCCGCGGACTGCCGCCGCGGCCTCAGGCCGCGGCACTGCGCCGCGGCCTGAAGCCGCGGCGGCCGCGGCCTGAAGCCGCGGCGGCCGCGGCCAACTGCCGCGGCCTGAAGCCGCGGCCAACTGCCGCGGCCTGCCGCTGCGGCGGCCGCGGCCCGCAGCCGCGGCCCGTCGCCGCCACGGCGGCCGCATCCTACGCGGCCAGCCGTCGCGACGACACGCCGCGGGGCCCCCCTAGGGTTTCCTGAAACCCTAACCCTAACGGGCCATTTTTCGGGGGAGGCCCAATTTTAACCCTAATGGGTTGTTTTCATGGCCCAAAAGGCCCGAAAATTAGCCCATTCACATAAATTATTTTTCTTTTATTTATTTTTGGCCCTAAAAAGCCCAAAATAATTAAAAGAAATTTTAAAAGGGTTTTATAGCGGTAAAATAAAACATTAAAATATGGATCAAAGGTAAAAGTTTTTCAAAAAAAAAAGAAAGTTTTTTGCACGCCGCACACAAATTTAAATTATTTTAAATGCCTGTGTTTTGATTATCTGCGTGGTTGTATGTCTCGAATATATTATCTGCGTGGTTGTGCAATATTAGGCTATGTTTTTAGGGATCAGCCAGGTTTTCGACACCTTTTTAATTTCCTGCAATTTTTCTTTTTTTGAGAGAAATTTGTAAGTGAGGATATAAATGTAAAAAGAAGACCGAAGGACACCAAAAAGGAGTTGAAGGCGTACGCACAATGAAGATATGGGCTTCTCTCTGAAGTTCCCGAGTTGTATTTTATTCTTTCATGCTATTTTTGATGTAACTTCGGACTGTACTTCTTTTTATTTCGGTGTCGACTGGCTGATCCCCATAGTCCTAAGTCATTTTAGTTTTCATTGCTTATGCATTAATTGCGTGGATGTTAATTATTTTAATACCATGTTAATGTTACAATGAAACTGTCAAAAAGCATGCTAAAATCACTTTAATATAGTTCAACGCCTATTGCTAGACTATATACATGCGATAAGTTTTTTTTAAAAAAAATGCCTGCAGCATATAAATAGCATGTGTACATCATACTTGTTTCATTTCAATTGAACATAATCTTTAGTTTAAAAAGCTTTACATTATATGTATGATGGGCTCATGATATGACGATATTTATGACAATAAGACAATAATGATTTCAAAAAGTTTAATATCATATCCACTTTGACAAAATGAACCTGAAGTTCAAAATCAAATCAAAAGTCAACACTCTCTCTCCCTAATAAAATAAATACGATGGTTTATGCGAAAATTATAATTGCTATCTTTATAAAAGATGCACACTTTGCGGTAAACAGATATATAAGATCTATGATCTATATAATCCAATATGGACACCAGAAGTTTTCCATAATACCGCTAAACTCTTTAAAAGAGTTCTCTCCTTTATTCTTACACGGAAAGATTTTTTCTAGCCCTGAATATAAGCATACGCCTGAAGTCGTGGCTTAATGAATAAGTGAGAAATATATTGCGCACCCACGTATTTGTTCCCCTCTGAGCATGATAAACTATCCACATAAAGTTGAACGACTCAAGTAAAAGGCCTGAAGCTATACTCGAGCATTCAAATAGACTTTTTAAAAGTCCCTTATTAATTAGAAAAGTGGAAGTATAAATAATTTGCTCAAACCCCTGCTTATGTCTCCTTAGCAAGACTAATTTTCATTGTCCTTTATAAATAAGGAATATTGAAATCAGGGGAAGTTCATGATCAAACATGACCTGAAATAAAAATAAGGAAAACTCAAAACAGGGGAAGTCTTGGATTAAATGGGAAAGTGAAGATACGATATACCTCGACATGGAGTAAGCAATGGCAAGCCAAAATCAGACCAGAAGTTCTGATAAGAGCCATAATGTTTTTGCAAACATGAATGTGCATTAACTTATGCCATATAAAAATACATACACATCTAGTCAAAACGACGAAAGTCTAATTGACCTTATGTATATTTAGCTACTCCCGAGGACAACTAAACCTTGAAATCAAAAATAATCTGTTGTCATAACATAAGTCTTAATGAGCATAATTATTGTTGTATGTTTTCAAGAGCACACATCACACTATGTCACTTGTTGACTTATCATCGGTATTATTCTCTTGTAGTTTTAATACATTTTATTTTACGGCGTATGTTTTGCTATCTTGAATACCCCTAAAAATAAAATGAGGATGCCATATACTCTCTGAAACTTATACAGTTTCAAAAAGGATATTCGTCAAAAAGAAATCCCTAATGACTCAAGAAATAAATGAAGCCTGAAGCTTTGTCCCAAAATGATCCGCACAATAGTCAAAGTGAAGATGTAATCCTTCACACTTTGAACACAGTTCAACTATTACCGGACAAAAATTAACTTGAGCATTTTAATGGACTTTTCGAAAGTGCCACATAAATTCATAAGAGGAATTATTTTGGAACACCAGAAGTGTCCAGAATCGACCAAATTTTGGATCGATATCACCCTGGATTGATGATGCAAGACATCACCAACCAGACGAACCCAAAGATTCTTCAAAAAGGGTGAAACTTTCATTGTCCTATTCAAACGGGAAAAATGATAATGAGATCATCTCCATTCACATGGACATTGACTCTCCCCACTTCCTCAAATGAATTTAAGATGATATACTATCATCATTAAAGATAATGAAGACCTTTAGGTCTCTTGAGAGTATTTAAGGGATATAAATAGACTTCGTCCACTCCCTTAACCGGACTGATGATGTACCTTTGGTGTACTCATCAATATATCCTCTAAATAAATGGTCATTATCCAATCACATTCTTTTATAAAATGGTGGTAACTTTGGATAACACTGGGAAATTTAATTGTTTTACAACTGGAAAAATAACGAACACCCTGAAGCTTGTGTTCACACCCAAATATGGGTAAGATAAATCATTAAAATGATTTAAATGGATTTCTTATCCATTAAAAATCCAGTTGTAGGTGACCACATGGGAACATGCAATTACATTGCAAACCATCAAAACGCCTCCTTAGAACCTATTTATATGAGTCTGATCACCTCATATAAACAGTTTTCGAAAACCCCTGACGGGGGAAGCGTTTAGAGCACATCTTATAGATTGTGCCATGATGAGTAGACACCCCCATATCACCACTATAGACCATCAAAATGCAGAACTATTTATCGGAAGTAAATATCCCAGATAAATAGAGTCTGAGCACTCTGAACAGAGGAAGCATTCAAATTCACTTCTCCTAAGACGTGCATCGATGATCCTATTTTAAAGATTTGATGAGATCCTGAAGATCCCTCACAACTTTAATGTCCCAGAATCAGTTTCAACAGAAATACTACAATCATCCATGAGCCTGAAGCTCAAATGACCATTTAAATCATTAATACCTATGATCTGGTTATCATGAATTGTGATGAGATCATGAAGATCCACACTTATGAAACTGTTAAAACAGTTATCAGACATAGTTACTGACAATATAGATATTGTCAAAACTTTCACATCCCTGCTACTAAAAATCCAGCTAGGATTGACATACCAAATATATTGGATGCAATCCACCAGTAGCAGAAGTGGATATCCTCAATGGATGAGAGGACATACCACTAGGCTCCAAAAAAGAGAGATCTACTCCTGGAGACCGAAAAAACAATACCACCACAGGAAAGTGAGCTCAAATCCAGAACCTTATTGCAACTTGGTTGCTAAGGACCAATTCTGGATCTGTCCATATTCTTTACCCGTCCCAGAACCTTCACTTCTTTAACGCGTCGTGAAGGAGACACCTCTGGGAGAAATCAAATGATTATAGTACGTACGGGGTGAGTTTTGGACAAGAAAGAACACATTTTGTCGACAAATTCTCTCATATTTCATTTTGCCAGTTAAATATAAAATATCGTTTCCACAACTCTGCTGTGCCTGAAGCAAAGATAGAGATTTGGCCAAATTATAATAATGTGGAATGAGGCAATAATAAGGTGAACTGGACTCACTTATGAAATATGAGGTGTTGGACCTGAAGTCCTGGTATCAAAAATGATATCAAATCCTGTGGGATAACTGAGTATTGAAGGAGAATTAAAATAAAATCGTTAGCTATAAGCATTTTAATTTGCTATAGTTTTTAGAGGTATAAATCGCTCAAACCAGGAAGTAATCAAGTAAGATGAGCTGAACTCACTTACAAGATGAATCTGATGCATCGACTGGTTTATGTCAAGGCGTAACCCAACGAATGGAAAAAAGAGGGAATTTTTGGTTGATGTTGCTATTGGATGTGACAACATCACCGATATAAAATTTCTTCAACTGCATGTACAAATTTTTTTTCTTTACTTTCCTTTCTTTTTGGGACACATATTAATAATATGATTAAAGGAAAGACAACCGAGACAAAGATCCTTAAAGGACTCATACTAAAAGGTTGTTGTTTGCACCTCTTAAAAACAGTATTGTTCTTAAGAGAGCAAATTAAAAGAATTAAGATTATTTTAATAACTCAAAATATTGTCGGATGTCCTGAAGAGAAATTACTGAAATATCTGTTAAAGCCTATCTATCAGATATGATATGATATGAAAGCCCTAGCTAGGCATAAATTCTAGGCTTACAGAACATTAATCATCCTGAAGATGAACCATCATCCTGAAGATGAACTATTATCCTGGAAATGAACTATCATCCTGAAGATGACGTTAATTAATCATCCCGAAGATGTAAACTTCATACAATGATGATTGATGAAGAAACATTAATTTCATTCTCCACCAAATACACCTATTCGGTTGTATGGATATACATTAAAAGACCCCTTTCCGTTAGCTGGAAGAGGGGAAGAATATATATGGTCCAGAAGTACCTTAAGTGTCTTTGAAACACTCTTCTACCTGGCCAACTGCATGCGTCTCTTTTGAGCGTTAGCAGTATAGCTATTAGCCAGGTACAGTGCAGTGCCCCCAGCGCGCCACTGGACCAGAGATATGTAGCTTCTGCGCTATCTCCAAGGGTCGAGGAAAAATCCTCTATGTTAAATGTATTTGCATATGCAGGTTACAGATCATCGTGATGAATGGCATAAACGGGACGTCCACCTCCTGAAGATCTACACAGAATCCTTCCAAGTCTACATCCTTCCACCATCCCGAGAAGCTCATCACCCAAGGAGCAGCTCAAGAACATACAATGCCAGGTCCTGAAGTACCTCGCAGACAATGACGATTGAGACGTGGAGCTGTCTACCAAGTTTGCTAGCACTCTTTTAGTTTCTGCTAATGCCTTATATGAGTGAAACTTGTATAGATGAGTGATGCTTGTACTTTACTTTTGCTTTCGGAATGTTGCTGATGAGATGGATGTATAGACACATAGGAGATAAATGTATAAATATATAGGAGATCTGCAAGCCTGAAGCTTGATCAGATTAGGGGGAGTCAACTGTAGAGTTGTACTCTTTTTCCTTGGCTAGTGGTTTTTCCTACAGGGTTTTCCATAGTCAAGGTTTTAATGAGGCAACCACATTGACTCTGGATCCAGAAGTATCCACCCCTCGACACATCCCCAAATCAGGGGAAGTTATGGAGTGCTGTACTCTTTTCCCTTCACTATTGGTTTTTCCCACAGGGTTTTCCATAGCTAAGGGTTTTTAACGAGGCAGTTACCCTTAACTTGGATCCAGAAGTATCCACCCTTTAAGATACTCGGTAGTACTAATGAATCATTCAGTATTCATAAAGTCGAGTATACCACGTTGGTTGGATAAGGGGAAGTGTTATGAATAGGACCCATTGGGCCTATTGGGTATCCACCCACATGAGTACCCATTATGAATACTATATAAAGGAGGCTAGGGGTTTCCTAGCCTCAACCCTTCTCCAAATCTGTTTCTCGTTCATAACACCTAGGTTTTTTTTAAAAAAAACTGTTGTGAGAGGTTCCCTTATTAGCTTATTAGTAGGGGAAGGGAAACCGTGGGCAGCTGGGGGTTTTGCAAACGAGAGGGCGGTTCTGTGTAGGATGTGGGTGACAGGGGGAACGGGTTGTGGGGAGCAGTTAAAGATTTTACGGGGGTCGTGATAATATGAGATTTAAGAGATTTAATTAGTTTAGATTCTAATAACAAAGTTTTGTGCATGAATGAACCCTTTTTATTTATTTAAAAAGGTTAACAGCTATAAGTGCATTGTTTCAAAACGTATATCCCCCTCAAAACAATTAATATTAAATTCGAAGTTACACGAATTCAAAATGAAAGAATTGTTTTTTAGATAAAGTAATTAATTAGGGATATGAAATAAGGTTACTCGAATTCTAAAAATAACAACGAAAATACCGGGGCGATCGCGCCTTCGAGAGGGTCGTGGATATGGGGTCCGGTCACGCGTCTGGGATACCGAACAAAATAATACAAACAAATACAAATATACACACCACAAACAACATACGCGCTAAAATACGCACGGCCGGAAAGTGGCCGTTACATCCTACCCACCTTAAAGAAAATTCCGCCCTCGGAATTCCTAACAATCACATATTAGGGAACAGATGTGGGTAACGCTCTCTCATCTCATCTTCTCTCTCCCAAGTAGACTCTCTTGGCGAGCCGTGTCGCCACATCACTCTAACAAGATCAACAGTCTTGTTCCTGAGTGTCTTCTGACGTCTGTCGAGGATCTGCACTGGCTGCTGGTCATACGTCAGATCTGGACGGACGGTGATCTCAGAGTAGTCAACAGCGTGAGAAGGATCGCTGATGTACCGACGAAGCTGAGACACATGGAAGACATCGTGAACACACTCCAAAGATGGTGGCAAGGCTAAGCGGTAGGCTACCTCGCCAACTCTCTCCAGAACATCGAAGGGTCAGATGTATCTCGGGCTGAGCTTGCCACGTTTCCCAAAGCGAATCACTCCGCAACTCGGGGAAATTTTCAGGAACACATGGTCTCCCGGCTGAAACTCCAGAGGGCACCGTTTAGCATCGGCCCAATGCTTATAATGGTCCTGTGCAATCCGAAGCTTGTCTCTGATATCTCAAACAACGTCCACTGCTTCGACAATCAACTCCGGTCCCAATAACTCTCTATCTCCAATGTCGTCCCTGCTCAGGGGCGAACGACACTTCCTCCCGTAGAGAGCAGCGAAAGGCGCCATGCCAATGCTCGCCTGATAACTGTTGTTGTAGGAGAACTCCACCAGGTGTAGATGATCCTCCCACGAACCCTTGAAATCAAGCATGCAAGCTCTCAGCATGTCCTCCAGAATCTGAATGGTCCGCTCTGACTGGCCATCCGTCTGCGGGTGATACGCAATGCTGAACTTCAGACTGGTACCGAGATTTGTCTGCAGACTCTTCCAGAACTGAGATGTGAATCTCGTATCACGATTGGATACGATGCTCACAGTGACTACATGCAAGCGCACGATCTCCTACACAATATTTTTCACATCACCATTGGTACTAGGAAGAAAATACGAAGGATGAGTTGGATCATTACCTCCATATATTTCCTTGCCAGTATCTCCGTGGATTGTCCTACTCGGAACGGTATGAAGTGCGCAGACTTGGTCAGTCGATCGACGATGACCCAGATTGCGTCATTCTGTTTGGTGCTCCAAGGTAAGCCAGTCACGAAGTCCATCGTGATGTGCTGCCATTTCCACTCCGGGATAGGCAGGGGCTGTAGTAGTCCGGTGGTGCGGTGATGTTCAGCCTTCACTTGTTGACACACCAGGCATTTGGCAACACTCCGGGCCACACTTCTCTTCATCCCGTGCCACCAGAAATTCTGACGAAGATCCTTGTACATCTTTGTACCTCCAGGATGAATGGAATAAGGCAAACTGTGAGCCTCATTCATCAACTCTTCTCTGATATCTCCTGCAGGCACGCAGATCCTACTGCCATACCTCAAAGATCCATCCTCGTGAATCAGAAAATCTGTCCGGAGTCCGGCTTCGACTTGCTCTCTGATCTTCATCAACTTAGCATCACCAGCTTGAGCAGTCTTGATCCGATCAATAATCATCGACTGAATTTGCATGTTCATCAACGACGAAGTGGCTCCCGAAAGAACAGCTTCAACATCCATCTCTCGCAGATCCTGCTGTAATCTCCACTGAGCTGTGAGAATCATCACCTCTGGCAGTCGGCTCAAAGCGTCCGGTACGACATTCACCTTCCCTGGGTGATACTAAAGGTCGATGTCGTAATCTGCCATCAACTCCAACCATCTGCGCTGTCTCATATTCAGCTCCTTCTGAGTAAATATGTATTTAATACTTTTGTGATCAGTGAATATCTTCACTTTCTCACTCAGTAAGAAATGACGCCAAATCTTCAGTGCAAATATGACAGCGGCGAGTTCCAAATCATGGGTCGTATAGTTCTTCTCATGGACTTTCAACTGTCACGAAGCATATGCGACTACATGGTTGTGCTGGTGCATAACACAGCCAAGTCCCTTGCCAGATGCATCGCAGAAAATCTCAAAGCCTCCGCTTCTGTCCGGAATAGCTAGGATCGGTGCAGTCGTCAGTCTCTCCTTCAAAGTGCTGAAGGCCTGCTCACAAGATTCTGACCAACTGAACTTGACATCCTTCCACGTCAATCTCGTTATCGGCTCAGCTATCCTCGAGAAGTCCTTGATAAATCTACGGTAGTAGCCAGTCAATCCGAGGAAACTTCTAATGTCCGAAGCCGATCGCGGTGTAGGCCATTCACTGACTGCTCTGACCTTCTCCGGATCCACTGAGATGCCGGCTCCTGATACTACATGTCCAAGAAATGCAACTCTGTCCAGCCAGAATTCGCATTTGCTATACTTGGCATATAGTTTATGATGGCGGAGCATCTCCAACACCAATCTCAAGTGTTCTGCATGTTCTTCCTCGCTCTTCGAGTATACCAAAATGTCATCTATGAAGATCACTACGAACTTATCCAGGAAGTCATAGAAGATGAGGTTCATGAGATTCATGAACACCGCAGGAGCATTGGTCACACCGAACGGTATGACAACGAACTCATATTGCCCGTATTTGGTCCGGAAAGCTGTCTTGGACACGTCATCCTTCTTGACTCTGACTTGATGGTATCCGCTTTGAAGATCCAACTTCGAGAACACCTTCGATCCTCCAAGCTGATCGAAGATATCATCAATACGGGGCATCGGGTACTTGTTCTTCACAGTGATCTGATTCAGCTCCCGGTAGTCGATACACATCCTCCTCGATCCGTCTTTCTTCTTCACTAGTAAGAAGGGTGCACCCCAGGGAGACACGCTGGGATGAATAAAACCCTTCTGCAGTAGCTTGTCCAACTGCTTCCTCAGCTCCTCTAGATCAGCTGGAGCCATACGGTACGGCGCCTTAGAAATCGGTTGAGCTCCTGGCATTAGATCAATGCCGAACTCCAATGCTCGATCAGGCGACAAACCGGAAATGTCCTCAGGGAAGACATCCTCGAAGTCTCGCATTACAGCTGGCTTCTCCGGCTCTGCTATCATAGATGAAACAGTCAATCTGTACGGCTGGGCCTGGAACTTGACAGGTCCAAGTGAACGTCCTCCGCTGACGAACTCAAACACTGGGTGGTCAGGAATTTCAAACACCACTTTCTTCCGGTGACAGTCGATCGTGGCATAAAAGGCTCCCAACCAATCAATGCCGAGGATTGCATCGAAATTGGATAGGTCGTGGACGATGAAATCAGCATACAATTCGTGTCCACTAACCACCAATGGGCAAGGTCGACAACCAAGTGCAACCTTCACTACACCATTCCCAGTCGTGATGTTTCGCATCCGCTCTCCATTTTAACCCAAACCCTCGAGCGGCGCAAATATGGACCGTCCATCCGTGCGGGATCGCGCTAGATGAGGCCACATCTACGTCAAGATTCGTGCATCGCCCGCATCTGATTTACATCGACCTCGGATTCATCAGTCACCGTTGGATCGGAATCCAACGTCTCGTATATAGCCACGACACCCGCTTCGATCGCTGCTGCGCTTTCAACATGCGGGGATATTTATGGCCGTTAGATTCGCATCGGGCGGTCTCCGTGTCGCCACGTCGCCCGCTTAATTGAGTTCGTTGTGCTCCGTTCGATCGCGATCGGGCGATCTTGAAGACGCCACGTCGCTCTATTTGGTGCCCGCTTCATCTCGCGTTGCCCCGTGTTACTGGCCGATGGATTAAAATTGGACGGTCAAGGACTAGCCACGTCGCCCAGAGGGATTGCAGCTGCCCACTCCGTCTGCTCTCGATGCGTGGCCGTTCGATCTGTGATCGACGGCCAAGATTTTACCCCGTTCTCCTCGCGTGCGGGCCGTTGGATTGGCCTCCAACGGCCAGGATCGTTCCACATCGACCGCATCTGATGCTGCCATGTGGCAGGGTGTGATTGGCTGGCGACTGTATTTTCGTATTTACTTGTGTATTTCCTCATTTAATTGGTATTCTACATTCAAAAATTCACAGAAATTAGCACAGATCTCAGAAAAATACAAATAAATAGTCGTTGGAATCGTAAGATCGAGACCAAGCCATAAAAAATATAAAAAGGCAGAAATACTCAATAAAATTCATACTTTATGTGCAAATCAAGTGATATCTCTAATAAATGATGGTATACAATATACGAACGTATTTATAGATCAATAAAACATCATTTACACACAAAATATTGCTAGATGAGGGGTTAAATATGCAATATTCAACCCGAATCACACCCCCAACTAGCGTTTTGCTAGTCTCTAGCAAAGTGAGCGACATACGATATCAAATATACACCTAGATCACCTTATCAGATCTTAAATCACTCACCACCATATTACAACGACAAAAGAGATTAACCACACACTAATATCAATATTTCAAGCTCAAAAAATAATGGTACTCATGGGTTTGAAAATGAAGAACAAGTATCTCTCGAATGGTTATAAAATCGACTTAACTTTACTATCCATTACTTCATAGCTCGTAGTATACAAAATCAATGGTCCACACCGTTCAATCAAAGATTCTAGCTTGGAGCGTAGATGTATCATGCAAAGCAAACATATATGTCACGGTCACTCTCCGACCGTACGTAATCTAGTGTGTACCTTTGTTTCGTATGCGTGTTTTTCGTATTTTGATTTTATTAATGTTATTCGTAGTTCAGACGCACGACCGAACCCGTTTTCACGATCCTCTCGGAGGCGCGATCGCCCCAATATCTTGTTTATATTTTTTTGGACGCCTAGGATAGAAGTTGTTATTAATCGGATTATTAATATTTATACAATTCGTTTTCTTCGTTTCTTAAATTCGAAATGTTTTTAATTGTAAACCACATGTTATAAAAAAAAAGGGAAGAGTTCTTTTTCGAAACTGATTTCTTTTAATCGATTAGTCTCTTGTTAATAACAAATCCTAACTAAATTATATATATTTAAGACCTACACCTTTTCCCTAAAATCCCAAATGCACGCCAACCCGTTCTCCCCACGTCATCCCCTAAACCGCCCCACGTTTACAAACCCCCAACTGCCCACGGGTTCTCTTTCCCCTTTTATATTTATAAAAACCCTAAACCTGGTCCCCTACCCACGTGAGCTTCACGTACTCAGCCCCCTACCTATAATAAAAGACCTAGGACCTCTTTTATTTCACAGCAAGCAAAGCATCACGCCGCCTCAACATTTTCTCGCACGAAAATTTCTCCAAGCCCGCAAACCCCATCTCCCAGTACTCGATCTTAACCCTCCGGCCACCCAAACGAACTCCGACGATCACCTTGCTGTCCGACCATCCTCAGCATGCCGCAACCCCAAGCAACCGCCGCCGCTTCACGCTGGATCCCGAGCAGCTCACGGCGTCCCTCTCGGCTGATCGGGGCTTCCTCCGGCGTGCTCGACGTTTCTCCAGGCGACATCACTACCCCGACGCCCGACAGGCCTTCTCCGATGTGCTCCACCGTCCGGCGATGCCTGCGGCACTGACCGGAGACCACCGCCCAACCCAACACCTGTGCCCCGCCTCCCTCGCGACCTTCCTCTGACCCCCGCTCCCCCAGAGTCCCGATGACGGCAGCACACAAGCCCCGACCGCGGCCTCCTTGCGTTCCTCAGCAGCAACCGCTGCTCGCCAACCTCAGGCCGCTCCCCGGCCACCCTCCGACCGCTGCGCCGCCATGGGCCCCGTGTCCACCGTGGTTGCTCTGCCAACATCCCGCAAAACCCCTGTCCCGCAGTGAAGCAGCTGCAGGCGGCCGCCCAAAACGCTGCAGCACCAGCACGTCGCCAGCACAGCAGTACCCCGCGCCTCCGTCTGTCGCCGTCTCTCCTACACGCACACTCGAGGCACTTAAGCACGTAAGTCCCATCCTGTTAGTTTATTGTTGCCATGTTAGTCTTAGAGCACTGATCTGTTAGTTTATTGTTGCCATGTTAGTCTTAGAGCGGCTTGTTAATTCAGTACTTATGTTATAACATAGTGTATACTGCATGATAGAAGGGTAAGTTTATATTCATATAGGGTGCCTGTTGCTAATTAAATTATCTTCATGCATAGGAGTGCATGTGCAGAGTAAATAATCTATGGGCTTAAGTTGATGTACCGTTTATATTTATATATATCAAGTTATGTTATAAAGTTTTTTTTGTAAATTATTCATGTAGGTGAACAGTAATGTATGAGTCCAGTTTGGTAAGTATATACATGTAGTATGCTATTAGCCGTGAATGTTAGTACCCATGAACCTTGAGCAGTAACTTAATAAAATGTTGGCACAGTTATAAAGTTATGTGTTAATACTTATTATAATAATGATATGTTAGTAGTTTAGAATGCATTTATTTATATATATTAAGTTGTATACATGTATGTTATTATGTCAGCAGTGGGTTACATAGATATAGAAGTAGGTGTAGCATATTATTGTATAGGTTAGAAATGATATTATTGGCAGAGAGAGTTCTTTAGCTTGACTTTTTGATATCCGTTGATACAGATATATCGCGCCTCCTGTTGCAACCACCTGGTCACCCGATATCACCGAAAGCAGGCAAGTGAAACTTGCCAACTTTTCTTTAGGCCATGTCTTTAGGCCAATTCCTCGTACTAGCGTGAAAGAGACTAGATCGTGAAATGATAGCGTTCTAGGCGCAACTTTGTGATCTAGCTTGACAACGAAGCTAGATCCGACACCTTGCCATATCATTTATGCATTGATATCTGTCATGTTTAAATTCCTTAACTGTACGCATTTGAATTGTTAACTGCCATGCATTGCATCATACATGTCATCCTAGTTAAACTTGCATCGTAGCACACGCTACACTACTTGTACAATCCATGTTTCCGTGTTACCGGCTAGGCACCCGTTATGCGGGCATAACCCTACGCCATCCGTGTTAAAACACTTCCTGGCTCGTGATCCAGAAGCGAGCATTCCGTGTTCAGGGGTAATGCCCTGGCTCGACACACGTGGAGGGGTAGGGATAAACGATCACTTGAGCGTAAGAGTTGGCCCGTACAGCCACTCTAGCCAAAGGGCGGAATCTCTGTGCACGACGTGATTACAATTCCAGTACTTGTCCTTTACTTGTTTACTTGTCATGCCATGTTATTTGCCATGCTATACCATGCCATACTTTACTTTAGAACTGCTAGGTTGCTTTACTTTCAAAGTTGTCATACTTTACTTTAGAACTGTTAGGTTGCTTCCTTTTATAGTTTCCTTGTACAAGTCTTTTAGACTTGCTGACATGTGCCCCTTCTCTTTGGGTGACGCATGTTAGTTGCTGAGCCAGAGACTGCAGTCGAGGGTGACATGTTCGTGGAGTATGTGCCCGATCCGTTGTTGACGTTGAGTACGATGCTTCCGGTGACTATTCTTAGTGTCCCCCTGCTGAGCTTCTGTTTGTTTAGTTTTGTTAAGTTGTCGGTGCGTGGCACATGTACTATGTTTTTATGTACCTTGTACTTTTGTTTGGCCATGCTGGGGCCCTTGGTCCTTTTCTCTGTAAGCCTGGTGGCTTTTTCTGTGATGTTGTAATTTAATTTAATGAATATTCTGAGATTTCTTTTTGGTCTCATTTCCTTGTTTATTATCTTTGTTTCGTATCGCAATTGCAAGGACCTGCCAATTAATGTTTATTGACGCTTATCGGACTTGCGGCTTTGCAGCTTCAAGTCTGAGCGGACCTTCTCACGCTTCGCCTCCACATTTTTTGGGAAGCGGGGCGTGACAATATAGAATAGAATGGTATCAAGACATACACACGTCAATCTTCATTCATAGGAAATCACGCCATAACTCGTGCTTTCTTTAAGCTTTGGAAGTTCTCTTGCCTTGTTAGTTATGCACACGTATTCTCTCTTTTCCTTCTCTTTTTAATAGTTCCGCGTAACGCGCATCAAGCAACATTCGCAGAAAAATGTATAACTTGGATCGCTCCATCAAATGAGTGAGGTTCCGGTCAATGGCTCCCAAATCAGACGATAATAGGGCATTAGGCCAAAAAGGACCCCTCGAACTGTACTACTCGAGCCAACCAAGTTATTTATTTTAGTGACACACTTATTCATTTTTTTCTCCTCATTCATTTTTTTCTCTTTTTTTGTGTGCATAAATAACTTAGCAAGATAGCTTCCTCTTTGTATTTCTTTCACAAGAATGGGTTATCCTAATCATTTCAAAAGACAGTGTAGACTTTTCTACCCAAAATCACACAAAGCATGCAGATGGCAATGAATACGAAATAAAAAGCAATGCTCCAGTTATTTTGTGAACTCTTGGTGCATGAACTTTGGTGTGTTCCATTGGAAGTATACTAATTGCTAATTCATAATTTCTAGATTCATTAAGTCATCAATCAATCCTACCATTGAGATATATCAAAAGAAATTTACCACGAGTACTAAATTCATGTCAAATGAGACTGCAATATTTAACAATAGTGGTTGATGAAAATAAATCATGTGTGTACGGTGGTGAATGGATTCAGAGAATTTTCATCACATGAGGTTCATTTCTAGGTAAAATAGGTATTTGTGATATAACTTGACTCAAATTTTTTTTTCAATGCAAAAGGGGAACTAAATAAAATAAAATCCTAAAAGAAAATAAAAAGAAAAATCCTAAAAGTTTATACCCTCCCCCCAACTTAAAATGAACATTGTCCTCAATGTTAGGAAGAGGGAATCATGGAAAGAACACACCTGATTAGTCCCCACCCGAAGATGGGTCTGTGAGATCCATGGTGCTTGCTTCCTTGGTCCAAGGCTCGTGAAAATGCTTCAATCTTTGGCCATTCACTTTGAACTCACTTCCATCTTTTTCATTCAATAATAGCAATGCGCCATGTGGGAAAACTTCTTTGACTGTGAAAGGTCCAAACCACCTAGAGCGAAGCTTCCCGGGAAAGATGTGTAGCCTGGAATTGTATAGAAGAACTTTTTGGCCTGTGGTGAACTCCCTCCTCAAGATCATCATGTCGTGGACGAATTTCATCCTCTCTTTCGATATTTTAGCGTTGTCATAAGCATTTCTCCTCAACTCCTCTAGCTCCAACAATTGTAACCTGTGAGAAGAAAAAGATGAATCAGTATCAAAATTCAATTTCTTTATAACCCAATAAGATCTATGTTCCAATTCAACATGTAAGTGACAAGACTTCCCAAAAACAAGACGGTAAGGTGACATCCCCAAAATTGTTTTGTAGGCCGTCCTGTAGGCCCACAACGCTTCAGGTAAGCGCAAACTCCAATCTTTCCTTGATGGATTCACCGTTTTCTGTAAAATTCCTTTGATCTCTCTATTTGCCAACTCTGCTGGACCATTGGTTTGGGGGTGATATGGAGTAGAGACTTTGTGCATGACCCCAAACCTCTTCATTAGATTAGCGAACATGCGGTTGCAAAAGTGGGACCCTCCATCACTGATCAAGGCCTTGGGCACTCCAAATCTAGAGAAGATGTTCTCTTTGAGAAACTTGAGCACAACTGAAGTGTCGTTTGACATGCAAGAAATAGCTTCCACCCATTTAGAAACATAATCGATTGCAACCAAAATGTAAACATATCCAAATTAAGGTGGGAAAGGTCCCATGAAATCTATGCCCCAACAATCAAATATTTCAATTTCTAGAATGGGGTTTACTGGCATCATGTTACATCTAGTAATACCCCCTAACTGTTGGCATGCAGCACAAGTCTTGCAATAATGAAATGTATCCTTAAACATAGTTGGCCAATAAAAGCCACATTGCAAGATTTTTGCCACAGTTTTGTTCGTAGAAAAGTGTCCTCCACACACCCCATCATGGCAAAATTGTATCACACTGGTTATTTCATGGTCAGGAATGCACCTCCTAACAATCTGGTCACTATAATATTTATAGAGGTATGGATCATCAAAGAAGAAATATTTTACCTCGTACTTGTACCTTTTAAAGTCTTGAAGTGACCAAGTTTCAGGAGTCTTACCAGTTACTAGATAATTTACTATATCAGCATACCATGGTGAGGTGGAAACGCTAAAAAGATGCTCGTCAGGAAAGGAGTCCTTCAAAGGCACATCTGCTGAATCAAGGCCTACTGTCAATCGTGATAAGTGGTCAGCTACTAGATTCTCCACGCCTTTCTTGTCCTTGATTATGACATTGAACTCCTGCAACAATAAAATCCATCGTATCAATCGAGGTTTAGCATCTTTTTAGACAATAAATATTTTAAAGCAGAGTGATTAGTATAAATTAAAATTGGTGATCCCAAAATATAGCTCCTGAATTTTTCCAACGTAAATACTACATCCAGCAACTCCTTTTCTGTGGTCGTATAATTCCTCTGAGCGTCATTTAATGTCTTGCTGGCGTAGTAAATCACTACTGGAACTTTGTCTTTTCTTTGGCCTAGGACTGCACCAACTGCGTAATTGCTTGCGTCACACATTATTTCAAATGGTAGAGACCAGTCTGGTACCTGTAAAATGGGAGCAGAAATCAGCAACTTCTTTAAAGTTTCAAAAGAATGTTTACACTCAGGTGTCCAAATAAAATCCACATTTTGAGTTAGCAAGTTGCAAAGAGGGCAAGATATAACGCTAAAATCTTTAATGAATCACCTATAGAATCCTGCATGTCCCAGAAATGATCTGATATCCTTCACACATTTGGGACTTGGTAGCTTCTCAATTACTGCTACCTTGGCTCTGTCTACCTGAATACCATCTTTAGAAACCAAATGACCAAGGACAAGTCCTTCTGTGGTCATAAAATGACATTTCTCCCAATTTAATAGGAGATTCTTTTCAATACACCTGTCAAGAACATGAGCCAAGTTAGCTAAACAATCATGAAAAGAGCTACCATATACAGAGAAATCATCCATAAACACCTCCACAATTTTCTCAACTATATCATCAAAAATACTAAGCATGCATCACTGAAAAGTGGCGGGAGCATTACATAAACCAAACGGCATCCTCTTAAATGCAAAAGTACCAAAGGGATAGGTAAAAGTAGTCTTTTCCTGATCCTCTGGTGCAATCTCAATTTGATAGTAACCTGAATAACCGTCTAGAAAGCAATAGTACTCATGTCCAGCCACTCTCTCTACAATCTGGTCAAGAAATGGAAGAGGGAAGTGGTCTTTTCTAGTTCGGGAGTTCAACTTCCTATAGTCTATACACATCCTCTAACCTGTGGTGGCTCTAACAGGGATAAGCTCATTATTCTCATTTTTAACCACAGTGAGGCCAGACTTTTTAGGAACAACCTGTGTAGGACTAACCCATTTACTGTCAGAAATTGGGTATATAATACATGCATCCAATAATTTTAGAACCTCGCCTTTCACCACTTCTTTTAATGTAGGGTTTAACCTACGTTGCATTTCTCTAGTGGGTTTGGCGCCATCTTCCAAGTAAATGTGATGCATGCATACAATGGGACTAATACCTTTTATATCAGCAATGGACCGACCAATAGCCCCTCTATGCTTTTTCAACACTTCAAGTAAAGAGCTTTCCTGTTCTAAAGAAAGTTTAGAAGATATTACCACAGGGAAGCTGTTTTCATTTCTAAGAAAGGCATACTTGAGATATTCAGGTAGTGGCTTCAATTCAGGCTTTGGATCTTCCACCTCTGATGAAATCTGTGTTGGTGCATTTGGTGGCAAAGCCTCGAACCTAGACTCCCATATCGCGCTAAGCTCCTTCGCATTTTCCTGCACAAGAAAGATTTCATCAGTTTCTTCTACAATTGTTTCAATAATAGTATCATCACCATAAAATTCAGAGCAAATATAATCATCCACCAATGAATCAATTATGTGTACTTTTTCAACATCATCATCCACATTTGGCAACTTGCAAGTATTAAATATATTCAAATCCAAAGTCATGTTACCAAAAGTGATTTTAAGTTGACCATCCCTACAATTTATTAAAGCATTACATGTTGCTAGGAATGGTCTACCTAGGATGATGGGAGTGGAATTGGCAGTTTGGGGTCATTGGATGTCTAGAACTATAAACTCTGCAAGGTAGTAAAATTTGTCCACTTGAACGAGGACATCCTCAATGCATCCCTTTGGAACTTTAATAGATCTATCAGCTAATTGCAATATAACAGATGTAGGTTTTAGCTGTCCTAATCCAAGTTGCACAAAGATAGGATATGGCAAGATATTAACACTAGACCCCAAATCCAATAAAGCATTTCCAATCTTTTTAGTGCCAATAGTACAAGTAATGGCGGGTGATACAGGATCTCTAAATTTAGGTGGGGCATTTTGTTGCACAATAGAGCTAACCTGTTCAGTTAAAAATGCTTTCTTTTCACATTCAATTTTCTTTTAATGGTGCACATGTCCTTCAAAAATTTATCATAAGCAGGTATTTGATTTATAGCATCAAGCAGTGGAATATTTGTCTGGCACTTCTGAAAAATTTCACGAATTTCAGATTGATACTTATCTTTGTTTTTCTGAAGTAGCTGATGAGGGAAAGGTGCTGCAGGTACATATGCTGCGGGTTCCTTTTCTTCAATGACATTTTTGCTCAAACCCACTTCCGTGCTCTCTTCCTGCACCGTTTCTTGCACTTGAGTTTCCTCCTCTTGTACTTGAACTTCCTCTTCTTGTTTAGCTTCTCTGCTTGGTGGGTCAGGTTTCTGAATCTCTTTTCCATTCCTCAGAGTGGACACGGCTTGGCAAGGCTTCATATTATTACCTACAGAAGAAGATGAGCCCATATTAGGATTCAGAATTGATTGTGATGGAAGCTTACCTTTCTCCAATGTCGCCGTAAGCCTAGCCAAGCTTTCGCTCATCTGTTGGTTCTGAGTCTGCTGAGCCTGAAACTGAGCCTGTTGTTGCTGCATTTGGGCTTGTTGTAACTGAATAAGTTGCTGAAGCGCATCCCCAAATGGTTGCATCTGCTGTTGTTGCATTGGCTCTTGGTCCCTCCTTTGGTTCCCACCTTGGTAGTTGTTATTGTTGTATTGAGGTTGTCGAAACTGAGGAGGAGCTTGCTGCTGAGGTTGCTGATTGGGACCCTAATTTAAGTTAGGATTGTTGCGCCACCCCTTGTTGTTGGAATTGAAACCCTGGTAGTTTGTAGATACTTTGTTCACCCCCGTTGGATTGCCTAGCATGCTCTTCAAGGCTGGAAGTGTGGGGCAGGCACTGGTGTCATGGCCACCAACATCGCAAAGTGCACAAGTCTGCTCTATCTCAACTGCTTTGGCCTCTTTCAAATTCATAGCTTGAAGCTTGTTTGTGATCATTGCCTCCATCTTTGCCTCCAACGCACCTCTGGCTTTAAATTGTATACCACTCCTCGTGTAGGCTGGGAAGGTGCAGTGTGGCATCCTCTGTCGTACTCTGAAGTAGTATCCCACGTTTGCGCATTCTCTGCTATGTCCTCCAAGTACGTCCAAGCTTCATTTGGTTCTTTATCGAAGAATCCTCCATTGCACATCATTTCTACGAATTGCTTCATCTGAGGCTGCAGTCCATCGTAGAAGAAGCCAATAATCCTACTTTTGTCGAAGCCATTATGAGGGCATGCTAGCAACAGCTCGTTGAACCTTTCAAACGCCTGGTAGAATGTTTCCTCGCTTTTCTGGGCAAAGTTCATAATCTGCCGCTTCAATCCCTGTGTCCTGTGAATAGGAAAAAACTTCTTTAGAAATTCAGCCTGCAAGTCAATCCATGTAGTAATAGAACGTGATGGCAATGTATTTAACCAGTTCTTAGCTTTATCTTTCAATGAAAATGGAAACAGTTTCAGATATACCGTGTCCTCGCTAGTTTTTCCATCAAAGCATGTCAAGCATACTTCCTCAAATCCTTTTATATGAAGATAAGGTTTTCCTTGTCTAACCCATGAAAGGTGGGTAAGAGTTGGATTACCCCGGGTTTGAAATTAAAAGAATTTGCATCAGTGGGCAAGATAAAGCAAGAAGCTGTGCTAGTCCTAGTGGGTCTAAGAAGATCTTTTAAAGTTCTAGGAGCTCCAGGTTGCACATTATTCTCATTGTTGTTGCTAAAATTTTCATCCATATTATTATTAGCCATTTCAAATCGTCTAGTCAATCTCTGTGTCCTAGGAGTCCTATGCCACATAAACTAGCACAATATTTTTTTTGTTTTTTTAAAAATAAGCAAAGATTTATATACAGTAAAGTGGAAAGATCTCACCGAAGGTCCTCTGAATGAAATAAACCGTAGTAACAAACCGTTCTCCCCGGCAACGGCGCCAAAAACTTGGTAGGCCCAAAATAGTGCTTCTCTCAAGCGCAAGAGTCCGTACAAGTAATATAATCTGGGAGTCCAGATGTCGAATCCTCGGGAGAAAATCTGTTGAAACCACAAAGCTTAAATCAAATAAAAAGCCAACGTAGAGAAACTAAACATTTTAAATGGTGATGGTGTGGATTGGTTTGATGGTGATTTGTGAATACGTGAGCAATACGAACAAGGAAAATTCGTGAAAATATTTATGAGAAGTATGCACATGGTATGGGTTCGTTAGGATCAATGATTCGTATTAATTTGGTTGATTAAATATAACTCAATAAATTCCCCTTTTGGGAGCAATTCATCAGAAAATACCCTTCTGGGGATTAAAGCACAAAATTCAATAAGATTGTCGCTAAAGTTATAATCTTCTTAAATTAAGATATGAAACGTTCTTTTGGAGAGATCAAAACTCACCCTTGTGGGGCGATCATCAACTCAATCACGCTCTTTTGGAATATGAAAAAGTTAATTTTTAAGCCAAAGATCACAACTTTACTGACATACAATTTGAGCGTAAAAATACAACCAAACGAATACGAATCACATCTCCTAACTACGATATACCATGCACAATAGAAATTTAGCTACTCATACTGAAAATAAACAGAGAATTCATCATATAAATCATGGTTCTAAGCAATACAATCAAAAAAGAGTTCAAAATACGCTAAAGAGTTCAAGAATATCACCAAATACGCTAGCAAATAGACTAAGAAAACCCCTCTTCTTCTTCCTCAGAGCCTCTAGAATTTTGCCTCAGGTTGCCCTCTGTCTTCTCCTTGAAATTATGCAAAAATCGGCTCCAAAATCGACCAAATACGCCCAGAATACGGAGTAAAACCCTCAAAATACCTTATATACACACATTGCGGGTTTAATGTGTGTTAACGGGTCGAAAATCCGCATCCGCTCTCCATTTTAACCCAAACTATATTACCCACGGGATGGCTGGGTCGATGCCGCGAAGTAGTAACTGACACATCAGGCCAGAGACTGGTAGGATGCACAAGAGCTACATTTGACTGGACCAATCTCATGTGAGAAGTTCAAGGAATTTTACAAGGCATGGTTTCTCCCAGAGATGAAGAAGGATGAGTTATGCTTGTGGTTCGAGCATTTGACTCAGGGCGACGGAGTGTGGATGCATATGATGCAGAGTTTTCATTGTTGAGCAAGTTCACCCCAGAGTTGGTGAAGACAGATGCCACCAGAGCCAGGCAATTTAGGATGGGTCTTGACCCGGAGTACAGAGTAGCTATGTCCACCCTGAACCTGCCTACACATGAGGCCGTATTGAAGGTGGCGAGGATGCATGAGACACACCTGAAGAGTGTAGGGATGGCACTAATAGTATCAGAGAGACACCTTAATGGTTAGCAAATGAGCTTCCCAAGACCAGTACAGACCACTCAGTTTAGGAGGCCTGGAGCTCCACCAGCACCTCAGAGGCGAGTGTCTTTCCAGCACTGCGGCAAGCCTGGGCATGAGAAGAAGGATTATAGGTCCCTTGCCAAGCAGTGCTACACATGTGGATTGACCAGACACATTAGCAAATATTGTCCTCGGTAGGGTCAGACTTCAGAACCGGTGGCACCATTAGCAGCGAGGTCGATGCAGCAGAGGACACTTCCAACTGCTCCACCGAGGCTTCTACTTCCAGCACCACTAACTCCCAGTGCCATAGCTCCTAGAGGACCACCCTTGCCTACTCATCAGCAGACCTCCATGAAGGTAGCGCCGAGGCATCATGCCTTTAAGATGACAACGGTAGAGGCAGAGGATACTAGGCGAGTCATCACTGGTATTCCTCCATCCTTTATTTAAGTGATGGTTGTCTTTTCATTTCTATTTTAGCATATGTGATGTTTGCTATGATTAGGATGTTAAATTCTTATTCTAGTTTTGTATTATCTCCTTAGGTATTGTTAGAGTTGCTTCTTTTCCCGCCCTGTTACTTTTTTTGACTCGGGAGCTTCACATTGCTTTCGATCCCAACAATTTGTGTCTATACATTCTATAGTAGTAGATTCATTTGTCACTAGTTGGAACATCCATATAGAAAATGGAGTGCTCTGCAGTTCTTCAGGATGCTGTCAGTGTTCTGTGGAAATCTGTAAGCGAGAACTGTATATTGATTTCCTAGTAATAGAGATGCCTAGTTTTGAAGCTGTGTTTGGAATGGATCGCTTATGAATGTTCTATGCCACTATAACTTGTAGACTCGGGATGGTAGTATTACAGATCCCAGATCACCCAAAGTATGAGTTCATTAGTGGTAGTAGCTCACTCGAAGCAGTAAAGTTCAAGGCCAATCCAATGGAAGATGTGATGACGTCGATGGAACCTGAACCAGTTTTACCAAGGGTTGTCAGAGATTTTCCTGATGTCTTTCCAGACGACATCTATGGACTTCATCCAGATAGATCCTTGGAGTTCACCATTGATTTGATACCACATACCCAACCGATTGTGACCTCCAGAACTAGTTGAGCTTTGTAATCAGTTGAAGGATTTGATGGAGAGTGGATTGATTCAGCCTTATGTGTCCTGATTGAACCAAAAAATGTGCAAGGGAAGCACGCCTTCCACTCCCAACTGTAGGATCATCAATGCAATAAATGATATATATCTGGTGAGTCCGGTGTCGAATCACTGGGAAGAGTGTAAATCGCACGTTTGGTCAAAAATGGATGCGGGGATGGCGAGAAATCGCCCTATTTACGGGGTTTTGGTAGAGGAGAGAATGTAAGAACGACTAGTGGGGGCCACCTATCAACCCTACATGCTATGGACAAGGGTTTGGGAGCTCATTCAAGTGAAGAGACGAGCTTGGCATTCAACCAAACACTTGGCGTGCGGTATGGTGAAGGGTGTAGAAGGAGCTCTTTCGAGGCATTCCTCACTATGGAGTGAGGTCAACATGGTGAGCAGTAGGAGACTAAGCCACTTGCTCACTACGGGTGGCTTGTTAGGCCTACCAACGAATGACGACATATGTGTGCATTCGAATCATCCGCATGAACTCACAGCCTAATCACAAAAGATGAAAGCACAAGTACAAAATGAGAATTATAACATACCCAAGCAATTAATCAAACACACAAACACCATAGATTAAGAGGAAAGCATGTAAATGAAATCATTCATCTCTAAAATCATCAATTACATACGATAACCCTAAATCTAAGATACAAGAGAGAAAGAATGAAGTCATCCGAGGTGTCACTCTTGAGGCGGCGCGTTTGGCTCCTCCTTGTGCTCCTCCAAGCTCCGGCGAACTCCAAAACCCTAGCCCTAACATGGGGTAGAAAACTTAAAAAGAGAGAGTGGAATGAGGGGAATAGAGGGGGAGAAGCTCTAAAATTGTGCTTAGCCAAAATGGGTCTGGAAACAGCCCAAACGGGTCGGATCCGTGCCCATAACCCGCAACTAAAGACCAAATCTGCAGAAATTTTCAACACAGTCACCCTGTCTTGTGAAAATTCTAGAGAAATCATCCGACCTCGGAATGATGCGTTCCAGGCGGCGATGGAACCGTCACAAAGTGTACTACGACCAAAAAATATCACGAGGCCGGAATATGTACTGGAATGACAGCAGAATTCTGCACAAGAGAAGGCAGTGTATAATTCTTCTTCTCTTCTTCTTCCTTCCGATAAATCTCCATAAATTCCAGAAAAATCCTGAAAAATAGGAAATGCAATAATTAGTGACAAAAAGTGGGGTTTAAGCATTAAAAAGTGATAAGTTTTAAAATACGGACTTTGCACAATTACGAGCTAGATAGAGCCTATATGTGAAATATATACGCTAAAACACAAGGAAATAGGGAGTGAAAATGACACTTTTCATTCAGAATCATGTCCCTGTGGGGAGTGCCAGTGCTTTTGGTGAATAAGAAGGATGGATCTCGAAGGATGTGCATTGGTTATCGGGAATTGAACAAGGTTACAAAGAAGAACAATTATCCTCTTCATCATATTGATGACATCTTTGATCAGCTTGGTGGATCTCAAGTGTACTCAAAGTTAGACTTTAGAAGTGGGTATTATCAAGTGAGAAGGTCAGATGTTCCGAAGAATGCATTTCGAACTCGTTACAGTCATTACGAGTTCTTAGTAATGCTTTTTGGCATTACTAATGCATCGGCTACCTTTATGAGGTTGATGAATTGAGTCTTCTATGGATGCATAGACAAGTTTGTAGTAGTTTTTATTGATGATATCTTGGTGTACTCGAAGACTAAGGAAGATCATGCTGAGCATTTGAAGGCAGTCTTGGAGACTTTGAGGCAACATCAATTATATGCCAAGTATAGCAAGTGCCAGTTCTGGTTATCTAAAGTTTTCTTCCTTGGACATATAGTATCAGGAGATGGGATAACCGTGGATCCAGATAAGGTTGTTGTAGTATAGAAGTGGCCAGTTCCTAAGTCAGTCAAGGAGATCAGAAGCTTCTTGGGATTGGCTGTATATTGTAGAAAGTTAATCAAGGATTTTTCTAATATCGTTGCACCGTTGACTCATCTCACCAAAGAGAATGTTGATTACAGTTGGTCCAAGGGGTGTCAACAAGCGTTTGATGAGCTGAAGCAGAGATTGATCACTACAGCTGTCTTGACAATTCCAGATCACACGGGCAGATTTGTAATATTTTGTGATACGTCTGGCAGAGGACTGGGACATGTTCTCCACCACCATGGTAGGGTAGTTGTATGTGCCTCCAGATTATTGAATGTGCATGAACAAAACTATCATACACATGACTTAGAATAGGCGACAGTGGTATTTGCGTTGAAGTTGTGGATACATTTTCTTCTGAGTGAGCATGTAAAGATATCACGGAACACAAGAGCTTGACGTATGTTTTCACCCAAAAGGAACTCAATATAAGGCAGCGATGATGGCTTGAATTGATGGCTGACTACGATATTGATCTTCAGTATCACACTGGGAAGATTAATGTCGTACATGAAGCTCTCAGTCGTATGCCAGCAATGATGATGACATCACAGAGAGAACTTCGTGGAGATATACGTCGGATGAAGATTGAAGTTGTCCTTTTTGGCACATCGACAACGATGATGAGTTCGCAAGTTCAATCTGACTTGGTTGATAGGATTAAGGCTATTCAGTTTAGAGACGAGAAGTTGAAGAAGATTAGTAGATAGAGACGGGACTTCGTACAGATTTCCGTGTTCACGAACATGGGTCTTTGCGCTTTGGAAGCAGAATTGATGTGCCAGCTGGTGATATTCGGGATGAAATTTTGAGAGAGGCTCATAGCCCACCTTACTCTATTCATCCATGATGCACCAAAATGTTTTGAGATCTACGACAACATTTTTGGTGGCATGGGATGAAGCGTAGTGTAGCCAGGAGTGTGGCTTCATGTTTAGTTTGCCAATAAGTGAAGGCAGAGCACCAAAGGACGTCAAGACCGCTATAACCTCTTCACATACTAGAGTGGAAGTGGCAGCATGTGTCACGACCCGCTTTCCTAAAATGGAGGCGAGACGTGAAAAGGTCCGCACGAGAGTGGAGCTGTGAAGCCCCAAACCCGATAAGCGTCAATAAAATATAAGCAGGTCCCTGTAACCACAACAGAATAACAATAATAACACAAGGAGAGACTGAAATAAAATCTCACATCTCATACATTGTCCAACAAGAAAATAAGTCCAACATCCAGAAAAGCCACCAGGCTAAAAGAAAAGAGTCCAAGGCCCAGAACAAGGCCAACAAAAGAAACGACACAACAAAGTATGGGTGCTACGCACCGATAACAAAACAACTGTCTAACAAAAGTAAAACACACGAAGACACTAGGACTGGTCCCCAGTGTCCACGTACTCCCCGTCAAATACAAGCTCGGGCTCGGCGTCAGCAAACACCTCGTCCTCAACAAGGTACTCGGGCTCAGGATCTAACATGTGTAACCAGGCTAAAAGAAAAGAAACGACACAACAAAGTATGGGTGCTACGCACCGATAACAAAACAACTGTCTAACAAAAGTAAAACACACGAAGACACTAGGACTGGTCCCCAGTGTCCACGTACTCCCCGTCAAACACAAGCTCGGGCTCGGCGTCAGCAAACACCTCGTCCTCAACAAGGTACTCGGGCTCAGGATCTAACATGTGTCACCCAAAAGAGTAAAGGGGCACATGTCAGCAAGTCTAAAAGACTTGGGCAAGGAAACTGAAGGTAAGGCAACTAGCAACCTAGCAGTTTAGTATGCATGGCATGGCAGTTATAACATGAGTGCACAATTAAAACATGGCAAGACGATTTGTACAAGAGAACCATTATCGGGACAAGACAAGATAAGAGAAGCCACGCTACTATCAATCTCAATCAATTCACATCGTTGTAGGTGTTTACGCCCTTCGCTGAATGGTACAACATTCAGACCGATCGGCACTAAACACTATTCACATTTCACGGTTGTTTTGTAGATGTTTACGCCCTTCGCTGAATGGTACAACATTCAGACCGATCGGCACTAAACACTACCCCACCCCAAAGAGTTTACGCCTTACAACTGCAGTTGTTGATTAAACAGACCCCCAGTTGCCTGGCCACTTAACCCTTACCCCATCCCGCACTAAACAAGCCAGGGTCCCTGAACATGAGCCCAGCAAGTGAGCCAGGGTTGCCCCGCACGGGAGCTTGTTTCTTAGTTCACAATTCAATATATCGAGCGTTGGGGTTAGCAACTCATTATGCTCGCTTCTGGTCACGAGCCAGGAAACACAAGTATTGTAGCGATGCTATGCAATCACGGGATCACCAAAAGAATGCAATGACATGACATTTAATTTGCGTACCGTTAATGGAAAGTAAACATGGCATGGTAATTGTGCAACATGCTAAATGTCGGAACTAGCTTCGTTGTCAAGCTAGTTCCCAAATTTGCGCCTAGGCGAGTATCATTTCGTCGCCTAGCCTCTTTTACGCCTACAACAAGCAAATGGCCTAAAACATGGCCTAAACCCTAAGTGGCAAGTTTCACTTGCCTAGCACCGGGGATGATGACCACTTCGTCACACGGATGCCAATCTACGGGGAAATCGCTGTTTTGGGGGAATAATCATCAAAAAACATGAAATTTTATTAGGGTTTCATAAAAATATAAATAGGTTATGAAAACAACGGTAGATCGATTTCTTACCAAGAGGAGACGGAAGAAACACTCCGGGGAACCCTAGGATCAGATCTGGAAAAGATTGGAGAAGTTTGGGGAAACTAGGGGTTTGGGGGATTTGGGGATTTTGATGGGTTTTGGTGAGATTTTGGGGAAGATGAGAGGTAGATAGAGTGAATGGATGGTTTGGATGATGGATTTAGGGCTTGGAATGAAGAAATGAAGCTTGGAGGAAGATGGGGGCTCAAGGGGGAAGATTTTAGGGTTTTGGGTCGTGTTGGAGAAGATGAAATCGTTTGGGTTGGGTTTAAATAGGTTGGGCTGGCGGCTGCCCAGAAATTAGGGTTTCAACACTAGTTAGTCGGTCAAAGAGCAACCACTGACCGACTAGTTTGGCAACTAGTCAGTCGGTCGACCAACGCAGACCGACTAAGTGCAAACAGTAACTCCTGAACGAAAATAGGATTCTAGAGTTAGTCGGTCCATGAACAAATACTGACCGACTAGTTTATCATCTAGTCGGTCGATGAACGTTCTTAGACCGACTAAGAGTAAACAGTAGCTGATACAAAAAATAAGATGATGAGTTAGTCGGTTAAAGAAGCATTGCCGACCGACTAGTTTGCAACCTAGTCGGTCAACCAACGTTCTTAGACCGACTAACGATAAACAGTAACTCCTGAGAAATTTAGAAAGCTAACTAGTCGGTCCAAGAAGGATTGCCGACCGACTGGATCGTCATCTAGTCGGTCGGCGCCCCTTCTTATACCGGCTAATAAGCACAAAAAGTTCCGATACGGAGCGCGGAACTCCGGGATCGATTCCTAAGACTCCTAGGCTTGATCTAATAGTTAGATACGACCGTTATGAAGTCCGTCACGAATGACTTACTTCGAAATCGACGATCCTAAGGAAGAAGCGAGAAAATACGACGAATCGATCGAAAATGAAAGCTACGGAGACGAAAACCACACAAGAGGAGAAAATCCACCAAAACATATATTATATTATATTAAATCCAGATACATGAAAAGCAGTCGTTACAGCATGTCACCATGGATTTTGTGACTAGTTTGCCTCGTACTCCTCAAAGGCATGATGTTATTTGGGTGATCGTTGATCGATTAACCAAATCAGCTCATTTAATTCCTTTTCGGGTTGGCCAGTCAATTAATCATCTTACTAGGAGATACATCGTGGTAAAATTTTTCCTTTTCCATGTATCCATTAGACTTGTTTGTTAGCGTAGATTTTGAATTGAGTCATTAATACAGGAAACTGTGAGACTCCACAGAGTACCTGTATGCATAGTTTTCGATCGTGATACCGGATTTACGTCTCATATCTGGAGAAGTTTGAAGGCTAGATTGGTAACTCAACTGAGTTTCAGCACTGTATATTATCCTCAGACGGACAGTCAGTCGGACCGGACTATTCAGATTATGGAGGATATGTTGAGAGCTTGTATGCTGGACTTCAATAGTTCTTGGGATGAGCACTATACTTAGTGGAGTTCGCTTACAACAACGGTTACCAGGCAAGTATAGGCATGGTGCCATTTGCGGCATTGTACGGAAGAAAGTGTCGATGTCCTCTCGGTTGGGATGATATTGGCGTCTGTGAACTTTTGGGACCAGAAATAGTTGCTGAGACAGTAGATGTGGCGAGGACCGTCAGGGATAACCTTCATATAGCCCAAGACCGATATAAACATTGGGTGGATGCGAATAGATGACACTTGGAGTTTCAGCCAGATGATCAGGTGTTCTTGAATATTTCACATATCGTAGGATTAATTCGTTTTGGTAGACGAGGGAAGTTGAGTCCAAGATATATTGGACCATTTGAGGTCATAGCTCATGTTGGCGAAGTTGCATATTGACTTGCACTACTACCATCTCTCAAGGATGTGCACAACGTGTTTCACATATCCCAGCTTAGGAGATATGTTGGAGATTCCAATCATGTTGTTGACTTCTCAGAGATTGAAGTACGACCAGATCTGATAAATGACCAGCAGCCGTAGCCATTCTTGACAGAAAACAGAAAATGTTGAGGAAGAAGGCCATCAACATTGTAAGGGTCATATGGCACCATGAGAATCTACCTGGGAACTCGAGGATGATATGAGAGAGAAATACCCTCACTTGTTTGTATAGTGATGTTATCATCTGTTGTATAGACATATGTAAGCAGATGTATAGAATGTATCTTCCTCCTTATTTTGAAATTTTGATGATGGAATTTATATTAGGGGGGTAGAATGTGAAGGGTTTTCTGCGTCCTTAGGGCAATAAGAAGGGTTTTTTGGGTCCTTAGGGCAATAAAATCGACCTCCGGCATAAGTCGGTCGGACGAAGATATCAAATAAAGCAGCGGAACATTATCTTAAAACAGTTTTAAGGACAACCCTAAAGATATTAACCCTGGCTAAGATCTCTACTATCCCGGGGTTGGGTCCGACCAACCCATAAGGATAGATCTATCTAACATTTGCAATTTATAAACACATGAATATTTAAACTACATATCTTTCACTTCGTTTCTGCAGAATACGAAGCATCGTTCTCAACAACATTTCTTTTGCCCCCCGTCGCTTTTCCCAATCCAAACCGCGTCCCGAGCTGCACCTCGTCCAGAGCCAAACCACTTCCCGAACCGCACCGCGTCCCAAGGCGAGCAACACCCTTGTTGTCGAGCCAACCACGTGCCGAAGAAGATTTCACCTTGAGTGGATCCTTTGTCAAGACTTAAGATCCGATCCGAGCTCCTTCGTAGCTTTGCTAGAGCCCGAATAGGAGCAAGTAAGAATTTAGGGAGAAAGAGAATAATTCATTTAAGCTCAGATCCGGGCTTGCTCACATTTAATGGAGCTACTCAGATCTGGAGCTTGGGACAAGTTTCAAGGAAGGGAGTAGGCCCTATTTATATAGGTGGCTGACCCCTCCTCTTCACTTCATATCCGATGTGGGACTAAAAATTTTGGGGAAAAAATTAATTAAAGTTTGCCTTTCACAAAGGCCAAATTTAGCGAATTTTTCCTCCCTCGTTGTTGAGCTTCGTAAGTAATACAACCTATCAATTCGAAGAGGGTTGAATGGTGAACACGTAGAAAAAACGATACTCCAATCCGACACATTTAAGACCGGGACGATCCCGACATCTAGGTAACCATTTCCACATGTTTATTATATTAAATATGCACGTAAACATTTACGACGCATTTAATTCCCTTTGTATCACATGCAAAATTTCCACATCTATTATAAAAAATCATTTGCATCAAATACAAATGAATGGAGTGCACACACACCCCAACATCTCCCACTTGAACTCAGGATCATTTATCCCGAATACAGAAGCTAACTGCAAACTCTTTGCAGTTTTCTATCCCTGGCGTCAAATACAAATTCTCCTTGATTTCTACATATTACTTGATGAATGTCTCACTCTGTTTGAGAGACCCTACAGCCTGACCCTACTACAGGTGGGGCTTGAAACCCTAGACGACAGAGACCACGAGCATCAGGTGCCAGCCCTGTTTGGGTATCATACTTATGTGGTTAACTTGTTGACATGAGTATTGTCGGAACCATCCGGACTGTGTCCGCGATGAATAACGTAGTTATAGTCTTTTCGTCAAAACTATGTCGTCTAGTCAAGCCTAGGGTATGGTCAACTGTCAACCCTACTAGCTTGAAATTGGTTAGTCTCCATCGATCTTTAATCAAATAATGTTGGACTACTTCCAACATACTCTGGCCAGAGTTTTCACTAAAGATCGAACTAACACTGCGACACTAACTCCTCTTGACCGGGAGAGACGAATCCTATCTTGGTCATTACTCTCCTCGCACGCTTTAAATGTCACCTAACCAAAAACCTTTCAACGGGGCTTGCCTCGAGGCTAGATCTGTGATCTAAGTGACACCGTTCACGTACAGGTTCATACAATGACCTCAAGTCAAAAGACCAACTTTCCTATCATCATTAAGAGTTATCATTGACAGATTGGTCAATATAAACCATATGATAACTCTCGTTGGGTTGTTCAGTGAACTCATTCTCCAATAAGCACATGTGTCTCGTCTTCGACTTCGCCAAGTCGAACGACCGTGAGATCATCGTCACCGATATATGGTGAAGACTAAGACACAATGGTCTATCCGATGTGTCGATATCCATTTCTCGAAACATTCACAACCATGAACGTTTTAGACCTATGCTATAATCGGTCAAACACTTCTTTATGATCGAGATCTCCATCTTGATATATGTTTGACCTCGCATTAAGTCTCATGACTATACCTAAGTTCTAATGAAGACTACATTATTAATAAACTTAGGTAAATTCTTTCCAAAGAGCTTACTATTATTTTGAATAAGATGTTTGTACACTTACATAGAGATAAATTGCCTCGGGTTCGAGGGCGTACCTATCTCCCAACATCTATCACTTGCACTCAGGCCCATTTATCCCGGTATCTCATACCGTATTTACATATAAGTCTCTATAGACTTTATGTGTCATGGCCTTCGTGAGTGAATCTCCTAAACCATCTTTAGTTTAGACTTAAGGAGTTTCTGTGTTCATATAAGACCACACCTTTGAATCTCATCCAAACAATTTCCTTGGTCTCTTGGAGTCCATAATTAATGTCTTGCATGGATCTTATCCAGCTCATTGTACCTTAGGAGATTAATTCAAATAAGTTACTGGTCATTTAGCCGGTTCATATCGTTTCTGATAAAGTGTCAAACTCTTTGACCACTTTGTCAAAACATATGTTCCGGCTCCTTGATGCCTCGCATGTTTTTTATTCGCTCCCACTGACCCTGAAAACTCTCTGGCTGATTCATATAATTTCGTTCTTTTAAATCATATTTAGAAAACAGACTATACATGAATGCTCCAATTTTCATGGTCATCATGGGCATTTAGATCGAATTCGGTCCGAGTAGATCTGTACACATCAGCTGGCGAGAGAGTTTCCTCATAAACCGTTTATAGGAGTTCTGATGATAACCGTTCTCAACCAGCATAACTTGTACTTCACTATTTTCCATCTGCACTAATCTTCTTACTCGAAGATTCACTTGTAGCCAAAAGAAACACTTTTCTTGGGCATGTAAACTAAAGTCCTTACTTTATTTACGTGCACAGACCTTTTTCGGATTGCATCAATTTATCGGAGTCCCTGCTCTGAATTGATTCTTGAAAGTTGACTAGGACATCATCAACTATGATGTTTTACTCGACTTTTTCGTCTCACGAGGCTCGAGTAATCCTGTGATTTGCTAACGATTAATTTGAGGAATATTATATTTATAAGGTTCTAACATAACCTTATCAAATACCTAGGAATTATTATTTGGGTTTTAACCTAGAACGAGGATTGTAACTCAGAGTCACTAGTCACGTATCGCACTAAGTCTAACAGAGTACGATTCATGCTATCTAACACACCGATGTGTTAAAAGACTTGACCTGAGAGAAAATCTCATTTTCTTTTAGTTACACAAGAATTACATAGTTAATTATTCGACTCTTCGATCTGATCGAATCAGTTCTCATACTTCTTTCATTGTGTTCTCTATTTTATCAGACTTGTGTTTCATCAAGAACACGTGTCGTAATAAAATAAGAATTCCTTATCTTGGCTTATTTAGACTTAGATCCGGGTACATCCGAATGTATGAGACTACGAGTTCACCAACTCATTCTCCCACTGTCTTACAGATGGAATTTTGGCATCGTACCATTAAGAAAAGATTCACAAGTGTCTTTCGACTCATAATACGATAGGTCAGACCCCTCTTTTATGTGACTTATAAAGTTTAGTCTCTTCGGTACGGCCTAGTCTATTTTGCCATATAAGATTTGCTACTAACTTACGTATTCATGTATCAACTCTTAATACAACATTTTTATACATTATAATCACATCAAAACATTTCGTCTAAAGTAATGTGACGACATTCGCCTAGTGTGATATAAGTTCCATATGGCCTAAAGACAATTTTTGTTCATTAGCTAATATGTGAGACTATCTTTGTATAACAGTTATTCTGAAATTTTAGACATCAAACATGCCGTATTGTCAGTTCCTCATACTATGCATTGTCTTATGATAAACCAAATATTCTTTTCCAAAGATTTTTTTTCTTAGTGCCTTCGTATTTCTAAATAACATTTAGACATTTCATGTCTTAACACAAATACTAGCTGTGCAAGCATCACATGTATCCAAATACTTGAGCTTTGCAACCTTGAGGAGACTCAACAAGTTACTCGTCTCAAGATCTAATTTGGATACATTGTCTTGCACCGTCCTCACACTCATCTTCGAGTCAAATAGTTTGATCGAAGTTTCAAGCCTTGAGGATTGAAACTGTTTTCCATACAACCTTGAGGAGACTCAACAAGTTGTACGAAGAAACGTTCTTTAAACATCAGTATGCTCAAGCTGTCTCTGTTCATAGAGGCAAGTGTTAAGAAGCGTGACTTTTTGTGTGTTAGACTTTAGAGCTTAAGGAAATCATTGTCCTTAACTCGGTATTAGGAAGGACACTTTAATATAAGTGAGAATATAGTTTGGCTTATCAAATATTCCATAACTAATCGTTTCGTCCAGTTGACTTATTTCTTTTAAGGATATTATGATTTGGATTCCACTTTTTCAAAACTTAGAATTACACTAGTTCAGTATATGTTCATAATTTTTAAATATAGTTAAAATGATTTTTATTCAACTATATCCTCCTACTATTTCTACGATCATCTTTAGCCATATAGATGAACAAATATAGTTATTTAATGGGATACAGACCCAACCACCATGAGCTTCACAACCTTGAGGAGACTCAACAAGTTGATCATCTCTGCAGTTGGTAGGTAATCTTATTATCAATCATATCATATGTGACTCCCTATTGGTTTTTACCACTAGTCACCTATGCTTGTTGCAACACTCTTTGCTGTTTTCTATCACTTGCATCAAATGCAAATTCTCCCTAATTTCTACACATTACTTGACGAATGTCTCACTCTGTGTGAGGTCCTACAGCCTAACCCTACTACAGGTGGGGCTCGACACCCTAGATGACAGAGACTATGAGCAGCAGGTGCCGTCCCTGTTTCGGTATCATACTTATGTGGTTAACTCATTGACATGAGTATTGTCGAAACCACACTAACTGTGTCCGTGATGAATACCGCTGTTATAGATTTTTCGTCAAAACTATGTCGTCTAGTCAAGCCTAGGGTATGGTCAACTGTCAACCCTACTAGCTTGAACTTGGTTAGTCTCCATTGATCTTTAGTCAAATAATGTTGGACTACTTCCAGCATACTCTGGCCAGAGTTTTCACTAAATGAACTAACACTGCTACACTAACTCCCTTTGACCGGGAGAGACGAATCCTATCTTGGTCATTACTCTCCTCTCTCGCTTCAAATGTCACCTAACCAAAAACCTTTCAACGGGGCTTGTCCTGAGGCTAGATCAGTGATTTAAGTTATATCGTTCACTTACAGGTTCATACAATGACCTCAAGTCAAAAGACCAACTTGCCTATCATCATTAGGAGCTATCATTGATAGATTGGTCAATATAAACCATATGATAACCCTCGTTGGATTGTTCAGTGAACTCATTCTTCAATGAGCACATGTGTCTTGTCTCCGAGTTCGTTAAGTTGAATGACCATGAGATCATAGCCACCACTATATGGTGAAGACTAAGACACAATGGTCTATCCGATGTGTGGGTATCCATTTCTCAAAACATCCACGACCAGGAACGTTTTTAGACCTATGCTACAATCGGTCAAACACTTCTTCATGATCGAGATCTCCATCTTGATACATGTTTGACCTTGCATTAAGTCTCATGACTATACCTAAGTTCTAATGAAGACTACATTATTATTAAACTTAGGTAAATTCTTTCCAAACAGCTTATTGTTATTTTGAACGAGATGTTTATACACTTACATGGAGATAAATTGCCTCGAGTTCGAGGACATACCTATCTCCCAACATCTTTCATTTGCACTCAGACCCATTTATCCCAGTATCTCATACCGTATTTACACATAAATATCTATAGACTTTATGTGGCAGGGCCTTCGCGAGTGAATCTGCTAAACTGGCTTTAGTTTTAGACTTAAAGAGTTTATATGTTCATATAAGACCATACATTTGAATCTTATCCAAACAATTTCCTTGGTCTCTTGGAGTCCATAATTAATGTCTTGCCTGGATATCATCCATCTCATCGTACCTTACGAGAATAATCCAAATAAGTTACTGGTCATTTAGACGGTTCATAATCGTTTCTGATAAAGTGTCAAACTCTTTGACCACTTTGTCAAAACATATGTTCCGGCTCCTTGATGCCTCTCATGTTTTTTATTTGCTCCCACTGACCCTAAAAACTCTCTGGCTGATTCATAAACTCTCTAGCACGGGCCCACCTTGTCGGTGCCTGCCTTTCTAAGCGGGTTGAGTGTCCGCCTAGCGGGCACCCGACCTGTAATGCTCAAATGGGCACATTTCCTTGTTTTGGCTATATCTTGTGCGTTTGGAGTCTGATTTCGACGCAGTTTGAACCTGCATTTAGACCGGGACGATCCAGTCATTCAGTAACTATTTCCACGCATTTATTTTATTAAATATGCACGTAAACATTTTAAGACACATTTAATTCCCTTTGCATCGCATGCAAAATTCCCATATCTATTATAAAAAATCATTTGCATCAAATACAAATGAACTGAAGGCATACATCCCCTAACAGAATGTAATAACCCTAAGGTGAATATACGTGTATGAGTTCATATTTTTTGGACATACGTGTACGTATAAATTTTTTAGTATTTCCATAATTTAACCTAATTTTTGTGATGATAAAAATATTTTTAGAAATATTTAAACATTATTTGGATTTAAATAAATGAAGTATATGGGTGAAAATACTTGTATGTGTGAGAGTATTGGGTATTTAAATGAGGATATCTATTTTGATAAAAAGTAAATTCCCTGTAAGTGGGAGAGTATTGGCAGAACTGGAAGGCATGATCTTCTGTATTCTCGACCATGTGAGGAGCGAATCGACTCAGCATAGAGAACTCAGCATCGTATTCATCAACATTCATTGATTCCTGTTTCAAGTTGACGAAACATTGTTGAAGTTCCCTTTTTGCTGCTTTCGGGAAAAACTTCGTGTCGAAACGTTCGCGAAATGTGGCCCAGGCAAAAGGCCGCATTATACGCTTTTCCTTAGTGTCCCACCAGGTTCGGGCGTAATCAGTCAATTGGAGCCTGGTTATTTCTACCCATCCTGTCTGGGGGATGCGGGCAGCGATCAAATTATCTTCAATGCTTTGCACCCATTCTTCAGCTTCCAATGGACTTTCCTTTCTAGAGAACGTCATAGGGCGCATCTCACATAATTGTTTAACACCGGCATCTCCTCGGTAATCAGTTCGAGATTCATGCTCGAGGATGTGATGCTGGATGTCCAACATCTCTCTGATGATTCCCATAATGTTGTTCTCAGTGAGGCCGTTGGCGTTCCTGGTGTTGGGTCTACCTACCATGCTGCAAAACAAATAACAAAGTAAGTTCGGTAATTATATTCTACTGAAATACTTTGATATCAATGTCGTCCAAACCATTTCTTAAGGTATTCGCATAACAAGACCTGCGTGGGCCACCACTAAAACCTATCACACCCCGCTTCCTATTATACTTGGAGCGAGGATGTGAGCGGGTCCGTGATGTGCTTAAAACAAGGAGTACCTTTTTTAAAAAAATCTTTTTCTTTTCTTCCTCCTTGGCTTAAACACATTAAGCGTCAGTGAAATAAGATGGCAGGATCTTGCATGCTTATAAGAAATAGTACAGATAACATTATTACAATACTAAAGCGTCTGAAAGTAAAGTACAACATAGACCTAGTATAGCCGAATTCAACAAGTACAACAATTACATTATCTTAAATATATAAAAGTGCAGTCACGAAGGTAAACGTCTAGTCTTCTGCGGGTAGGTACTCCACGTAGCCTTCGAGCACTAGCTCGGTTCCTGCAGCAAAGACTTAACCAACTCACTATCGGTACCTGACAGACATATCGTAAAACAACAAAGTGAAATGTCCATCAGCGAGGTATACTTGGCAAGATAATCTCAAAACCAAAACGTTAGACATTTTAAATTAAGTAAAGCTGAAAAGACAAGTGATAAATTAAATAGGAAAGAGTTATGGAAGTTTAAGTATTTCCAGCAATTGCAACCTGCGGCAATTTCATTATTCAATAACAATTTGCAAAGCCATCTGCAACCTGTGACAATTTAGCATTTAATAAGCAAACTGTAGCAACCTGTAGAAAAAGAGGGTAGAACAATAATCAATAACGAGTCTATCCTAGTGATAAGTCCATGTCCAAGAGTACTAGAGATAACCAACATGCACCCTGTGACGGGAGCAACTCCGAGGCAGTACCCACCGTTTCGATATGGCAATGGTCAAGGATCTAACCCCCATAATGTGTTGGAGGTAATTTAGTATGGGTGCATCCAGCCACTTTGTAACACTTGTGATCATAGACTACCCCAATTCCAGGTCAAGTCAAGTGTCAGGTCAAATAGACGTGTATTATCTATTTATTATTGAAATTCCATCTTCCATTCTATATATTAAAGTTCCATCTTCTATTCAGTCAATCCAGTCATGGCGTTTCAATAGTTCGTACAATAGTCTCGCAAAAGTTCACGACTTCACGACTCGATTTAGCAATTAAACGAAAACGTAAAAAATCGCTTAAAGAGATAAGAGAATGAGGAGGAAATACTTTTAACTAGGAAAATGTGTTTAAATTAGCTTAAAATATTTTCTAAGGATAGTAACTATTTTTCAAGATTGTTAAATAATTTTTAAGCAATTTTAAAGTGCCAAAAACAATTTTTTAATCAAGAAATCATTTTTAAAACATATGTTCGAATAATTGTTTAGAGCAAATTGTACGTCAGAATTCTTCCAATAAGGGTCAAAATGATCGTATTTACTAGTACTACAACATATATTTTTATTATACGTCAGTGTACATGAAAATCGCAAGATAAGAATTTTAAAAGAAATTTAGCTTATTTAATTTTTGCCTTTGAAAATTCACTGTGAGAAATATACTTACCTTTTGGCAATGAAACTATTACCAATGAGTTCGTTTCGTCGTTTCTGATTTTCTGGGACTGGTCTCGTAATTTTCTGAGACCTGTACGAATTATTATCAATTTAAATCCAATTTATAAATATACCAAAATACGTGAATACGTATTAAATACGGTATACCGTATCGCACCCTTCCTTCCCACCGTTCGATTGAAGGATCCTGTCAAAATAGCGTTGTTAGGATCGAAATAAAGTAGAGACTTACGTTTGCGTATGCAGCACGGTAGTCTCTGAACTTTGCCCTCGGATTCGCCACAACGGTCGATACTTCGTCACGGAGGATCGAAGCAGAGTTTCACCGCCTAAATCTCTAACTAGAAGAGGATTTTAATGGAAGGGAGAAGAAGAACATAAGGATGCCTTATCCAAACTTATGGCATGGAAAGTGTCAATGAATGCCTTACCCTTGGGTCCTATTTATAGGCTTTAGGGGTGGTTATTGTAGGAAATAACCAATTATAAGCTTATTAGCCTATATTAGCGCATTCATTTATCTTCTTCTTTATCCACTTATCAAGTGCCATTTTGCACTTATAAAGTGGCTTTTTCCACTTATCGAGTGGCTTTTTCCACTTATCGAGTGGTCCTTTTCACACGAGAAAAGGTTCCCTTCGCGCACGCCTTCGTGCACGCGACATCTGAGGTCCGTATACCCTCATACATCCCCTCATGGGTGTATTTATGTCGTCCTTATCCAACATCTCCCACTCACACTTGAGGGGATTGTAAGGAAACTTATTTTCCTCTAACTCTTCTGTTTGTCATACCGAGAAATAGGCTGTGTGACCGTCATGCGCATAGAGTCCGCTGTTGTGCACTTGTTAGAGATACACAACACTCCTCGAGGTGCAAAGTTGAGTAGATCAACGCATGCTTTACCCTAGATTATTTCTTCACATTTCTTATACTTTATATTCAATAATTGAATCCCATCTGGATTACAATTGGCTGGCCAGCTTTGAATCTCTAAAGTCCAAATGTGAATATGAAATTAATCTTCCTCTTCTTGCGATCCTTTTGATCTTGACTTGACTCGCTTTTCTAACATACCCCGCCGGACCGAATTAACCATAGTCCATAAGCAACATGCTAAGATAGCAATCACCCAGTCAAATCTTAAGGAACCAATTAGAGTCCATAAGGGTAATGAGTTAAGACCCATGTGGTCTTTGGGTCTCACATAATAGTAAACTTATTTACTATTCTAACCCAATGGTCAAAAATGCATACGTAGTATGAATACGTATTACAACATCGCTCCTTTCCCAGGGAGTGTATGTCTCAATGATGTTGTAAGGATGATGATCAGACACCACAATGTCTGACTTTGAGTCTCTTTTTCTACTCAAATAATCCTTTTGACTCACATCCCGCATTTAGAGAGATAGGATTTCAAAATCCTCTTAGATCTTCTGTAAGCATCCATATGATGCAGATCTTTCATGCGACCATTTTGTTTAAGTCATGACTCTAAATCATCCGTCTGATGATTTTGACTTTAAACAGGTCTCATCTCTATTCTATCCGTCTGATAGAATAAGGCGGTTGCTCATGTGAGAGAGCCAACCTCAATCTGTCCGACATACTAGAAAGTATAGATGAGATTTCAAAAATGTACACAACCATTTCTCAAGAAATTCATATGCAATGTTTGAAAAAGAACTTATTCTTTTATTAAATTTGATCATTTACAGACATGGGAATTTATATTGGTACTACTCAGCTCTTACGCAATCCTTGAGATGATAAGTGTTTGTAAAACACATCTCTGGGGATCGCCTTCGTAAGCGGATCCGCTACCATCTCATCCGTAGATATGTACCTTATGTCTACCTTCTTGGTCTTATCATAGTCTTTTGCAAGTCTGCAGTTCCTTTAAGATACTGCATTATCCTCTTAACCGCTTTCCAGTGTTCTTGCCCTGGGTTGGATTGGTAACGACTTACCATTCCAACGGCAAAACAGATGTCCGGTCTTGTACACATCATAGCGTACATAAGACTACCAACTGCACTGGAATATGGAACTTTTTCCATAATCTCTTTCTCCTTTTGGTTCTTAGGACATGATTTCAGACATAAATTATCGCTTTTGCTTATAGGAGTATCAATGGACTTGTAGTCCTGCATATTAAATCGTTCTAGAACCTTCTTTATATAAGTCTCCTGTGAAAGAGAAAGAAGTTTCTTCGAACGATTCCTTGAAATCTTAACTCCAAGGATATATGCGGCTTCTCCCATGTCTTTCATCTCAAAAACTGATGAAAGCCAAGCATTGATATCCATCACAAAGCCCTTGTCATTTCCGGCTATTAAAATGTCATCTACATATAGAGACATGATAACATACTTGCTTTTAATCCTCTTGATATATACACAGTTATTTTCATCAAGCATGGTAAAACCATTTGATAAGACAACTTCTTGAAATCGTATATACCATTGCCTCGAGGATTGTTTAAGACCATATATGGATTTAAGAAGTTTACAAACCTTATGTTCGTTTCCTTCTTTTTCAAACCCTGTTGGTTGTTCCATATAGATCTCCTCGTCCAATTCTCCATTGAGAAAGGCAGTCTTTACATCCATTTGATGTAATTCGAGGTCTAAGCAAGCTACCATTGCCAGAATCAGGCGAATCGAGGTAAAACGAACAACAGGTGAGAAGGTCTCTTCGTAGTCTATCCCTTCCTGTTGCGTAAAACCTTTCGCGACAAGGCGAGCTTTATATCTGTCAATAGAGCCATCAGCCTTATGCTTGATCTTGAGAACCCATTTGTTCCCAATAGCTCTACATCCTCTGGGTAAGTCAACTAAGTCCCAGACTTGGTTAACTTTCATGGATTCTAACTCCTCTTACATCGCTTCCATCCATTTGTCTTTAGCAGGGCAAGATTCGGCCTGTTTGAAAGTAGCAGGCTCGTCATCTTCTTGTAGTAAAGTCATAAAGGTTTGCGGAAATTCATCCTCAAATCTTAGAGGAGCCAACCTTGTACGACTACTACGTCGTATTTGAGATTCTTCAAGTCCTTATTGACTCAAATTTAGATTAATTCTGATATCACTCCCACTTGGAATGTCGTTAGAATTGCTCCCACTTGGATCATTATTCCCGTATGGAATAGGATAATCGTCATTCATATAATCCATTGGTGAAGGTTGAAACGTATTTTCGTTTTCACCAAGAATTCTCCCACTCGAATGAGGTAATCCTTCTCGATCATAAATCTCAAATAGAGATAAGTCCTGACTTATCTCGCCCTGTCTTGGAAACTCGTTTTTCAAGAAAGTGACATCCCTCGACTCAAATTCAATTAGCCCACCATTGTCTTCCTGACTAACAAAAACATAACCTTTGGAGTTTTCTGCGTATCGTATAAAGATACATTTCCTTCCCCTTGGCCCAAGTTTGCCATACTTATGGGAGGAAATATGTGCGTAGGATGCACAACCCCAATGTTTCAAAATGTTTAAGTCAGGAGACCTTTGGTTCCACAACTCATAAGGAGTGGAGCTAACTGATTTCGAGGGTACGTGGTTTAAAATGAAAGCGGCCGTCAATAATGCATCACCCAAAAGGTGATTGGCAAGTTAGCTTGCGCCATCATTGAACGGATCATTTCCATTAAAGTCATATTTCTCCTTTCTGCAACACCGTTTTGTTGAGGAGTATAAGGCATAGTTACCTGATGTACTATGCCTTTTTCATCACAAAGTTCCTTAAAACTTGTTGATTGATATTCACCGCCCCTATCGGTTCGCAAGACCTTAATCTTGCGATCTAATTGATTCTCCACTAAACTCATATAGTTTTTAAAGCAAGCCAATGCTTCACTTTTGTGGGATATCAAATAGATATGTCCGAATCGGGTGAAATCATCAATAAAAGTGATGAAATATGACTTCCCGCGTCTTGTCTTGACATTCATCGGACCACATATGTAACGACTGCTTTTCATGTATCTGGATTTAATATAATATAATATATGTTTTGGTGGATTTTCTCCTCATGTGTGGTTTTCGTCTCCGTAGCTTTCATTTTCGATCGATTCGTCGTATTTTCTCGTTTCTTCCTTAGGATTGTCGATTTCGAAGTATGTCACTCGTGACGGACTTCATAGCGGTCGTATCTAACTATTAGATCAAGCCTAGGAGTCTTAGGAATCGATCCTGGGGCCCCGTGCTTCGTATCGGAACTTTTGGTGCTCATTAGCCGGTGTAAGAAGGGCCACCGACCGACTAGATGACGATCCAGTCGGTCGGCAATCCTTCTTGGACCGACTAGTTAGCTTTCTAAATTTCTCAGGAGTTACTGTTTATCGTTAGTCGGTCTAAGAACGTTGGTTGACCGACTAGGTTGCAAACTAGTCGGTCAGCAATGCTTCTTTAACCGACTAACTCATCATCTTAATTTTAGTTGAGTTACTGTTTACTCTTAGTCGGTCTAAGAACGTTCATCGACCGACTAGATGCCAAACTAGTCGGTCAGTATTTGTTCATGGACCGACTAACTCTAGAATTCTATTTTCGTTCAGGAGTTACTGTTTGCACTTAGTCGGTCTGCGTTGGTCGACTGACCGACTAGTTGCCAAACTAGTCGGTCAGTGGTTGCTCCTTGACCGACTAACTAGTGTTGAAACCCTAATTTCTGGGCAGCCGCCAGCCCTTCCTATTTAAACCCAACCCAAACGATTTCATCTTCTCCAACACGACCCAAAGCCCTAAAATTTTCCCCCTTGAGCCCCCATCTTCCTCCAAGCTTCATTTCTTCATTCCAAGCCTCAAATCCATCATCCAAACCATCCATTCACTCTATCTACCTCTCATCTTCCCTAAAATCTCACCAAAACCCATCAAAATCCCAAAATCCCCCAAAACCCTAGTTTCCACAAACTTCTCCAATCTTTTCCAGATCTGATCCTAGGGTTCCCCGGAGTGTTTCTTCCGCCTCCTCTTGGCAAGAAATCGATCTACCGTTGTTTTCTTAACCTATTTATATTTTTATGAAACCCTAATATAATTTCATGTTGTTTGATGATTGTTCCCCCAAAACAGCGATTTCCCCGTGGATTGGCACCCGTGTGACGAAGTGGTCGTCATCCCCGGTGCTAGGCAAGTGAAACTTGCCACTTAGGGTTTAGGCCATGTTTTAGGCCATTTGCTTGTTGTAGGCGTAAAAGAGGCTAGGCGACGAAATGATACTCGCCTAGGCGCAAATTGGGGAACTAGCTTGACAACGAAGCTAGTTCCAACACATTTAGTATGTTGCACAATTACCATGTCATGTTTACTTTCCATTAACGGTACGCAAATTAATTGTCATGTCATTGCATTCTTTAAGTGTTTCTGTGAATGCGTAGCTTTGCTACAAATGCTTGTGTTCCGGGCTCGTGTTCCAGACGCGGGCCATGTGTTGGTTGATAGCCAATGCCCGAATTGCGTGTTTCCGGCTAGGTGCACCCCTACGCCAAATGTTTAATAATGCGAGCTCATGTGCGGGGCAACCCTGGCTCACTTGCTGGGCTCATGTTCAGGGACCCTGGCTCCATTACGTGTGGGTATTGGGGGTAAGAGTTAAGCCACCAATCAACTGGGAGTCTGCCCGATCAGCAACTGCAGTGGTAAGGCGTAAACTCTTCAGTTTGGGGTAGTTGTTAAGCGGCCAATCGGCGAATGTAAAACCATTCAGCTGTAAGGCGTAAACATCTACAAAACAACGTGAATAGTGAATTGATTGAGATTGATAGTAGCGTGGCTACTCTTGTCTTGTCTTGTCTTGTTTTGTCCCGATGATTGTTCTCTTGTACAAATTGTCTTACCATGTTTCAATTGTGCACTCATGTTATAACTGACATGTCATGCATACTAAACTGCTAGGTTGCTAGAGCCTTACTTTCAGTTTCCTTGCTCAAGTCTTTTAGACTTGCTGACATATGCCCCTTTACTCTTTTGGGTGACACATGTTAGATCCTGAGCCCGAGTACCTCGTTGAGGACGAGGTGTTTGCTGACGCCGAGCCCGAGCTTGTGTTTGACGGGGAGTACGTGGACACTGGGGACCAGTCCTAGTGTCTTCGTTGTGTTTTACTTTTATTAGACAATTGTTTTATTATCGGTGCGTAGCACCTATACTTTGTTATGTCGTTTCTTTGGTTGGCCTTGTTCTGGGCCTTTAGACTCTTTTCTTTTAGCCTGGTGGCTTTTCTGGATGTTGGACTTATTTTCTTGTTGGACAATTTTTGAGATGTGAATTTTATTTTAGTCTCTCCTTGTGTTATTATTGTTATTCCGTTGTGGTTACAGGGACCTGCTTATATTTTATTGACGCTTATCGGTTTTGGGGCTTCACAACTCCACTCCCGTGCGGACCTTTTCACGTCTCACCTCCATTTTAGGGAAGCGGGTCGTGACAACATATGTCTGAATGGATAAGCTGTAATGGAACCTCGGCCTTTGTGCCGGTTCCAAACGGCTTGCGATAAGATTTCCCCACTAGGCAATGTTCGCAGGTCGACATTTCAACCTTTGAAACATTGGATAGAAGGCCACGTTTGGCAAGTCTATCCATACGCGTTGGTCCAATATGACCAAGCTTTGCGTGCCAACAAATCACATCAGACTCATAAGTCTTAGAATTTGTAATAAGGAAATTTTCATTACACGAGGAATCATACATTGTACTTATTACAAGAAATCCTTTAAATACAAACCCAGTACCAATAAAGGAATTATTACAAAACAAGTCCACTTTACAATTTTGAAAGAACCAGCTATAACCAAGACCCATCAACACGACTACAGATATAATATTTCTTCGAATATCTGGAGCGAAGAGGACATCATGAAGTAGGAGAGTGCGGCCGTTGTCCAAGACTAGCTTGCAAGTCCCAACGCCTTTCACTTCAACACGTGTGTTGTTTCCTACATAGATCCACTTCGTTCCTTGGGGTATCCGGTGATACTCCACGAAGGACCGTCTGTCCCTTGCTATGTGGTCGGTGGCACCTGAATCAATTATCCAAAATGGATTAGATTCCACAAGAAATATTGAACTAGAAACACATATGTAACTAGTATTACAAGTTACCTCGTCACTTCCACTCGTACACGAACGAGCATAGTGACCGAACTTGTTGCACTTGAAGCACTTGATCCTCTTCAAGTCTTTCTTCTTGTGCCATTTCTTGTGCCCACTCTTATGTTTGGGTTTCTTAGTAGACTTAGGTTGCTTATTACGTTCATTAGTAGACTTCGAACGATCTTTCTGTTTCTTTCCCCCGTGTGAGGAACTAGCAACCATGTGCACTTCTGCACTAGGCTTGGCAGCCGCAAGCCGCTCTTCCTCTAATTCGAGGTGCTTGGAAACATCGCTGAAGGTCTTGATGCTCTTATTGTGAGTGAGATGCATCTTCATTTGGTCCCACCCATTTGGTAGGGAACGTATGACTGCTTGGATTTGTTGCTCATCAGTGAGCACATGACCTGCGTCCTTTAACTCTGAGATTTGATTTGCCATGTGTCGCAGATGTTTCCCCATGGAATGATCTGGACGTTTCTTGTATGAATCAAATCTTATAGTTAAGGCGCGAAGTTTGACACCGATGTGCCACCAAACTTATCCTCTAGCTTGGACCATATGTCCATGGCTAGGTCATGCTCTCGGAAGATGCACATTATGTCATCGGCCATACTGCTCAATAACGTAATACGAGCTATCTTATTCTTCCGAGACCAAGCATCAAAAGCTTCCTTGTCTCGTCTGTATCGGGCCGTAGTGCCCAACTCGGGTTCAATCATTACGTTCTTTAGAGTTTCGAGCACTTCTTGCTCCTCTAAAACGTATTGTATCTTGATGGACCAAAGTTTGTAATTATCGCCGTTGATTTTTTCACCTCTGTTTAACTCAGCGACGATATTCTTTGCAGCGGAAGACATTTTACTTTTAAAATGCTGCAAAAGACACAAAACCAAAGGTTTGATCAAAAACATTGCATTGAAAATTTCTTAAAATATAATTCCCATTTGAAGTGATAATAGAATATCCCATTTGGATAGTTCTAAATTCAACTCCCACTTGGAATGATATTTATAATTTGATAAGTTACTTTCGAAAAATATTGAAGATGTTGTTATAGAATCGAAAAGGTTTCTACAATTCCAATCACCATCTAGAACAATCCTTCAATATTTCCCCCTCACTTATCAAACGATAGTACTCTTATAGTACTTCGCAGCGGAAAAGTGTTTTTGAAAACATATTTTTCAAAAAATATTTTGCAAACGTATTTTGCAGTATTTTGAAAACGTATTTTTCAAATGCATTTTGCAAACGTATTTTGCAAGGCCTATACCCCATATAGGGTGTTATAGCCAAAACATTTCGACAATTTCCCCGGCCATTATCGGGGTCGTGCCGTGGCAAGGCCGAATTCATCTTCCTTTTGAAGTGAGAGTTTCCATCGCAACTTGGCCAAAGCCGGATCCCCCCTTGGGAAAAAATGCGATATTCCAACTTAGTACCCTTATGATACTAGTGAAATGTACGGTAATCCCTGGCCATTTGCCGGGATAAGTCGTACTTGTACCAAGGCCGGATCCCCCTTTGGGGATTTTTTTGCAAGCCATCGTCGCCGGCTCCCGTATGGATTCAGGCGTTCTCCCCTTATTGGAGAATTTTGCCGCAGATGACTGCCGTTGGCCTCGTATGGGCTAGGCTTGTAGGTTGCCGGGGCCGAAACCATTGTCAAGGCCTCTGGCTAAATTGGTCGACCAATAATCCCGAATTAGTCGACCAATACCGACCAATCAGTTATTTGGCACCCCCTTGGCCAGGGCCTCTGCCCTGGCCGGGGCTGGCCAAGGGCCGGCCAAGGGCCTCTGCCCTGGCCGGCCAGGGGCCCTGGCCCCTCGGACAGGGCCTCTGCCCTGGCCGAGGCCGGCCAGGGCCGGCCAGGGCGCCGGCCCTGGCCTCTGCCAAGGCCGGCCAGGCCGGCCCCTGGCCTTGGCCGAGGCCGGCCAGGGCCCCCTGGCCCTGGCCTGATCTCGGCCAGGCCTGGCCTTGGCCACTGCTAGGGCTCCCTGGCCCTGGCCGGGGCCGGGGCCGGCCGGCCATGGCCTATTGGCCTAGGCCGGCCATGGCCCTTTGGCCATGGCCGGTCTCCCCCCTTGCATGGGGTGGCCGCATGCACTCCTCCCCCTCGACGGGGTGGTCGTGGTGGTTTTTGGCCGTAGCCAACCCCCTCCCCATGAGGAGGGGGGATGCGTTGCCTCCATAGCCCATTTGGCCATGGTGATCCTGCACCAAAAGTCATCTTCTCCGATGTAGATAACTACCATCATCTTCCTTGATGAAGCACCCGTTCGTCGATGAAGCACCCGTTCGTCGAGAAAGTAGTTATTCTCTAATGGCCGTGTGCCAAAAATGAAAAATAACACACTTTAAAGTTCGTAAACTACGCGCTCCACATGAAGAGAGTTCACATTCCCTATGAATGGAGACTCGACATCCATGAAGAGAGCGAGCTTGACGATATGAACGGTCGGTTCTTCCCGTCACGGAGAGTTCCTACCATATCTGTAATGGTAGGAGACCCTAACGTGAAAAGAACAACCGCTGCGTTCTCTCCGTCACGAAGCGTTCCTACCATATCCGTAATGGTAGGATACCCATTCATGAAAAAGACAACGCCTCGTTCATCGGTTCGACGGGGCGGCGGTTTAACCGGGGCGAACCCGTATGGCTCTGATACCAATGAAGGATCATGTCAAAACAGCGTTGTTAGGATCGAAATAAAGTAGAGACTTACGTTTGCGTATGCAGCACGGTAGTCTTTGAACTTTGCCCTTGGATTCGCCACAACGGTCGATACTTCGTCACGGAGGATCGAAGCAGAGTTTCATCGCCTAAATCTCTAACTAGAAGAGGAATTTAATAGAAGGGAGAAGAAGAACATAAGGATGCCTTATGCAAACTTATGGCATGGAAAGTGTCAATGAATGCCTTACCCTTGGGTCATATTTATAGGCTTTAGGGGTGGTTATTGTAGGAAATAACCAATTATAAGCTTATTAGCCTATATTAGCACATTCATTTATCTTCTTCTTTATCCACTTATCAAGTGCCATTTTGCACTTATAAAGTGGCTTTTTCCACTTATCGAGTGGCTTTTTCCACTTATCGAGTGGTCCTTTTCACACGAGAAAAGGTTCCCTTCGCGCACGCCTTCGTGTACGCGACATCTGAGGTCCGTATACCCTCATTCATCCCCTCATGGGTGTATTTATGTCGTCCATATGCAACATCAATAGCACACGAACACAGCGAGGGTTCTTCACATTCGTCGACGACGGGGTCGCGGTGGTGCGGTGAGGTGGTACCGGGGTCGGTCGGTGCCTGCGACGGCGGTTGCAGTGGCTAGGAGCGGTGGGGCGAGGGTTGTGCTGTGGGTCGTCATCAACAAAGAGCGGGGCACAGAGGTCGAGCGAGGAGAGTGGGTGGCGCTCGGGGGTCTGCTGTGGCGAGCTCGCCGTGGGGAGGAGACGCCGGAGAAGTGAGGGAGGGGAGCTCGGCGTCGTGGATGGTATAGGGGAGCACGACGGCTGGGATGCAGGGAAGCACTGCATCGGGGATGCAGGGAAGCACGACGACAGGCTCGGGGGTGTTTGCCTGGGGTTGATCAGATTCATAGGGTCGACGATGCTCGACGGCGGCGATCACGTCGCCGTAGAGGAGAGGGAGAGGGTGGACGTGAGTGAGAGTGAGGGAGAGATGAGTGGGTTCGGGGGGTTTTGAGTTGCTGGGTGATTAGTTTTGTGAAGGAGAAAGGGTTAAGGGAATGGGTTTAAATAGGAATTGAGTATTAGTATAATAATAGTGTAATTAATACTTAGTCAAATTGCAATTAATAACAAAGTTAGCTTTTGACTAACTTTAGAAATTTGCATAACACATGGGCTGCCATGTTAGATTTTGGTGTTATCTACCGACAAAAGTGGGTAATTAGAATAGTAATTAGGGCAACGTTAAACAGTAATTAGTGAAAACAATTAGTGAAATTACAATTTTGCCCCTGAAGTTAAACAACTTCGAAAAATTACGAAAACATAGCCACGACTTTGTATCATCACGAGGATCGTGACTACGACATCCATTTTAGGGTTTTAGCTACGGAGATACGAGTTTGGGCCAAAACGTTTAGGATGCGGGTTTGCGGGTTCTCTATTGATTTGACTTCAGAAAATTATGAAATTAATATGGGGAGCACTAAATGATCTTAGATTAACATGCTAGAAGTTTGAAAATCATTTTGAACTCTTTTATATAGAAAAATAATTGTTACGGCTGTAACATTAATAATTGAGTTTAAATAATTATAAAATTTGTTTAGAGGTTTAGGAAGGTACTCGTAAACCCTAAAATATGCTATAATTGTATTGGTTCTACAATATATATTTTTTAAAATTATTTAGAAACTATTTTGATATAAAACTTCTGATCAACCACTATAAAATACTTTCAATTTAAGAAAATACTTAAAAAAACATTGCTGAATACGAGTCATCACATTCTACCCACCATATAAAAATTCCGTCCTCGGAATTTCTCAAACTAAAATACAGAGAATAAATGATACAATGAAACTAATATTCAGCGAACAAATATGGATATCTCTCGCGCATTTCATCCTCTCGCTCTCAGGTGGATTCACCAGGTGAGTCATGTCGCCACATCACTCTAACGAGATTGATTATGCTATTCCTGAGAGTCTTCTGACGTTGATCCAAAATCTGCACTGGTTGTTGCTCATATGAAAGATCTGCTTGTACTGTGATCTCTGAGTGGTCAACCATATGAGTAGGATCACTGATATAACGACGTAGCTGTGAGACATGGAATACGTCATGTACTCCTTCCAGTGAAGGTGGTAGAGTCAAGCGGTAAGCTACTTCTCCAACTCTCTCCAATATATCAAAAGGACCAATAAATCTCGGACTGAGCTTTCCTCTTCTTCCAAATCTGATTACTCCCCGGTTAGGCGATATCTTCAGAAATACATGATCTCCAGGTTGAAACTCTAGATGATGATGCTTCGCATTGGCCCAGTGCTTGTATCGGTCTTGTGCAATACGAAGTTTGTCTTTGATAGTGCGCACCACATAAACACCTTCTACAATCATCTCTGGACCCAAAAGTTCTCGATCGTCAATGTCATCCCAACATAATGGAGAACAACATTTTCTTCCATAAAGTGCTGCAAATGGGGCCATACCGATACTTGCTTGGTAGCTGTTGTTGTATAAAAACTCCACTAAGTGCAAGTGGTCTTCCCAAGAGCCTTTGAAGTCAAGCATAAAAGCACTCAACATATCTTCGAGTATCTGAATGGTGCGCTCTGATTGCCCATCCGTCTGCAGGTGATACGCAGTGCTGAAGCTCAGATTGGTACCAAGATTTGATTGCAGAATCTTTCAAAAGTGAGAAGTGAATCCCGTGTCTCGATCAGAGACAATGCTCACTAGGACTCCATGCAATCTCACGATTTCCTGTACGGTCATCGTTCATATTACGACATATACTAGGAAGAAGTTATAAGGTATCAGAATAATCATTACCTCCATGTACTTCTTCGCGAGTAATTCAGTCGATTGTCCTACTCGGAATGGTATGAAGTGTGCCGACTTGGTTAATCGATCAACGATCACCCAGGTGGCATCATTCTGCTTTGTACTCCGAGGTAGTCCAGTGACAAAATCCATTGGTATGTGCTACCACTTCCACTTGGGAATAGGCAGTGGTTGAAGCAATCCTGCGACGCGATGATGTTTAGCCTTCACTTGCTGACATACCAGGCATTTGGCGATGCTTCGAGCAATGCTTCTCTTCATTCCATGCCACCAAAAATTCAGACGAAGATCTTTGTACATTTTGGTGCCACTAGGATGAACAGAGTATGGGGAACTATGTGCTTCATTTATCAGCTCTTCACGGATATCGCCTGAAGGCACGTAAATCCTACTGCCATATCTCAAAGATCCATCTTCATGGATAAGGAAATCCGTTTGAAGAATTGCTTCCACTTGAGCCTTGATCTTCTGTAACTTTGCATCTCCAGCTTGAGCGGCTTTGATACAATCAATGAAGGTAGACTGAATTTGAAGATTCATCAATGAAGCTTCAATCCCAGGTAGGATGATTTCAATCTTCATCTCTCGCAGCTCTAGTTGTAGTCTCTTCTGATCCGTGAGTGTCGTAACAGTTGGTAGCCGACTTAATGCATCTGGCACAACATTAGCCTTTCCAGGATGGTATTGGAGGTTGACGTCGTAATCAGCCATGAGTTCCAACCGTCTGCGTTGTCTCATGTTTAGCTCCTTTTGCGTGAAGATATACTTCAAACTTTTGTGGTCGGTGAAGATCTTCACTTGCTCGCCCAGTAGAAAATGTCTCCAGATCTTCAGAGCAAAAATAACTGTGACTAATTCCAGATCATGAGTCTGATAGGTCTTCTCATGAGTCTTCGGTTGTCGGGAAGCATATGGCACAATATGACCATGTTGATGTAGCACACATCCGAGACCTTTGCCAAATGCGTCACAATATACTTCAAATCCCCCAGTTTTGTCTGGTATAGTCAGAACTGGTGCAGTTGTTAGCTTCGTCTTCAATCCTTCAAAAGCTTGCTTGCAAGTCTCGGACCAAATATACTTGACGTCCTTCCTCGTCAGGCGAGTCATGGGCTCAGCAATCTTGGAGAAGTCCTGGATGAATCAACGGTAGTAGCCAGCAAATCCAAGAAAATTCGGATGTCTGAAACTGACCGAGGGGTTGGCCAATTTCTAACAGATGCAACTTTCTTTGGATCGACAAAAATATCATCTCCAGATACCACATGCCCAAGAAAGGCAACGCGGTCAAGCCAAAATTCACATTTGCTGAACTTGGCATAAAGTCGATGATGGCGCAAAGTCTTCAATATGATTTGCAGGTGGTCATCATGATCTTCCTCGCTTTTCGAATAGACCTGAATGTCATCAATAAAGATCCCTACGAATTTATCCAAGAACTCATAGTTCATGAGGTTCATGAATACCGTTGGCGCATTAGTCACGCCAAAGGGCATAACCGTGAATTTGTAGTGTCCATACTTGGTTCGAAAAGCGGTCTTGGATATGTCATCCTTCTTGACTCTAACTTGGTGATATCCACTCTGGAGATCAAGCTTGGAGAAGACTCGAGATCTACCAAGTTGGTCGAAGATGTCGTCGATGCATGGCAATGGATACTTGTTCTTCACGGTGACCTTGTTCAGCTCTCGGTAGTCCACGCACATCCTTCTTGAGCCATCCTTCTTCTTGACCAATAAGACTAGTGCACCCCAGGGAGATACGCTGGGATGAATCAATCCTTTCTGCAATAGGTCGTCCAATTGGGTATGAAGTTCCTCCAATTCTGCCGGTGCCATACGATAAGGAGCTTTGGAGATAGGTTGAGTATCTGGCATCAGATCAATGGTGAATTCGAGAGCTCGATCGGGTGGTAATCCTGAAATCTCTTCAGGAAATACGTTGTCGAATTCTCGAACTACTCTGGGCTTCTCGGGTTCGGCTAGCATATATACCATCATCATCTTCAGAGGCTTGGCCCGGAATTGAATAGGTCCAAGCGACTGGCTTTTGCTCGTAAATTCGAATACTAGATGGACGTGAATTTCGAACACTGCCTTCTTTTTGCGACAATCGATGGTAGCGTAAAAATTTCCTAACCAGTCCATTCCGAATACAACATCAAATTTTGGCATGTCGATTATCATGAAGTCAGCAAAGAGCTCGCGACCACATATCACCAAAGGGCATGATCGACAGCCACCGAAAGTCTTCACTACGCCATTCCTGGTGTTGATGTTCCATTGGTTAGAAAGGGGGTCAATAGGAATGGAATGTGTTGTAGCGAATTTAAGTGATAAGAAGCAATAAGATGCTCCACAATCAAAGAGGGATAAGGCTGGTTGCTACTAAGACGATACCAAAAGTATGATATGGTACACTTAGCAGTCTATAGTAAAGCTATGAGCATCTAGTTAAAGTAAGGGAGGAGATCTTAGATGTTACTTGTGATCACTGTTTCAGTCACCTCAGCTTATTCGACAGTCATAGTAGGTGTTTAGGCTGGGGCTGTTGGAAACCCTCTACTGTGGGGGTAAGGGTGGTCCATGAGATGTCGATCCAGGAGCTCCCATAGTTAGAGTCATTGGTTTGTTGATGCGCTGAGGGCAGTCTTTAACAGTGTGCTCCGATGAACCTCATGCCAAGCATTGGTTCAACAGTTGGTGACAATCCTTCTTGACTTGACCCGGTCGGTTGCAGTGAAAGCACGTCATTGTAGCTCAATTGTTGTTTGGAGGAGCAGCGGTCCGGTTGTTGGCTGGATCAACATGCCTGTAGTTGTTGGGAGCAGTAGGCCTCTTGAAGGTAGTAGTCTAGATTGTTCCTCGGTGGTTCCATTTGACCTTTCCTTGGGCTGCTGTACGCTATTTCTTAACAGCCTCATGGGTGCGGGCAGCCTCTAGTATCTTCCCATAGCTGGTCAGATCAGCCGAGGTCATTGAAGCTTGAATATTGAAATTCAGACCTTGGCGGAACTGGAAGGCATGATCTTCTGTATTCTCGACCATGTGAGGAGCAAATCGACTCAGCATGGAGAACTCAGCATCGTATTCATCAACAGTCATTGATTCATGTTTCAAGTTGATGAAACATTGTTGAAGTTCCCATTTTGCTGCTTTCAGGAAAAACTTCGTGTCGAAATGTTCGCGAAATGTGGCCCAGGCAAAAGGCCGCATTATACGCTTTTCCTCAGTGTCACACCAGGTTCGGGCGTAATCAGTCAATTGGAGCCTGGCTATTTCTACCCATCCTGCCTGGGGAATGCGGGCAGCGCTCAAATTATCTTCAGTGCTTCGCACCCATTCTTCAGCTTCCAATGGACTTTCCTTTCCAGAGAACGTCTTAGGGCGCATCTCACAGAATTGTTTAACTCCGGCATCTCCTCTGTGATCAGTTTGAGGTTCACGCTCGAGGATGTGATGCTAGATGTCCAACATCTCTCTGATGATTCCCATAATGTCGTTCTCAGTGAGGCCGTTGGTGTTCCTGGTGTTGGGTCTACCTACCATGCTGCAAAACAAACCACAAGGTAAGCTCGGTAATTATATTCTAGTTAGATACTTTGATATCAATGTCGTCCAAACCATTTCTTAAGGTATTCGCATAAGCAAGACTTGCGTGGGCCACCACTAAAATCTGTCACGCCCCGCTTCCCATTATACTGGGAGTGAGGATGTGAGCGGGTCCACGATGTGCTTAAAACAAGGAGTAATTTTTTAAAAAATATTTTTCTTTTCTTCCTCCTTGGCTTAAACACATTAAGCGTCTGTGAAATAAGATGGCAGGATCTTGTATGCTTATAAAAAATAGTACAAATGACATTATTACAATACCAAAGCAGCTAAAAATAAAGTACAACATAGACCTAGTATGGCCGAAATCAACAAGTACAACAATTACATTATCTCAAATATATAAAAGTGCAGTCGCAAATGTAAACCTCTAGTCTTCTACGGGTAGGTACTGCACGTAGCCTTCGAGCACTGGCTCGGTTCCTGTAGCAAAGACTTCAACGAACTCACTATCGGTACTTGACGGACATTTTGTAAAACAACAAAGTGAAATTTCCGCCAGTGAGGTATACTCGACAAGATAATCTCAAAACCAAAACGTTAGATATCTTAAATTTAACAAAGCTGAAAAGACAAGTGATAAATTAAATAGGAAAGAGTTATGGCAGTTTAAGTATTTCCAGCAATTGCAACCTGCAGCAATTTCATTATTCAGTAATAATTTGCAAAGTCATCTGCAACCTGTGACAATTTAGCATTTAATAAGCAAACTGTAGAAACCTGTAGAAAAAGAGGTTAGAACAATAATCAATAACCAGTCTATCCTAGTGATAAGTCCATGTCCAAGAGTACTAGAGATAACCAACATGCACCCTGCGACGGGAGCAACTCCGAGGCGGTACCCACTGTTCCAATATGGCAACGGTCAAGGATCTAACCCCCGTAATGTGTTGGAGGTAATTTAGTCTAGGCGCATCCAGCTACTCTGTAACACTTGTGATCATAGACTACCCCAATCCCAGGTCAAGCCAAGTGTCGGGTCAAATAGACGTGTACTATCTATTTATTATTGAAATTCCATCTTCCATTCTATATATTAATGTTCCGTCTTCCATTCAGTCAATTCGGTCTCGGCGTTTCAATAGTTCGTACAATAGTCTCGCAAAAGTTCACGACTTCACGACTCGATTTAGCAATTAAACGAAAACGTAAAAAATCGCTTAAAGAGGTAAGAGAATGAGCAAGAAATAATTTTAACTAGCCAAATGGGTTTAAATTAGCTTAAAATATTTTCTAAGGCTAGTAACTATTTTTCAAGATTGTTAAATAATTTTTAAGCAATTTTAAGCAATTTTAATGTGCCAAAACCAATTTTTAAATCAAGAAATCATTTTTAAAACGTATGTTCGAAGACTTGTTTAGAGCAAACCGTACGTTAAAATTCTTCCAACAAAGGGTCAAAATGATCGTATTTACTAGTACTACACATATAATTTTATCGTACGACAGTGTACGTGAAAATTGCAAGATACAAATTTTAAAAGGAATTTAGCCTATTTAAGTTTTGCCTTTGAAAATTCACAGTGAGAATATACTTGCCTTTTGGCCATGAAACTAGCGCTAATGAGTCCATTTCGTTGTTTCTGATTTTCTGAGACTGGTCTCGTAATTTTCTGAGACCTGTACAAATTACTATCAATTTAAATCCAATAATGTTAAAATACGTTATACCATATCTCACCCTTCCTACCCACCGTTCGACAGCACGTGAACGCAACAGGCGTTCTTTGCGTTTGCCGACGGCGGGGTCGCGGTGGTGCGGCGAGGCGGCGGTGGGGTCGGTCGACGCCTGCGGCGGCGGTTGCAGTAGCTCGGAGCGGCAGGGGCGAGGGCTATGCTACGGGTCGCCGTCGACAGAGAGCAGGGAGCGGAGGTCGAGCGAGGAGAGTGGGCGGCGCTCGGAGGTCTGTTGCGTCGAGCTCATCGTGGGGAGGAGACGCCGGAGAAGTGAGGGAGGGGAGCTCGACGTCGTGGGAGGTGTAGGGGGGCACGGCGGTGGTCTCGGGGGTGTTTGCCTGGTGTTGATCGGAGTCGTAGGGTGGCGCCGGTGATGCTCGACGGCAGCAGTCGCGTCACCGTAGAGGAGAGGGAGGGGGTGGACGTGAGTGAGAGTGAGGGAGAGATGAGTGGTTCGGGGGGTTTTGAGTGGCCTGGGTGACTAGTTTTGTAAAGGAGAAAGGGTTAAGGGAATGGGTTTAAATAGGAATTGAGTATTAGTATAATAATAGTGTAATTAATACTTAGTCAAATTGCAATTAATAACAAAGATAGCTTTTGACTAACTTTAGAAATTTGCATAACACATGGGCTGCCATGTTAGATTTTGGTGTTATTTGCCGACAAAAGTGGGTAATTAGAATAGTAATTAGGGTAACGTAAAACAGTAGTTAGCGAAAACAATTAGTGAAATTACAATTTTGCCCCTGAAGTAAACGACTCCGAAAAATTACGAAAACATAGCCACGGGTTCGTATCGTCACGAGGATCGTGACTATGAGATCCATTTTAGAGTTTGAGCTACGAAGATATGAGTTTTGGGCCAAAACGTTTAAGATACGGGTTTGCGGGTTCTCTATTGATTTGACTTCAGAAAATTATGAAATTAATATGTGGAGCACTAAATGATCTTAAAATAACATGCTAGAAGATTGAAATAATTTTGAAAATGTTTATATGGAAAAATAATTGTTACGGCTGTAAAGTTAATAATTGAGTTTAAATAATTATAAAATTTGTTTAGAGGTTTAGGAAGGTACTCGGAAACCCTAAAGTAGGCTATAACTGTTGTTTACGGGTGTTTTCTCACCATAAGATCGTTGACCAAAGACTTGACGGTCAACGTGGTCAAGTGATCGGTTGGGATCCCTTGGTTCTTCCGAGCTAGCATGTCATTGACATTGGATGCGTGGTTTCCCTCCTTGGCTCGTGATCCAGGTCGCTTGGAGGGTGGAGGGCCAAGGTCAGCGCGGTGCGAAGGGGCAGCCTCGGCACCCGGGTTGACGCTCAGCCTCGGTCAAGCAAGTGCTGAGGGGTAGCCCCGGTGCCTTGATTAATGCTCGGTCTTCGGTCGGTAGCTGTGCTCGCTTGTGGCGGGGGGTTCGTTCTATGCTAATAAGTAGCATCGGCATCTCGATCTGCTCCTTCCTAGACAGACAAAGAAACTCGTCAGGGGGGCCGGACATTGGTTCTGGCCAAGTCCCCTCCGATGCTTAAGTCAGAATGGATTTGAGCAATACTCAGCGGGATCGGCACGGCTCGAAAGGAGGCCAGCACACATATCCTCGATCTGAGCTATGGGAGAGGAAAAATGGAAAGCAAGGTCGGTTAATGGAATACCTCCGTTGTGGGTGTCTAGGATTCGATCCCTTTAATGGTCGTCTCTGTTGTCCTTTTATAGGGTTTCTACACGATTGCCCCAATCCACGTCCCCTGACTGCTCCCCCCTCACGCTCACATGATCCGCCTCCATAAAGACGCCTGCGCGTTGTGGGGAAGTCGATTAGTGGGCTCCTTAATGGTCATTAAGGTGCCACGCTTTTAGGGGGACGGTTATCTCCTGCGGGCATGGGCTAATCGTGCTGATTCCGGGTCATGGCCGCTCTGACTCCGAGTTCCTTTGTGGGGTTCGTCAGATAGACCCAGTCCCGTTAGTGGGCTTCCCATCCTAGGCCCAGGCATGGGGTCCTTACTCTTGGTCTTCGTATCAATTGTCCCTAACGTCTGAGCTGTTCGGATTCTGCCGGTTCGGTTCGGGCGATGTAACTCATGGGGATTTTGACAGGCGCGTCAGTCAAGGCCCATACATTAAATGGTGGCCATCATGATGTGTCCCATTTGAACTTCTCTTGGTGCATGATTCGAAGCGCCGTCGGTCTTCAGATGCTGCCACGTGGCCCCGTGCGATCATCTTTGTGAACGAGTGTAGATCCTGAGGGAACTATATAAAAGGGGGCCGTCATCCCTCGGACAGGGGGTTTGCCTTCTTTTGATTTCCCCTCTTCCTTTTCTTCTCTTTCGATCTGGGTTTTACCCAGGATCTGCCTCATGTCGTCCTCTTCTGTCGCTGGTTCGGGTGCCCGGAGACTGTTGCGGCTCCAGGTCCGCCTCGTCGTCTTGCCACGGTGGTGCGTCGCCATGGGGGAGAGCTCTCAGAGGTTCCCCCCAGGTGCTGGAGCGGCCTTCGTCTGTCTGTGCCTCCTCGATCGGGGATCTGCGTACCAGCTATCTTCTTCCCCTTGCTTTGCCCGGGCTCCTGTGATCGACGAGCGGATTTGCTTCCGTGGCCCTCGAGAAAGTGGGGTGTACGAAAAGAGTTTTCGATTCGGGCTTCGGTTCCCTCTCCATCCCTTCATTGTCGATTTTCTGCGAGCTTACCGGGTGGCCTTATGCCAATTCTGCCCTAACGCCATTGGTTGCATTGTTGGGTTTGTCGTTCTCTGTGTGCTGAAGGGGGTCGAGCCATCTCTCCGACTCTTTGCCCAATTCTATCGCCTGAGTCACCACCAGTTAGGGGCTGGCTCTATATCAGTGCTTGGCCAAAGAAGAGCCTGGTGCTGGGTCTACCGAGCTCTTTGAAGCATTGGAAGGGGAAATACGTCTTCGTTGGCTTCCCTTCGGAGGTGGATTTCCCGTCCCGCTGGGGGGTCGTAAGCTCGCTGGTTCTCGAGATGGGGAATCTGACTGACGCCGAGCTCTAGGTGGTCGACACTTTGTTGGCGGTCCCTGCCAGGGATCGGAGGATCGATGTCCTCTTCTCCGACCTTAATCTGCGAAAGACCGTGTGGCCAGTCGGTGAGTTTTGCGGAAGTTCGAAACTCAGGGGGTAGATGTCTGAGGCTTTATCCAGTCGGCTCTGATGCCTCCCTCTGTCTTTTTATGCAAGCAGGTTTGCCCCCGGTCCTTCTCCAGCCTCCCTTCCAGACACGACCCCAGATCCCAGCCTGCAGCGAAGGGACCATGTACTGGAAGTCCGAAAAAAACAGCGGGTAGAACCTTCCAGTGTTGGTTCCAAGAGAGCGAGGGGGCATGCTCCACCTCCCCCCTCGGGGGATATCCTAAAAAAGACATGTGTCCACCCGACGGATGTCAGTATCCCATCACCCAAGGGTCAGGCCCAGCCCTCCTTAGCTGAGGTCTCTTGGCCCTGGGCTGGGCCCTTGCTCCCCCCGCCGGGCCACTCCCCGAGGTTTACGGGCGGGCCCTGGGTGCGTTCCGCTCAGTTCCGATCGATCTTCCTCAGTCAAGCGAGGGCTTACTCTGCCCTCGCTTCCTCGTGGGGCTAAAGGAGTCGGTTTTTTCTGATTGTGGGGTGGCTGCCCGGTTGGCTGAGAACTGCAGCCTCCCTTCGGACTGATCAGTGTTGGACGGGGTGCAGGGTGATCGCCTGGCTGCCTTCGTGGTCCAGGCTGGCCAGCAGGTGAGGATTTTTCGCTCCCCTTGTTCCTGGTAGTTGTCTTCGTCTCATTCCCGTCTCTTTGATGCAGTTATCCTCGGTCGGGCTTTCGATAAGGCGCCAATTCGTAGCTCTGTCGCAGGCCAAGGCCAACTCGGTGCAGAAACCCGAGGTCGATGAGGGTGAAGAAGAGGCGAGCCAGTTGGCCGAGGCACGCATTAAGTCCCTGGAGACCCAGGTAGCCGAGCTTTCTGTCGCCTTGGAGAGATCAGAGCTTGAGAAGGCCCTGGCCTTAGTCGAGAAGGCGAAGGCGGAGGATCAGGTTGCCGTGCTTATGGAGGCCGCCGAAGCGACCGTCGAAGCGGGCATCGATGTCAGCCCTGTTATCGCAGTCGATGACACAGAACTTATGGGACTCTTGGAAGGGGCAGGGGGGGGGGGGAGAGAGAGAGAGAGAGAGAGAGAGAGAGAGAGAGAGAGAGAGAGAGAGAGTTCTACTGGCCCGCCTTGGAGCGAGCTCCCGTGAGGCCGAGAAGGAGTGGGCAGAGCATTGGCGCCAGGTTGTCGTCCTCAAGGGCCAGGTCCAAGAGCTGGGAGCGGTGGATCATGATCAGATCGCTCGGGACGCCGTGGATGAGTATGCCACGTTGTCATGCCCCGCTTCCCAAAAATATGGAGGCGAAGCGTGAGAAGGTCTGCTCAGACTTGAAGCTACAAAGCTGCAAGTCTGATAAGCGTCAATCAAATTTAAAACTACAGGTCCTTGCAACGCGAATGAAACAAGATAATAATAATGAAATGAGACAAAAGAGATATCTCAGAATATCCATAAAATAAGTTTCAACATCAGAAAAAGCCACCAGGCTAAAAGAAAAGGAGTCTAAGGCCCACACATGGCCAACAAAAGTACAACGTACAGAGAAAAGGTGCCACACACCGACAACTAACAACAAAACCTAAAACAAAAGAAAGCTCAGCAAAGTCACCAAAAAGGTCACCGATGTCCACAAAACTCCTCCTGGGCAGACATGGACTCAGGCTCAGCGTCAGCAAAACATCACGTACTCAGCAACGGTCTCTGGCTCAGGGTCTAACATGTGACACCCAAAAGAGCAAGGGGCACATGTCAGCAAGTCTACAAGAGACTTGTGCAAGGAAACTGAAAGTGAAGGTAAGCAACCTAGCAGTTCTAGCATGAATGCAATGACATGGCAGTTATGGTATGAGTGCAACAAGTAAAGTAAAGTAAAGTAAAGTAAAGTAAAGTACGAGCATGGCATTTAAACATGGCATGGATGACAAGTTTTACAAGTAACACTCACTAGTACAAGACAAGTAAAGTAAGCACCTCATGCACAGAGATTCCGCCTTCTGGCTAGAGTGGCTGATCGGGCCACTCCTAAGCTCAGGTGACCGTTTATCCCTACCCCTCCACGTGTATCGGGCATTGGCTTTTGACCAACACATGAGGCCCGCTTCTGGATCACGAGCCAGGAAGTGTTTTTAACAAGTATGGCATAGGGGTGCACCTAGCCGGAAACACGGAAACACGGATTGTACAAGTATTTTGTAGCGTGTGCTACGATGCAACAATCAATTTGGATGACATGTAAGATGCAATGCATGGAAGTTAAAAGTGCGTACAGATAAGGAAAGTAAACGTGACAGTTTAGTATGCATGAACAACACGTTTAAAGGGTTGGATCTAGCTTCGTTGTCAAGCTAGATCAATTAGGTGACGGATCTAGTTTCGTTGTCAAACTAGATCAAGTAGGCGTCTAGCCAGCTATCATTTCACTGACTAGTCTCTTTTACGCTAAAAACAAGGAAGTGGCCTAAAAACATGGCCCTAAGCAAGATTTGGCAAGTTTCACTTGCCTGCAAGTACGACGTCTGAGAAACACCGTCCAAGAGAGTCCAGAATCACAATTATCCTACGTGCACAAGTCCACCGGCCTAAAGTCCATATTATTAATTTTGACTAGTGAATTCTAAAACATTTAAAATACTTTAAAAATACTGATGTTAGTCTTGATTAGCATGCATTGGGTTGGGGGTCCTAGGGGTGCAAAGCGTTACCTCAACACGACGCGAAAGCTACACCGGCGTCGGGTAGCAACGCCGGGGGTTGGAATAAAAGATCGCGCTCCAAGTCCTGATTCCAATATAGATTCCTCGCTGAAAAGTTCAGAGCATCAACCGGAGCAACGGTTCCAGATTCCCAAGCTAGCACGTGCGACGACGGGCTACGACGTGTCGCAACGTCGTACATGGCGAATCGTCGGAGAGAAAGCATCTAGGTGGGGCCCACAGTAGTCCTAGGGACCTATGGGGGACCCACAATACCTCTGGAGAACTTGGGGGGGCCCACTGTGGCAAGTGGTACGACGGGTGCGGGGTTGCGACGTTTGCTCTCGGTCGGACACAGCCAATGCGGGGAGATCCGTCGGTCGGGCACAGAGGATGCGGGGTTGCGACGCTTGGGGTGTGCAGCGGTGCGGGGACGTGCTTGGTGCGGGGCCTCCTCTCGGTCGGTGCGGAGGAGGGGCTCGGTCAGGCGCTTGGATGCGGGGGCTGCGACGTTGCAACGTTGCAACGTTGCAACGTTGCAACGTTGCAACGTTGCAACGTTGCAACGTCGGTTGGTGCGGAGATGTGGGCCGGTCGGGCACGGTACGGAGCGGAGCGACAGAGCGGGGGTTGGTGCGGGCGGCTGTGCAGGTTGAGCCCCCGGTCTGACCGAGAGCCTCTCTCGGTCGGAGCGGGGGAACGGAGCGGGCATCTGCTGTAGCGTGCGGAGCGGCTTGGTGTGGGGCGAGGCTTCGGTCGGAGCGGGGGAACGGGGGTGTTTTCCTCGGTCGTGCGGCAGCTGTTCGTCGTAACGTTGCGACGAATCGTCGCAACGTCAATTTTGAGTTTTGGAAGCGGCTAGGGTTATTTTCTTGCGAAAATAGGTCTTCCTAGGGGTTGTTTATATAGTGTAGATGGGTTGACTAGGTCTAGGGCTAATCCTAAGGGGATTAGGAGTTTAAAATAATTTAAAATTCAAATCCACTCTTCCTAATCACATATGGATTGGGTGCGGCCAAGATAGGGGCTGAGATTTGGCTCAAAAATTATTTAAAACGTTTGAAACTCAAATAAATTTTATTTGGCCGAAATTAATATAAAAATTAATTATTAAAAATATTATAAACCTTGTTAAAAATATAAAAGTGGTCAAACAAACTCCAAAAATTATAAAATAAATATCGGGGTGATCGTGATGACGAAAGTGAGCTAACTAAGCAGACAGATCTCAATTTCGACGTCGGACGACGAAACTAAAAATAGGAACGTCTCCCGTCAAAAGTGAAAATCGCAACGTCTCATCGAATAAGGTTAAATTGTGGGAAAACGACTCGAGAAACATCGTTCCAAATTAGTGCCACAATTTACTACTCTCAGAGACGTTCACAACGGCATATCACAACAAAGTGTTCACAAACAAACAAAGTCTAAAACAAACATGTGCACGGCCAAAAGCACGTGCACGAACAACGTACAACGAAAAGTGGTCGTTACATCCTCCCCACCTTAGAATAAAGTCCGTCCTCGGACTTTCTAATATATCTAGTCGCTCTAGTAACTACCCCAATCAAGTCATTATAATTCAAACCAGGTATAGTCATTACAAGTGCTTATATACGCACTAGGTAGTCAAACATTATCACTACCAACACGTATATATATATATATATATATATATATATATATATATATATATATATATATATATATATATATATATATATATATATATATATATATATATATATATATATATATATATACGTACGTCATACACTTATTCCCATCATGGTCAGTCAATCCCATACACGTATTTCAATCCTATATATATATATAGGATTGAAATACGTGTATGGGATTGACTGACCATGATGGGAATAAGTGTATGACGTACGTATATATATATATATATATATATATATACACATACATCCCTTATATAACTATTATTCACATAACAATAGTTCAGGTACTCGTATAAGTATAATCTCACACTAGCAAACAAAATCGTTTTCTATGTATAGGTAGCTACCTATGCACAAACAATAATGATACACTACTTCATATATCTCCTAGTATACATCAAACACTTCCACATGTAGTCACACCACAGCATTATTAATCAAGCTTCACTATATCTATTACACATTCACCTCTACTATAATTTCATAATATATAGTCATTCAAATGCATGCAAATAGTTCACCATATATTTTCATCACATACGGTCCTATAACTGTATTTACGACACGTCACATATACCATAGTCATCAATACCTATAACTAAGCACATACTTACCCGTACATGGCGCACACCCATACACGCTAACATTTCATTCATATATATACCAATCACTCCACCATATATCCAGTTCATCAACACACCTAGTTTAGCTAGCACACATACATTCATACGAGCAAGTCCTTAGTAATTAACTAGGCCACAAGGCCAACACCTATAACTATATACTGGTGTAGCGACCCACAATCATGTGCGTAACACAACCAGGCACGACGCTCCTATCACTATACATACATCAAACATTGCTATATTCAAACTACAAACATACATTCAATATACTTAGAGTATACCCACTCAAGCTTGAGTGAGACTCAGTACACATATCAGAATATTCTATATACGTAACACGTCATTCATACCTATACCAATACCACTCCAATATTTATACGTCTACCAATACTACCATATACATACCATATGTCAATCACACTTAATATTTAGTCAGATAACACCCACATAGTTAAATCAATTTATATACCATAATAATAACATTACAGACATTAGCACCCACATATTTATAATACCCTCCCTAGTACAAACATTCACCGTATAGTCACACATAAGTAATGTATGTATATTCACACCATAGCCTACTACCTATAATTAGTATACTAACACATCCACACATACATAATTAAGATGTGCAATAGTCGTGTATACCTCACGGTACGCACGCATGCAACATCCCGTAAAAGCAAGCAATACCAATCAAAATTATAATCCTACTACCATATGTATATCACTTATATACTCATGCAACGAAACATAACTACTTACGTCCAAGCACAATACATATCTACCCACGAGCACATACTCACACGTACTAGTATATTACTTTCTTATCTATACGTTCACCTATCATTATCACACCTAGCATATACATAGCTTTACCAATCATTTTATTTCAACCATTGCAAGTATCTCTAACTACATACACTCCATTAGACATTCCAACACTAACTCTTATATACACAGGCATCCCTAGTATGGTATAGCTAACCACACACAAATCTGTAAACACTAACACACAATCAACTTCATAATATCATGAATAACTCTGAGTATATATATATATCACACAATAGGCAAGCATCAATATACTATGGGGGGTATACTCATTCAAGCCCACGTACGTAACTTAGGTACATGCACAACGACTACCTCACAAGGTCCAAGGGCCTACTAACAACTTAGAGTTGACACAGAAATTGACGGGCACTTAAGCCTAAGCAATAGAGGGAGGTCGAGGTCGAAAGCGTGACGAGGGAAGGATCGATAAGCACGAGTTCAGATAGGACGAATACAAGGAGACAGCTTGGTTAGACGAAACATTGACTCAATGGTGATGTTTAGGTTGAGGGAAAGGGATATGTAGTGATGCTTAAATAGGATACAGAAAAGAAAACAGGGTAAATAGCATAAGCTAAAATACGTGGAGTTTGAAAACTGTCGTTCTTCAAAAGTTAAAATCCTCGCATGTAAAGAAATATTTGGAGATTGATAAAACGAGTCGTTCAAAATAAGTTTGAGTCGAATATTCATAATAAGAGTAAATGTTTTATTGGCTTATCGCAAATCATTAAGAAAAGGAAGTAAATCATTCACACGGACATTAAAGACATAATTTTTCAGAAAATTTTATACGTCAGTAATTTAATATAATGTTGTCAAAAGTTTTTGAAAGTCAAAGAATGGAATCAAGTAACGGAAGAATTTAAACTCATGTTAAATGCTTTCAAACCTTTTAGGCTATGGAAGATTTAAAATAATCAATATTGAAACTACTCTTAGGGAACCAGGGTTGGCCAAAAATGAAAACTGATTTACACAAGGTTCTTAATATACGAGCACAACAAGTCTGGTACGGATATAAAAATAATTGAAAGTATGTATGGTGCACGGAAAAATAATATTTACTTAGTAGTAGAATTATCGAAATCGATAGCAAAGCTTTAAAACCAAACTATGGAAGGTCCAGATTTAGGAAATGGTTATGAAGTAGTAATTTTACAAAATCTGAAACAAAGAAAACGATGGGCATAACTTTGACTTGCGGGAAGCTGAAATCCCAAGTGCCTTGAAAAGTATATGAATGGCATAAATCAGGAAGGAAAAATTTATAAATCGAATTGGGCAATATAAAAGTACGGTTCAGAATTAAATTAATATATGAAAGGAAATATGTATTTTCATATGTACAAAAGTGTAGGCTAAAAAGTATTATAAACTGTTATTCAAAAATTTCGACAAAAGTTTTTTTTAAAAAAATTTAAATCAACGAGGAGTACAAAGATAAGTATATTTATATAAAAAATTTTGAACAAATTTAAACTTAGGGAAAGAGGAAATCGAAAAATTCTTTCAGAAGATTCAAGGTTTGTAATGGAGAGAGTCGAAAATTGACGACGATCGTCATGAGGCGATCTCGTGATTCGAGGCAAGGAAATTGGTCAGGTGATCAGAACATACATACGCCTAGGATATGAATCAGGTGAATCTACGGGGAAACTCCTACGGTCGAACAACTAAAGATTAAGGAACGAAGCGCTAAGACCTTCTAAGGAGCTAGACGGTAATGAAATGCGTTCAACTTGGTCCGAAATCGATGAACCCAAACGAACGACTGAAGGAAATTCTAGAAGTCTAATATGGTCAGAGGTAGACGAAGACCACTAAGGTAACTCCTACGACGATTAAATCAATTGCTGACAGGGAGTCCGACTAACAATCAGAGGCCTCTAACTAGCAAGCTCAGATGTCTAACTAAGTCTTCTTACCACCTAGTGACATAGGAAAACGACTAGTCTCAGGGCTCATGACTCGGATGTTGCAATTTATTTAATGGACATTCCGTTATTATCGTTGTTCCGTTAATTCGCAATTGCAAGACTGGACCTGCATGGGCCACCAACAAAACCTGTCACGCCCCGCTTCCCAAAAATATGGAGGCGAAGCGTGAGAAGGTCCGCTCAGACTTGAAGCTACAAAGCTGCAAGTCCGATAAGCGTCAATCAAATTTAAAACTGCAGGTCCTTGCAATGCGAACGAAACAAGAAAATAATAATGAAATGAGACAAAAGAGATATATCAGAATATCCATAAAATAAGTTTCAACATCAGAAAAAGCCACCAGGCTAAAAGAAAAAGAGTCTAAGGCCCACACATGGCCAACAAAAGTACAACGTACAGAGAAAAGGTGCCACGCACCGACAACTAACAACAAAACCTAAAACAAAAGAAAGCTCAGCAAAGTCACCAAAAAGGTCACCGATGTCCACAAAACTCCTCCTGGGCAGACATGGACTCAGGCTCAGCGTCAGCAAAATATCACGTACTCAGCAACGGTCTCTGGCTCAGGGTCTAACATGTGCCACCCAAAAGAGCAAGGGGCACATGTCAGCAAGTCTACAAGAGACTTGTGCAAGGAAACTGAAAGTGAAGGTAAGCAACCTAGCAGTTCTAGCATGAATGCAATAACATGGCAGTTATGGTATGAGTGCAACAAGTAAAGTAAAGTAAAGTAAAGTACGAGCATGGCATTTAAACATGGCATGGATGACAAGTTTTACAAGTAACACTCACTAGTACAAGACAAGTAAAGTAAGCACCTCGTGCACAGAGATTCCGCCTTCTGGCTAGAGTGGCTGATCGGGCCACTCCTAAGCTCAGGTGACCGTTTATCCCTACCCCTCCACGTGTATTGGGCATTGGCTTTTGACCAACACATGAGGCCCGCTTCTGGATCACGAGCCAGGAAGTGTTTTTAACAAGTATGGCATAGGGGTGCACCTAGCCGGAAACACGGAAACACGGATTGTACAAGTATTTTGTAGCGTGTGCTACGATGCAACAATCAATTTGGATGACATGTAAGATGCAATGCATGGCAGTTAAAAGTGCGTACAGATAAGGAAAGTAAACGTGACAGTTTAGTATGCATGAACAACACGTTTAAAGGGTTGGATCTAGCTTCGTTGTCAAGCTAGATCAATTAGGTGACGGATCTAGTTTCGTTGTCAAACTAGATCAAGTAGGCGTCTAGCCAGCTATCATTTCACTGACTAGTCTCTTTTACGCTAAAAACAAGGAAGTGGCCTAAAAACATGGCCCTAAGCAAGATTTGGCAAGTTTCACTTGCCTGCAAGTACGACGTCTGAGAAACACCGTCCAAGAGAGTCCAGAATCACAATTATCCTACGTGCACAAGTCCACCGGCCTAAAGTCCATATTATTAATCTTGATTAGTGAATTCTAAAACATTTAAAATACTTTAAAAATACTGATGTTAGTCTTGATTAGCATGCATTGGGTTGGGGGTCCTAGGGGTGCAAAGCGTTACCTCAACACGACGCGAAAGCTACACTGGCGTCGGGTAGCGACGCCGGGGGTTGGAATAAAAGATCGCGCTCCAAGTCCTGATTCCAATATAGATTCCTCACTGAAAAGTTCAGAGCATCAACCGGAGCAACGGTTCCAGATTCCCAAGCTAGCACGTGCGACGACGGGCTACGACGTGTCGCAACGTCGTACACGGCGAATCGTCGGAGAGAAAGCATCTAGGTGGGGCCCACAGTAGTCCTAGGGACCTATGGGGGACCCACAATACCTCTGGAGAACTTGGGGGGCCCACGGTGGCAAGTGGTGCGATGGGTGCGGGGTTGCGATGTTTGCTCTCGGTCGGACACAGCCAATGCGGGGAAATCCGTCGGTCGGGCACAGAGGAGGCGGGGTTGCGACGCTTGGGGTGTGCAGCGGTGCGGGGACGTGCTTGGTGCGGGGCCTCCTCTCGGTCGGTGCGGAGGAGGGGCTCGGTCAGGCGCTTGGATGCGGGTGCTGCGACGTTGCAACGTTGCAACGTTGCAACGTCGGTCGGTGCAGAGATGTGGGCCGGTCGGGCACGGTGCGGAGCGGAGCGACAGAGCGGGGGTTGGTGCGGGGGGCTGTGCGGGTTGAGCCCTCGGTCTGACCGAGAGCCTCTCTCGGTCGGAGCGGGGGAACGGAGCGGGCATCTGCTGTAGCGTGCGGAGCGGCTTGGTGCGGGGCGGGGCTTCGGTCGGAGCGGGGGAACGGGGGTGTTTTTCTCGGTCGTGCGGCAGCTGTTCGTCGCAACGTTGCGACGAATCATCGCAACGTCAATTTTGAGTTTTGGAAGCGGCTAGGGTTATTTTCTTACGAAAATAGGTTTTCCTAGGGGTTGTTTATATAGTGTAGATGGGTTGACTAGGTCTAGGACTAATCCTAAGGGGATTAGGAGTTTAAAATAATTTAAAATTCAAATCCACTCTTCCTAATCACATATGGATTGGGTGCGGCCAAGATAGGGGCTGAGATTTGGCTCAAAAATTATTTAAAACGTTTGAAACTCAAATAAATTTTATTTGGTCGAAATTAATATAAAAATTAATTATTAAAAATATTATAAACCTTGTTAAAAATATAAAAGTGGTCAAACAAACTCCAAAAATTATAAAATAAATATCGGGGTGATCGTGATGACGAAAGTGAGCTAACTAAGAAGACGGATCTCAATTTTGACGTCGGACGACGAAACTAAAAATAGGAACGTCTCCCTTCAAAAGTGAAAATCGCAACGTCTCATCGAATAAGGTTAAATTGTGGGAAAACGACTCGAGAAACGTCGTTCCAAATTAGTGCCACAATTTACTACTCTCAGAGACGTTCACAACGGCATATCACAACAAAGTGTTCACAAACAAACAAAGTCTAAAACAAACACGTGCACGGCCAAAAGCACGTGCACAAACAACGTACAACGAAAAGTGGTCGTTACACACGTATTTTGTGGCCGGGGCGATGTTCAAAGCATATGAACGGGGATTCGTCCGCTGTCAATCTGAGATCCAGAAAAAATTCCCGCTTTCGGGGATCAATTTTGAGGAGCTCCGGTTGGATTCTGAAGACGAGGAAGAGGTGCGGGGCGGTCCCCTTAAGCAGTCAGCAGGCATCCCCGAAGGGGGCCCAGGGCGTGGGTGAGGGGATGAGGTCTTAGTCTTTTAGCTTTGTCGTTCCCTGCGAGTCCGCGCTCAGCCTTTTGTGTAATACATCCCCCCTTTTGTTTAGAAAATGAAATTCCATATCTTGTTTGCGGTTGCTCTTCCTCCTCCTCAAGGAATATCTCATTTCGGGTTCAACTGGTGATTGGGTGTCCAGCCTGCTGGGGGAGTTGCCCCCAACGTTACGGTGGGTTGGGTCGGTCGGCCAGTTGGGGGAGCTATCCATCAGGCTTACAGCCGATCGATACGTCGACATGCTGGGGGAGTTGCCCCATCCTTACAGTCGGTTGGTTCGGTCAGTTTGCTAGGGGTGCGACCCCTGGTCTTACAATTGATCGTCGGGATCACCTGCTGGGGGAGTTGCCTCCAGCCTTACGGTATGCCCCATGACCGACCCGCTAGGGGAGTTGCCTCCAGCCTTACGGTCGGCCCTATGTTTGACCTACTGGGGGATTTGCCCCCAGCCTTACGGCCGTCCAGTTAACTAACCCGCTGGGGGAGTTACCCCAGCCTTACGTTCGATTAGTGTCGTTCTGCCTGCTAGGATAGTTACTCCCAGTCTCACGGCGGGACGACGGATCGCCCTGCTGGGAGAGTTGCCCCCAGCCTTACGATCGATCCTCCTAACTGGCTGGTCGGGGAGATTACCCCCAACCCACCAGTCGGTTTGCGTGGGCAACCTGCTAGGGGTCTGCTCCCTAGTCTTGTGATTTACCGTCGAGATGTTCGGCTAATGAGGTCTCCCTCATCCTGAGCAAGTCTATCCAGGAAATAACAATGAGAATGATTTGTTCCTTCATTTTCAACGCATTTATTCGGATAGAGGGAAGTAGATACATTTGCATACGATCTCACTGATAGTATTTGTGTAGGTGCTCGGCGTTCCAAGTGTGAGTTAGGACCTTTCCATCCAGATTAGCTAGATGATAGGTTGCAGGCCCGAGGATCTCGGTGACCTTGTAGGGGCCCTCACACTTAGCCGTCAGCTTCCCTTTGCGGGCAATCTCTGGGCTGAAGGTCGCCTTTCTGAGGACCAGATCCCCTTGGCGGAAGCTCCTCCCCCTGACCCGGGAGTTGTAGTAGCGGGCCACCTTATGCTTCTGCCGAATGATAGTGGCCAAGGCCTGCTCCTGTCGCTTACCCAAGAGTTCCAAACCGAGCTCCAAGCCTTCCGTGTTCCTCCCCTCATCGAAATGCCTTATGCGGAGGGACTCTTCGCCCACCTCGACAGGCACTACCGCCTCGGTGCCATATGCGAGCATGAAAGAGGTTTCGCCCGTGGTGCTTGTGAGTCGTCCTGTATGACCAAAGTATCCCCAGGAGTTCCTCTGGCCAGCTTCCTTCAACGTCTACCACCTTTTTGCGGAGGGGCTCAATGACGCATTTGTTCGTAGCCTCCGCCATCCCATTGGTCTGAGGGTGTGCTACCGAAGCGAACATGAGTTTGATCTTCCACTCTGCACAGAAGTATTTGAACCTCGCGGAGTCGAATTTCTTCCCATTGTCCGTGACGATGGCTCGGGGAATCCCAAACCTAGAGATGATGAAGTTCCACATGAAGCTCTTCGCCTTCTTCCAAGTGATGGATGCAAGGGGTTCTGCCTCGATCCACTTGGTGAAGTAATCCAACGCCACGATCAGGAACTTCCTCTGCCCCCGACCGGGAGTGAAAGGCCCGAGGGTGTCGAGCCCCCACTTCGTAAAAGGTACAGGGCTGACTATCGAAATGAGCTCCGATGGGGGAGACGAGCCGAGTTTGGCGAACCTCTGGCACTCCTGGCACCTTTGGACATATTCAGTTGCATCATTGACCAAGGTGGGCCAGTAATACCCTTGCCTTAGGATTTTCTGGGCGATCGTCTTGCCCCCATGGTGGTTCCCATAGATCCCTTCGTGCACCTCCCGGAGGACATAGTCGGCCTCCAGGGGCCCGAGGCATTTGAGGTAGGGAAGGACGTCCATCTTCGTCCAGCGTCTCTTTTACAATGCCCCCTCGTGGATCACGTACCGGAGTGCCTTTCATTCCAGGGACTGGCGTTCGTCCAGGTCCGTCAGTACTTCCCCACTAGAGAGATACCGAACGATCGGATCCATCCACGTTGGGTCCTCATCGATGACCATGACTTCCTTCTCCTCCGTACTAGGGGACCGGATGCTCTCCATGTAGATGGCGCGGCCTAACTCCTTTGGGGAGGAGGCCAGCTTGGGCGTCTGCGCGGGCGTTCTCTGACAGCGTGAGATGGAGGGTCTCAACCCGCTTGAATTTGTACATCTCAGTTTTGGCCGTGACGAGGTAGTTCTACATCGCCTCTTCACGTGCCTCATAGTCCCCCTGCAGCTGGTTGACGACGAGCTTCGAATCGTTGAGGAGGCGTACGGACTTGGCTCCGAGTTCTCTGGCCAGCCTCAAACCATTTATGGCGGCCTCATACTCGGCCACGTTGTTGGTGGCCGAAAACTCGAACCGAAGCGCGTACTCGACGACGCTTCCCTCAGGCGACCGAATTACTATGCCGGCTCCATTCTACGCCCTGGTAGCTGACCCGTCTACATAGACTACCCATGTATTCGGCTCCCTTGTTCGGCTGGTAAAAATGATGTTAGTCGAGAGGAAAGATAAAGGTTGGGGGGTTACCGCAGTCGAGCCTCTTTCGTCTGAGGGGCTTCCTTCTTCTATGGTGCATTCGGTGACGAAGTCCGCCAAGGCATGCCCTTTCATGGCTGTCTGTGGCTTAAATCGAAGGTCGAACTCACTCAGCTCCACCCCCCAATTCAGCATCCTCCCCATCCGGTCGAACCTTTTGAGGTTCCGTTTTAGCTGGGAGTCAGTGAGGACTAGTATCGTATGAGCCTGGAAGTAAGGTCGGAGTCTTTGAGCTGAGAGCACGAGGGCGTACGCAAGCTTCTCCATAGGCGTGTATCGTCCCTCTGCGTCCTTTAACACTCGGCTGGTATAATACACTGGTCTCTGAACTCTGTTGTCCTCCCTGACCAGCACTGAGCTCACCGCCTCACCTGTGCAGGCCAGGTTGAGGCTGAACGATTCGCCCTCTCATGGTTTGGATAGGAGCAGTGGGCTGTGGATGTACTCTTTAAGTTTAGCAAACGCTCAGGCGCAATCCTCATCCCACGGCACTGCCTTCCTCTTGTCGATGGGCTCAGCGATCGCCCTCCTCAGGGTCTTGAAGAAAGGAAGGGACCTCTCCGTCGATTTGGAAAGAAAACACCCCAGAGCGGTAATGCGGCCGTTCAGTCTCTGCAGCTCTTTGATCGTCGTTGGCTCCCGCATGTTGATCAATGCCTCGACCTTGTCGGGGTTGGCCTCTATGCCGCGATTTGTGATCATGAACCCCAGGAACTTGTCGGATCTCACCCCCAAACATGCACTTTGTGGGATTAAGCCGGATGTTGTGTTTCCGTAGCCGCTCAAAGGTTTCCCTGAGGTCAGCGATATGTTCTGTCGACCCTCTTAATTTGACCAACATGTCGTCTACGTAGAACTCCAAGTTCCTCCCTATCTGAGAATCGAATACCTTGTTGACCATTCTCTGGTAGGTCGCCTCCGCATTCTTCAGGCCGAAGGGCATCTTCTTGTAGCAGAAAGTCCTTTGGTCCATAGTGAAGGACATATTCTCTTCGTCCCGAGGGTCCTTCTAGACTTGATTATACCCGGAGCAGGTGTCCATGAAGCTGAGCATCTCGTAGCCAGACGCATTGTCCATAAGGTGATCGATGTGGGGCAGTGGATGTTGTCCTTGGGACAGGCCTTGTTGAGGTTGCTGAAATCCACGCACATTCGCTACTTCCAGCTGGAATTTTTGACCATCACGACATTAGACAGCCACTTCGGGTACCAGACTTCTCAAATGAAGCCGGCATCCAGAAGGCGTTCCACCTCCTCGGAGGATGCCCTCCTTTTCTCGCCCCCAGGTTTTGCTTCTTCTACCAAACCGGCCTAAAATTAGGGTCGGCGTTCAGCTGGTGCATGATCACTCGGGGATCTACGCCGGGCATGTCGTCGGGTGACCATGCAAAGACATGTAGGTTGGCCTCCAAGCACTCGATCAACTCGCCTCTCAGGCCAGGGTCCAGTCCGGAGCCGATGGAGACGAACCTTTCTTCAACCTCTGTGACTGGGATTAGCTCCGGCTCCTCCCCGGGAGTGGGCCTTGGCCCGTACATCAAGTCAAGTGAGGCCATCGGGTCGTCATATCGCTCCACGTGTTCCCCGTTGGTCAGCTGGTAGCAGATTTTCGGTCTTCCCGGGTCACCCTCAACCTGCCCAACCCCTCTCAGGGTCTTGAACCTGACCGTCGGATGGAGAGTTGAGACCACCGTACCGACTGTATTGAGGAGCGGGCAACCGATGATCCCATTGTACGCTGACACGATCCTCAGCGCCACGAACTCCATCGTCAGGGTCATCGAGTCGGGTGGCTCCCCGAGCGTGACAGGGAGGCAGATGACCTCGACTATAGGCGTGGAGTGGCCGGTGAAGCCTATCACAGGCCCCGAGCAGGTCTCTAGGTCTTTGTCTCACAGCCGCATCTGCTCAAGGGTCGACATGAAAAGTATATCGCACGATCTGCCGGTATCAAAGAGCAGTCGCCTCACTACAGCTACGTCGATGACTGCGGAGACTACGAGTGCTTCTTCGGGCAGTGGCTTTTCCCTCGCGGTACCCCCTTCGCCGATCGGGAGGGGTAAGGAGGGGTCTCGAGCCATCATGTCGTTGTCTCCCACGCAGCCAGCCCAGGGTCTGTCCAGACCTCCGGTCCGAGGCCCGCGCCGAGTCGCCATGCTTCTCCCCTGTCGATCATGATACTGCTCTGGTGTCAACACCGGGGCTGAGCCCCTCTTTCATCGTGACGGGCGAGATCGCGTCATCGCTAGTGTGGTTGCTTTATGTGGGTGTTAGCTCATTCCCACAGACGGCGCCAGATGTTTACGGGTGTTTTCTCACCACAAGATCGTTGACCAAAGACTTGATGGTCAACATGGTCAAGGGATCGGTTGGGATCCCTTGGTTCTTCCGAGCTAGCGTGTCGTTGATGTTGGACGTGCGGTTTCCATCCTCGGCTCGTGATTCGGGTCGCTTGGAGGGTGGAGGGCCAAGGTCAGTGCGGTGCGGAGGGGCAGCCTCGGCACCCGGGTTGATGCTCGGCCTCGGTCGATCAAGTGCCAAGGGGTAGCCTCGTCGCCTTGATTAATGCTCGGTCTTCGGTCGGTAGCTGCGCTCGCTTATGGCGGGCGGGTTCGTTTTACGCTGAGGAGTAGCTTCGGTGCCTCGATTCGCTCCTTCCTAGACAGACGAAGAAACTCGTCGGGGGGCCGGACCTTGGTTCCGGCCAAGTCCCCTCCGATGCTTAAGTCAAAACGGATCTGAGCAATACTCAACGGGATCGGCACGGCTCGAAAGGAGGCCAGCACACGTATCCTCGATCTGAGCTATGGGAGAGGGGAAATTGGAAAGCAAGGTCGGTTAATGGAATACCTCTGTTGTGGATGTCTAGGATTCGATCCCTTTCCTGGTCGTCTCTGTTGTACTTTTATAGGGTTTCTCCACGATTGCCCCCAATCTACGTCCCCTGACAACTCCCCCTCACGCTCCCATGATCCGCCTCCATAAAGGCACCTGCGCGTCATGGGGAAGTCGATTAGTGGGCTCCTTAATGGTCATTAAGGTGCCACGCTTTTAGGGGGACGGTTATCTCCTGCGGGCATGGGCTAATCGTGATGATTCTGGGTTGTGGCCGCTCCGACTCCGAGTTCCTTCGTGTGGTTTGTCGGATAGACCCAGTCCCGTTAGTGGGCTTCCCATCCTAGGCCCAGGCCTGGGGCCCTTGCTCTTGGTCTTCTCCAAAATACCCGTATCAACTGTATTGGTTCTACAATATATTTTTTAATAAATGATTTAGAAACTATTTTTATATAAAACTCCTGATCAACCACTATAAAATACTTTCAATTTAAGAAAATACTTAGAAAATGAGTATTGTTGAATACGGGTCATCACATATGATGTAGTTTAGTATTTCTTTTCAGTACTTGTGGATTTTTATTTTGTTGGAGCTATGTACTTTACTTCACTTTTATCTTCTATTCCAATATTCATAGTGGCATGCATGTATAATCACAATTAATGCCCAGTAGTATTTGGATCTTACGGGCTCGAAGCCCAGTATCTGAATACTATGTCGGCCTTGTTAGCTGCGTCTCTCCTGTATTTTGGGTGAGCGAGACGTGACAACATTAGTAAGGATCCATTGAGATGGCATGGGTGGCATGGCTGGCATGGCTTACATCTGGCGAGAGTCAACATGTCCAATGCATCATACGGAGTACGTAGAACCAGTGCTTCTGATATGAACATGAGCAAAGGATCTCACAGAGGTAGTGAGAGTGTTGTGGTGAAGACCTGTTGGATGGTTAAATCCAAAGGGGATGCATTGAGGAAGTCAAAGTTACATGAAGAAGATACTCTCAATTCATGTTTGGGGAAGATGATGCCTAACGCTTCATAAGAGGGTATAAACAGATCAACTCATGTGACTATATTTGATGGTGGTCATGGATCGACTTTGGAAATTTCGGGAAACATATGTGCGGTGTCAGTACAGTCGATAATGGAGCCTAAAATCACGAAGTCAACCTCAGAAAGAGAGAGAGAGAGAGAGAGAGAGAGAGAGAGAGAGAGAGCGCGCGCCACAAGTAGAGTGACGAGGATGGTGCAGTTATTCGAACTCAAGAGGTGCTTGAGCGTGTAGATTGCATGGATCATTGATATGCCAAAGGGTACGGTTCCCGACGACATATTGATGGCTTCGTGATTAGGGTAGAGTTGGTTGATGCTTGGTTGAAGTTTGAAGCATATTAGACTATTAAAATGATGACTCAAACTTAGATTCTGGATTGTCACGGTTGTGACATACCCATAGTCAGATCAACACGATCGTGCAAACTTCACACAGAGTTCTGGCCAGTGGCAGGGTTGTGCCAAATATACTACATGTTTGGCATGGTCGTGCATGATTGGCAGACGTCCAGATTTTTTGAGTCAGCTAGTGCACGACTGTGTCATACTTGGCATAACCGTGCCGATCTGGTTTTCAGCCTGAAATGGGTTTTAACTAGAGCCATTGATTTGAAACTTAATCTAATCGAATGGTCATGACTCCACACGATTTTAGAGGCTATTTAAACCATTCCTCAGGTCTGTTTTGAGGGAAGAGACGTGAGGAAAAGCATGTGTGCGACCCATCATCAAATTTCTTCTTCTTTACGTGTTCTTGTAGATTGGGTGCATGATTTAGTCAGTGAATTTCATTGTAATATTCTCCTTGTGATCTTTCTGTTCAGGTTGAGAGATCCTTTGTGAGACTTTGGTGTTTTCTTCTCGTGAGAAGAGAATGAAGTCCGAGCCGGGAGTTGTTTGTGTTGGAATATTGAGACCCACCCAAGTGGATTTTGATGATGTGCACAAGTGATATGTGTATTAATATATTTAATTCAAGTGTATTATGTATCGATGAATTATTCTATAGCCATGAAGATTAAGCACATTGTGAAGCTAAATGGAAGACTTAGAAGCCATGATCGGAAGTCTATTGTTCGATGTGTTGTGAGCTTCAATATTTATAAGCTGCAAGCGCACGGTGTTATTGTATCGCTATACGGGTCGTTCTCTGGGAGGCGGCTGGTGATACTAATTTCTTACTAGGTTAATAGCTAAGCGATCAAGTATGGTTTCGAAGGTTATGAAAATTAATGGAAAATATCAATAATAAAAAGCTCTAGGGCCTGGATATCCCCACCATTGAACTAAGTTAGGATTGATTAGGATTAACCAATTGTTGATTTCATTATGTTCGGAAGAGGTCGTCTAATCTAAGGGTATTCTCTTCCCCCCACTATCGTAACACATGATAAGATATCCCCTTTGTTGAATCATCGGGCCGGCACTCGAGATGACTCATCCGATGAGTAACTAAGGCCCGCAGAGCCCATGAGAGAAGCCTAACACTGACTCGGTCATAGCCCATCAACCGGTCCCCCGTTGAACTCCTATGACTCGTCTCAAAAGATGTGAGCGCTACCTCCAAGTATAGGAGATCGAACAAGTAATAATCCTGGTGAGTCCAGGTATCGTATCCACGGGACAACTGACCTGTAAAACAACGAATTTCAGTTTATAAAGAGTAATAAAATGGCGAGAAACAACCACCTTTTAGATATAAAAGTAATATAGTCGATGGTTTAAAATACGAAATAAAATCCTACGATAACTACGGCGAATTCGATACTAGCGTACTAATATGGAGAGTATGTGTTGATTGTGATTTTGTTGGGGATATGCAATCAATAATTATTAATATCGTTTTTGTAACTCAACGTTTCATCCGGCTAGGGCATGAGAACGTCGAAAAGTGTGGCGATAAAGCGCATAAAAACGTGCCAAAGAGTAACCATGTATAATAACGATTTCATGAAGAAAATACGCACAAGTGCCCTCTCGGGTCACGATACATCCTCTCGGATCGGATCACGAATAAGTCTTACTCAGATCATATTCAATTCAAGAATGCCCACGTCTCCATATAACATACCCAAACAAGATATATGCAGAAATCGACAAAATACGTGATTATAACATGCAAATAGGGCGAAAAGATATCGAAATCAAAGAATATGACACCCTAAATACATCAAAACCAACACATACGAAGATTAACCACACATGAAGAGAAAATATTCGGTATTCATAGACAAATACGTCACCAAACACTCAAAATACGTGAATAATACTTCAAATACAAGCCAAATACGCAAAATACAAGGCAAAAGATAGGAAATTTATCACCAAATCTCTCCAAGTAGACCCTAAATCTCCTTCAAATGATAGCTCCTAGAGCCCCAAATACGCAAGAATACCAAACCCTAGGCCAAAATACGGTTATATATAAGCATTGCGGTTTGAGAGTTGTTAGCAGGTCCAAACCTACACCCAATAAGCCTTAAACCCAAAACCAAAACTGCTAGACGATTTCGACCGTCAATCAAAGCGGGATCGCACCCGTGGCCGACACATGGCAAGGCGGATCCAAATTGCCTCGCTCGCTTCGCTTTGCACCCGCTAAGCTCACGAATCCAAATCAGTTCCATCTTGACCATCCGTTCGAGCGATCGCTCGATGAGATTGTGCCACGTCGCCCTCCTTTTCTCTTGATTCGAATCCGATGGGGTTTATTTTGTGTCGTTCGATCATCATCCTACGGTCGTGATTGAGCTGCGACGATGCTTCGCTGCGCCCGTTCGTGCAGGCGGGGTGCGTGGATCGCTGCCATATGGCAGCGACAACAGAGCGTGTATGGCAATTGCCGTATAATAATCCATATATCGGTCGTATTTACTCCGTATTTCTCCATTTAAGTAGTATCATGCATGCAAATATTCATAGTAATTAGCATAGATCTCAGAAAAATACAAATAAATAGCCGTTGGAATTGTGAGATCGAGATCTTCACATGAAAAATATGAGAATACCGAAATACTCAATAAAATGCTAGTTTGTGCTTAAATCAAGTGATTGCTCTAATAAATGACGATATTCAAAATATGATTGAATTAGAGACCAAATATGTATCATAGATGCACAAAATGGGGCTGAATGAGGTGTTAAATATGCAATATTCAACCTGAATCACCAATTGAACGTGGGATTGATGGCGAGCTCATAAATAGGCGGCGACGTGGGCTACGGTTACCCATATTAAAAGGGGGAGATCATGCCACCATAATTGGTGACCATTATCCCCAAATGTCACTAAAAGGACCCAAGAGGTCTATAAATACATGAGGTTCCAACTCCCAAGGTAAAAGATGTAATACATAGACTCTACATTTTCCATCTTACATTTCTTCCACAAAAAGAGCTTGCGTAGTCAGATCTGAGACGAACCTCCGTGGGTCGATTTCAGCTGCTCCAAGCTCCCTCTCTTCCTTGAGTTCCATTATAACTTAAGCATAGTAGGGGATATGGGTTGGGACCCAGATCCGACCCCCCTGATGCTTCCTTGTGGTGTAGATCTACGATTCTTGATCATACGCGAGGGTCGCTCCTGAGCTTCTCAGCCTTGATCGATCGATCGATATACGGACTGCTCGAGGATCTATCGAGCATCGTCAGTCAACCATCATCCATCAAGGGCCCTGTTTCTTCCAATCTAGGGTCCCACTCAATCGGCTGACGAGGCTCCGACTCAGCCGAAAGGGTCCATGCTAGTGACACAATTGTTTCGATCATTTTTGGTCTTAACAGTTTGGCACAGTCTATAGGAACATTGACCAGCTCGACATCCCAAAGCAATCAAAAAGCTATGTCGGCTGGACCCAGCAACATCGGACCGAACCCACGTCCAATTGAGAAACAAAAGGCTAGGTGGGGGATGCCTCAGATTCTACATCCCCATCAAAGCGACCTGGGAAGGCCACCAAAGAACCTAAGGTGTCCTAGAAGCAATTTGATTAATTTATAGAGCGGGTCGACAAGAGTCTCGGCATTTTGGCGACTCTGATACGTCAAAGCATGGGAGATCTGCCACCCACAAATGAGCAATTATTGCCTTCAAATCAAACTCTGACACCGACAAGAGGCGCAACCGTGCTTAGGGATTCGAGAGATCCAAGATCAGACTGGCAAGAGATGGCCCCATTCAACACTACTCCTACATCTCACCAATATGGCGATATGGGGAACGACAACCATACTTTCGGTTTCCAAGGATGACCCAATCCCTCCAATTACAAGCAAGCGACACACAACATCTTGGATCAGGTAATCTATGGGGACTCTCCAGGTTATAACCCTCTAGATTTTGCAGGTGGATATGGGAGGAGGGAGGAAATCCCAAACCGATCTTCAGGAGCTACATATGTGCAAGGGGGATGGGTGATCCCTGCTTATCCAGTCCGCACTTCGGCAGACCCCATTGAAGGAGAACATCATGTCTGCTTCTTCTGAAGTTCAAACTCTCTGCCTTGCCGGCATATGATGGCAGAGGCGACCCATAGTCACATATTTGCAAGTACTTGAACGTGATGCTGCTTCATGGGGCCGATGAGCCATACCTCTGTCGAGCCTTCCACACTACCCTATTTAAGATGGTGAAGGGCTGGTACGACAGACTACCCGATGGCTGTATCGGGTCATTTGAAGAATTGGCCGATTTGTTTTGCAATCGATTCGTCGCAGGTCGACGTTCCAAGAGAAAGTCCTCCCACCTATTTACATTCACGCAGAAGGATAAGGAATCAATTCGAGCCTTCGTTCAACGATTCAATGACGAAAGGCTCGAAGTGGAGGACAAGCCGGATGTGACTCTCATCGCGGCTTTCACTCAAGCGATGCGGGATAAACACTTACGAAGGGCGCTTCACCAGTTCCCACCTAACAGTCTTACGGAGTTGTTCAATATAACAGATCGGTTCACCATCTCTAAAGAAGCAGATGAACCGACTGAAGCCACTCGAAAAGGCACCCTTGCCCGCCGTGGAGACACCAGGCAGAAAAAGCCAACCCAAGGAACCCCTCACCAGGAATCTCGGTACAAGAGACTGAGAGAGAGAGAGAGATAGGATCCATCAGAGCAAGGAGCACCTAACTTATGCGAGGCCAAACGCACCCAAGCCGGAGGTCCTCGCTTATGCCCCACAAGAAGAACTGGTCCAAGAACCCGCCAAGAAAGACAAGTATGAGAAAATGGACGACCTCAAGTTCTGCAAGTACCACAATGACTATGTGCATGATACCAATGACTGTTGGACACTTAAAAGGAGATCGATGCACTGGTTAAGCACGTGCATCCCAAAAACCCGGTCAGTGATCAACCCAGTAAGGAGGGGCCCTCGAAATAGAAGTGCAAGAAGACAAGGTTGCCTGTCACTGATTCGGGTTCAATATTACATATTTAACCCCCCCATTTAGCCCTATTTTGTGCTCATGTGATGCTACATTGTTCTCTAATTCATACGTATTTTCTACACATTTATTTATTAGAGAAAACACACTATTTGAGCACAAAACAGTATTTAACGACGTATTTATGCACATTTTATATTTTTCCTAGCATCGTCTTAATCTCACGATTCTAACGACTATTTATTTGTATTTTTCTGAGATCTGTGCTAATTACTGTGTATTTTTGAATGCAGAATACAATTTAAAAGGAGAAATACGCACGAAAATACGAAAATACGCGTAAATACGTGACACATGGCATCATCTCCGCTGCTCCTGCTCAATCCGACGACTGAGATCACGGGGGCGACGCGGAAAATACTCTACCGTCCGATTTCGATCGAACGGCTCATAACCTCCCGCTTGAGATCGAAGCGCAGATCACAGGCTGGGGTGACGTGGCGGCATCTGGTCCGTTGCTCGGACATCGCACGGGCGAGAACAGAGAGGCGACGTGGATTATTTTCGAGCGACTGATCAAGATCTAACGGCTGAGCATCAAGCCGCAAACGAGTCAAAAGGCGCAGCTTCTTCGCGCGACGTGGCCTCGCCGCAGCCCTCCGATGCAGATCCGACGGTCCATATCGTCCCCGCGTGATTTCGAAACAGCGATCGACGTGGCTCTTCGAGAGCCACACGATCGGCCATCCGACGGTCCGGAATCGACCCGCAGCTGAATTCGAAGAATCAAAGCGGAGCAGGCGCGAGAAGACGGATCCGATAGGGAGAGGGACACGTGTCAGCGCGTAGCCCGATCCCGCTTGGATCAACGGTCTACAAATGCGCCGCTCGAGATGAGCGGCTGTGATGCGTTCGGGTGCGGGTTTCAAACCCATTAAGCTTCTAAAACCCGCAATCTTATTATTTAAGCGTATTCCTAGGGTTTTTGTGCGTATTCAAGCAGATTGGGGCGTATTTTGAGCGTATTGGAGGCTCTAGGAGCCGTATTTCGCCTCTGAAAAATTCTGTAAAATTCCAGAGGCTATTTTCTTATTTCCAGAGAGTTTTAATGTCTTTTCAAGGATATTTGGTGATGAATTCTTAACTTAAACTCCTTATTTGATGCTTTTCTACCGTATTTTGCTATAATCTTGATGTATTTTGCGATGAAAGTTGTTTATTATTGCATGATGAGTAGCTAAATCTTATTTGTGCATGGTATGGCGTAGTTTGGGGCTATGATTTGTGTTAGTTTGGTTGTATTCCATGTGCTAAATCGTTAAACGTCGCTAAAATTGTAATCTTTGTTCGTAAATCGACTTTTTCAGATTCCAAAAGAATTGATTTAGTTGATGATTGCCCCAAAAGGGTGAGTTTTGATCTCCCCAAAAGGGAGTTTCATACCGTAGTTTTGATCTCTCCAAAAGAGAGTTTCATATCGTATTATAACTTTAGCGACGATCTCATTGAATATTTTGTTTGAACCCCCAAAAGGGCATCTTCCGATGAATTGCTCCCAAAAGGAGAATTCATTGAGTTATATTGGGTATTTTCCGGTGAATTGCTCCCACAAGGAGAATTCATTGCGTTATACCTATCAACCAAATTAATACGAATCATCGATCCTAACGAACCCATACCATGTGCATACTTTTTATAGATATTTTCAGACACGATTTTCTATGTTTATATCATTCACGTATCCCCATTCACACCACCATCACCACCATTAAAAGTGGTTAGTTTCTCTTCGTTGGCTTTCTATTTGATCTGAATTGTGGTTGCAACAGATTTCTTCCCGTGGATTCGACATCTGGACTCCCAGATTTTACTACTTGAACGGACTCTTGCGCTTGAGAGAGAGCACCTTTCAGAGCCCACTAGTCACTAAGATGGTCGACTCAGCTATAAGTCGAAGGGAATACCCCTTCGCCACTGAACGACCTTCTCATGTCGTCAACTGTAAGTCAAAGGGCCACCCCTTCGCCATTGAACGACCTAACCGAGTCGTCAGCCATAAGTCAAAGGGGATACCCCTTTGCCACTGAACGACCCTCTCGTGTCGTCAGCCGTAAGTCAAAGGGCCACCCCTTTGCCACTGAACGACCCTACCGAGTCCTCAGTCGTAAGTCGAAGGGCCACCCCTTCTCTACTGAACAACCCTACCGAGCCGTCAGCCGTAAGTCGAAGGGGCTACCCCTTTACCACTGAACGACTCTCTCGAGCTATCAGCCGTAAGTCTAAGGGGCTACCCCTTTTACCGCTGAACGACTCTCTCGAGTCGTCAGCCGTAAGGCGAAAGGGCTACCCCTTTGCCATTGAACGACTCTATCGTGTCGTCAGTCCTAAGTCGAAGGGTTACCCCTTCGCCACTGAACGACTCTATCGAGTCGTCAGCCGTACGTCGAAGGGGCTACCCCTTCGCCATTGAACACCCTCTCGTGTCGTCAGCCGTAAGTCGAAGGGCCACCCCTTCTCCACTGAACGACCACACCGAGTCGTCAGCTGTAAGTCAAAGGGGCTACCCCTTCGCCACTGAACAACCCTTTCATGTCATTAACTGTAAGTCGAAGGGCCACCTCTTTGCCACTGAACGACCCTACCGAGTCGTCAGCCATAAGTCGAAGGGCCACCCCTTCGCCACTAAATGACCCTACTGAGCCGCCAACCCTAAGTCGAAGGTGCTATCCCTTTGCCATTGAACGACTCTCTCGTGTCGTCAGCCGTACGTCGAAGGGCTCACCACTGAACGACCCTACCGAGCCGCCAGCCCTAAGTCGAAGGGGTACCCCTTTGCCACTGAACGAATCTCTCATATTGTCAGTCGTAAGTCTAAGGGGATACCCCTTCACCACTGAACGACCCTCTCGTGTCATCAGTCGTAAGTTGAAGGGGCTACCACTTTGCCACTGAACGACCCTCTCGTATCGTCAACCATGAGTCAAAGAGGCTACCCCTTCGTCACTGAACAACCCTCTCGTGTCATCAGCCATAAGTCAAATGGGTACCCCTTCACCACTGAGTGACCCTACAGAGCCGTCAGCCGTAAGTCGAAGGGGCTACCCATTCGCCAATGAACGTCTCTCTCCCGTCGTCAACCGTAAGTCGAAGGGGCTACCCATTCGCCACTGAACGACTCTCTCGTGTCGTCAACCGTAAGTCGAAGGGGCTACCCATTCGCCACTGAACGAATCTCTTGAATCGTCAATCGTAAGTCGAAGGAGCTACCCCTTCACCACTGAACGACTCTCTCGTGTCGTTAGGTATAAGTTGAAGGGGCCACTCTTTTGCCACTGAACGACCCAAACCGAGCTATCAGCCATAAGTCGAAGGGGCTATCCCTTCACCACTGAACGACTCTCTCGTGTCATCAGTCGTAAGTGGAAGGGCCATCCCTTTGCCACTGCACGACTCTCTCGTGTCGTCAGCCATAAGCTGAAGGCCCTCTCCTTCGCCACTGAATAACCCTCTCGTGTCGTCAGCCGTAAGTCGAAGGGCCACCCCTTCGCCACTGAATGACTCTCTGGTATCGTCAGCCGTAAGTTGAAGGGCCACCCCTTTGCCACTGAATGACTCTCTGGTATCGTCAGCCGTAAGTCGAAGGGGCTACCCCTTCGCCACTGAACGACCCTCTCACACCATCAGATGTAAGTCGAGGGAACCACTCCATCGCCACTGAACGAAGTGGTCTATTTCTAACATGGTTCAATGGCTTAACCCCGACCATCTTAAGCAAGGGTCTAACCAATCGAAAGGGGCCATCATGCATTACGACCACATGGTTTAAGCGACGACAAAAAAGAGATACAACGACAAACAAAGAGATACAAGCCAATCCTTCTGGAGCTTATACTGCAAAATTGTTTTCGTCTATATCTCAATTACCCCCTATACATTTGAAAATTATGGCAGGGTAAGAGGAGCATCAAGATTCTTCAATGAGTTGATAGGCCCTTGGTCTCCATTAAGCGCGGCCACAGGCTCTTGAGCTCCTGAGGCACCAACACTTGCATCGTCACCCGTCGTGATGACGACTTTGCTGGTAAGAGCAGCCTCTCACGTATCCTGGCTTAGATCGTCATCGCCAATATCTGGGAACAGCACGGGGATCTGGTCGATATCAGCGGTGATGCCAGGGAACCGGTCCTTCACTTCCGATCGACATCGTTCATAGCCTTGCGTGTACAACCCGTCGAAATTAGGCAATGAATCATTGAATCCCTGGACCACCCTCTCTGCTATGGCCTCGATGCTGGCTCTCTCCTCCAGCAGAGCTTTCTCCACTCGACCCCTCAAGGCGAATTGATCAGTTTCCTTCCTGCGAGGCTCGCGTAACTCATGCTCAAGCATCTGAATGTGGTTTAGTCTTAGTTTGCACAGGAGCCTCACTCTATCTAGATCGGCCTGAGACTTCTCCATGGCCATCTTAACAGCCCCCAGGATGACTTCATGATTAGCCACCACTGGCGTGCGTCGATGCAATACAGTCGTGGCCATGAGAGCATGCAGACAAAGTACGATGGTCAACAGCCATGCTTACATCACCTATAATGGAGGCTGGCGCAATAGTTATCTGGATGTTTTAGTAGATGGCCATCGACACAAGCCTCTTATAATCGAGCATCTCCACAACGGCCCTATCCTGCGGAAGGGTCACATTTTCGGCAATCCGAGAGGCAGTCTCACACTCCAGTAGAGCAGAATCGTCTCTCATCATTGGAAACTCCATTTGAATGAGTTCCTCCATGGGACAATCAAATGGAGCCTGAGGTGATCGATTCTCCAGCAAAATTGGTCTGAATTCATCGGGAATATCCTCAGACAGAGACACTGGAGGGAACATATCCCCAAGGCCAGGAATCCTCGTGCAGAAGGAGCTTCGAAGGGGCCTGGGTCTTGCGTGATTCTCCCTCTACAAGAGTTCCCTACCCCTGCTCTGGAATGTGGGTCTCACCAAGCAATTGACTCACGTCTAAGAGCCCAGGCCGATCCACAGCTTCAGTCGACCCAGATGGCTCCGAGTCACTGAGACGAAGTCGACACCTTTTCTTATTTCCCTCAACAACAACCACCTCAAATTCGGTGGGGGCCTCTCTTTTTTCTTCCGCTGGAGACGGGCCAGCTCAGTAGCCCCATCAGCAACAATGGGTCATTCCTCCGATGTCATCCTTTCTCCTATAGAAGGCGAGCCAGAGAACGAAGATCGAACAGTTGATGGACATGATCGAATCGACCTTTCGTCCATACGGTCTGGCATAATACCAAGTCGGACCACAACCATATCGTCTTCCTTACATTCTCTGGTAGGATCAACAATGTGTCAGCGGCTTCCTTCTCCGCTCTAGACAAAGGCTTGTACTTGGCAAGACCTAAGTCAGGGACACTCCATCCGGTGCAAAAGCTCGCCTCGCCTTGGAACACCACAAACACAAAGTACTCTTTCCACTTGGAATTAGAGGAAGGGAGATTATCAAATAGCTTCTTGCCTCGACTGGCCATTACCATGTACCATCCCGGAGTCTTGAGAGGAGGAATCGAGAAGAAGTAATTGAACAATCCTAGCGACGGTTCAATTCTCTTCATTACGCACAGAGCAATAAAGCCCACTAATACACCTATGGCATTTGGCATCAACTGGCAAAGAGAAAGGTTCAGGCTGCTCAAAAAGTAGCACATGAAAGGGTGCATGGGGAATCGAAGCCCTTGTTGGAAGGCTTTGACGTAAACCCCAACTTTCCGGTCGCCAGGATGATGAACCCTTTCGTCCCTCCCCGGCACCCGGATCTAATAGTCAAGCCGGACGTAATTTCTCTGAAATTCAGGGATCTAATCGGCTCCAACTTTAGACCTCAGATTGACGATTAGACCAGTCTCCATAGCCCCCTCTTTGTTCTTCTGCATGTCGGTAACCACACTCCTTTCAAAAGTGGAAACGGAGGATTTCAAAGAGAGAAAATCTAAATCAGGAACGACGAAAACGATATCTTCAAATTTCTGCACTGGACCCGTCTTATATCGACAAGATGACAGCGACATGATGAAGCACGTGTCTATGATCTAAGGCTCTAAGCATCTTGGATTTCGAACCGATGAATCATCCAAATTAGCAAAGCTGGCATTTTGGCGCCTAGAACTTGAGTATTAATTCCTCAGCTACCGTGTCCTATTAATACGATGTAACATCGCTTGACACGAACAGGCAGACTCTCTGAGGTCGTGCGACGGGGGCCATTGTTGAATCATCGGGCCGACACTCGAGATGACTCATCCGATGAGTAACTAAGGCCCGCAGAGACCACGAGAGAAACCTAACACTGACTCGGTCAAGGCCCACCAACCAGTCGCCCGTTGAACTCCCACCAATTGAATGTGGGATTGAGGACGAGATCATAAATAGGTGGAAACATGGGCTACGGTTACCCCTATTAAAAGAGGGAGATCATGGCATTATAATTGGTGACCGTTATCCCCCAATGTCACTAAAAGGACCCATGAGGTCTATAAATACGGGAGGTTCCAACTCTCAAGGTACGAGATCTAATACATAGACTCTACATTTTCCATCTTACATTTCTTCCACAAAAAGAGCTTGCGACGTCAGATCTGAGACGAACCTCCATAGGTCGATCTCAGCTGCTCCAAGCTCCCATCATTCCTTAAGTTGCATTCTAACTTAAGTATCGGAGGGGATTTGGGTCGGGACCCAGATCCGACCCCCTTGACGCTTCCATGTGGTATAGATTTACAATTCTCGATTTTACGCGAGGGTCGCTCCTGAGCTTCTCAGCCTCGATCGATCGATATACGGACCGTTCGAGGGTCGATCGAGCATCGCAAGTCAAACATTATCCATCAACGGACCTGATTCTTCCAACCTAGGGTCCCACTCAACCAGATGACGAGGCTTCGACTCGGCAGGAAGGGTCCACGTCAGCGACACAATTGTTTCGAACATTTTCTAGCTTAACACCCTATATTAACCCTATCCCCCACTCCAGTGACGCATGATTAGGACTACCTAGCCCGTATTGATACCGACTCCCATCGTGCATCGATATGTGTTAGATGCATTATATCCGACGAAAGTCCTCAATCTTCCTCCACGCTACTCCCGTGCACTAGGAGTTGGATCTACGTTGGGAGCGTTCTGATCGATGCCTAACTCCTGTCAGCCGCATCGATAGTATCGCTCAATGTAATCAATAACCCTACATTAGCACTGTAAAGTCCCTGGCTATAAGGAAAATACTAAAAGGGGGGTTGAATAGTGTTTATACAATTTAAAATGATAATTACACCAAACTAAATTCCTAACCAACTAATAATGCGGAATGTAAATAAACCCTAAAATGAAACAATGCAAACACAAGGATGTTCAAGGGTTCGGATTACCCAAGTCACTTCCCAACTTGTTCCCGGTAATCCTACGTCCCTTCCACCCGGATATCACCGGATACTCAAGTTAGAACCCTAACTTAAGGTTTCCTTTAAACCCACTTGTAGCAACCCTACAAGTGAAATCGAAATATACTCGATATTCTTGACTCCCACAACTTGGGAGCAAGCAAAACACCCCCACAAACCGAGAGTTAATCTAATAACGAAAGTTATGAAATATTGAAATGACAACACTTACAATCACCAAGTCCTTGAAGTAGAACTTGAAGGAGCAAGTGTGTTGTGCGTTGAATGTCTCCTTTGAAGGAGAGAAAAGCCCTTTCTCTTGTCACCACCAATTGCCTAGAAGATATCTCTTTGATTCTAGGTTGGAGAGCAAGAGAAGAAAAGATTGGAATTCTAGCGCTTCAGGATTTGAGAGCTTGAAGATGAAAGCTTAGGGTTTCAATAAATGAGTGAGTCAAGTTGGTTGGTAACCTCTCAATGGAATAGTAAAGGCTGCCTTAATAGGTTTCTCAAATCCCTCAAACTGAATCCCCAAAACCCCCTTTAAAATCCGTGGAGAAAAAGCCAATGGATAGAATTTACACAGTTGACAATCGACTGTTGGTCAAAACACAGTCGACTGCTGCACTGTATCAGAGGGTAGGTGAGAATTCAAACTGGAACTTACCACGTGGACAATCGACTGATGAAGAGAAGACAGTTGACTGTAAATCCAACAGGTGTCTATAAATCCTTCTACAGGCGACTCGCTGCAATATGGGTAAGTTGAGAAGATCTCAGAAAATACCGGGAAGACAGGACAGGCGATTGATGTGTAACACACAGGCGCCTGTGCCATGGGCAGGCGACTGTGAAACCAACATCAGTCGACTGTTACAAACCCTGACATTTTCCAGAGAGTATAGTCTGCAAAGAAGTTTGAGGATAGACGACTGTTGAAGAATTGACAGGCGACTGTTCCATGGACAGGCGACTGTAAATACAATATTAGCCGACTGGCACTAAAACTTGAAATACTCCAGAGAGCAGATTCTGCAGAGAAATCATAGACATGCGACTGTTGAAGCATTGACAGTCGACTCTGTCTTGGACAGGCGACTGTAAATACAACTTCAGTCGACTGGCCAGATGAAAAAGGAAAATGATCTTTGGTCTGAAGATAGAGAGGCGACTGATTAACAAATCACAGTCGACTGTTTCTTGAACAGGCGCCTGTAAAATGTACAGCAGTCGCCTGAAAGAGTTAAAGTTTAGAAAGCCCAAAAATCAACTGATTAAGTATGTGCATAACATGTAATTGTAGAACAAATCACAGTCGACTGTTTTTAGACAATCGACTGTAAATCGTTCAGCAGTCGACTGCTGAAATCACAACTTGCACATGCTTGGTAAAATATGAATTAGAGTATTAGGAAAAGAGATCTAATGATTTCATAGGACATGAATGAAGATGGGTGTGTGCTCCAACATAGTTCTACTTGTAAGCTACATACTAGAATAGAAAAAGAAGATTACATTATGTAGAACTCTCTCTTCTATCCAAAGTATGAGCTTGAAGTCTTCTAGGAGCTTCAATCACCATCTTTGATCATCCAATCCACTTTTATTGCTTTCATTGATATTTGAGTGACATCCATTGCTAATTGATCTTCATGATATGCTTAGGCAATGGATTAAGTGTAAATAGGGGATTAGTCACAAGTAATTATGTTTGCTCACATTAACACCAAGTAGGGAGAAGTCCAATACTCAACATTCTCCCCCTTTTGATGATGACAAACAAACATAAACAAAAAGTTAAATAATTGTGCTTAAAGAAAACTTACTCCCCCTACATAGATGCCAATCAAGTTAGTCAATGAATATAATGGGGTCTATAGATCAATTGAATCAAGTATGTAAGATATGAATGAATGAAATGATTTTCATGAAATCTTGAAATCTAGTATTTTATAATCCAAGGTCATTATATCGTACTCCTCTTGGATCTAAGGCAACTTCAATCTTAGATTCAAGTTTAGAATTAGAATTTACTTAGCAAATAATAATGATCTGTTTTTTCTATCCCCCTATGGCATTATCCAAAAGGTGGGAGTAGAAGCTAAATAAGTACTAAAACTATCATGAGAATCTAAAGATAGAATGTATATCGAATGTGATGCCAACATATAATCGGAGGAAAACTAATCACGAAGGTGCATCTCATTGACATACATACAAAAAACTCATAAAACACAAGAAATCTTAGATGACTAAAGGAACGAGAATCCAATATCAACATTACAAGCTAAATGAGAAAAACATCTCACATCACATCATGTATATAGGAAAGACAATTTCACAAAAGTTCACACAATTAATATATAGAATGAGACAATGTGTGAATCAGCATATGAAGTAAAAGAAATGTCATATATATAAACCAAAATGACAAGGAGTACAAAATGTAACCACAACTCCAAGTACATCCAAACGTATATGATCGTCATACATACATCTTCCATCAGACCCAAAACAAAACAAAATACAGACTGACACTCAAACCAAAACACAAAAATATCATTTGGTGAGTCGATGCAGAGCAACATCAGTCAATCTAGATGACAGATGAGTCTGAGGGGTAGCCAGAACATCGGAACATCAATCTGGACGAGCGACGAGAAGGATACGTACGAGCGTTCCTCTTTGATGATTATGCACCAGCAGCAGGTGACTCTACGTGATCAGGTACAGAGGGCTGTATAGCAGTAGACAGAGGCTTAAAGCCTGGAGGTGTAGGGACAGCAGAATGGGTAGTATGCTCGGAAGGAGAAAACATGGCCTGTAGGGCAGCCGAAATCGAAAATCCGTGAAATAGGAACGACTTATACTGAAGCTCAAAGAGAAGCGAGAGATTTTGATCCATGTTGGAAACTTGCGTTTCGAGCGAAGAAACTCGGTCAGACATCTGAGCGAGGAGAAAGTCATCGAGCGGAACAGACGGTAGAGGAGAGGGTGGCTGGTCGGCAGGCAGAGGAGTAGGTTCAGCGACAGAAATACCCAAGAACTCCCCCGAAGACGGTGGACTAGTTGGTTCCATGAATATCAATCGATAGAAACAAGGGCACAAACGAATGATAGTCGACGAAGATACCTAATCCGAGAAGATTGACAGAGAAGGAGATAATGGAACTTGTAATCGAACGATTTGAAGAGTGATCAGAGACTGGAGCTTCGAATCGATGATGAAATCGACGGCAACAGTGGAATTCGAAGGAGGAAAACGAGGGAACTCGTGTCGGATGAGAGAGAAGCTATCTAAACAAATCGACAGTCCTCGAAGTTATAAGAAGGGGTCCGAAGAATCTGGGCCATTGGATCGAAAAATCGACGGCTCATATCAAGTTAATGAACCGCCACAGAAAGCGACAGTCGACTGATGAACAATCGTCAGTCGACTGGTAGAAAATATAGAAATATGCTTGGGTTGACAGACAGTCGACTGGTGCGTAATTCACAGTCACCTATCGGAGAGACAGTCGATTGTAACTTACACGACAGTCGTCTGCAAGAGAATCAACAAATATGATGATAAAACAGAGACTTCAGAAGATTTGGACAGGCGCCTGATGACTAAATTGCATTCGTATGTCGCAGAGACAGTCGACTATAAAATGTTTATCTGTCGCCTGTGCGAAAAATACAATCTGCTGTATGAAAATATAGAGATGGGCAGTCGACTGTCGAAGGAATGACAGTCATCTGTTCTGGTTCAGAAATGCACAGTGATGTTAAAATCCAGAGGATAGAGACAACTCACCCTAGGACATATACTCTAACATAAATCTAATCAAGAAATCAATATCAACATCTTATAGATTCATGTAAAAATCTCGTAAATCAATCCAAACAATCGAAATCATCAAAATCTCAAATACATCTCTTAAAAAATACGTAAAACATATAATTTATCAAAACAAGAGAAGTAAAAATAATGATATGAGTTCAAGCATGATATAACATGAAAGTATGATCTCTTATATTTCAGATTCACACATAATCCCTAGTTCTCCACGCAACCTCACAAATAAATCTTCTTTAAGAGGTTTAGTGAAGATGTCGACAATTTGTTTTTGGGTTTCAATGTACTCTAAGATGATGTCCTTCTTAGCTACATGATCATTAATAAAGTGGTGTCTCACATCTATGTGTTTGGTATGGGAGTGATGTACCAGATTCTTGAAAAGAAAAATAGCACTTTGGTTATCAACCATGATAGGGCAAGTATCACAATTGACACCATAGTCTTTAAGTATGTGTCTCATCCAAAGAACTTACGCACATGCAAGACCAACGTCGATATATTCCACTTCAGTCGTGGACAATGATACTGAGTTCTGTTTCTAGGAAAACCAAGAAACAAGGGAATTTCCTAGAAAATGGCAAGGGCCACTAGTACTCTTCCTATCGGATTTGCATCTGGCAAATTTGGCATCACTGTATGATATTAACTCATATGTGCTAGACTTAGGGTAAAGTAACCCATAATCTAGTGAATGATTGAGGTAACGAAAAATTCGTTTAATCGTAATCAAGTGTGACTCTTTAGGTCTCGCTCGATATCTAGCACAAAGGCATACAGAAAACATAATATCGGGCCAACTAGCAGTTAAGTAAAGTAAGCTACCGATCATACCTCGATATAGACGAATGTCTACATATTTCCCGTTCTCATCCTTGTATAGATGGGATGTCGTACTCATGGGAGTCCTTTTGCTTGAAGACGATTCCATCCCGAATCACTTGATAAACTCCCCGGTGTAATTAGTTTGATGTATGAAAGTCTCATCCTTCATTTGCCGAATTTGTAGTCCAAGGAAGTAGTTGAGCTCACCCATATGGCTCATTTCGAACTCATCCTTCATAGACTTGGAAAATTCTTGGCAAAGATTAAAGTTAGTAGAACCAAATATAATATCGTCTACATAAACTTGAATTAAAAGGATGTCATTTTCATAATCTTTAATGAAAAGAGTTGAATCAACTTCACCCTTTTAAAACCGAAATCCAAAAGAAAGGTTTTGAGTCGATTGTACCAAGTTCTAGGAGATTGTCTCAAACCATATAACGCTTTCTTAAGTTTGAAAACATGGCTTGGAAATTTTTCATGTATGAAACCGGGTGGTTGAGAAACTTAAACTTCTTCATTAACAATACCATTTAAAAATGCACTCTTAATATACATTTGAAATAATTTAAAATTTTTATGGGATGCAAAAGATTAAAGCAATCTAATAGCTTCTAATCTAGCTACTGTGGCAAAAGATTCGTCGAAATCAATACCTTCTTCTTGCCGATAGCCTTGAGCTACTAACCTTACTTTATTCCTTGTGATGACATTGTTCTCATCGGTCTTGTTCTTGAAAATCCACTTGGTCCCAATCACTTGGTGACCACTTGGAAGAGGAACGAGCTCCCAAACTTCATTTCTCTCAAATTGCATGAGTTCTTCTTTCATTGCAACTATCCAAGAGCTATCTTCACATGCTTCTTGGATGTTTTTGGCTCAATGGTAGAGACGAATATGATCGCGCCCCGGATGCATACGCACCCGGGAACAAGCGACTCGTAGTCTTACCGCAAGCGCACGGTGTAGCGACGAGCAGGTATCGAACACAGAGAGGACCAATGACCGTGTCTCCTTCCAATCACCTAGCTATCAAAATGGTCGAGACTAGTTTGTGATATAATTGTAGCAATCGTTCAAATGTCGATGGAAATATCAATAAAATAAAACGCCTAGGGATAGGGAATCCCCTCTACGGACCGTATCTCATCTTTGTGATTCATATGTTTCATCATTGCTAGACTTGAATCTTAGGTGAACTAGTCGCAACTAAATGTAGAACCAAGCTCACGCTCTCACGCTATTGCCGGTCTATAGCAAACCTAGGGTAGGGCCTAATCTCTTGCAAACCCTAACCTAAGCCGCTAGAATGAAGAACGACATCATCGTTCAATCGTATCTCGAGCCCACTCTCGTGCAAACTCGAGCTACGACCTAGGTTGAGATAGTTCCTACCCGTCCAATCTCTTGCAAACGGGTATTGATATAGAATCACGATTGAAAACCCTAGCTTTGGTCCAATCTCTTGCAAACCAATCCTAGAGGAGTCCAATCGTAAATCTAAATCGAATTTCTAGGGCTTCCTATCAATTGGGACCCAATCTCTTGCAAATCCCAATCGATATGAATCCCTAGCTTTCCGTAATTAATCAATCCCAACCTAACCCTAATCAATTCTAGCAAGAATTTCACCAATTCATCACAATTTAGAAATGTGGTCTATAGGGTTCATCCATATGCCCTAAGACGATAAAACTACTCATTAATCGTCATGCAATTCATAAGAAAATCAATAACAAAATTCAACACAATTCATTGCAATAGAGAAATTATCAACAAAAATAGGGTTTTTGATAAGAAGAGAGACAAACCAATGAGAATCCAATAGCATCAACCAAAAGTAGCCTTTTTAATCTCTCCAAAAAACTAAATCTAATGATCTAAAAAGCTCTCAAAAAGGCTGCCAAAAAGTATCAAAAAGAGTCCCTAACTAGGACAAAACTGGGTTTAAATGCCCTTCAAAATCGCCCAGAAAATCGTGACCAAAATGCCCCTGCGCAGCCAAGAAATCGCACTTTACGCAGTAGGCGGAGCGGCTCACTCGGCCAAGTGACAGACCCTGTACATTTCCAGTAAGTCGGAGATTTTTGGGGGTCTGTCTTCGGAGGTGACTCGGCCGAGTGGCTTTACACACTTGGCCGAGTGGCATTCCATGCTCGGCCGAGTGGATTCATCAGATCAACTGTAAAATTCCAGTAAGTTGGCCTCTTTTTGGATGGATTTTCCCGTGCCACTCGGGCGAGGGGATATTCAAACTCGACCAAGTGGTCTATCGTCACTCGGCCGAGTGCACGTCGATATTCTTCTGTTGTACGTGTCCGGTCTGGTCGGCCGAATGTTCTTCTCTGCTCGGCCGAGTGAGTGCTTCACTCGGCCGAGTGACATGCTGTAGATGCCCAACCTTCATCATTTCGCTTCCTTGTTGCTCCTACGAAGTTCCTTCTTCTTCCACTCGTTTTCCATCACCGAATAGCCCTCAAAAGAGCATTGGGTGATACTCCGAAGTGGGTGAAAATCCTCTTGATCTCAAAATCGCTCCGAATCGCTCCATATCTCCTGAAATACGACAAAAACAAGAAATCGTGAAAAGCATCGCAATATTGTCGAATAATCGTGATAAATGCGATATGAGCGATCAAAGTGGCATGCAAACATACAGAAAAAGGGTGTAAAATATAGAGTGATCAATATCCCCCCAAGCTTACCTCTTACTCGTCCTCGAGGAAGATGAGTAAAAAGCGAACCCGACGGGCAAAATAATGGAAAAGAAGGAAAATAAAAATAAAAATAGAATAGAAAGCGAAGAAGGGGGTGCTATATCATTTTTCTCAGGACGTGGGTTTTGCTTACTCATATAGCATACATCGAATATAAAACACATGTCACAGACTTTTATCTCGATATCATAGTATAATGATGCATTCGAAATAGAAAACCCCAAAATATCAAAATAGCATGAAATATGGAATCATTCTAGGATTAACATCGTCTGAAGCATCTAAAGCGGTATGCATAATCATAGATTACACACTTTTCAATTGAATGCTTTCTATAAGGAGTATAAGAGATATCACACAATATGGAATAGTAAGAATAGAAAAGTATGGTTTTCATGAAATGAATGCTAAGTGTCGATTTCTGGATTTCGTGAAACTTTAGCAATCTCACCGAGTACAGAAGATTATTTAGCCTAGGTTGTCATGCACTATCAAGTAGTCACTCTCTCACGCATCATTGGATCCTCTCCCCCAAGCTTATCCATAAGCGTGGTGGCATAAACAAATGAATATGTACATTCCCCATTTCTTTTGAAGCTCCAAAAAAATAAAAACAAAAACAAAAGATGGAAGAAAGAGATAAAGAGTATGAGATGGGATCGTTTATAAACTTCTTTTCTCTTTTCTTTTCTTTTTCTCAATTTTTCTCTTTTTCTCTCTTTTTTTGAATAAACATATATACATAAGCGAATAAGCGATCCCAAATCAAAAGAGAGAAGGATATACAGGTATATATTTTTTTCTTTTTGATTTTGGGGAATTGGAGCATGTGATATAATAGCAGGGAAATGCCGATAATAGACTTGCTAAGGGGGGATTCACCAATGAATTTCAAATAGAGAAATAATGCTCAAGATATGTGGAGAAAGAAATAAATATATCGCTCGGTTCACTCTATAGGACGTGCATGACAACTTTCAGCAGAGTAATATAATCTACTCAGTTTAATCTCAAAAAGTAAACTAGTCCAGATATATCATCCTAGCAAACATTCAATCAACCTGAAGGTGAAGCGTACAATTCATGCAATAAGAAGTGATACGAGAAAGGAAAGCTGTACTCCAGATATAAGAAATCAATGCGTGAAGCTTGGTGTGTTTTCTATGAAACGCATACATATGAATCATCAGACATCAGCTAATAACAGAATTTCATCCATATTCATACAGAAAAAGAGTGGGTTACTATTTCAAATGCAAAGCAGAACATATCATATGATATCTGAAACAAAAGCTATGACATGACAAAATAGCATGCACATAGAGATAAGCTAACACCACGTCGTCGTCGTCACAGAAAAGTCATCTCTAGCAAAAGATGAAAGAAATAAAGATAAAAGAAAATAGAACTATATATAAAATGCAGCACACTCAAAAAAGATAAGAAAACGTGATGCATGATAAAAAAACGAAAAATTGAGTGAAAATGGTGCAAAAACAAAGAAAAGTTGGAAAAATAAATAAAAATAAAAGGTGACGAAAAGCAAAAAGTGTGAGAACTCACTCTCCCAAGCTAAAGTGCACAGTGTCCTCAATGTGTAAAGTGTGGCACACCGAGAGACGAGAAACGGGTGGGGTGGGTGAGGATGCATGCATGAAGAAAAAGAAAGAAAATGAAAATGAAAATATGATGTGAATGTAGATGATGCATGCAGAGATCAGAATGATGCAGATAAAAGTGTTCCCAAAAAGACTCTCCCTCACTCCCAAAAAGAGATAAAAAGATATGACCAAATAGGTACCAAAATAGTATGTGGAGGAGGGGATCAAAAATCATCAGGCTCCAAAAACGACCAGCAAAACAGTAGAAATATAGAAGGCATCAAGTATGTGCCTAGGCTAGTGTGGTGCACCAGCACCGTCCTGTGGCGGAGGTGGTGGTGGAGGTGGTGGGCGTGGTAGCTGCTGGGTGGGTGTCGGTGGTGGGGGCAGACGCGCCAGAATCTGGTTCAGGCAAGCCTGAATATCGGGAAGGATGGCGACGCGGGTCTGCACGGAACTAACTGTGGCGGAGAGAGCCCTAAAGTCCCCTCTAAGTCCACTAACAGCCCCCTCAAGAGCACGAATGCTCTGAACTAGAGTGTCGGGGGTGGTGGAGCAGAGGGACCCACAGGTCTAACAGGTGAAGTGTGGGGCTGTCTCACGCGGGCCGTGTAGAGGACGGGTCCAGCAGGGAAGTGGGGTAGTGGTGCTGTGCTCACTACGTGATGCCCAGCCTCGGTGTGAGGCTGGGACGCAGGCTGTGTCGAAGGGGAGGCAACAGCAGTGGAAGTGAAAATAGGTGACGAGGTGGCGGGAGAGGTCAGTGACGCAGACGTGGGGACAGAAGTCATGACGCTCTTAGTGAAGACAGGGGCGGTGGAGACCGAAAGGTCGACGACTGGGAAGGCTGTGAAGGGCACAAAAGATGACTCCCCAGGAGTCGAGGACAGCAATCGGGAGAGGGTCTCCACGACAGCGGTAAAGGAAGACTCGCCGCTCTCAAGAATGGTGGGTGGACGCTCAGGGCTCAGTATGGCAATGGGCTCGACGGAAATAGGCGCAGTGATGGTGGTGGTGGACAACTCAGCTAAAGTGCTCCTGACACTAACAGACGTGTGGACAGAGGTGTCGGGAGGTGCAGACAGTGCAGGGGCAGGCTGAGGGATCACGGGGTCGACAGGTGGTGCAGGGGGTGCCTGCTCAGCATCCTCGGGCTCAATCCCGTAGGTGGCGGGGATAAGGAGGTCCATCGCTGGAATCCAGTCCCCGTGAGCCGGTCCAATATGTGTCCGAGCGGGGCTCGGGAGAACCATGTAATCAGCACTGAAAGGACCGTGCAACCACACCCAGTGCTGGCGACCGTGGGGACGAAGCATCTTCATCCGGGCCATAACATCTATCGAAAGCGTAGTGGGGCCCGGAGCTCGAAGCAAGTCGTCAGGTAGGTCGACGCCGGTCATAAGTGCTAAAAGGGTGATCAGACCGCTGCAACAGATAGGTGAGCGAGCGCTCACCGAAATAATAATGCGGTCCAAAAACCAACTGGCAATGTCGATCTCGACGGCGGGGACCAAATCGTCACTACCCCTATCCAGAACCCTGGGGCGAGTCATCGCGTAGAGCATGTAGAGCCCTGGCGTAGACATGGTCCCGGGCTCGTACCTCGCGAGGAAAGTAGTCACCATAAGGCGCTATGCAATGCGGAGGTAGGGGTGAAGGATAACAGATGCCTTGGCCCTACTAGGGTCAAAGCCGAGTGGGGATCCCGTGATCCGTGTCCAGAAGGTGTGGGTGTCGAACAACGGGGGTGTGATGTGCATGGGAGCGTAGGCGCGGTCAGGGTCAGGGACGGCGGGCCACTGGAAAAATGCTCTAAGCATGTCGAGAGTGATCGCGCACTCTCGATCCATCAGACGGAAGGAGCATCCTCCAGGGGTCCGGTCAATGGAACTGAGGACCTCTAGTGTCAGACGGATGTAAGTATCCGCCGACACCGACAGAAAATCACGCCATCCTACGTTGTCGTACAACATGAGAAGCCCCTCAAGTACCCCTAGGCAGTCTAGGTCGGCTAGGTGTGCAAACCTAGAGGGTACTATCGAGCGATGGCAGATACGCTCGAATCTGGCGTGGTGTGCATCATTTCGAAACGTAATCCCCATCGGCCCGACGGCGGGAGCGGGTGGTGGAACGGGATTAGCAGGAATCGGCTATGTAGGTGGTGGTGGTGGGCTAGGTGGAGGGGAGTCCTCCCTAGCGGAAGAGGGACCAAGATCATCGGTCCTCTTCCGCTTCAAAGCGGCTCCCCGTGTACGTGGCCTAGTGCGCCGCGGCATATGCATCGCGAAGCGTGCTCACCCTAATAAGTAATGCGGCGTGTGAAATAATGGAATGAGTATACCTGAACATGTCGCGAGAGCAATCAGCAGTGTATGCGAAGAGATGCCTCCTCCGTGAAGCTCTAAGTGCGTCTAAAAGCTCCCCAATGCTCCCCCAAGCTAGCCTGCAAATCAAACGATCAAATCAGTGAATAATATTCAATATATATGGGGAGATAGGGGATAATAGATAGATATGGAAATTAATTTGAATTTGGGGCTCACGGGCGTACAAATCAAAAGAAATGGGGAGAAATGGGGTTTTTGGGGCAAAAGAGGGGTGATCGGAGGCGGCGCCGGCTGTGGGGAGGTTGGCCGGTCGTCGTCGGTCGACGGAGCGTCGGTCGCCGGTGAGTGGTGGTCGGCTCGGGCGTCGGCGTGGGCGAATCGGGCGAGGGAAGGTCGCAACGGGTGAGGGAAGCGCAATCGGCAGCAGCTCGGGCGAAAATTGGGAAATTTGAGTATCGTAAATTTCCTGCCGCTGCCGCTTATATAGGAAATGTTACGACTCGGCCGAGTGACAATGTCACTCGGTCGAATGGCGTAAACTAAAAAAAATTTCAAATTCTCCTCGCCACTTATGACTCGACCGAGTGGCTTTGATTCACTCGGCCGAAGGGTGACGTGCGTTTATATTTCATATATTCACGCACGTTTTCTTTCGTGTTTTTCCGTATTTTCCGCCGTCTTTTATTTGTTTTCTCGTATTCTCTCGTTTTCTTTCACTTTTCTCTGTTTCTCCATGTTTGCAGGAGATTGCCCGCGTAGGGGACGTTTAACGACAATATCTCAAGTCCCCGGAGCAACGGGAGGAGTCACGCGTGATCCAGGGGGTCAAACGACGAATATTACATCTTTCAGCCCCTCACCCGGTCAGTTGGTCATCTCCAACCGATCGGGTGATGCACGTGTGCACCACCCGGTCTCAGCCGGAGCTCAAGTGGAAGTCACCCGACCGGTTCACAGGCCGGTTCAACGGGGGCCAACTCTCTGTCTTTTCAAGCCAAATTCCAACCGATCGGGTGACTCTCACCCGATCGGTTCATCTGTAGCTGATGCTGAGGAGTCGAGACATGGGCACCCAACCGATCCCTTCACCCGATGGCGCCAAGATCCAACCGGTCACTCCAAGAACTCAACCGACCGGTTCATATGACCGGGTGAAAGTCCGCCGTTTTTTGTTTATTATTTGTAACGGATCACCCGATCGGTTGACTTGTCAACCGATCGGGTGATACGAGATCCTATAAATAGTACCCCTAGGGTTCCAGAAACGGGGGAGCTGTTAGTTTTTACTGTTTTCTCCTATTTGTGACGGCTGTAATTACTCTTTTATTGTAAGTTTTCGGATCTTTCTTAAACTTTAGTATTATCTTAATTGCTCTACTACCTTCGCATTTCAATCGCCTGATTATGATTTCAACGGTTCATTTTCGTTTAGATCGCTTTTTAATGAATATTTGTGAGTAGTTCCCAAATCTGGGATTTTGGCGGAAACCCCTTCAGGGGCTCTTCCCGATGCGTCCATAGGGTTAGGAAATCGATAGGGATTAGGAATCTAACGGTTACGCGGGGTGTTTTATTGTCATCGGCGGGAAAAAGACCGCCTTTGACCGTTGGGCCAAGGGGGAATAAACTTGGCGGTTGACTCCCTAGCCATAGCTCACGCCCTTAGCGTAGACGCCGAATCCTAGCACGCGGGAGTGGCAGGATGAGACGTTGGGAGTTATCGTTGCGAGCTTAGTGCTCCCTGAATCGATCAGTGTTAATGGACACGGGAGTGCCCACTGATCGAACCCGGGAAGTCCGGTGTATCGTCTGTTGGATATGGAAGACGTTAGTACACCCTTGTAGAGGATGTACGAGGGAATACGGACCTCGAACGTCGCGTACACGAAGTCGTGTGCAAAGGGAATATGTTCCCTTACGGAGAGGATCTCTAGAATGATGGGAAAGTCGCATTATATGTGCATAAGTGCATGCGACATATGGCTAATAAAGGGGTAATATCTTAAGCTTATGTTGTACCATGCATATGGTACAACTTAAGCTTATAATATGCCATGTACGATGGTACACCTTAGTTAAATTGTTCCAAAGGAACAATTGCTCCTTAAATAACTACCTTGGGGGCTATAAATAAGACCCAAGGGTTAGCCATTTTACTTACACTTTTGCATGGCATTCTTGCATGCATTTCATTCTAGCGAAGCTCTGCCGAAATCCTTCCTCTCTCTTTATCCAAGTTCTTAATCTAAAAGTAGAGATTTAGATTGTGGATTTAGTAGCCTTACTCCGTTCGTGAGAAGACTCGATCCGTCGTGATGAATCCGAATGCGAAGTTCTGTGACTACCGTGCCGCATACGCAAGCGTAAGTCTCAACTTCATTTATCGATCCTAACTCTGTTTTGGCAGGATCCTACATTGGTATCAGAGCCATACGGGTTTGCCCCGGTCAAACCGCCGCCCCGTCGAAACTATGAACGAGTCGTTGTCTTTTTCACGAATGGGTATCCTACCATTACGGATATGGTAGGAACGCTTCGTGACGGAGAGAACGCAGCGGTTGTTCTTTTCACGTTAGGGTCTCCTATCATTACAGATATGGTAGGAACTCTCCGTGACGGGAAGAACCGACCGTTCACGTAGTATGTTATTTTTTATTTTTGGCACACGGCCATTAGAAAATAACCACTTTCTCGACGAACGGGTGCTTCATCGACGAACGGGTGCTTCATCGACGAACGGGTGCTTCATCGAGGAAGATGATGGAAGTTATCTCCATCGGAGAAGATGGATTTTGGTGCATGATTAACATGGCCAAATGGGCTATGAAGGCAACGCACCCCCCTCCCCAAGCGGAGGGGCTTGGCTACGGCCAATAACCACCACGGCCACCACTCCGGCGTGGAAGTGCGGCAACCCCAAATAAGGGGGTGGCCTGCCATGGCCATATGGGCCATGGCCGGCCATGGCCAATTGGCCATGGCCGGATCTGGCCGGCCCCGACCAGGGCCAGGAGGCCCTGGCCGTGGCCAAGGCCAGGGCCAAGGGGCCCTGGCCGGCCTCGGCCAAGGCCAGGGGCCGGCCTGGACGGCCCTGGCAGTGGCCAGGGCCAATGCCCTGGCCTCGGCCAGGGCCTGGCCGGCCTTGGCCGGCCTCGGCCAGGGCAGAGGCCCTGGCCAAGAGGCCAAGGCCTCTGACCGGTCAGAGCAGAGGCCCTGGCCGGCCCTTGGCCAGCCTTGGCCAGGGCAGAGGCCCTGGCCGGAGTAATTTCAGACCATTATCATTGGTCGACCAATTCAGGTGTTTTGGTCGACCAATTTGGCAAAAGGCCTTGGTCGAACATGAACGTGCCGACTAGCCCATACGGGGCCAAACGACAGTCGTCTGCATCAAAATTCTCTCATACGGGGGGAAACGCCTGGATCCATACGGGAGCCGGCGACGATAGTTTGCAGAAAAATCCCCAAAAGAGGGATCCGACCTTGGGACGGCTACGGCTCATTCCCGACAAATGGTCAGGAAGTGCCGAATATTTCACTAGTATCATAAGGGTACTAAGTTGAAATATACATTTTTTTTGAAAAATACGTTTTCATATGTTTTGAAAAATACGTTTTCAAAAACGTTTTTCCGCTGCGAAGTACTATAAGAGTACTAACATTTGATAAAGTGAGGGAGAAATATTGAAAGTTACTCTAGATGGTGATTGGAAACATAGTGACCTTTCCGATTCTAGAGTAACATCTTCAATATTTTTCGAAAGTAACTTATCAAATTATAAATATCATTCCAAGTGGGAGTTGAAATTAGAACTATCCAAATGGGATATTCTACTGTCACTTCAAATGGGAATTGTATTTTAAGAATTTTCAATGCAATTTTTTGATCAAACCTTTGGTTTTATGTCTTTTGCAGCATTTTAAAAGTAAAATGTCTTCCGCTTCAAAGAATATCGTCGCTGAGTTAAACAGAGGTGAAAAACTCAACGGCGATAATTACAAACTTTGGTCCATCAAGATACAATACGTTCTAGAGGAGCAAGAAGTGCTCGAAACTCTAAAGAACGTTATGATTGAACCCGAGTTGGGCACTACGGCCCAACACCGACGAGACAAGGAAGCTTTTGATGCTTGGTCTCGGAAGAACAAGATAGCGCGCATTACGTTATTAAGCAGTATGGCTGATGACATAATGCGCATCTTCCGAGAACATGACCTAGCCATGGACATATGGTCCAAGCTAGAGGAGAAGTTCGGTGGCACATCGGTGTCCAAACTTCGCTCCTTACTATAAGGTTCGATTCTTATAAGAAACGTCCAGATCATTCCATGGGGAAACATCTGCGACATATGGCGAACCTTATCTCGGAGTTAAAGGACGCAGGTCATGTGCTCACTGATGAGCAACAAATCCAAGCAGTTATACGTTCCCTACCAAATGGGTGGGATCAAATGAAGATGCATCTCACTCACAATGAGAGCATCAAGACCTTCAGCGATGTTTCCAAGCACCTCGAATTAGAGGAAGAGCGGCTTGCAGCTGCCAAGCCAAGTGCAGAAGTGCACATGGTCGCTAGTTCCTCACACGGGGGAAAGAAACGGAAAGATCGTTCGAAATTCACTAATGAACGTAATAAGCAACTTGAGTCTACCAAGAAACCCAAACATAAGGGTGGGCACAAGAAATGGCACAAGAAGAAAGACTTGAAGAGGATCAAGTGCTTCAAGTGCAACAAGCTCGGTCACTATGCTCGTTCATGTACGAGTGGAGGCGACGAGGTAACTTGTAAATATACTAGTTACATATGTGTTTCTAGTTCAACATTTCTTGTGGAATCTAATCCATTTTGGATAATTGATTCAGGTGCCACCGACCACATAGCAAGGGACAGACGGTCCTTCGTGGAGTATCACCGGATACCCCAAGGAACGAAGTGGATCTATGTAGGAAACAACACACGTGTTGAAGTGAAAGGCGTTGGGACTTGCAAGCTAGTCTTGGACAACGGCCGCACTCTCCTACTTCATGATGTCCTCTTTGCTCCAGATATTCGAAGGAATATAATTTCTGTGGTCGTATTAATGGGTCTTGGCTATAACTGGTTTTTTCATGATTGTAATGTGGACTTAAGTTGTAATAATACTCTTATTGGTACTGGGTTTGTATTTAAAGGATTTATTGTAATGAGTACAATGTATGATTCCTCATGTAATGAAAATTTCCTTATTGCAAATTCTAAGACTTATGAGTCTGATGTGATTTGTTGGCACGCAAGGCTTGGTCATATTGGACCAACGCGTATGGATAGACTTGCCAAACGTGGCCTTCTATCCAATGTTTCAAAGGTTGAAATGTCGACCTGCGAACATATCCTTGTGGGGAAATCTTGTCGCAAGCCGTTTGGAACAGGCACAAGGGCCGAGGTTCCATTACAGCTTATCCATTCGGACATATGTGGTCCGATGAATGTCAAGACAAGACGCAGAAAGTCCTATTTCATCACTTTTATTGATGATTTCACCCGATTCGGACATATCTATTTGATATCCCACAAAAGTGAAGCTTTGGCTTGCTTTAAAAACTATATGAGTTTAGTGGAGAATCAATTAGATCGCAAGATTAAGGTCTTGCGAACCGATAGGGGCGGTGAATATCAATCAACAAGTTTTAAGGAACTTTGTGATGAAAAAGGCATAGTACATCAGGTAACTATGCCTTATACTCCTCAACAAAACGGTGTTGCAGAAAGGAGAAATAGGACTTTAATGGAAATGGTCCGTTCAATGATGGCGCAAGCTAACTTGCCAATCACCTTTTGGGGTGATGCATTATTGACGGCCGCTTTCATTTTAAACCGCGTACCCTCGAAATCAGTTAGCTCCACTCCTTATGAGTTGTGGAACCAAAGGTCTCCTGACTTAAACATTTTGAAACCTTGGGGTTGTGCATCCTACGCACATATTTCCTCCCATAAGTATGGCAAACTTGGGCCAAGGGGAAGGAAATGTATCTTTATACGATACGCAGAAAACTCCAAAGGTTATGTTTTTGTTAGTCAGGAAGACAATGGTGGGCTAATTGAGTTTGAGTCGAGGGATGTCACTTTCTTGGAAAATGAGTTTCCAAGACAGGGCGAGATAAGTCAGGACTTATCTCTATTTGAGATTTATGATCAAGAAGGATTACCTCATTCGAGTGGGAGAATTCTTGGTGAAAACGAAAATACGTTTCAACCTTCACCAATGGATTATACGAATGACGATTATCCTATTCCATACGGGAATAATGATCCAAGTGGGAGCAATTCTAACGACATTCCAATTGGGAGTGATATTAGAATTGATCTAAATTCGAGTCAACAAGGACTTGAAGAATCTCAAATACGACGTAGTAGTCGTACAAGGTTGGCTCCTCTAAGATTTGAGGATGAATTTCCGCAAACCTTTATGACTTTACTACAAGAAGATGACGAGCCTGCTACTTTCAAACAGGCCGTATCTTGCCCTGCTAAAGACAAATGGATGGAAGCGATGCAAGAGGAGTTAGAATCCATGAAAGTTAACCAAGTCTGGGACTTAGTTGACTTACCCAGAGGACGTAAAGCTATTGGGAACAAATGGGTTCTCAAGATCAAGCATAAGGCTGATGGCTCTATTGACAGATATAAAGCTCGCCTTGTCGCGAAAGGTTTTACGCAACAGGAAGGGATAGACTATGAAGAGACCTTCTCACCTGTTGTTCGTTTTACCTCAATTCGCCTGATTCTGGCAATGGTAGCTTGCTTAGACCTCGAATTACATCAAATGGATGTAAAGACTGCCTTTCTCAATGGAGAATTGGACGAGGAGATCTATATGGAACAACCAACAAGGTTTGTAAAAGAAGGAAACGAACATAAGGTTTGTAAACTTCTTAAATCCATATATGGTCTTAAACAATCCTCGAGGCAATGGTATATACGATTTCAAGAGGTTGTCTTATCAAATGGATTTTCCATGCTTGATGAAGATAACTGTGTATATATCAAGAGGAATAAGAACAAGTATGTTATTATGTCTCTATATGTAGATGACATTTTAATAGCCGGAAATGACAAGGGCTTTGTGATGGATATCAAGGCTTGACTTTCATCAGTTTTTGAGATGAAAGACATGGGAGAAGCCGCATATATCCTTGGAGTTAAGATTTCAAGGAATCGTTCAAAGAAACTTCTTTCTCTTTTACAGGAGACTTATATAAAGAAGGTTCTAGAACGTTTTAATATGCAGGACTGCAAGTCCATTGATACTCCAATAAGCTAGTGCGACAATTTATGTCTGAAATCATGTCCGAAGAACCAAAAAGAGAAGGAGATTATGGAAAAAGTTCCATATTCCAGTGCAGTTGGTAGTCTAATGTACGCTATGATGTGTATAAGACCAGACATCTGTTTTGCCGTTGGAATGGTAAGTCGTTACCAATCCAACCCAGGGCAAGTACATTGGAAAGTGGTTAAGAGGATAATGCGGTATCTCAAAGGAACTACAGACTTTGCTTTATGCTATCAAGGAGATGCCTTGAGGCTCGAAGGCTACACTGATGCTGATTGGGCGGGTGATCTCGATGAGCGACGATCGACCTCAGGATATGTTTTTCTACTCGGATCTGGTGCAATATCCTGGAGTAGCAAGAAACAATCCTGCATTGCACTTTCAACCATGGAAGCCGAGTTTGTAGCATTTAGCATGGCAGTCCAAGAGGCTGTTTGGCTTAGGAAGTTCTTAGACAGGCTAATTAATGCAAGTGACTCAGGTGTTGTACCTATACACAGCGACAGTCAAGCATCTATAGCCTATGTCAAAGATCCGAAATTCCATTGTAAGACCAAACACATAGATATCCGCTACAAATTTGCAAAAGACTATGATAAGACCAAGAAGGTAGACATAAGGTACATATCTACGCATGAGATGATAGCGGATCCGCTTACGAAGGCTATCCCCAGAGATGTGTTTTACAAACACTTATCATCTCAAGGATTGCGTAAAAGCTGAGTTGTACCAATGTAAATTCCCATGTCTGTAAATGATCAAAATTAATAAAAGAATAAGTTCTTTTTCAAACATTGCATATGAATTTCTTTAGAAATGTTTGTGTACATTTTTTTGAAATCTCAGCTGAATTCTAGTATGTCGGACAGATTGAGGTTGGCTCTCTCACATGAGCAACCGCCTTATTCTATCAGACGGATGGAATAAAGATGAGACCTGTTTGATCAGACGGATGATTTAAGAGTCATGATTTAAACAAAATGGTCGCATGAAAGATCTGCATCATATGGATGCTTACAAAAGATCTAAGAGGATTTTTTGGAAATCCTATCTGTCTAAATGCGGGATGTGAGTCCAAAGGATTATTTGAGTAGAATAAGGGACTCAAAGTCAAACATTGTGGTGTCTAATCATCATCCTTACAACATCATTGAGACATACACTCCCTGGGAAAGGAGCGATGTTGTAATACGTGTTCATACCACGTATGCATTTCGACCACTGAGTTAGTAGCAATAGTGTTTGCTATTATGTGAGACTCAAAGGCCATATGGGCCTTAACTCTTACCCTCAAGGACTCCAATTGGTTCCTTTAGATTTGACGAGATGATCGCTATCTTAGCGTGTTACTAATGGGCTATGATAATTCAGCTCGACGGGGCACGTTAGAAAAGCGAATCAAGTCAAGATCAGAAGGTTCGCAAGAAGAGGAAGATTGATTTCATATTCACATTTGGACTTTAATGATTCAAAGCTGGCCAGCCAATTGTGATCCAGATGGGATTCAATTGTTGAATATAAAGTATAAGAAATGTGAAGAAATAATCTAGGGTAAAGCATGCGTTGAACTACTCAACTTTGCACCTTCGAGGTCGTTGTGTATCTCTAACAAGTGCACAACAACAGACTATACGCGCATGACGGTCGCACGGTCTATTTCTCGATATGATAGATGAAAGAACTAAGAGAAAGACGTTCTCTTACAATCCCCTCAAGTGTGAGTGGGAGATGTTGGATATGGAAGACTTTAGTACACCCTTGTAGGGGATGTACGAGGGAATACGGACCTCGAACGTTGCGTACACAAAGTCGTGTGCAAAGGGAATATGTTCCCTTGCGGAGAGGATCTCTAGAATGATGGGAAAGTCGCATTATATGTGCATAAGTGCATGCGACATATGGCTAATAAAGGGGTAATATCTTAAGCTTATGTTGTACCATGCATATGGTACAACTTAAGCTTATAATATGCCATGTACGATGGTACACCTTAGTTAAATTGTTCCAAAGGAACAATTGCTCCTTAAATAACTACCTTGGGGGCTATAAATAAGACCCAAGGGTTAGCCATTTTACTTACACTTTTGCATGGCATTCTTACATGCATTTCATTCTAGCGAAGCTCTGCCGAAATCCTTCCTCTCTCTTTATCCAAGTTCTTAATCTAAAAGTAGAGATTTAGATTGTGGATTTAGTAGCCTTACTCCGTTCGTGAGAAGACTCGATCCGTCATGGAGAATCCGAAGGCGAAGTTCTGTGACTATCGTGGCGCATACGCAAGCGTAAGTCTCAACTTCATTTATCGATCCTAACTCTGTTTTGGCAGGATCCTACATCATCCTGGGCACCGACCGGAATATCGGGCCCATAGGATGCCGATACCACTTTCAGAGGCAACGTCTCACCATTAGACCCTAATTCCGATCGCTATCCTACCCGTAGGCCGTATCTGGTAGAGTCGTTCGTTGGAGTGGAAACCAAAGTCCCGGGTTTATTTTCTTATTGTTCATACCTTGCATTCTTTTCTCGTGACAACCCATCAACCGATTCGGGCTAGCTCACCCACGGGGTGATTTTGGTCCTCCTTGACACAAGCACATCCTAGCCTCCCTGTGTTCGACCCCCAAGCCACACTACAACACCGTGCGCTTACGGTTACAAATATCTAAACCCTCACGCGGGTCCCCCGGCCATTTGCGGCATAGCAAACCGGGGGCATCACTCGCGTGACACGTCAAGTTTATGGCGTCGTTGCCGGGGAGGCAACGTGCTTGTTATTTTAGGATCTCTTGAACCCTAGTGTCTAGCTCTTATCCCTACCTCGCGATAATTTTCGCATTCTCCTTTTTCCTTTTTATTTTCTTCTTTTTTATTTCTTATCTTATCTGTTTCTTTCCCACTTGTCGCTTCACGGGTGTTTGTTGTTTTTCATGCGCAGGAGTTCAAGAAGTCTCGACGACTTGATCCACGTTGATCCAGAGATTAACGCCACCCTTAGGCGTTTGGCCGCTGAGAAGCGAAGAAGAGAGGATCCCGAATCCATGGAGGAGAACACCCCGCCTCGCAAGTCCTTGTTGGAGTACTCGATGCCATCTATCGAGTCCACTTCCGCCATCCGTCCTCCAGCTATTACGGCCCAAAGCTTTGAGCTAAAGCCGTCTTTGGTGACATGGATACAGCAGGACCAGTTTTCGGGTGCACCCATGGAGAGCCCGATCGAGCATCTAGACTCCTTCTTGGAGAAATGTGATACCTTCCGGATTAATGGTGTCACGACTGAGGCGATCCATCTGAAGTTGTTCCCCTTCTCGTTGCGAGACAAAGCCAAGCAATAGCTTAGGGGGAAGGACCCCAACACTTTCAATACCTGGGAGAAGCTCTCCAACACTTTTCTGATGAAGTTCTTTCCTCCGGGGAAGACCATGAAGTTGAGGAGTGAGATCTCCTCCTTCTCCCAGGCCAGCCACGAGTCCTTGCATGAAGCTTGGACGAGATACAAGGAGATGCAGAGAAGATGCCCTCACCATGAGCTTCCGAAGTGGCAGATTATTAATCTGTTCTACAATGGGCTGAGGGATGACCTAAAATCTTCTATGGATGCCGCGGCTGGGGGTTCCTTCATGTCAAGGAGCGAGGAAGATGCCGGACATATTCTGGAAAATATGGCATCCAACAATGAGCGGTGGTGTGACGAGAGAGCCACACCCAGGTCTGGGGGTATACACAGAGTCGAGGACGTCGACAAACTTTCAAGCAAATTCGACTTGCTCTCGACCCAGATCTCTACACTAATGGTAGGTGCCGGTGGGGCCGGTGCACAACAGATTGCAGCGGTAGAATCCGAAATTTTTAGGTAATTCGACGGTGGTGACGTCTCACCACCGTTGGATCAGGCGAGCGCACTATTTTACAACCCCACGGGAAATGCGCCGTATCCACCAAGAACCAATTCCAACCCGGCCTACTCTCCAAACAACCGGAACCACCCTAACTTTGGTTACCGGGCACCATTCCAGCCCTCACCGCCTCAGCAGCCGCAGCAACAAACATATCAGCCGACTAGGCCACAGCAGAGTCAGATTCAGCAACAACAATATCAGCAGCAGCCTCAGCAACAATTTTACGCCCCCAGGAATCAGCAGCCAATCCAGCAGCAGCAGCAGTATGGCCAACAGAGGGCCGTCTCTCCGGTTGAGTCTCTCTTGACTCAATATATAACCAACCAGGAGAAGATCAATCAAAAGCTGGAAATGGGTCAGCGGGCCCTCACGGACCAAGTAACCCAGCTGGGGTTACAAGTGGCGAACCTTTCAAGGTCACAAAACCAATTGCCGCCACAACCTGAGGTGAACCCGAGGGGAGCAACCCAAACGTCGGCACTCGTGCACGAGCACGCAAATGTGTCCGCTATCGTTCTGAGAAGCGGGACACAAATTCCTACTAGAGTGCCCCCTAACAGACCGGAAGCACCGTTGGTCGTTGAGCGATCGATCGAAAAATAAAACGACGCCGGTGCTTCGTCATCAAATCCTACGACTCCGGAGGGAGTCTCTGAAGAAGAGACGAAGAAGAACGAGGAAGGGAGCCTGAAAGTGTTCAAACCCGTTGTGCCTTTTCCACAACGGTTAGCTCAGGCCAAAATCGATGAGAAATATGGGAAGTTCTTCGCCATGGTCAAGGATCTGAGCTTGCAAACCCCCTTCCTGGAAGCAATCGAAACAATCCCCTCCTATGCGAAATTCCTGAAGGATTTGGTGACTAGAGGGTCTAGAAAGGAGAAAGCAGTGTTGACGGTGGAGTGTAGTGCTCTCATCCAGAGGGCAAATCCGCCGAAACTTAAAGACCCGGGGAGCTTCTCAATCCCTTGCACGATCGGGGCAGTAAAGATTCATCGTGCACTCGTCGATCTCGGAGCGAGTGTCAGTTTGATGCCCTTATCGATGTATAAGAGGATAGGAATGGGTGACCTGGAGCCCACCGGTATGACCCTACAACTTGCTGACCGGTCGGTCAAATATCCGGTGGGGATTGTGGATGACCTCCCCGTCAATGTAAAAGGGGTGTATGTGCCAGTGGACTTCGTTGTCATGGACATGCCTGAAGACACACACACCCCCATCATCCTGGGACGGCCTTTCATGGCCACTGCTGGCGTTTTGATTGATGTGAAGAACGGAAAACTTTCGCTAAACGTCAGCGGAGAAAAGGTTGAATTTGATCTGGGGTTGTCCATGAAGTATCCCGATCCCCCAGATGACCCTCGGTGTAATTTGCTGGAGGTGGAAGAAGATAAAGCTGCTGAAGAGAGCTCCTGGGAGATTCTCTTAAGAAATCCCCCCGATAACTTGGGGGATTCAGAAGACCAAGACGGCCCCAAGAATGATGATGCTGCTGGGAAAGCGAGTGCAGCACGTACGACCCCTCCCGGGTTCCCCAAGGCTCCTCCTGCGAGGAGAACGGGGAAAGAACCCATGGACCTCACAAAAGACGAGGTCCGGATCCTTAAGAAGATGGCGATGAACGCCAATACGAAAGAGAAGCCCCCGGATCCCAAAAACAAGGAGAGGGTAGTCGAGCAAATCTTTCTCCAGCCGCTGACTACTCCAAAGGCCATAAGCTCCGATGAAGAATAGATGCCGAACTTCAGGCATCACCCGTATCAACCACCGTGAACATCACTTACGGGCGTCGAGCCAATGAAGTTAAACAAGTGCGCTTCATGGGAGGCAACCCATGCTCTAAACTTTTGCCCCACTTTTTAGTGTTATTTTTTTACTTTATTTTATCTATTTTTATAAATAAAATCAGCCGCAAGAACATCCGTTCAGGGACTTAGACAATCTGTTGGTTTTTGCAGGAAACAAAGCCCCAACCAATCGGTTGATAACTCAACCGATCGGTTGGGATGTATCAGATACAAGCCGCAACTGTCCCCAAATGAACCGATCGGTTGAAGAATGAAGAGACCGTGTGACAGACCGGGTGATCTGGGGAGGATTCTCGGGAAATTTTTGGGAGACATCAACCGATCGGTTGAGTTAGAGCGCGATCGGTTGAGGCGACCGGGTGAGCAACCCTCAATTCTCGGGAAAATGAGTGGAGCGGCCAACCGATCGGTTGACAAGTCAACCGACCGGTTCGCCTGTAGCACTTCTTCGGTAAGAATTTTCGACCTAACAGTCAACCGATCGGGTGACAAGTCACCCGATCGGTTCGACTTGAAACCCTATAAATACCCCTGACCACCCGTTCGTTCCGCCCTCGCCATTTTCGAATCCCAAACCGACGTTTCTCCCCCTCCTCTTGCGCCTGACCTCTTTCTTCCCCAAAATCAACCTCGATCGGCTCCCCCCATCTCCCTATCCATCCCACCATCGATTTCTCTCCATTCTCCTCGATTCCACCCACACACAAAACCCTAACCTTCACCCGTTTTCCCCAATTTCGAAACTTGCTGAAGAAATCGCCGCGGCTTCACAGCGTGCTCCTATCGAGTAGCATCGGGGCGTCTACGAGCAACAATCTTTATCCCATTTGGGTAAACTCGCTCCTTAACTCAATTTTAATTTTGCCCTAAAATATTCCATTTGCTCGTTGGTCGTGTTTGTGTTTATTCATTGTATTTTTACATACTCACGCACACACACGACACTCACACAATGCCTCCCCACCGTGTTAAGCCCACCGACACCAGCTCTTCGAACCCTAGGCCCACCCGTCGTACTCGTCGCACACAGCCCCCCGCTCAACCCACCACCTCCAACCCATCTACCCCCGCTCAATTCCAAGCCGACGACCAAGCCGACCGATTCACGGCCATGATCCTCCTAGCTGGACAGGGTGGTCGGATAACCGAGGAGTCCGTCGACCGAGACCTCCCCTTTCTTCAAAGCTTCATTCACCACATCCGTGAAGACCCACCCGATGTCTCCGAGCTCCACATTCCACCCCCCACGACTCCTGGACCCCAGCGCAGGCCCCCATCACCACCCCCAGAGGGTGGTGCCCCTGCATGATTTTTCTTTCCCGCTTTTGCCCACCCCCCCGTATTTGTGCCCATCTGTCTTTTCGGGGCCCTGCTTTTTCTCTGTCAAGGGGGGACCGATTCACGTGTCGCATCACTTCCTTTTTATTTTTTATTTGATTGCACTTTTTTTGTTTTTTGACTCCCCCTTGCATATTTCTGCATTTCACGATCGCATTTTATTCGCTAGCACTGTCATGTCTAGCTTGGGGGACGTCTATTTTGGTGTGTTGTCGTGTTTTATTTTTTCTCATTTTTGTGCGTGTGCATGTTTTCATGTGTCGTTGTCGTGTGTTCGTGTCTTTGAGTCCTTCGTTGCGTTTTATATCTTTTATTCTGTATGTATCTTTTTCTTTATTTTCCATTTTCGTTCGTGTATTTTTCGTGTTTTTCATTTCTTTTTGTGTTGGTGCGTATTCCCCCCATCTTCATTGCCCTCCCGTACTCACTCATATTGCATTGAGGGCAATGCAAGCTTCAGCTTGGGGGAGTCGCACTGTGTGCGCCATTTGAGTCCTTCTTCGTTTTTGTGTCGTTTTCATCGTTTTTTTTTTATTTTTTCTTTTTTCTCTTCGCTTCTTTTTATCTCTTTCTCCTAGAGATGAACCCTATGATGAATCGCCACAAAATCACACACACCTAGCATGGCATCGATAATCACACTCACTGACCCTAGGATTTCGAGTCCTCTTGCATTTCACGCATCGTGGGTCCACTTAGCTTTTTGTGAGTCGTGCATCGTGCCTAGCTATTTGGTGTGCTTCTACTTTGTGATTTTACTTTATATACCTGTCCAGGAATGACCCCTAGATTATCATGCTTCGATTTGAATATGCGGTATTTATTTTCCATGTCTGCTTCTGCATGCTATATATATATATATCGTGTACTTCATTTCGCATGTGTCGGGATTCCACAATTAAGGACTAGGATAACCCATTTAGCCTATGCTCTATTTAGCGAGAATAGTTTCCTTTGCCCAAGTGTTTAGATTTCGACTTCTTTTTTGTTTTACTTGGTGCAAATCCCCTCGTCGTGTACCGTTCTCCCACTTGGGAGAGTACACATGTGTATAGCCAAAAACCCAAAAATCAAAAAAAAGGAGAAAAGAAAAGAAAAATTTTGTATAGCCAAAAAGCCAAAAAAAATACAAATACCCAAAACCCAAAAAATTTCAAGTGTGAATATTTTTCCCATCTACCGAGAATAAAGGGAAGGCGAGAATTTGCACCGAGTGTTCTACTCCACATCATCTCAACCCCCATCGTTTTCGAAAACACTTGGCTTAGGAACTTTTAAGCTAGTATCTAGGCTATAGTGGCGTGATTTCCTTAACCCTAGTTGTGGAATCCCCGATGCATGATACGCTTCTATTCTTATACTCTTCTCATGCATGCTTGAACTAATATTCACCGCAATTTCAAATTCGAATCGGTATTTGGGTCATTTCCTGGATTTGTGTATATGAGCTCATAGCACATTGTAGAAAGCGACACCATTTGCTAGCACACGACCGCACTCACACGCGCTTCACCGCGTGGGCCCACGACACTTAATTGGACTCGTTTTCCTAGGTTTAGTGATGTGATTTGACGTTTGCTTACTTGGTGTGTCGTTTGTGATTTTGTTGGCTCTGACGGACGATCTAGGATATAGAGTTTTCTTTCTCTCTCTTTCTCTCTATTTTTCCCCTCCGAGCTCCTACTCTCACTCGTCTTCCTCGAGGACGAGGAAGAGTTCAGCTTGGGGGATTTTGACGTGCCTTTATATTTCATATATTCATGCACGTTTTCTTTCGTGTTTTTCCGTATTTTCCGCCGTCTTTTATTCGTTTTCTCGTATTCTCTCGTTTTCTTTCACTTTTCTTTGTTTCTCCATGTTTGCAGGAGATTGCCCACGTAGGGGACGTTTAACGACAATATCTCAAGTCCCCGGAGCAACAGGAGGAGTCACGCGTGATCCAGGGGGTCAAACGACGAATATTACATCTTTCAGCCCCTCACCCGGTCGGTTGGTCATCTCCAACCGATCGGGTGATGCACGTGTGCACCACCCGGTCTCAGCCGGAGCTCAAGTGGAAGTCACCCGACCGGTTCACAGGCCGGTTCAACGGGGGCCAACTCTCTGTCTTTTCAAGACAAATTCCAACCGATCGGGTGACTCTCACCCGATCGGTTCATCTGTAGCTGATGCTGAGGAGTCGAGACATGGGCACCCAACCGATCCCTTCACCCGATGGCGCCAAGATCCAACCGTTCACTCCAAGAACTCAACCGACCGGTTCATATGACCGGGTGAAAGTCCGCCGTTTTCTGTTTATTATTTGTAACAGATCACCTGATCGGTTGACTTGTCAACCGATCGGGTGATACGAGATCCTATAAATAGTACCCCTAGGGTTCCAGAAACGGGGGAGCTGTTAGTTTTTACTGTTTTCTCCTATTTGTGACGGCTGTAATTACTCTTTTATTGTAAGTTTTCGGATCTTTCTTAAACTTTAGTATTATCTTAATTGCTCTACTACCTTCGCATTTCAATCGCCTGATTATGATTTCAACGGTTCATTTTCGTTTAGATCGCTTTTTAATGAATATTTGTGAGTAGTTCCCAAATCTGGGATTTTGGCGGAAACCCCTTCGGGGGCTCTTCCCGATGCGTCCATAGGGTTAGGAAATCGATAGGGATTAGGAATCTAATGGTTACGCGGGGTGTTTTATTGTCATCGGCGGGAAAAAGACCGCCTTTGACCGTTGGGCCAAGGGGGAATAAACTTGGCGGTTGACTCCCTAGCCATAGCTCACGCCCTTAGCCGCGGGAGCGGCAGGATGAGACGTTGGGAGTTATCGTTGCGAGCTTAGTGCTCCCTGAATCGATCAGTGTTAATAGACACAGGAGTGTCCACTGATCGAACCCGGGAAGTCCGGTGTATCATCCTGGGCACCGACCGGAATATCGGGCCCATGGGATGCCGGTACCACTTTCAGAGGCAACGTCTCACCATTAGACCCTAATTCCGATCTCTATCCTACCCGTAGGCCGTATCGGGGAGAGTCGTTCGTTGGAGTGGAAACCAAAGTCCCGGGTTTATTTTCTTATTGTTCATACCTTGCATTCTTTTCTCGTGACAACACATCAACCGATTCGGGCTAGCTCGCCCACGGGGTGATTTTGGTCCTCCTTGACACAAGCACATCCTAGCCTCCCTGTGTTCGACCCCCAAGCCACACTACAACACCGTGCGCTTGCGGTTACAAATATCTAAACCCTCACGCGGGTCCCCCGGCCATTTGCGGCATAGCAAACCGGGGGCATCACTCGCGTGACACGTCAAAGGGAGAAACTCCACTCGGCCGAGTGTCTCTACCACTCAGCAATTCTTGAGCTAGGAGGGTATCTGTTTCACTTGGTCGAGTGATAAGGTACTCGGCCGAGTGGCAATTAAGACAAAAAGTTACAGAAAGTGACAGAGAGTTGGTCTGCAGAAACTTCCCTGTTTGGTGCTCCACTCGGCCGAGTGGAGTCTTTGCTCGGCCGAGTGGCAGATGCTACTCAGCCGAGTGACGTGCTGTTTTCTGCTTCGGCTCTCCGTTTTCGCTCCAGTCTCTGTTTTTCTTCCTCCAGTCAGTTTCTTCCTCCTCCTAAGGCCTGAGCACGTCCCTGGAGCGCTCTTCCTTACCTCAGTCATCCTCATATGAGTGATCTCCCTTTCTCCTTTTCCTGTCATGAAAATTAGGACCCGTTGTCACGATTTTCATAGACACTAGACTCTAAACACTAATAAAAGTCTAAACCAAAAATGAAAATGAAATAAAAACAATGCAAAAACCGTCGGGTTGCCTCCCGACAAGTGCTCGTTTAAGGTCATGAGCTCGACCCCTTTAGATATTCGTTTAGCTCGTGATGTTGGGCGCATACGAGATACGCCCGTCAAATTTGCCGGGGAGGCCACTTGGATTTGGGTCGTGATGATCTTTGGTCTTCCTCGGTGCCCCTGTAATGCCCTGCGTAGCTACTGCACATGTACTAGTGGGGTGAATAGTACTTTAAAATAATAAAGAGGGTTATTCCTAATTATTGTGCAAACACACAAACAACAAAGCGGAATAGACTATAAACAACAAGAATAGACAACGCAAACAAAACGATATAACGGGTTCGGATCCACCCAAGTCTCCCCGACTTGTTCCCGGTGATCCTACGTCCCAACCACCCGGATCCCCTCCGGATACTTGAGTTAGAAACCACTAACCCAAGATTTTGCACTATGAAATTCTTGTAGAAAAACCTCTACAAGACCAAATCATACACAAATGACATGGGACTTCCATAACCCGGGATCACACCCTCTCTCACAACCGAGAGACAAACTCAAATAACAAATGAGATGAAATAATGAAACACTTACCACAAAATCATATGCCTTGAGTATACTTATCAAATTAGGGCAAGAATGGATTTTGAGGAGGAAGATGTCACCAAACCGAAGCTCCACCAATATGATCAGCGATCGAAGGCTAGGATGGAGGATGGTGACAAGAATCAAGCTCTTAGCTTGAGAGGCTCACAATGGAGAGAATCTCTCTTGAGAAATTAGGGCTCAAGAAGTTGAGGGAGAGATTCTTCTGAGAAGAGAGAGCTTTGAAATAGAGTTGAATGGCTCCTCTTTGATTTCTCTAAACCTCTAGAATATCAGCCTTTAATACTAGAAAAGAACCCCTCCAAGTATATATAGGATAGAGGAAAGAGAGAGGAAAAATCGTGGTAATAAATGCTCCAACGGCTCTATTCTGAAGCAGACTAGTCGGTCAAAGAAGGATCACTGACCGACTAGTTTATCAACTAGTCGGTCGGTGATTCAACATGAGCCGACTAAGAGGATGACAACCAATAAAGATAGTTCAGGAGAACTAGAACTAGTCGGTCTAAGAAGACTTGCCAACCAACTAGTTTCACAACTAGTCGATCGGTGAGTGTTCTTTGACCGACTAAGAGTTGAAATATGATAGGCTGAAATCAAGCAGCACTAGTCGGTCTGAGAACAAATTCCAATCGACTAGTTTCTCAACTAGTCGATCGACGATTGTTCTTTGACCGATTAATGATAAACAGTAGCAGGCTGTGAAATGAAAGACATAACTAGTCGATCTAAGAAGGATTCCTAACCGACTAGTTTGACAACTAGTCGGTCGGTGAACCTTCTTGGACCGACTAACTGCAAACAGTGAATGAGCTGAATTTAGCAAGGAGATCTAGTCGGTTCACGAAGGATTGCCGACCGACTAGATTGCCATCTAGTCGGTTGGTTCTCCTCTTGAACCAACTAAGATGCACTAGAAGCCGCGGAATGAAGCGTAAGGCTTCGGGAAAGTTTCTATGGGCTTCTATGATAATCCTAGCTCTAATAATGTAAGACCTACTCAAGGCTTAACATTTTACGGAAAGAAACTAGAAGACTATAAAATAAACCTTGATGAACCGTCTTCAAAAGCTTCAATCCGAATCTCTCGACTTCAATAAAGGTCCTTGAGCTTCAATGAAGCTTCAGGCACACGATCACGCGCTTTGAGAAGTCTTGAGATGTCGCTTTTGATATAAGTAGCCTTTTGGCGACGATCTCCATAACTCTGCTCACACAGTGTTAGTTCACGATATTTATGTTTGCTCATCATCAAAACCAAATCCGGGGAATCAATACTCAACATTCTCCCCCTTTTTGGTGATGACAAACCAACATAAATAATAATCAATAATAACAATTCAAATGAATTATACTTACTCCCCCTGCATTGATGACACGTTAGTTCCACATTCAATAATGATCATACGCATCAAGCAGACAAGGAAATGATAAAATGTGAACTCAAATATCGAAATTTAGGATCTAAATCCATTTTTATATCTTGACTCCCCCTGAATCTAATATATCAAACTAGATTCATGGTAAAATGCTTTGAATTATCATTAAGCACATCGTCATTATTAATTCTCTCCCCCTTTGGCATTAGCAAAAAGAGCGGGAGGAGATCAACGACAACAACAATGGCTAAAAATAAAAGCACGAGAGTCTAAGAACATGACCATGGTCCAAATGACACCAAATGGAAAATACCAAATGTAAAATACCGAAGAAAATCAAGGCGTACCAATGAGACCATAGTCGAAAATCGAAAAACGAAATCATCACAACTCAAATCAATGTAGCTTATTGAGTTATGGAACATACTCTCCAATATCAACATTCTTGGTTAATTAAGTGCATGTGTCACGCCCCGCCTCCCAAAACAACGGAGGCGAAGCGTGACTAGGCCCGCTTAGGCCAAAGCTACGAAGCCCCGACCCAATAAGCGTCTGTGTGGTACCAAGGCAAAGGTACAGGTCCTTGCATGTTAGTACAGAACAATAAAAGTACAAGAAGGAAAGAATATCACAAATTTTATTCCAACATATCAAAAGTACCAAGTCTCAACGCCCGAAGGGCTACAACAGCAGAAAAGTAAATCTAATGGTGCAAGCACCCACCCGAAACTAAGAAACATAAAAGGTGCTACGCACCCAACAAAGATAATAACGCCTCTGGAATCTGCTACTAAAAGTCTCTAACTCTGATCCTCCTCGGGGTCGTACTCGGGATCGACGCCCTCTAGCTCCACATCGGCAGGCAGGTCAGTCTCCTCCACGTACTCTGGCTCAATCCCTGATGTGCAGCACCAAAAGAAGGAACTGTACGTCAGGCAAGGTCTACAAGAAAAGATTAGACCAAGCTACAAGTGTACCATTTACTTACAACATTTTACTGGTTGATTAACATGCTGAGGTTTTAACAACAGAAAAGTAAACAAGACAAGTAGTAGTCATAGCGAGTGCTATGGACTACGGGACTAGCTTACAGGTGTCAAGACAAGACGGAACACGGGAAGCCAGACACGACAAGACAAGACACAACACGAAAGGGTTCATGCCTGTTCGGTTCGAGGGGGATCAGTCCCTCTTGCCGCTTGCACGCTCAACCCTACCCCATAACCCCAAGAATCGTGACAAGACATGGGATCACTTGCTCTAGCTTGGCAAGTGCCCAATTGCTCTCAGAGCTATGTATCGGTACATGGGATCACCTGCTCTAGCTTGACAGGTGCCCAATTGCCCATCGGGCTGTGAACTAGTACAAGGGATCACTCGCTCTGGCTTGGCGAGTGCCCTATTGCCCAGCGGGCTGTGCGGACGGAAAGGAACAAGACATGACAAAACGGGAGGGGTTGTACTAGGGTGTCCACAACTCACGCACACACATGTCAATCCTATGATGTCAGAAATTGTTGTTGTTGGACTCAGATTTCGTTGTCAAATCTGAGCCATCAAAGGCGTCCCGGACGCTATCATTTCACGTCCGGTTCTCAATGATCAAGACTAACAGTTCTAGCAAAATTAAGGCCTAAACACGGCCAAAAACGCAAGTGATACACTTGCCTGTGGTGGCGAGTGCGTCGTCTCCCTGGTACGCCTCGTCCAATCGTCTCGTTGGCGGAAAAGTGTCTGAAAATCGTGACACGGCGACGGTGTCAGATCACGTTTTATTAATCCCTATTAGGGTCGTGTCTGGATTATCGGGACTATCCCATTCAATCAAAAATCATATTTTTAATATAATTAACCTAATCGACGATCTATCCTATGTGTGCATGCATAATGTCCATTTGTCAATTTCTATGTTTGTACAACGTTTTAAAGATTCACGGAAAATAAATTTAGTTTGATTAGGTTGCTGATTTTAATTAGGGTCTGATCATCTATTGTGTGGGTTACTACGAATTTAGAGATCTAACCTGGAATTGACGGTTGCACGAAGATCCGGCATCAAATCTGGAAAGGTGGAAGCTTTGCGTCGTCCGGAAATTCCCAAGCCGCGGGTAGCGCAGCGAGGAATGTTGATTGCCGGTGATGGTGAAGATCCCATCGTCTCCCGGCGTCGTTGCTGCTAGATCTGAGACGAGAACTCCGTGCTAGGGCAAAAGAAAGGAAAATGAGAGGAGAGGGAGAGCTTTGGGGAAGATGGAAGGCGCAAGGATGGAGGAATGAGCAAGGGGGAGGACGTCAGAGGTAGGGGAATAGGTTTGGGGAAGATGGAGACTGAAAACAATCAGGAGAAATGAAAGAGAAAGCCCCGTTTAAATAAGAAACGAAATGGCGGCTAACACAGAAATTAGGGTTTCGGGGTCAACTAGTCGGTCAGAGAAGGGCGGTCGACCGACTAGTTTGGGAACTAGTCGATCGGTCGTATAACTGTGACCGACTAAAACCCAAACCGTGAACAGGGGTGTTGTAAAATTTATAGAGTTAGTCGGTCTGTGAAGGCTCGTCGACCGACTAGTTTGCAACCTAGTCGGTCGGCCAGTGTTCATAGACCGACTAAAGGGTGAAAATGGTCAACAAGATATTTTGAAGGTTAGTCGGTCAGAGAAGGATACTTAACCGACTAGTTCGTCAACTAGTCGGTCAGTTTTTGTTCTTTGACCGACTAACGGTAAACAGTGACCTGATGCGAAAAATGATTTCTGTACTTAGTCGGTCTGTGAAGAAGTGTTGACCGACTAGTTCGAGAACTAGTCGGTCGGTGGTTGAACTTAGACCGACTAATCGTAAACAGTAACTCAAGGGAAAAAGCCTGATAAAAACTAGTCGGTCCATGAGGAGTTGTTGACCGACTAGATGGACATCTAGTCGGTCGGTTCCCCAACGTGAACCGGCTAATTTGCACATGAAGTCGCAAAATGAATGCGGGAAGCTTCGGGATGATTCTAATGAGTTCCAAGAGTGATCCTATACTAAGATGTGAGCGCGGAGAAGTAAAGAAAGAAGACGAACAATTGCATATATATATAAATAATATTTATCACACAAAAACCAGCCGGTACATCCTACACACCTTAAGAAAATTCCGCCCTCGGAATTTCTTTCAGAAAAGGTGAGGGTAACGCTCTCTCATCTCATCCTCTCTCTCCCAAGTGGACTCTCCAGGCGATCTGTGACGCCACATCACTCTCACCAGGTCGACTACTTTATTCCTCAACTGCTTCTGTCGACGGTCCAAAATCTGCACAGGTTGCTGGTCGTAGGTCAGGTCCGGACGGACCGTGATCTCCGAGAAATCCACCGTGTGCGACGGATCACTGACGTACCGACGTAACTAGGATACGTGGAATACGTCGTGAACCCCCACCAAAGATGGTGGCAGAGCAATGCGGTAGGCCACTGCTCCCACACGTTCCAGCACATCGAAAGGTCCGATGTACCTCGGACTCAGCTTCCCTTTCTTCCCAAAACGAATAACTCCGTGGTTCGGAGAAATCTTCAAGAAAACGTGATCTCCAGGCTGAAACTCCAACGGTCTCCTCTTGGCATCAACCCAATGCTTAAAGCGATACTGCGCAACTCTGAGCTTCTCCCTGATGTCTCTCACGACATCCATAGCTTCAACAATCATCTCTGGACCCAACAGCTCTCGATCTCCAACGTCATCCCAGCTCAGTGGCGATCGACACTTTCTCCCATATAAGGCAGCAAACGGCGCCGTGCCAATGCTCGCCTGGTAGCTGTTGTTACAAGAAAACTCCACCAAATGGAGATGGTCCTCCCAAGATCCCTTCCAGTCGAGCGTGCACGCTCACAGCATATCCTCCAGAATATGTATAGTCCTCTCGGACTGGCCGTCGGTCTGCGGGTGGTACGCCGTGCTGAAACTCAGACTCGTACCCAAATGCTCCTGCAGACTTCTCCAGAACTGAGATGTGAATCTCGTATCTCTGTCAAACACGATGCTCACGGGGACCCGTGTAAGCGTACAATCTCCTACACGTACACGGCCTACGTCACAACTAATCAAGAAGGAAAATTAAAGAGAAGTAGAAATGAAATTTTTACCTCAAGATATTTCCTCGCCAAGGCTTCCGTAGATTGGCCCACTCGAAAAGGAATGAAATGCGCAGACTTGGTCAACCGATCTACGATCACCCAGACTGCGTCGTTCTGCCTCGGGGTCCGAGGTAAACCAGTCACGAAATCCATCGTAATATGTTGCCACTTCCACTCCGAAATAGGAAGCGGTTGTAGCAACCGAGCAGTACGATGGTGCTCGGCCTTCACCTGTAGGCACACTAAACACTTGGCAACGCTCCGTGCCACACTCCTCTTCATGCCAATCCACCAGTAATTCAATCGAAGGTCCTTATACATCTTGTACCACCAGGATGTATAGAATAAGGCGAGCTATGAGCCTCACTCAAAAGCTCCTCCCGAACATCACCTGCAGGTACGCAGAGTCTGCTGCCATACCGCAGCGAACCATCCTCATGAATCACGAACTCCGCACACAGCCCAGCTTCAACCTGCCTCCTGATCCTCTGCAACTTCGGATCTCCCACCTGTGCTGCCTTGATCCGATCCACGATCGTGGACTGAATCTGCAAATTCATGAAAGTATGAACCACACCAGGTAGGACAACCTCCAAATCCATCTCCTTCAGCTCCTGCTGAATCCTCCAGTCAGCGGTATGCACCATAGCAGTGGGAAGTCTACTCAAAGCGTCCGGCACAACGTTCACCTTCCCCGGATGATACTGCAAATCTATCTCGTAGTCAGCCATGAGCTCCAACCATCGTCTCTGACGCATGTTGAGCTCCTTCTGGGTGAATATGTACTTCAAGCTCTTATGATCTGTAAAAATCTTCACACACTCCCCCAGCAAGAAATGCCTCCAAATCTTCAGCGCAAAGATCACTGCTGCCAACTCCAGATCGTGCGTCGGGTAATTCTTCTCATGAGTCATCAATTGACGAGAAGCATACGCGACTACGTGGCCATGCTGATGCAGAACGCATCCCAGGCCCTTCCCCGATGCATCACAATAAACTTCAAAGCCTCCGCTCTGATCCGGTACCGACAAAACTGGTGCCGTGGTCAACCTCGCCTTCAAGATACTGAAAGCCTCCTCACAAGCATCAGACCACAGAAACTCCTCATCCTTCCTCGTCAGCTTCGTCATCGGCTCCGTAATCCTCGAGAAATCTTTAATGAACCGCCGATAATAGCCTGCTAGGCCAAGAAAACTCCTGATGTCGGATGCTGACTGCGGAGTCGGCCAATCTCTGACTGCTCTGACCTTCTCCGGATCCACAGATATGCCATCACCAGACACCACGTGTCCCAGAAACGTGACTCTATCCAGCTAGAACTCGCACTTGCTATACTTGGCATACAACTTGTGTCGCCTCAGCGTCTCCAGCACTGTCCTCAGATGACAGCTGTGCTCTTCCTCCGACTTCGAATAAATAAGAATGTCGTCAATGAAAATAACGACAAACTTATCCAAGAAGCCGTAGAAAATCAAGTTCATGAGGTTCATGAACACAGCTGGAGCATTGGTCACACCGAATGGCATCACCACGAACTCATAGTGCCCGTACTTCGTCCGGAAAGCTGTCTTTGGAATGTCATCCTTCTTAACCTTTAACTGATGGTAACCGCTCCTCAAGTCCAACTTCGAGAAAACTCTCGAACCTCCCAGCTGATCAAATATGTCATCGATGCGCGACAGCGGATACTTGTTCTTCACGGTGACAGCATTCAATCCTCGATAATCTACGCACATCCTGCGGGACCCATCCTTCTTCTTCACGAGCAACACTGGTGCACCCCACGGTGACACACTAGGGTGGATGAAACCCTTCTGCAACAACTCATCCAACTGCTTCCGCAGCTCTTCAAGCTCTGCGGGAGCCATCCGATATAGCGCCTTCGATATCAGCTGCGCACCCGGCATCAGATCGATACCGAACTCCAAAGCTCTGTCAGGTGGCAGACCCGAGATATCCTCTGGAAAGACGTCGTCAAAGTCTCTAACAACCGCTGGTCAGTCAATCTCCATCTCCATCTGCAACGCTGCTATCACCGGCACCTTCGGCTTGGCCCAAAATCTGATGGGCCCAAGCGACTCATCTCGGCTTCAGAACTCGAACTCCGGATGACCTGGAATCCGGAAAACCACTCTCTTACTGTGACAATCGATTGAAGCGTGGAAATCTCCCAACCAATCGATGCCGAGGAAGACATCGAAATGTGGTAGATCGTGGACGATGAAATCTGCATATAGCTCATGTCCACTAACCACTAAAGGAATCGACCGACATCCCAGATTCACCGTCACTACTCCGTTCCCAGTAGTGATGTCCCAACACTTAGGAAGTGCGTGGGTAGGAATGGAGTGCTTTGTTATAAACCTCCGGGATAAGATGCACATAGATGCACCGGAGTCAAACAAAGCCAAAGCAAGGTGAGAGAACACAAGAATGGTGCCTAAGAAAACAGGGGTCTAAGGTCAAACACTACTCTAACAATCAAACAAACAGACAACACTAACTAGACTAACAACACAATACAATTATGAAATGAAAAGACTAGGTCAAGATATTACCTGCAATCACTCCATCCAGCTCCTCGGTCTCTACAGCAGTCATAGTATAGGCCGGCCTCGGGGGCTGCACTGCTCGCTGGTACATCTGCCTCTGTGGCACCAAGGGTGGTCCATGAACGGCAGGTCCTCTCTGAACCGGAGCAGGTGCCCTCATCTGTAACGGTGATGGCGCTCCAACAACAGCAGTGCGGGCTCTAGGGCAGTCCTTCGCAGCATGCGAAGCATCTCCACAAAGTAGGCACAGTCCCAGCTTCCTCCGACAGTTGGTCTGAACATGTCCGGGCTTGCCGCAGAAATGGCAGGGACCCTTGCTCTGCTGCTGCACTGGTGTTCCAGGTCTCTTGAATGGCACGGTCTGGACTGGCCTCATCATCGGCCTGGTAGGTGGCCGGTACTGCTCCATAGGGCGCTTCCCCTTATCAGCTGGAGGGTCAGGCAGAAGAGCTATGAGCTCATGATTCTTCGCAGCATCAAGCACCTCCCTCATAGTCGAGAAACTCGCCGAAGACATTGAAGCCTGAATCTTCGGACACAATCCCTGACGGAACCGCTCAGCTCGGTTCTCCTCTTTCTTCACCATGTGCAGGGCAAATCGGCTCAGCATCTCAAATTCAGCCTCATACTCATCGATCGTCATGTCCTTCTGCTTCAGATCCACAAATCTGCCCATCAGCTCTCTCCTAGCCGCCTTGGTGAAGTACTTCTCCTTGAACATGTGGCGAAAAGTCTTCCACTCCACAGGCTTCTGCAGACGCGTCTCCTCAATACGCCACCAGTTCCTCGCATTCTCCGTCAGCTGCATCTTCGCTATCTCCACTCGGGTCTCATCTGGAATCTTGGCAGCAACCAACTTCTCCTCAGTGCTCTGGATCCACTCATCGACACCCAGAGGTCCTTCTATCCCAGAGAAGGTATTCGGCTGCAGCTCGTTGAACTGCTTCACTCCTGGAGCAGCTCGCGGAGCAGGCGGAGGTGGATGTGGTGCAACAGGTGGCGCCTGAGCAGCACGCTGAGACTGCTGAACCAGCTGATGCTGAACATCCAGCATCTCCCTCATCACACCCAGAAACTGACGGAACTCTCCGCCCTGGTCCTCTGGAACTCCATCACCTAAGTTTCCCGTTCGGGTAACGCGTCGTCCGGCCATCCTATTGACAGAAAGACGAAGGTTAGACTTGTACAATGTTTGAATATTAAAAGTGAATGTCCTTACTCTTACTGTTCTGTACTTGCAGAAAGATTGGGACGTGGACCTGCATGGGCCACCACTAAAACCTGTCACGCCCCGCCTCCCAAAACAACGGAGGCGAAGCGTGACTAGGCCCGCTTAGGCCAAAGCTACGAAGCCCCGACCCAATAAGCGTCTGTGTGGTACCAAGGCAAAGGTACAGGTCCCTGCATGTTAGTACAGAACAATAAAAGTACAAGAAGGAAAGAATATCACAAATTTTATTCCAACATATCAAAAGCACCAAGTCTCAACGCCCGAAGGGCTACAACAGCAGAAAAGTAAATCTAATGGTGCAAGCACCCACCCGAAACTAAGAAACATAAAAGGTGCTACGCACCCAACAAAGATAATAACGCCTCTGGAATCTGCTACTAAAAGTCTCTAACTCTGATCCTCCTCGGGGTCGTACTCGGGATCGACGCCCTATAGCTCCACGTCGGCAGGCAGGTCAGTCTCCTCCACGTACTCTGGCTCAATCCCTGACGTACAGCACCAAAAGAAGAAACTGTACGTCAGGCAAGGTCTACAAGAAAAGATTAGACCAAGCTACAAGTGTACCATTTACTTACAACATTTTACTGGTTGATTAACATGCTGAGGTTTTAACAACAGAAAAGTAAACAAGACAAGTAGTAGTCATAGCGAGTGTTATGGACTACGGGACTAGCCTACAGGTGTCAAGACAAGACGGAACACGGGAAGCCAGACACGACAAGACAAGACACGACACGAAAGGGTTCATGCATGTTCGGTTCGAGGGGGATCAGTCCCTCTTGCCGCTTGCACGCTCAACCCTACCCCATAACCCCAAGAATCGTGACAAGACATGGGATCACTTGCTCTAGCTTGGCAAGTGCCTAATTGCTCTCAGAGCTGTGTATCGGTACATGGGATCACCTGCTCTAGCTTGACAGGTGCCCAATTGCCCATCGGGCTGTGAACTAGTACAAGGGATCACTCGCTCTGGCTTGGCGAGTGCCCTATTGCCCAGCGGGCTGTGCGGACGGAAAGGAACAAGACACGACAAAACGGGAGGGGTTGTACTAGGGTGTCCACAACTCACACACACGCATGTCAATCCTATGATGTCAGAAATTGTTGTTGTTGGACTCAGATTTCGTTGTCAAATCTGAGCCATCAAAGGCGTCCCGGACGCTATCATTTCACGTCCGGTTCTCAATGATCAAGACTAACAGTTCTAGCAAAATTAAGGCCTAAACACGGCCAAAAACGCAAGTGATACACTTGCCTGTGGTGGCGAGTGCGTCGTCTCCCTGGTACGCCTCGTCCAATCGTCTCGTTGGCGGAAAAGTGTCTGAAAATCGTGACACGGCGACGGTGTCAGATCACGTTTTATTAATCCCTATTAGGGTCGTGTCTAGATTATCGGGACTATCCCATTCAATCAAAAATCATATTTTTAATATAATTAACCTAATCGACGATCTATCCTATGTGTGCATGCATAATGTCCATTTGTCAATTTCTACATTTGTACAACGTTTTAAAGATTCACGGAAAATAAATTTAGTTTGATTAGGTTGCTGATTTTAATTAGGGTCTGATCATCTATTGTGTGGGTTACTACGAATTTAGAGATCTAATCTGGAATTGACGGTTGCACGAAGATCCGGCGTCAAATCTGGAAAGGTGGAAGCTTTGCGTCGTCCGGAAATTCCCAAGCCGCGGGTAGCGCAGCGAGGAATGTTGATTGCCGGTGATGGTGAAGATCCCAGCGTCTCCCGGCGTCGTTGCTGCTAGATCTGAGACGAGAACTCCGTGCTAGGGCAAAAGAAAGGAAAATGAGAGGAGAGGGAGAGCTTTGGGGAAGATGGAAGGCGCAAGGATGGAGGAATGAGCAAGGGGGAGGACATGAGAGGTAGGGGAATAGGTTTGGGGAAGATGGAGACTGAAAACAATCAGGAGAAATGAAAGAGAAAGCCCCGTTTAAATAAGAAACGAAACGGCGGCTAACACAGAAATTACGGTTTCGGGGTCAACTAGTCGGTCAGAGAAGGGCGGTCGACCGACTAGTTTGGGAACTAGTTGATCGGTCGTATAACTGTGACCGACTAAAACCCAAACCGTGAACAGGGGTGTTGTAAAATTTATAGAGTTAGTCGGTCTGTGAAGGCTCGTCGACCGACTAGTTTGCAACCTAGTCGGTCGGCCAGTGTTCATAGACCGACTAAAGGGTGAAAATGGTCAACAAGATATTTTGAAGGTTAGTCAGTCAGAGAAGGATACTTAACCGACTAGTTCGTCAACTAGTCGGTCGGTTTTCGTTCTTTGACCGACTAATGGTAAACAGTGACCTGATGCGAAAAATGATTTCTGTACTTAGTCGGTCTGTGAAGAAGTGTTGACCGACTAGTTCGAGAACTAGTCGGTCGGTGGTTGAACTTAGACCGACTAATCGTAAACAGTAACTCAAGGGAAAAAGCCTGACAAAAACTAGTCGGTCCCTGAGGAGTTGTTGACCGACTAGATGGACATCTAGTCGGTCGGTTCCTCAACGTGAACCGGCTAATTTGCACAGGAAGTCGCAAAATGAATGCGGGAAGCTTCGGGATGATTCTAATGAGTTCCAAGAGTGATCCTATACTAAGATGTGAGCGCGGAGAAGTAAAGAAAGAAGACGAACAATTGCATATATATATAAATAATATTTATCACACAAAAACCAGCCGTTACAGCATGGAAAACAATTCTATGTTTTCATAAAAGTAAATCTATTTAACTAAAATAATCGTCGAGCGACGAAGTCAATATCAGAGACATAAATCCAATGTGCACAAGAAACAAATGGCAACATGATGCACACATCATACAAAATTGTTATGCCAAAAATAGAGATAGAAACTTCATACAACATATGGCATACACAATTCTAATTCTAGCATGCATTCCAAAATAGATACTCACTAAATGAGTCGATAATAAGCATGGAATGCCATGAGCATAAGAAAGATAAGTACAATATCAAAAGCTCAAAACTAGCATAAAGATATGCATGAGATAGTCTAAAACATAAAGAGACATCTACATGCATTCAACACACATGGATACCAATGTAAATAGTCTACCAATGTATGCAATCAACACACAAGGATACCAAATGTATATCAAATGTAAGAATATACTTACAACATTAGGCTCCCCCTACTTTGGTGCATCACTAAAGCACCATCAACTCCATTTGACTGAACATCCTTTGCAAATCAAAGAGTTGGTAGGGTTGGTATCCCATGGTGGATTGAACCTAGAAAAACTTAATATGGAGCTAAAAATAGATTTGTTGCTCCTTCTCTTACTCTTGAGTACCTGGAGATAAAAATATCCTACCAAGGTACCCAAGGACATTGGGTCCTAAGAGATTGGACCTTTGGATGTCAAGTCCAATTGGACTTAGACTTCCCAACAAAATCATCATTATGCACGACATTCATGAAATACGAATTAATATAAGCTTGTTTTTCATGCATGCTTGTGTCCTTTGGGCCCCAAATAGTGAATGTCTTGGGAGCCCTAGTCCTATTGGGAGCATGCACATGTTGTTGATTTCTACGTGATGCATGTCGTGGATTGGCATATGGCACATGATGAAATGGTGCATGATGAAAATTGTTCATATGATAGTGTGGATGAACATATGCATGTGGAGGAACACGTGCATGAGTGTGTCTCACATGGTGTGCACGTGCTCATGGATGTGGAGCATAAAAATCATCATACATGTGAACATGTGGAGTAGGAGGTGTGTTCCTACGTGGCATGGTATACATGAAAGCATGACACTTCTTTGGAGGTCCACCCAAAGTGGGTTTCTTTTCAAATGGGGGTGTGTACCTAGCGGAAGCACCATTGGTAGATGAACTACCCATGAAGTGTTTACTCCCACTAGTTGAGGCTTCGGAAGATGGCCTAACAAAGGTCGTGACCGATTTGGATGAGTCTCCCATCTTATACCTCAAGCCAATGTGATGATTGGCCGGAAGTAAGTCATTTAGGATATTATCCAAATGGCCCTTACCTTTATTGAATTCATGAATTCGGCCTAATGTGCACTCATACTTCTCGGTGAGAGAATGCATAGAAGCATCCAAGGTGGACACTTGCGATGTGAGTGCACAAACACGTGACTTGAGATTCTTATTCTCAATACTCAAAGTTGAGTTTTGTGACGTCAAATCCGCCATCATATGTTCATTCAAATCCTCAACATGAACATGCTCAAGTTGAGATTTGAGATTTACAATCTCATTTCTCAAATTTCAACAACGGTGTCGTTGTTGATGATGATAGGCTTAGGTGAGGTTTGGAGACTAGTTAGCTCATTTTTAATCTTGCTATATCTACTAGCCAATTTAGAAAACTTAGACCAAAGTTGTTCGTTAGCTAATCTAAGTTCATCCATAGTTACCTCATCGCCTTCATCCTCGCTTTCATCCTCGCTTTCATCGGAGGAGGTCTCTTGATCATGTTCTTCTCTTCCCATGAAGCACATGTGTGCTTTCTCCACTTTTTCATCATCCGACTCTCCACTTGAGGAGTCCTCTTCGGAGTCGGTGAACGAGCCGACAAGCCCTTTCTTTTATCCTTTCTTGTACTTTCTCGACTTGTCGTACTTGGGTGCCTTCCACTTCTCCTTGTGTTTGTTGAGAGGACAATCCGGCTTGATATGTCCTGGCTTGTTGCATTTATAACACACAGGAGCGGAGGCATTAGTCGAACTAAATTTAGAATTATTCTTGAACTTACCTTTTCGGAAGAATCGGTCGAACTTCTTTGCCATCTCGGCCAAGCTTCTATGTCCAACTCATCTTCCGATTCTTCATCATCGGTAGATGTAGATGGAGCGGCCTTGAACACAATCGTCTTTTTCTTTGGCACGTCTTGCTCCAAGTAAGACTTCACCTTTTCCTGCATCTTGATCTTACTGTCCTTGCGTACCTCATAAGACAACAAGATACCCATTAGTTGTACGACATTATATTTATTCATATCATTACCTTCCTCGATGGCGAAGGTACGCTTTTTCCAACAATAAGGAAGTCCGTCAATAATCTTCGCGACTTTCTCCTTTTGGGTATAGTTCTTCCTAAGAGCTTCCAATTCGTTGGATATGTCCACGAAGCAAGCATAGTACTCCTTCATACTTTCACCCTGTTCCATGTGAAATAATTCGAACTCTTTGTTAGCAATAACGAGTTTAGAGTCCTTTACAGTACTCGTTCCTTCGTGCAATATGAGGAGTTGGTTCCATATTTGATATGCACATTCCATATTTGATATGCACTCTTACATGTGCATATCTTGTTGAAGTCTTCGGGCTCCAACGCACATTGCAAGGCATTCATGGCCTTGGCATTGTTTATCTCCGCGGCGACCTCCGCGGTAGTCCATTTCGTGAAATCTTGTTCGGTGGGCTCGACATACTCCGTCATCGTGGCTCTCCATAGTGAAGTGCTCCGGAGGAACGTTTCCATTCGGCATTTCCAGTACCCATAATTGGTACCGTTGAAGAGGGGAGGCCTCGTTGAAGAGTGTCCTTCCATCACCGAAGAAGCTCCTTCACGATTCTTGAAGTCGCTGTAGTTGTTGTTTGTCATAGCTATGAACTTGGCTCTGATACCAATTGTAGTTTGGTATCAGACTATGTAGCTTTGAACTCTGGCTCTGATACCAATTGTAATGCCCTGCGTAGCTACTGCACATGTACTAAGGGGGGTGAATAGTACTTTAAAATAATCAAGAGAGTTATTCCTAATTATTGTGCAAACACACAAACAACAAAGTGGAATAGACTACAAACAACAAGAATAGACAACACAAACAAAATGATATAACGGGTTCAGATCCACCCAAGTCTCCCCGACTTGTTTCCGGTGATCATACGTCCCAACCACCCGGATCCCCTCCGGATACTTGAGTTAAAAACCACTAACCCAAGATTTTGCACTATGAAATTCTTGTAGAAAAACCTCTACAAGACCAAATCATACACAAATGACATGTGACTCCCACAACCCGGGATCACACCCTCTCTCACAACTGAGAGACAAACTCAAATAACAAATGAGATGAAATAATGAAACACTTACCACAAAATCCTATGCCTTGGGTATACTTACCAAATTAGGGCAAGAATGGATTTTGAGGAGGAAGATGTCACCAAACCGAAGCTCCACCAATATGATCAGCGATCGAAGGCTAGGATGGAGGATGGTGACAAGAATCAAGCTCTTAGCTTGAGAGGCTCACAATGGAGAGAATCTCTCTTAAGGAATTAGGGCTCAAGAAGTTGAGGGAGAGATTCTTGTGAGAAGAGAGAGCTTTGAAATAGAGTTGAATGGCTCCTCTTTGATTTCTCTAAACCTCTAGAATATCAGCCTTTAATACTAGGAAAGAATCCCTCCAAGTATATATAGGATAGAGGAAAGAGAGAGGAAAAATCGTGGCAATAAATGCTCCAACGGCTCTATTCTGAAGCAGACTAGTCGGTCAAAGAAGGATCACTAATCGACTAGTTTATCAACTAGTCGGTCGGTGATTCAACATGAACCGACTAAGAGGATGACAGCCAATAAAGATAGTTCAGGAGAACTAGAACTAGTCGGTCTAAGAAGACTTGCCAACCTACTAGTTTCACAACTAGTCGGTCGGTGAGTGTTCTTTGACCGACTAAGAGTTGAAATATGATAGGCTGAAATCAAGCAGCACTAGTCGGTCTGAGAACAAATTCCAACCGACTAGTTTCTCAACTAGTCGGTCGACGATTGTTCTTTGACCGACTAATGATAAACAGTAGCAGGCTGTGAAATGAAAGACATAACTAGTCGGTCTAAGAAGGATTCCTAACCGACTAGTTTGATAACTAGTCGGTCGGTGAACCTTCTTGGACCGACTAACTACAAACAGTGAATGAGCTGAATTTAGCAAGGAGATCTAGTCGGTTCACGAAGGATTACCGACCGACTAGATTGCCATCTAGTCGGTTGGTTCTCCTTCTTGAACCAACTAAGATGCACTAGAAGCCGCGGAATGAAGTGTAAGGCTTCGGGAAAGTTTCTATGGGCTTCTATGATAATCCTAGCTCTAATAATGTAAGACCTACTCAAGGCTTAACATTCTACGAAAAGAAACTAGAAGACTATAAAATAAACATTGATGAACCGTCTTCAAAAGCTTCAATCCGAATCTCTCGACTTCAATAAAGGTCCTTGAGCTTCAACGAAGCTTCAGGCACACGATCACGTGCTTTGAAAAGTCTTGAGACGTCGCTTTTGATATATGTAGACTTTTGGCGACGATCTCCATAACTGCGCTCACATAGTGTTAGTTCACGATATTTATGTTTGCTCATCATCAAAACCAAATCCGGGGAATCAATACTCAACAGCCCCTTCATCATGGGTAATGTTGGGGGATAAGGCCCCCAAGCTAGAGCTCGTTCCTATCTTCTTCTTGGCTGGTGACACCGATCTTCTATTCGGTGGAGCTTTCTTTGGTTTCTTGGCCGTTGAGAGCTTGCAAAGCTCCCGTATCCTCGCGACATCAGCGTCGCCTTTATCTCGGCTGTGGAGCTATCTGGAGGGTCCTCTAACTTCTCTTCTTCACCCGAAGCTTGCCCTTCTTCGAAGCCATCGTCATGGAGAGCGCCAATAGAGTGGGGGATTGCTTCTTCAATCACCTCATCGAGGAGATCCACATAGTCCAACTCCTCGTGATAGGGCATATGCTTCATGGCTTTGGGTATGTGGAGCTCAACTTCGATGTTCCCGACATTCAAGGATAGAGTTCCTTCCCACACGTCGACGATAACACCGGCGGTTGCGAGGAACGGGCGTCCAAGTATGAGCAAAGTGTCGCCCTCTTCCTTGATGTCCATGATGAAAAAATCACAAGGTAAGCATATCCCTCCCAAAACTTGAAGTGGAATGTTCTCTGCGATCCCTACCGGCCTAGTAATCCGACCGTCCGCAAGTTGAATTCTCATGTCGGTCGGCTTCAAGTCGGTGCCCGTGTTCAATTTCCAGAACATGCTAAGGGGCATAAGGCTCACACTCGCGCCCAAGTCAACTAAAGCTTTTTGCAATGGGAAGCCTCCTAGTGTGCAAGGGATGCGGAAACTCCCGGGATCCTTGAATTTCACGGGCTCCTTCTCCTTCCGGGTAAACCAAGTTCCTTGTTCCGCAAGCATGATTTTATCCTTCCTTTTCTTTCCCGATATCAAGTCCTTCAAGAACTTAGCGTAAGACAGGATCTCCACTATTGCATCTAAGAAAGGAATATTGAGGCTTACTCCCCTCAAATATTCAAGGAACTTGGCGAGCCTTTTCTCTATCTTGGCTCTAGCTAGCCGTTGTGGAAACGGCACCGGCGGCATGTAGCGGCGCTCATCAATTGGCTCCACCACTTTAGAATTTCCTCCTCCAATCGGCTCCTTTTGGCTCTCCTCCTCAATTGCCGGCTCTTTTTCTTCCAAAATCTCTACCACTGGTTGCTTGTTTTGGGTCATGGCGGGAGTGGTATCCTTCCCGCCCCTTGTTGTAACCGCCACCACCGCATTGATGTGTCCGGTGTTGCTCCATGGATTGGGCTCGGGTTGAGCCGGCAATTGTTGGGCATTCTTGTTGAGCAACGCAAGTTGCTCTCCGAGTTGAGCGACGACGGTATTTAGTGAATCTTGTCCCGCCGCCAACTTAGCGTTGATCTTTCTTTGCTCCACCATGAATTCCTCCACCCTAGCTTCATGGTCCGATCGTGGTTGAGCTTGAGGTAGGTTGGGAGCTCTCCAATCTTGATTGTAACCGGGCGGTCTATACGGTCCCGCTTGTTACCTAGGCGGGTAATTTTATTGCGGTGGCCCCCTTGGTTGGTACTGAGGTTGTGGTGGTGAAGGTCGAGCTTGAGGAAGTTGTTGTGGCAGGGGGTTCAAAGCACCATCATTGTTTGCATATGAAAAGCCCGGATGGTTTCTAGCGGCCGGGTTGGCCCAATATCCGGAGTTTCCCGCAACATATTGCACTTGTTCCAAGGCCCCCTCTCCATTTTCGCCTCCTACATACATGACTTGAGATTGGTCTTGCCAATCACTCATATTGCTTATCGGCGTAGATGTAGAGGGTGCTCCATGTGGCTCGGTGATATACTTCTCCAATCTCTCCACTACCTTGTGGAGAGAGTCGAATTTGTTTGAAAGCTCTGCTACGGCCTTGGCCTCATATATGCTAGTGGGCTTCAAGGAGGAAGAAGAATGACCTCGCTCGTCACCCCATTGTTGGTTATTAGAGGCCATCTCCTCTAACAAGGCCGTAGCTTCATCTGGGGTCTTTGATAATATGGCTCTATTGGCGGTTGCGTCTATAATTTGCTTCGTGCCCGGTTGGAGTCCATTGTAAAAACTGTGAACAAGCTCCCAATCTTTTATACTCTGATGGGGGCATTGATGCTGTAAATCCTTGAAGCGCTCACATGCCTCATAGAGGGTCTCCTGCGGTCCTTGCTTGAAGGACATGAGAGCACTCCGTATTTTCACCGTCTTGGATGGCGGGTAGAATTTGTCGACGAAGGCGCTAGCCAACTCATCCCAAGTGGTGAATTTACCTTCTGCATGCGTCCTCAACCAATATAAAGCTTTGTCTTTGAGTGTAAAGGGGAAGAGTCGTCGTCGGATTGCATCAACGGAGACGTCCGGCATTTTGAAGGTGGCGCATTTGGACAAGAAAAGCTGGAGGTGATAATGCTGATTCTCATGGGAGTTCCCATAAAACTGGTCTTGTTGCATCAATACTACCAATCCCGTCTTTAGCTCAAAATTCTTGTCCGCCGCCAACTCCGGCATAGCGATGGAAGAGGTAGTGGAGGAAGTCTTAGGCCTAAGCCTATCTCTGATGGATATGATCCTCGCCATACGTGCCGCTAGCTCCTCCGGTGTCTCCGCACGGTTCTTACAATTATCCTCTATAGCGTGCCTTCTCTCAGCTCTGATCCTCCTCTCGGTACGTTCGATCTCCGGATCAAATATAATATCCTCTGGATCCGCCGTCGATCTCGTGTTCATGCAAAGAGAAACAAAGTTTCAAAGGAATTGTTAGCATGATAGAAGGGTAATAAAAATAAAAATAATAATAAAGTAAAAAGAAATAGCTAAGTAGGTAGAATCAAACACTGTCGCCTCCCCGATAACGGCGCCAAAAACTTGATCGCGCCCCGGATGCACACGCACCTGAGAACAAGCGACTCATAATCTTACCGCAAGCGCACAGTGTAGCGGCAAGCGGGTATCAAACTCAGGGAGGACCAATGACCGTGTCTCCTTCTAATCACCTAGCTATCAAAATGGTTGAGAATAGTTTCTGATATAATGGTCGCAATTGTTCAAATGTCGATGGAAATATCAATAAAATAAAACGCCTAGGGATAGGGAATCCCTGCTACGGACCGTATCTCATCGTTGTGATTCGTAGGTTTCATCATTGCTAGACTTGAATCTTAGGTGAACTAGTCGCAACTAAATGTAGAACCGAGCTCACGCTCTCGCGCTATTGCCGGTCTATAGCAAACCTAGGGTAGGGCCCAATCTCTTGCAAACCCTAACCTAAGCTGCTAGCGTGAAGAACGACATCATCGTTCAATCGTATCTCGAGCCCACTCTCGTGCAAACTCGAGCTACGACCTAGGTTGAGATAGTTCCTACCCGTCCAATCTCTTGCAAACGGGTATTGGTATAGAATCACGATTGAAAACCCTAGCTTTGGTCCAATCTCTTGCAAACCAATCCTAGAGGAGTCCAATCGTAAATCTAAATCGAATTTCTAGGGCTTCCTATCAATTGGGACCCAATCTCTTGCAAATCCCAATCGATATGAATCCCTAGCTTTCCGTAATTAATCAATCCCAACCTAACCCTAATCAATTCTAGCAAGAATTTTATCAATTCATCACAATTTAGAAATGGGGTCTATAGGGTTCATCCCTACGCCCTAAGACGATAAAACTACTCACTAATCGTCATGTAATTCATAAGAAAATCAATAACAAAATCAACACAATTCATTGCAATAGAGAAATTATCAACAAAAATAGGGTTTTTGATAAGAAGAGAGACAAACCAATGAGAATCCAATAGCATCCAACAAAAGTAGCCTTATTAATCTCTCCAAAAAAACTAAATCTAATGATCTAAAAGGCTCTCAAAAAGGCTGCCAAAAAGTATCAAAAAGAGTCCCTAACTAGGGCAAAAACTGGGTTTAAATACCCTTCAAAATCGCCCAGAAAATCGTGACCAAAATGCCCCTGCGCAGCCCAGAAATCACACTTTACACAGCAGGTGGAGCGGCTCACTCGGCCGAGTGACAAATGTCACTCGGCCGAGTGACAGACCATGTACATTTCTAGTAAGTCGGAGATTTTCGGGGGTCTGTCTTCGGAGGTGACTCGGCCGAGTGGCTTTACACACTCGGCCGAGTGGCATTCCATGCTTGGCCGAGTGGATTCCTCAGATCGACTGTAAAAACCCGGTAAGTCGACCTCTTTTTGGATGGATTTTCCCGTGCCACTCGGGCGAGGGGATATTCAAACTCGGCCGAGTGGTCTATCATCACTCGGCCAAGTGCACGCCGATATTCTTCTGTTGTGCGTGTCCGGTCTGGTCGGCCGAGTGGTCTTCTCTGCTCGGCCGAGTGAGTGCCTCACTCGGCCGAGTGACATGCTGTAGATGCCCAACCTTCATCATTTCGCTTTCTCGTCGCTCCTACGAAGTTCTTTCTTCTTCCACTCGTCTTCCATCGCCGAATAGCCCTCAAAAGAGCCTTGGGTGACACTCCGGAGTGGGTGCAAATCCTCTTGATCTCAAAATCACTCCGAATCGCTCCATATCTCTTGAAATACGACAAAAACAAGAAATCATGAAAAGCATCGCAATATTGTCGAATAATCGTGAAAAACGCGATATAAGCGATCAAAGTGGCATGCAAACATGCAGAAAAAGGGTGTAAAATATGGAGTGATCAGAATACGCAGCAAGAGAATTCATCATTTCTTGACATCGTTAGAACACCCACACCAATGTCTCCAATACTTTGGTCATGGGGGTGACTACGAACGGTTGGGTAAGCTTTGGGAATCCCTGCATCACTTGGAACATCATCACCAATCTCATTAGTATTGTTAGTCTCAATAATAGAATCATTAATTTTAACATTACTAAAAGAATCACATAAAACATCTACGCTATCATCAACAACATGAGGAAAATCAAAATCTTCATAAAATGATACGTGTAGTGATTCCTCGATCGTTGAAGAGGTTTTGTTGTATATCCGGTAGGCTTTGCTACGTGTGGAATATCCAACAAAAATTCCTTCATCGGATCTTGGCTTAAATTTATCTAAGTTACCAAAAGTGTTCTTTATAAAATATTTTGAACCAAAAACACGAAAATATTTAACTTGTGGCTTTTTATCATAAAATAACTCAAAACAAGTTTTGTTTGTTCGGCGTCTCACTAGGATCCTATTAAGTACATATCATGTCGTGTGCACCGCCTCGACCCAAAATTGTAGTCCAAGATGACTATCATGGAGTATGGTACGGGTACACTCAATTAGGGTCCTATTCTTTCTCTTTACAACACCATTTTGTGGTGGTGCACGAAGAAAAGAAAAATTGTGAGTAATCTCGTTTTCATCACAAAATTTTGTGAAAGATTCATTCTCAAATTCTTCTCCATGATCACTACGAATAGTGATAATGGTGGATCCTAAGAAATTTTGAATCTTCTTTGCAAATATGGTAAACTCTTCAAAAGCTGTATTCTTATTGGTTAAAAATGAAACCCAAGTAAATCTAGAGAAGTCGTCAACGACAACTAATCCATAATGAGTATTACCTAAAGAGGCGGTTATAGTTGGCCCAAATAAATCTAGATGAAATAATTCTAGGGGCCTCTTAGAAGTTATGCCTTCTTTAAGTTTGAAAGATAATTTACTAAGTTTACCTCTTTGACAAGAATCACAAAAGTTTTTCTTACTAAAAACAATTTTCGGAAAACCTTTTACTAGATCATGCATAGCTAACTTATATAAGTGCTTAAAATGAACATGACCAAAACGGCGATGCTATAATAGTTGTTCATTTGTATTAGCAACCAAGCAATGTTCTATGGTTTTAGGCATGCTTAAATAATAAATTTTTATGCCTAATACCGGTAAATAAAACATGTGAATCAAAATCTACAATTTTACACATACCCTCTACAAAGTTAACCTTGTAACCCTTGCACAAAGTTGACTAATGGAGATAAGGTTATGACATAAACCACTAACTAAATATATATTTGTAATAAGTGGTTTGGAAGGATTATCGACTTTACCTACTCTAATATGGTTCCCTTTTGATTACCTCCAAAAGTGACCGTTGCACCATCCTTGATGCTAATCACTTCAGAGAGTAGTGTGGGATCTCCCGTCATGTGTTTGGAGCAACCACTATCGAGTATCCATCCTTTTCATTTAGAGCCAATACGACTTTTATTGCTCTCTTTCTTTTTCTTGGGTACCTACATAATATACCATAAGCTCATGGTACCCAATTTTTTTTGGGTCCAGTTGATTAGCCCTTTGGAAGCCAAGTCCAAGTAGACTTTTGTTTCCCAACATAATTACCACTATTTATTACATCTTTAAAATAGGAATCAACATAATCATTCGTATCATTTAAGCTAGTGTTCTTAGGACCCCAAATTGTGTATGTTTTGGGTGTCCTTTTCCTAGTTGCATGCATAATTGATTGATTTCTATGTGGTGCGTGCTTCCTAGGAACATGCGTTCTAGCATATGAAGGTGGAGGTGGATACGCATTGGACATATATGAGTTGTATGCAAACTTAGGAACATGCATGTTATATGCAATATATGGAGCATGCATAACATGAGCTGGATGTGCATACATGGAAGAGTGATGCGTATAAGCATATGAGCGTGTAGGGGCACGTGCATGAATATTTCTCATGCGTGGATTTGCACATGTCGTGGGTGTGGAACATAAAAAGTGTCATGAGTGTCCACTTGTGAAGTAGGAGATTTCTTACGTGGATGAAGGTTGGTGTATATATAAGCATGGCCTCTCTTTTGGTTTCCACCCTTAATGGGTTTCTTGCCAAAAGGAAGAGATTGTGAAGTGGTGGCTTTTTGGTAGGTTTGCTACTAATAGTGTTTTTGACACCACTTGTGGATATACCGGAGGATGGCCTCACAAAATCTATTGTAACACCACTATATGAGGTGCGAGAATTGGATACATTTGCTTCCACATAACCAAGACCAACACGATGTGTGGCCAGAAATTGCTTTGAGAGAAATTCATCCAATTGTCCTTTCCCTTTGTTAAATCTCATAACTCGGGAGGACATGAGCTCATATTTCTCCTTAAGAGAAGAAATATTGGTATCCATGGTGGACACCCGTGTTTTGAGCTCGTGCACTTAGGTTTTAAGAGGATCATTCTATATGCCCAATTGTGTGTTTTGTAAAGCTAGATCACTATTATCCTTATGATACGTTTGATCTAGTTGAGATTTGAGGAATTCACCTCATTTCTCAATATGCCATTTGAGAAACCAAAGAGGCTTTCTCAAGTGTTAGTGTATGAACAATGGTGTCATTGTTGATAATGTACGGTATGGATGGTTTGCTAGCATTTAATTTCTTTAAACTAGTATATCTAAGCATAAGAGATTGATACTTAGAAAATAGTTCGTCATTAGCTATACGAAGTTCATCCATTGTTACCGCGGGTTCATCGATGTCTATATCACTATTATCGGAGAGTGGATCTTCCCGGGTCATGAAACACATATGGGTGCTTTCACCCTTCTCATCCTCGAATTTTCTTGAGGAATCTCCACTTGAATCATCAAACATACCGACAAGTCCTTTCTTCATATCCTTCTTGTATTTTTCGGACTTGCGGTACTTTGGAGCTTTCCACTTCTCTTGGTTTCGGAGCATTGTGCAATCCTTCTTGATGTACCCTGGCTTGTTACAGTTAAAACAAAAAGATGAAAAGTTATTAGTGGAATCAAATTTATTCTTGGAGGGAAATTTACCTTTGCGAAAGAAGCGTTGAAACTTCTTCGCCATTTGAGCCATTTCCTCCAAGTCCATCTCTTTCTCTGATTCTTCACTGTCGGAGGATGAAGAATTAGCCTGGAATGCTAATGCTTTCTTCTTAGCCTCTGTTAGGTTCATCATAGCTCAAATCTTCAATCGGTTCTCTCGTCTTACTTCGTAAGACATGTGAGTACCGATAAGATTTACCACGTTGTAGTTCTTCATGTCATTGACCTCCTCAATGGCAATATCTCTTCTTTTTCATTTGAAGGTCATTCCCATTATAATCTTTCTTATCTTATCTTGTTGGGAGTAGACTTGCCCAAGAGCTTCAAGTTCATTGGTGATGTCGATGAAACGTATGTACATCGTTGCTATGCTCTCATTTTCCTGCATGTTAAACATATCGAAATTTTGTACAGCAATATATAGTTTAGACAATTTTATCTTATGCGTTCCCTCGTGTGTAACGAATAGATGGTTTCAAATTTGATATGCACTCTTACATGCGCAGATCTTGTTGAACTCATCCGGATCCAATGCACAATGAAGAGCATTCATTGCTTTGGCATTGTTCACTTCGACAGACTTCTCGGAGGGCGTCCATTTGTCGAAATCCTCTTCGGAGGGTTTAACATATTCCTTGTGGAGGGTTCTCCAAAGAGAAGCACTCCTCAGAAACATCTCCATCCGACATTTTCAATAGTCGAAATTCATGCCATTGAAACGCGGAGGACAAACTGTTGATTGTCCTTCGAAGACGGTGGACGCAACATCACGGTCGTGATTGTTGTACGAAGTCGGTGGAGGTTGTTGTTGTTGGATGCCATAGCTATAAACCAATTCTTTGATACCAATTGTAAGGTCACTGGCTATGAGGAGAACACTAGAAGGGGGGTTGAATAGTGTTTATACAATTTAAAATGATAATTACACCAAATTATATTCCTAACCAACAAATAATGCGGAATGTAAATAAACCCTAAAATGAAACAATGCTAACACAAGGAAGTTCAACGGTTCGTATTACCCAAGTCACTTTCCGACTTGTTCCCAGTAATCCTACGTCACTTCTACCCAGATACCATAAGATACTTGAGTTAGAACCCTAACTTGAGGTTTCCTTTAAACCCACTTGTAGCAATCCTACAAATGAAATCGAAATACACTTGATGTCCTTGACTCCCACAACTTGGGAGCAAGCAAAACACTCTCACAAACCGAGAGTTAATCTAATAACAAAAGTTATGAAATATTGAAATGACAACACTTGCAATCATCTATGCCTTGAAGTAGAACTTGAGCAAGTATGTTGTGTGTTGAATGTCTCCTTTGAAGGAGAGAAAAGTACTTTGTCTTGTCACCACCAATTACCTAGAAGATATCTCTTTGATTCTAGGTTGGAGAGCAAGAGAAGAAAAGATTGGAATTTTAGGGCATTAGGATTTGAGAGCTTGAAGATGAAAGCTTAGGGTTTCAATAGATGAGTGAGTCAAGTTGGGTGGTAACCTCTAAATGGAACAGTAGAGGCTGCCTTTATAGGTTTCTTAAACCCCTCAAACTGAATCCCCAAAAACCCATTTGAAATCCGTGGAGAAAAAGCCAACGGATAGAATTTACGGAGTCGACTATAACGACTGGTTTTCATGTATTTGGATTATCTATATTATATGTATGTTTTGGTGGATTTTCTCCTTATATGTGGTTTCCATCTCCATAGCTTTCGTGTTCGTTTGTTTCATTGTGATTTTCTAGTTTCTTTCTTAATCGTTGAGTTTAGGAGTAAGTCATTCGTGATGAGCTTCATATCGCTCATATCTTAGGGATAGGTTGATCTTGGAAGCCGTAGGAATCTTTCTAGAGCTTCGCGCTTCGATTCGAGACTTTTGTGCACTTTAGTTGGTTCAAGAAGGGGAACCAACCGACTAGATTTCAATCTAGTCGGTCAGGAACTCTTCTCAAACCGACTAGTTCATTAAATCAAAAATTCAGGAGTTACTGTTTGCTCTTAGTCGGTCTAAGAACAACCACCGACCGACTAGATTGAAACTAGTCGGTCAGAAATTGCTCTCAGACCGACTAGTTCCTTTGATAAATTTCACCTAAGTTACTGTTTATCGTTAGTCGGTCTAAGAACATCTTTCGACCAACTAGGTTGCAAACTAGTCAGTCAGCCATTGTTCTTTAACCGACTAAATCTAAGTTCATTTTTCATCAGGTGTTACTGTTTGTTTTTAGTCGGTCACAGTTGGTCGACCGACCGACTAGTTCTCGAACTAGTCGGTCAACAACTCTTCTTTGACCGACTAATCGGCCCTGTAAACCTAGGGTTTGCCCAGCCGCCGCACGATTTTCTATGTAAGCATCCGATCGTTTCTCTTTCTTTCTTTCACTCTTCTTGGCTATTTCCTTTCCCCTTGGAGCTCTGATCTTCCCCAACACTCTCCAAGCCATTCCTTCATCCCCGGAGCCCCCTCTCACCCTCATTTGGGTCGGCCACCTTCCCTTAGGCCGCCGGCCAACCCCAAAACCCCCAAATCCCAATTTCTCCAGATTTTCCCCCATTTCCAGATCTGAGCCGTAGTTCTCCGGATCGTTCTTCCGCTATGATACGGTAGTAAATCGATACTTTAATATTCTCATAACCCACATGGTGATTTTTGTTAAACCCTAATAAAAATGGATATTAGAGTTATTGTTCTGATATTGTTTTCCCATGGCAGCGATCTCATCTCCGTAGTTAACACTTTTGTGACATGCCTCGTTGATCGTCATCCTTGGTGCCAGGCAAGTGAAACTTGCCACTTAGGGTTTTAGGCCATGCCTTAGGCCATTTGCTTGTTGTAGGCGTAAAAGAGACTAGGCGACGAAATGATACTCGCCTAGGCGCAATTTCAGGAACTAGCTTGACAACGAAGCTAGATCCGACTACTTTTAATTATTTGCACTTGTTGTCATCCATGCATCTTATCTGCCATGTTTAAATTCAACTAACGGTACGTGAATTATTATGTGAATGTTGCAATCGTAGCACACGCTACATTACTTGTACTACTTGATCCGGCTAGGCACCTGCTATGCGAGCATAACCCTACGCCATACGTGTTAAAAACACTTCCTGGCTCATGATCCAGAAGCGATCATTACGTGTTCGGGGGTAATGCCCTGGCTCGATACACGTGGAGGGGTAGGAATAAGCGATCACCTGAGTTTACGAGTTGGCCTGATCCGCCACTCTAGCAAGAAGACGTAATCTCTGTGCACGACGTGTTTACTTGACGTGATTTACTTGACTTGTACTCGTCCGTGTTTATACTTGTAAAACTTGTCATCCTTGCCATACTTGCTTCTTGTTACTTGTTACTTGTTACTTGCACCTTACCCTATTTGTTACTCACATACTAAACTTGTCATGCTATGCATCATACTTTAACTGCTAGGTTGTTAGTTTACCTTCCTTTCAGTTTCCTTGCCCAAGTCTTTTAGACTTGCTGACATGTGCCCATTACTCTTTTGGGTGACACAAGTTAGATCCCGAGCCTGAGGTTGCTGCTGAGGACGTGGTGTTCGCTGACGCTGAGTCAGAGCCCGCGTTCATTGGGGAGTTTGAGGACACGGGAGATCAGTCGTAGAGACTGTTGTGTTGTTGTTTAGACTGCTTTAGGTGTCAATGCGTAGCACCTATACTTTGTTTGTGTTGGCTTTTGTTGGCCATGTTTTGGGCCTAGACTCTTTCTTTCGCCTGGTGGCTTTTCTGTGATGTTGAATATTATGTTGGATATGGACGACATAAATACACCCATGAGGGGATGTATGAGGGTATACGGACCTCAGATGTCGCGTGCACGAAGGCGTGCGCAAAGGGAACCTTTTCTCGTGTGAAAAGGACCACTCAATAAGTGGAAAAAGACATTCGATAAGTGGAAAAGGCCACTTTATAAGTGCAAAATGGCACTTGATAAGTGGATAAAGAAGAAGATAAATGAATGTGCTAATATAGGCTAATAAGCTTATATTTAGTTATTTCCTACAATAACTACCCCTAAAGCCTATAAATAGGACCCAAGGGTAAGGCATTCATACACACTTTCCATGCCATAAGTTTGCATAAGGCATCCTTATGTTCTTCTTCTCCCTTCCATTAAAATCTTCTTCTAGTTAGAGATTTAGGCGGTGAAACTCTGCTTCGATCCTCCGTGACGAAGTATCGACCGTTGTGGCGAATCCGAGGGCGAAGTTCCGAGATTACGGTGCCGCGTACGCAAGCGTAAGTCTCGACTTCATTTATCGATCCTAACGTTGTTTTGACAGGATCCAACATTGGTATCAGAGCCATACGGGTTCGCCCCGGTCAAACCGCCGCCCCGTCAAACCGATGAACGAGGCGTTGTCTTTTTCACGAATGGGTATCCTACCATTACAGATATGGTAGGAACGCTTCGTGACGGAGAGAACGCAGCGGTTGTTCTTTTCACGTTAGGGTCTCCTACCATTACGTATATGGTAGGAACTCTCCGTGACGGGAAGAACCGACCGTTCATATCGTCAAGCTCGCTCTCTTCATGGATGCTGAGTCTCCATTCATAGGGAATGTGAACTCTCTTCATGTGGAGCGTGTAGTTTGCGAATTTTAAAGTATGTTAATTTTTCATTTTGGCACACGGCCATTAGAGAATAACTACTTTCTCGACGAAAGGGTGCTTCATCGACGAACGGGTGCTTCATCGAGGAAGAAGATGGTAGTTATTCCCATCGGGGAAGATAACTTTTGGTGCATGATCACCATGGCCAAATGGGCTATGGAGGCAACGCATCCCCCCTCCCCATGCGGAGGGGGTTGGCTACGGCCAATAACCACCACGGCCACCCCTCCGGCGGGGTGTGCGGCAACCCCATACAAGGGGGTGGCCGGCCATGGCCATGGCCAAGGGGCCCTGGCCGCGGCCAAGCCAGGGCCAGAGAGCCCTGGCCGCGGCCAGGCCAGGGCCTGGCCGGCCCTGGCAGAGGCCAGGGCCAGGCCCTGGCCGGCCTCTGGGCCGGCCTCGGCCAAGGCAGAGGCCCTGGCCGAGGGGCCAGGGCCCCTGGCTGGCCAGGGCAGAGGCCCTTGGCCGGCCCTTGGCCAGCCCCGGCCAGGGCAGAGGCCCTGGCCAAGGGGGTGCCAAATAACTGATTGGTCAGTATTGGTCGACCAATTCGGGATTATTGGTCGACCAATTTAGCCAGAGGCCTTGACAATGGTTTCGGCCCCGGCAACCTACAAGCCTAGCCCATACGGGGCCGACGGCAGTCGTCTGCGGCAAAATTCTCCAATAAGGGGGAAACGCATGGATCCATACGGGAGCCGACGACGATAGTTTGCAGAATAATCCCCAAAAGGGGGATCCGACCTTGGCACGGCTACGACTCATCCTGGTAAATGGCATGAAGTGCCGGATATTTCACTAGTATCATAAGGGTACTAAGTTGAAATATACATTTTTTGAAAAATACGTTTTCTAACATTTTGAAAAATACGTTTTCTAACGTTTTGAAAAATACGTTTTCAAAAACGCTTTTCAGCTGCAAAGTACTATAAGAGTACTTTTATTTGATAAAGTGATGGGGAAATACTGAAAGTTACTCTAGATGGTGATTGGAAACGTAGTGACCTTTCCGATTCTAGGGTAACATCTTCAGTATTTTTCGAAAGTAACTTATCAAATTATAAATGTCGTTCCAAGTGGGAGTTGAAATTAGAACTATCCAAATGGGATATTCTATTATCACTTCAAATGGGAATTATATTTTAAGAATTTTTCAATGCAATGTTTTTTGATCAAACCTTCGGTTTTTGTGTCTTTTGCAGCATTTTAAAAGTAAAATGTCTTCCGCTTCAAAGAATATCGTCGCTGAGTTAAACAGAGGTGAAAAACTCAACGACGATAATTACAAACTTTGGTCCATCAAGATACAATACGTTTTAGAGGAGCAAGAAGTGCTCGAAACTCTAAAGAACGTAATGATTGAACCCGAGTTGGGCACCACGGCCCAATACAGATGAGATAAGGAAGCTTTTGATGCTTGGTCTCGGAAGAATAAGATAGCACGCATTACGTTATTGAGCAGTATGGCCGATGACATAATGCGCATCTTCCGAGAGCATGACCTATCCATGGACATATGGTCCAAGCTAGAGGAGAAGTTTGGTGGCACATCGGTGTCCAAACTTCGCGCCTTAACTATAAGATTTGATTCATACAAGAAACATCCAGATCATTCCATGGGGAAACATCTGTGACACATGGCAAATCAAATCTCAGAGTTAAAGGACGCAGGTCATGTGCTCACTGATGAGCAACAAATCCAAGCAGTCATATGTTCCCTACCAAATGGATGGGACCAAATGAAGATGCATCTCACTCACAATGAGAGCATCAAGACCTTCAGCGATGTTTCCAATACCTCGAATTAGAGGAAGAGTGGCTTGCGGCTGCCAAGCCTAGTGCAGAAGTGCACATGGTTGCTAATTCCTCACACGGGCGAAAGAAACAGAAAGATCGTTCGAAGTCTAATAATGAACGTAATAAGCAACCTGAGTCTACCAAGAAACCCAAACATAAGGGTGGGCACAAGAAATGGCACAAGAAGAAAGACTTGAAGAGGATCAAGTGCTTCAAGTGCAACAAGCTCGGTCACTATGCTCGTTCGTGTACGAGTGGAGGCGACGAGGTAACTTGTAAATATACTAGTTACATATATGTTTCTAGTTCAATATTTCTTGTGGAATCTAATCCATTTTGGATAATTGATTCAGGTGCCACCGACCACATATCAAGGGACAGACGGTCCTTCGTGGAGTATCACCGGATACCCCAAGGAACGAAGTGGATCTATGTAGGAAACAACACACGTGTTGAAGTGAAAGGCGTTGGGACTTGCAAGCTAGTCATGGACAACGGCCGCACTCTCCTACTTCATGATGTCCTCTTCGCTCCAGATATTCGAAGGAATATAATTTCTGTGGTCGTGTTAATGGGTCTTGGCTATAACTGGTTTTTTCATGATTATAATGTGGACTTAAGTTGTAATAATACTCTTATTAGTACTGGGTTTGTATTTAAAGGATTTATTGTAATGAGTACAATGTATGATTCCTCGTGTAATGAAAATTTCCTTATTGCAAATTCTAAGACTTATGAGTCTGATGTGATTTGTTGGCACGCAAGGCTTGGTCATATTGGACCAACGCGTATGGATAGACTTGCCAAACGTGGCCTTCTATCCAATGTTTCAAAGGTTGAAATGTCGACCTGCGAACATTGCCTAGTGGGGAAATCTTGTCGCAAGCCGTTTGGAACCGGCACAAGGGCCGAGGTTCTATTACAGCTTATCCATTCAGACATATGTGGTCCGATGAATGTCAAGACAAGACGCGGGAAGTCCTATTTCATCACTTTTATTGATGATTTCACCCGATTCGGACATATCTATTTGATATCCCACAAAAGTGAAGCATTGGCTTGCTTTAAAAACTATATGAGTTTAGTGGAGAATCAATTAGATCGCAAGATTAAGGTCTTGCGAACCGATAGGGGCGGTGAATATCAATTAACAAGTTTTAAGGAACTTTGTGATGAAAAAGGCATAGTACATCAGGTAACTATGCCTTATACTCCTCAACAAAACGGTGTTGCAGAAAGGAGAAATAGGACTTTAATGGAAATGGTCCGTTCAATGATGACGCATGCTAACTTGCCAATCACCTTTTGGGGTGATGCATTATTGACGGCCGCTTTCATTTTAAACCACGTACCCTCGAAATCAGTTAGCTCCACTCCTAACTGTAAGAGCTGAGATGTGTTTACGAAGGCGATCCCCAGAGAGCTGAGATGGTAGCGGATCCGCTTACGAAGGCGATCCCCAGAGATGTGTTTTACAAACACTCATCATCACAAGGATTGCGTAAGAGCTGAGTTGTACCAATATAAATTCCCATGTCTGTAAATGATCAAATTTAATAAAAGAATAAGTTCTTTTTCAAACATTGCATATGAATTTTTTGAGAAATGTTTGTGTACATTTTTGAAATCTCAGCTATACTTTCTAGTATGTCGGACAGATTGAGGTTGGCTCTCTCACATGAGCAACCGCCTTATTCTATCAGACGGATAGAATAGAGATGAGACCTGTTTAAAGTCAAAATCATCAGACGGATGATTTAGAGTCATGATTTAAACAAAATGGTCACATGAAGATCTGCATCATATGGATGCTTACAGAAGATCTAAGAGGATTTTGAAATCCTATCTGTCTAAATGCGGGATGTGAGTCCAAAGGATTATTTGAGTAGAATAAGTGACTCAAAGTCAGACATTGTGGTGTCTGATCATCATCCTTACAACATCATTGAGACATACACTCCCTGGGAAAGGAGCGATGTTGTAATACGTATTCATACTACGTATGCATTTTTGACCATTGGGTTAAAATAGTAAATAAGTTTACTATTATGTGAGACCCAAAGACCACATGGGTCTTAATTCATTACCCTTATGGACTCTAATTGGTTCCTTTAGATTTGACCGGGTGATTGCTATCTTAGCATGTTACTTATGGACTATGATTAATTCGGTCCGGCGGGGCATGTTAGAAAAGAAAGTCAAGTCAAGATCGAAAGGATCGCAAGAAGAGGAAGATTAATTTCGCATTCACATTTGGACTTTAAAGATTCAAAGCTGGCCAGCCAATTGCAATCCAGATGGAATTCAATTGTTGAATATAAAGTATAAGAAATGTGAAGAAATAATCTAGGGTAAAGCATGTGTTGATCTACTCAACTTTGCACCTCGAGAAGTGTTGTGTATCTCTAACAAGTGCACAACAGCGGACTCTATGCGCATGACGTTCACACGGCCTATTTCTCGGTATGATAAACAGAAGAGTTAGAGGAAAATAAGTTTCCTTACAATCCCCTCAAGTGTGAGTGGGAGATGTTGGATATGGACGACATAATACACCCATGAGGGAATGTATGAGGGTATACGGACCTCAGATGTCGCGTGCACGAAGGCGTGCGCAAAGGGAACCTTTTCTCGTGTGAAAAGGACCACTCGATAAGTGGAAAAAGCCACTCGATAAGTGGAAAAAGCCACTTTATAAGTGCAAAATGGCACTTGATAAGTGGATAAAGAAGAAGATAAATGAATGTGCTAATATAGGCTAATAAGCTTATATTTAGTTATTTCCTACAATAACTACCCCTAAAGCCTATAAATAGGACCCAAGGGTAAGGCATTCATACACACTTTCCATGCCATAAGTTTGCATAAGGCATCCTTATGTTCTTCTTCTCCCTTCCATTAAAATTCTCTTCTAGTTAGAGATTTAGGCGGTGAAACTCTGCTTCGATCCTCCGTGACGAAGTATCGACCGTTGTGGCGAATCCGAGGGCGAAATTCCGAGATTACGGTGTCGCGTACGCAAGCGTAAGTCTCGACTTCATTTATCGATCCTAACGTTGTTTTGACAGGATCCAACATATTATTGTGGACAAATTCTGAGATTGGTTAACTTTTATCAGTCTCCTTTACCTTATTATTATTATTGTTATTGTTCCGTTTGCACTTACAGGGACCTGCATATATTCAGATTTGACGCTTATCAGGCGTGTGGCTTCACAGCTCCACGTCTATGCGGACCTTCTCACGTCTCACCTCCATTTTAGGGAAGCGGGGCGTGACAGGTTTTGTTGGTGGCCCATGCAGGTCTCCTCTTCTGTAACTACGATTACCGGAATAAAGATAATAATATTTGATGTCCACAAATGAAAATTCGACATACGAGTCATAAGCTATGAGTCTAATTTTTTCGTTTTCTGTGTCATTAGATGGCAGGAAGACGGAATACCCGCGGCGGCGGTGGTGGTGTGCCCCCTCATGACGAGGAGCCTGAGCGGGAGCCCACCAATGGGGAGATGATGCGGATGATGCTTCAGATGATGCAGGTGCAGCAGGGCATGCTCCTGCAAGTCCAGAATGCTCCAGTTGTTCGAGCTGCTCGGGCGATTCCGGAGGCCCCTCGTTCTGAGCCAGGAGCGAAGTAGTTTCGAGAGCTGGGCCCTGCATATTTTGATGGTCTGAAGGTCCTCTAGCTGCTGACGAGTGAGTCAGGAATATTGAGGACAATTTGAAGATGTCCAAGGTCAACGAGGTTGGCTGGGTTGACTTGGCAAAGAGGCAGCTGAGGGATAATGCCCGGAATTGGTGGGATGCTGAGGAGGAGCTGTTGGAGGAGCCGATATCTTGGGCTACCTTCAAGTCCAGATTCGATGAGGAATATTTCCCGAAGGCTGCCCGGAGAGAGATGTTGCAGCGCTTCATTGATTTGAAGCAGGGGAGCTTGTCGGTGGATCAGTACCACCAGGAGTTCACTAGGCTGAGTCGGTTCGCACCGAAGATGGTGCAGGATGCTGTTGAGAGGGCTCAGAGATTCCTACAGGGACTTGCTTTGGAGCTTCAGAGTTTTGTGTCTTCCTCTGATCTGGAGTCCTATAAGAAGGTTCTGATAGCGGCGTGGAGGCAGGAGCTGATTGTGAACTAGAGGAGAGGACATGTTGCTGAAGCTGGGAAGAGGCCTATGGAGCAGGCCAGAGTGGTGGTTAGGCCTGGTTTCAAGCCTAATCAGCCGGTGCAGTTCAAGAGGCCAGGAGGGCCTATTCAGAAGACTTGCCATTTCTGCGGCAGGACTGGGCATATTAAGGAGCGGTGTAGGAGATTCCTGGGCCAGTGTATTGTCTGTGGAGATCCTACCCATACCATGAAGGACTGCCCGAAGTCGAAGCAGCCTTGGAGAGCACCTGTTGCAGCACAGCCGTTGCAGCAGAGAGCGTCTGTTCCTGCTGGACGTGGAGCAGCCTTGTTCCACAGAGGCAGGCCTTTCAGCAGGCCTTTCAGCAGGCTTTTCAGCCGAGGCGGCAGGCTTTTCTAATGTCTGAGGTGGAGAGCATGGCTGTGGATGAGGTTATCGCAGGTAATCCCCAATCTAGCCGTTCCTTTCTTATTTGGTTTTGTTTGTTAGATTAGGTTGTTTGCTTGTACATGATTGTTTCCTAGAATAGGGCTTGATTGTTAGACTGTTGTCGGTGTGATTCTGGTGTGCACATTTCCTGCACGAGTCCTCTTTGACTCAGGTGCATTGATGTGTATTTTGGCGCGGCGCTTCGTGGAGAAGCATTCCTTGGCGACGTCCCCTCTTTCCAAGAGTTGGAATATCGTTACAGGAAATGGCATGGTCTCGGTGCATCGTGGTTGTAATTCTTGCTCGTTGGTGGTCTGTGGACATGAGCTTTACGCTGATTTCATTCTCCACGACATCATCAACAATGATGCGGTCATTGGGATGGATTGGCTTGCGAGCTTCTATGCTACGATCGACTGTCGGATGAAGAAGGTGGTGTTCGAGATTCCCGGACATCCAGTATTTGAGTTCAGCCGGGGTAGCAGTTCGCTTGGCCCTGTCAGATTTCGGGCCAGACCGGTGGAGTTTGTGGCTATGCAGATAGAGCTAGAGAGGACAACGGTAATGCAGGACTTCGATGACGTCTTCCCCGAGGAGATGTCTGGATTGCCACCCGAACGAGCTCTCGAATTCTCGATTGATCTTATTCCGAGACCGCAGCCGATTTCGAAAGCGCCCTATCGTATGGCGCCCGCTGAGTTGGAAGAATTGCGGAAGCAGCTGGATGAGCTTTTGCAGAAGGGTTATATCAATCCTAGTGTGTCTCCGTGGGGAGCACCGGTGCTGCTGGTAAAGAAGAAGGATTGTTCGCGTCACATGTGCGTGGACTATCGGGAGCTGAATGCGGTGACCATCAAGAATAAATACCCGTTGCCTCGCATTGATGATATTTTTGATCAACTAGGAGGTTCGAGGGTGTTTTCTAAGTTGGATCTGAGGAGTGGTTATCATCAGCTGAAGGTGAAGAAGGAAGATGTTCCGAAGACAGCGTTCAGGACGAAGTATGGACACTACGAGTTTGTGGTTATGCCTTTCGGTGTAACCAATGCACCCGCAGTTTTCATGAATCTGATGAATCTGATTTTCTACGACCTTTTGGACAAGTTTGTCGTTATCTTTATTGACGACATTCTGATCTATTCAAAGTCGGAGGAGGAGCATGCATCGCACTTGAGGACAGTGTTGGAGATTTTGAGGAAGCAGCGTTTGTATGCTAAGTTTTCGAAGTGCGAGTTTTGGCTGGACAGAGTTGCTTTTCTCGGGCATGTGTTGTCTGGAGATGGTATTTTAGTGGATCCCGAGAAGATCAAGGCCATCAGAGAGTGGCATGTTCCACAGTCAGCATCTGAGATCCGGAGTTTCCTTGGGCTTGCTGGTTACTATCGGCGCTTCATTAAGGACTTTTCCCGTATTACTGAGCCAATGACCAGATTGACGCGGAAGGAAGTTCCTTTTGTTTGGTCGGGTGATTGTGAGAATGTCTATGGTGTTCTGAGGGAGAGATTGACGACTGCCCCTATTCTTGTTGTGCCTGATCGCAGTGAAGGATTCGAGATCTTTTGCGATGCTTCTGGCAAGGGTCTCGGTTGTGTGTTGCATCAGCACGGGCATGTTGTGGCATATGCTTCGCGTCAGCTCAAGACTCATGAGAAGAATTACCCGACACACGACTTGGAGTTGGCTGCTGTCGTGTTTGCGCTCAAGATTTGGAGGCACTTCCTGCTGAGTGAGAAAGTGAAGATCTTCACCGATCACAAAAGCTTGAAGTATATTTTTACTCAGAAGGAGCTCAACATGCGACAGCGTCGATGGTTGGAGCTCATGGCAGATTATGAGATCGATTTGCAGTATCACCCCGGCAAGGTGAATGTGGTTCCGAATGCGCTGAGCAGGCTTCCAGCGGTGATGATTTTGACTTCGCAGTGGAGATTGTAGCAGGATTTTTGCGAGTCTGGTGTTGAGATCGTTCTTCCTGGGGAAGCTTCTTCGTTGATGTGTATGCAGATACAGTCAACGATCGTGGATCGAATCAAGGCTGGTCAGGCTGGAGACCCGAAGTTGGTGAAAATTTGGGAGTTGGTAGGAGCCGGTCTGCGGACTGACTTTTTGATTCATGAGGATGGCTCGCTGAGGTATGGGGCTAGGTTGTGTGTGCCAGCTGGGGATATCGGGGATGAGTTGTTGGTGGAGGCACACAGTTTGCCGTATTCTGTACATCCTGGTGGCACCAAGATGTACAAGGATCTTCGCCTGAATTTTTGGTGGCATGGTATAAAGAGGAGCGTGGCTCGGAGTGTAGCCAAGTGTCTAGTTTGCCAGCAGGTAAAGGCGGAGCATCAGCGTACAGCAGGGTTGCTACAACCGCTTCCGATTCCGGAGTGGAAGTGGCAACACATCACTATGGACTTTGTGACTGGACTGCCTCGGAGTCCGAAGCAGAATGACGCGATTTAGGTGTTCGTAGATCGATTGACCAAATCCGCGTACTTTATTCCATTCCGAGTAGGACAGTCCACCGAGGCGCTAGCGAGGAGATACATGGAGGTAAATTCTTTTACTCTCCGTTTCTATTTTCTTTTCCTAGATAGATAGTGATGTAACGTGAATCGTGCAGGAGATCGTACGACTTCACGGAGTCCCCATGAGTATCGTGTCGGACAGAGATACGAGGTTCATATCTCAGTTCTGGCAGAGTTTGCAGAAGAGTTTAGGTACGCGTCTGAGTTTCAGCACGGCGTACCATCCGCAGATGAATGGCCAGTCCGAGAGGACGATTCAGATCTTAGAGGACATGCTGAGGGCATGCATGTTGGATTTCAAGGGTTCGTGGGAGGACCATCTACATCTGGTAGAGTTCTCTTACAACAACAGCTTCCAGGCGAGTATTGGCATGGCACCTTTTGCCGTGCTGTATGGGAGGAAATGTCGATCGCCATTGAGTTGGGATGACATTGGTGATCGGGAGCTGTTGGGACCTGAGATGATTGTGGAGGCCATGGATGTTGTCAGGAACATTCGGGAGAGGTTGAGAATTGCTCAGGACCGTTTTAAGCATTGGGCGGATGCTAAACGCCGTCCTTTGGAGTTTCAGCCTGGCGACCATGTGTTCTTGAAGATTTCCCCCAATCGTGGAGTGATTCGCTTTGGGAAGCGAGGGAAGTTGAGCCCACGATACATTGGACCGTTTGACATTCTGGAGAGAGTTGGCGAGGTAGCCTACCGTTTAGCCTTGCTGCCATCTTTGGAAGGAGTTCACAATGTTTTCCATTTGTCGCAGCTTCGTCGGTACATCAGCGATCCATCTCATGCTGTGGATTTCTCGGAGATTACCGTTCACCCTGATATGACGTATGACCAGCAGCCCGTGCAGATTTTGGACAGGCGTCAAAAGTCACTCCGGAACAAGGTTGTCAATCTTGTGAGGGTGATGTGGCGACACGGCTCGCCATGAGAGTCTACTTGGGAGAGAGAGAGGATGAGATGAGAGAGCGCTACCCACTTTTGTTCTCGGTCACGTGAGTGTTGGGAAATTCCAAGGACGGAATTTTTCTTAAGTTGGGAAGGATGTAACGACTGGTTTTCATGTATTTGGATTATCTATATTATATGTATGTTTTGGCGGATTTTCTCCTTATGTGTGGTTTCCATCTCCATAGCTTTTGTTTTCGTTCGTTTCATTGTGATTTTCTAGTTTCTTTCTTAATCGTTGAGTTTTGGAGTAAGTCATTTGTGACGAGCTTCATATCGCTCATATCTTAGGGATAGGTTGATCTTGGAAGCCGTAGGAATCTTCCTGGAGCTTCGCGCTTCGATTCGAGACTTTTGTGCACTTTAGTTGGTTCAAGAAGGGGAACCAACCAACTAGATTCCAATCTAGTCGGTCAGGAACTCTTCTCAAACCGACTAGTTCATTAAATCAAAAATTCAGGAGTTACTATTTGCTCTTAGTCGGTCTAAGAACAACCACCGACAGACTAGATGTGAAACTAGTCGGTCAGAACTTTCTCTCAGACCGACTAGTTCCTTTGATAAATTTCACCTAAGTTACTGTTTATCGTTAGTCGGTCTAAGAACATCTTTCGACCGACTAGGTTGCAAACTAGTCAGTCAGCCATTGTTCTTTAACCGACTCAATCTAAGTTCATTTTTCGTCAGGTGTTACTGTTTGCTTTTAGTCGGTCACAGTTGGTCGACCGACCGACTAGTTCTGGTCAACAACTCTTCTTTGACCGACTAATCGGCCCCGTAAACCTAGGGTTTGCCCAGCCGTCGCACGATTTTCTATTTAAGCATCCGATCGTTTCTCTTTCTTTCTTTCACTCTTCTTGGCTATTTCCTTTCCCCTTGGAGCTCTGATCTTCCCCAACACTCCCCAAGCCATTCCTTCATCCCCCGGAGCCCCCTCTCACCCTCATTTGGGTCGGCCACCTTCCCTTAGGCCGCCGGCCAATCCCAAAACCCCCAAATCCCAATTTCTCCATATTTTCCCACATTTCCAGATCTGAGCCGTAGTTCTCCGGATCGTTCTTCCACTACGATACGGTAGTAAATCGATCCTTTAATATTCTCATAACCCACATGGTGATTTTTGTTAAACCCTAATAAAAATGGATATTAGAGTTATTGTTCTGATATTGTTTTGCCATGGCAGCGATCTCATCTCCGTATTTAACACTTTTGTGACATGCCTCGTTGATCGTCATCCTTGGTGCCAGGCAAGTGAAACTTGCCACTTAGGGTTTTAGGCCATGCCTTAGGCCATTTGCTTGTTGTAGGCGTAAAAGAGACTAGGCGACGAAATGATACTCGCCTAGGCGCAATTTCAGGAACTAGCTTGACAACGAAGCTAGATCCGACTACTTTTAATTATTTGCACTTGTTGTCATCCCTGCATCTTATCTGCCATGTTTAAATTCAACTAACGGTACGCGAATTATTATGTGAATGTTGCAATCGTAGCACACGCTACATTACTTTTACTACTTGATCCGGCTAGGCACCTGCTATGCGGCATAACCCTACGCCATACGTGTTAAAAACACTTCCTGGCTCGTGATCCAGAAGCGAGCATTACGTGTTCGGGGGTAATGCACTGGCTCGATACACGTGGAGGGGTAGGGATAAGCGATCACCTGAGTTTACGAGTTGGCCTGATCCGCCACTCTAGCCAGAAGACGTAATCTCTGTGCACGACGTGTTTACTTGACGTGATTTACTTGACTTGTACTCGTCCGTGTTTATACTTGTAAAACTTGTCATCCATGCCATACTTGCTACTTGTTACTTGTTACTTGTTACTTGCACCTTACCTTATTTGTTACTCACATACTAAACTTGTCATGCTATGCATCATACTTTAACTGCTAGGTTGTTAGTTTACCTTCCTTTCAGTTTCCTTGCCCAAGTCTTTTAAACTTGCTGACATGTGCCCTTTACTCTTTTGGGTGACACAAGTTAGACCCGAGCCTGAGGTTGCTGCTGAGGACGTGGTGTTCGCTGACGCTGAGTCAGAGCCCGCGTTCATTGGGGAGTTTGAGGACACGGGAGATCAGTCGTAGAGACTGTTGTGTTGTTGTTTAGAATGCTTTAGTTATCGGTGCATAGCACCTATACTTTGTTCGTGTTGGCTTTTGTTGGCCATGTTTTGGGCCTAGACTCTTTCTTTCAGCCTGGTGGCTTTTCTGTGATGTTGAATATTATTATGGACAAATTCTGAGATTGGTTAACTTTTATCAGTCTCCTTTACCTTATTATTAGTATTGTTGTTGTTGTTCCGTTTGCACTTACAGGGACCTGCATATATTCAGATTTGACGCTTATCAGGCGTGTGGCTTCACAGCTTCACGTCTGTGCGGACCTTCTCACGTCTGATGTACTGTGTCAGAGGGTAGGTGAGAATTCAAACGGTAACTTACCACGTGGATAGTCAACTGATGAAGAGAAGACAGTCGACTATAAATCCAATAGGCGGCTGTAAATCCTTCTACAGGCGACTGGCCGTAATATGGGTAAGTTGAGAAGATCTCAGAAAATACTGGGAACACAGGACATGCGATTGATGTGTAACACACAGGCGCCTGTGCTGTGGGCAGGCGACTGTGAAACCAACATCAGTCGACTGTCACAAACCCTGACATTTTCCAGAGAGTAGAGTCTACAGAGAAGTTTGGGGATAGACGACTGTTGAAGAATTGACAGTCGACTGTTCCATGGACAGGCGACTGTAAATACAATATTAGTCGACTGGCACTAAAACCTGAAATACTCCAGAGAGCAGATTCTGTAGAGAAATCATAGACATGCGACTGTTGAAGCATTGACAGTCGACTGTGCCTTGAACATGCGACTGTAAATACAACATCAGTCGACTGGCCAGATGAAAAAGGAAAATGATCTTTGGGTTGAAGATAAACATGCGACTGATTAACAAATCACAGTCGACTGTCTCTTGGACAGGCGCTTGTAAAATGTACAGCAGTCGCCTGAAAGAGTTAAAGTTTAGAAAGCCCAAAAATCAACCGATTAAGTATTTGCATAACATGCAACTGTAGAACAAATCACAGTCGACTGTTTTTAGACAAGCGACTGTAAATCGTTCAACAGTTGACTGCTGAAATCACAACATGCACATGTTTGGTAAAATATGAATTAGAGTATTAGGAAAAGAGATCTAATGATTTCATAGGACATGAATGAAGATGGGTGTGTGCTCCAACATAGTTCTACTTCTAAGCTAATACTAGAAGAGAAAAAGAAGATTACAAATGTAGAACTCTCTCTTCTATCCAAAGTATGAGCTTGAAGTCTTCTAGGAGCTTCAATCACCATCTTTGATCATCCAGTCTTGCTTTCATTGATATTTGAGTGACATCCATTGCTAATTGATCTTCATGATATGCATTGGTAATGGATTAACTACAAATAGGGGATTAGTCACAAGTATTTATGTTTGCTCATCATTAACACCAAGTAGGGAGAAGTCCAATACTCAACAAGCCCTGGCTCCCGCCGTGAATTAATCTAATAACCCATGAAGGGGGAAATCGAGTTGCGTTGCTAATAATCATCCCAATGTACCCATCACCCTCAATTACTCAACAATTTATCAATATTTCACCATTCCATAGATATATCCAATGGGGTTCAACCCATTGGCCCTAGATGAATCATTATTCACAATCCATGTAATTAGAGACAATTGGAATCATTGAAATAGCATTTGTTGCAATAGATATGAACAGAGATCCATAATCAACCCAATCCACAATAAAGATTAAGCAAGGGGCTAATTTTCTATTCAATTGCTAAACTAGAATCAAAGTAAAATAAAAAGTACAATTAAAACTGACAAGAATAAGAATGTTAACACCTAAAAATTCTACCAAAAGGCTCTAAAACCCTACTAAAGTTGTCCTTGGGCGCAGAGCTAGGATAAAAGTGTCTATACTATCCCAAAATACCCAAAAGACCCTAAAATGTCCTTGGCGGCACCCACAGTAGACTCAGAAACCCTAACGGACGCGACCGTGTTAAGATTGATGCGGTCGTTTGGCTCCAAGTGCGTAAGTTGGAGCTTTTAGCTTCAGGCGACGTGACCACGTCGTTTTAGCTAGGCACCTACGTCACTTCAGGGTTGCAGCATCAAAAGTCGATCTAAACGGTCACGTGGAGCGACCATTTGGCTTTAGCTTCACTTGGGATGACGCGGTCGCATGGATCTCCAATTACACGACCGCGTGTCTAGAAACTTCTCTTCCTTCATGTCCTTGTAGCGTGGTCATTTGGCATGGATGACACGACCGCGTGGCTTCAGATCTCTCTTTCTTCAGCTCCTAGCAACGCAGCCGTGTGGCTTCTGATAACGCGACCACATGGATTCGTATTTGGCTTCTTTGGTGTGTCCTGGTAATGTGGCCGTATGGGTTAGTCCACACCACTGCGTGCGATACTTTTGAGCTCCTTTTCCCTTGTTTTAATGCCCAACTGCTTCTCGCTTCATCTCATCTCCTTTTCTCCTATTCTTGAGCCCAATAATCCATGGTTTCTTCTGCAACACATGAGAAATATCAAAAGAATAAAGAGGAAACAAAAACGGGGAAAATAGTGTGAAACGTTGGATGAAATGATATGAAATGCACATGGAAAGAGTGTAAAATATATGCATATGTTGCACACATCATCTACATTCGAGCCAAGAAATGAAGCATATGATGGATCAACCATATGAAGCATATGAAGACTTAAGATCAAGACAAGATGGCTCAAGACAAAGATTGAAGGACGAGAGCAAGTGACATGTATAAGTGAGTTGTATACTTAGAATGTAAAAGCCAAAGTATATTACATACAAACACACATAATTCCTGGAAAAATAGTTTTAAAATATACTATATCATATAATACTTTGAATATTTTTTATAAATTATTTTTCAAATATTTTATAGTAGAAAACTCTAGTATCAAGAAATAGCCGACTACCTGAGTCATGTAGCCGACTATTGACAGTCGAATTTTGCCTACAACTCACTGTCAAAATAATAGCAGACTATCCTTGAGAATAACTGACTATCTGGGTAAGATAGCTGCCTATCCACCAGAACAAACGACTATCTGGGTCAAACATTGACAGATTTAGCAACTCGACTTGATTTGTGCTAGCTGTTTTTGATGACTTTTTGAGCTGTTGTGAACTATTTTCTCATCTATAAATAGCAAAGTTTTGAGAGGTTTTCATACAACAATTTCATATCAGCAAACCCCTCTTTCTTTGCTCAAAAGTGCTCAAGCTCTCAAGATCTTCATATTTTCAAAAATGATACTGATTTTAAATTCCTTTGTGCTTATTTCTCAGTTTATATTTCTGATTATTTTTAGCCTTTTATAACTTGATTTGATCTCCAAAGCTTATAGCTTTTTCATGTTGAGATTCAAACTTCAAGTTCTCTCTTTTAATCTTCGTGTTCTTATTTTCATATTTTCTCAAAGATTAAAAACTTAACCATTGATCTATAAAGCCCAAGTGCATCTGTAAGAGAATCAATTTTCAAGATAACTCTTTTGATCAAATTGTGCTAATCAATATCATTTTATTTGATCAAGTGTTTTCCAATTTCTTAAGCCACATATACACTTATATACCTTTTGCTTTAGGAAATCTTGTACTCAATTTTCATATATGTTATAAAGTCTTTGAAGAAGACTTGGTAATTGTACTTACCACGTGTAGGGAAAGGTTTTGGAAATTCCGAGTTGGTTGTAACTAGGTGTGTAGGACATTCATAGCAAGTGAAGCTATGTTCTTGTATTGCTTGTTGCAATAGTGGATTAAATCCCGAGAGAGATCGGGGATTGGACGTACCCAGGGTGGTGAACTAGGATAAATTCTTGTGTATGCGATGTGATTTCTTATCATTATTTTTTAATTGCTTGTGATGTTTATTTCTGATGTATTCATATTTTCACAAGCATATAACTTTGAGTTGATTAAGTACAAATTGAGGTAACCCTCATTTGAGACTTAGGCAACGACTTAGAAGGATTTTATTTATATGAAGAATTTTATTATTTGTTGACACCCATATTCAACCATCCTTCTAGTGTTGTTTGCCATCCACAAGATCCAACAATTTGGTGTTCTCGTGTATTGGAGAAGATTAAAGGAGGCTGGTGTATTTGCGCTGATCATATTAGTGGAAACCGTCATCAGGAAGATGGACGTAGGTGCTGTTAGTGACTGAACCATGGTAAAATCTATGTCGTTTTGTGCTTGATTTGCTGCTTTGTTGATTAGTTACTTTCTATCTTTGTTTTGGTTGGTTGGATATCTGCTGCTATTGTTTCTCTTGTAAGATCATGGCGTAGCGATTAGTTGGATAACTATCTACCAGTTTCCGCTGCACAGACACACGTCCCCGAACCCCCAACACTATGAATGGTGCCAGAATAAAGCCCATTGGAGCATGTACTCAACCTTAAATTTAAAAAAAATTCACACTTCTGAAATTTTAAGGAATGAATATGCATGCTTAACATTCTAATATACGACATAAAGAATTATTGATATCACATGACTTATGAGAAAATTTATATTACAATTGAGGAGGTTGTCCCATGTGGTATGTTTGTCCCATGTGGCATTGTCTCATATGACAATTTCATGGGACAAACTCCTCCACATCACCCCAAACACCCAAAACACAACCAAACAAGATCCCAAAATCACACCCAAGTTCAAACAACACCCAAAAACTTGATGGGTCCCATTGGGGGGTGGGTTTTTGGGTGCTTTCTTTTGGTGTCCTTTTAGCTCCCGACGATATTGACACACGTATCCACAGTTCTCATTCCTTTTTGGTTGCCGCATGCACCGCATCCTTTTCGTGGGGGTATTTTGTGCTTTGCACTGTGTGCACGGGTTATCTGTAGTCCTTTATACAAATGAGGGGGTTGGATGTGACATTTGTTCCCATGTGGCTATGTCACATCAAACCCCTTTCATCCCTTAGCCCCTTAGCATACTGTTAAGTCCAAAAATGACCGAGACAGTTGTCAGGCTGACGTGGGCTCTTTGTGCTAGGTAGGGGCCTCGTCACCGAGTGAAGTGGGACCCGAGGTTGGAAGAACCTGGGTCAAGTGATGGACGTAGATGATGGTGTGGTGCTTGATCGACCCTCGATCAGTTTATATGTCGGTAGCTCGAGGTTGGGAAGCTCGGGAACGACCCTTGCGAGAGATGGAGACTCGTCGATCTACACCAAATAGACATGTTAGGGGGATTGGATCTAGGTTCCGACCCAAATCCCCTCCGATGCTTAAGTTAGAATGAGAACTTAATGAATTGAGGGAGCTTGGTGCAGCTGAGATCGACCCACGGAGGTTCGTCTCAGATTTGGCAGCGCAAGCTCTAAAGTGTAGGAAATATCAGCCGAGAAAGTAGAGTTCCATGTGTTTGGTTTTATAGACCCTCAGTGCACAAATCTATGCCCGTCCTAAATCGGATGAACTATAGAGAGAAAAGAATGCAGCGGAAAAATTTGTTTCGTTAAACTATTTTAACGAAGCCCTACGGTTCAAGACCCTTAGCCAGGATCTTTGCCGAATTGGGGCGGATCTAACCACCCCAAGAAGGATCTAAACTACTGCGATTAAATTAAAGGAAAGCTAATTAAATTCACATACCCGGAACCTTGTCTTGGTACATGCAAGGTGTACCGCACCGTCTTCCGAGCCGCTCCCCATCCCATGCCGAACCGCTCCTCGAACTGCTCCGCGTCCTGAGGCGAGCAATCCTCTTGTCGCCGAGCCAACCATGCACCGAAGAAAGTTTCACCCGAGTGTGAACATTCGCCAAGATTTCGGATCGGATCCGAACCTCTTCGTGGCTTTGCTAGAGCCCTTCATGAGTAAGGCAGAAATTATAGGGAGAAGAGAATATTTAAGTTAAGCCTAGATCCGATCGTGCTCCAACATTTTTAGGAGCCGCTCAAATCTAGAGCTTGGGACGAGTTTATGGGAGGGGGCAGACCCCTGTTTATATAGGCGGCTGACTCCTCCCTTTTACTCCACTTTCGATGTGGGACTATGTTTTTAGAGTTTAATAATTCAAGTTAGTTTGCCTTTCATAAAGGCCAAACTTCCATGAATTTTAATTCCCTCATGTTGAGCTTCAATCTTGATACAACCTATCAAATCGAATATGGTTGAATGGTGAACGCATAGGAAAAAACGACGAGTCAATCCGACGTCGTTTGACCCCTCAAATGTCGTCTCAAAGTTAGCCAAAAACCATTCAAAGATGGAAAATCCGGCCTTCAAAAAAAATCTCGGGTTTCAAACACCCTAACCAGAAAATTCGGGCTTGGTGGGCCTCCATTTTCGCTGGGTTCAGCCCAACAGTTTGGGCTGACTTGTTTTGGCTCTAACTTGTGCATTTGGTCTCCGTTTTTTACGCGGTTTGAACCTGCGTTTTGAGCGGGACGATCCCATCATCTAGGTAACCTTTTCAATACATTTATGATATTAAATATGTTTTTAAACAATTTAATACACATTTAACTCCTTTTGCATCACATGCAAAATAGTCCCATATCTAAGCTTAAAATATCATTTGCATCAGTTACAAATGATTATAGGGCATAAATCCCCCAACATCTCTCACTTGCACTCAGGATCATTTATCCCAAATGAAGAAGATAACTGCAAACTCTTTGTAGTGTTTTATCCTTTGCATCAAATACACATTCTCCCTAATGTTTCTACCTATTACTAGACGAAGGTCGCACTCTGTGTGAGACCCTACAGCCTGACCCTACTACAGGTTGGGCTCGAAGCCATATACGACAGTGTCCACGAGCAACAATTGCCGTCCCAGTTTTAGTATCATAATTATGTGGTTAACTCATCGACATGAGTATTGTCGGGACCACCCTGACTGTGTCCGCAGTTTTAGTCTCTTCGTCTAAATTATGTCGTTTAATTCAAGCCTAGGGTACGGTCAAACTGTCAACCCCAATAGCTTGAAGTCGGTTAGTTTCCATCGATCTTTAGTCAAATAATGTTGGACAACTTCCAACATACTCTGGCCAGAGTTTTCACTAAAGAACGAACTAACTCTACGACACTAACTCCCATTGACCGGGAGGGACGAATCCTCTCTTGGTCATTACTCTCCTCATAGCTTCAAGTGTCACCCAACCAAAGACCTTTCGACAGGCCTTGCCTCGAAGCTAGGTCAGAGATCTAAGTGACACCGTTCACATACAGGTTCGTACAATGACCTCAAGTCAAAGACCAACTTGTCTATCATCACTAAGAGTTATCATTGACAGGTTGGTCAATATAACCATATGATAACTCTTGTGGGTCGTTCAGTGAACTCATTCTCCAATGAGCACATGTGTCTCGTCCTCGACTTCGCCAAGTCAAACGATCATGAGATCATCGTCACTGTTATACGGTGAAGACTACGACACAATGGTCTATCCGATGTTTCGATATCCTTTTCTTGAAACATCAACGACCACGAACCCTTTTAGACTTATGCTACAGACGGTCAAGCATTTTTCCATGATCGAGATACTCATCTCGATACATGTTTGACCATGCATTAAGTTTTAGGACTTTGCCTAAGTTAATATCTAATGATAAATGTATAATGATTTAACTTAGATAAATTATTACCAAACAACTTATTGTTATTTTGAACAAGATGTTTGTACAATTACACAGAGATGTATGCCTCGAGGGCATACATCTCCAAACATCTCCCACTTGAAGTCAGGCCCATTTATCTCGGTATCTCATACCGTTTTTACACATAAGTCTTTCAAGACTTCATGTGTTGGAGCCTTCGTGAGTGGATCTGCTAAACCGTCTATTGTATAGACTTAAGGTGTTTCAATGTTCATAATACCAACCATTTGAATCTTATTCAAATAATGCTTTTTGGTCCTTTGGAATCCATTTAATATTCTTGGATCTCATCCAGCTCATCGTATTTTACGACAATAATTTTAATAAGTTATTGGTCATGTTAAATGGTTCATATTTAAAAGTGTCAAACTCTTTTGACCACTTTATCAAAATATGTTCCAGCCCCTTGATGCATCACATGTATTTAATTCGCTCCCACTGAACTTGAAAACTCTCTGGACAATGCATATAAGTTCGTTCTTCTAAATCATATTTAGAAAACGAACCATAAATGAATGCTCCAGTTTTCTTAGTTATCATGAGCGTTTACATCGAGTTCGGTCCGAGTAGATCTGTACGCATCTACTAGCGAGATAGTTTCATCATAATCATCTGTTTATAGGAGTTAGGATGAAAACCGTTCTTAACCAACATAATTGTACTTCACTACTTTTTTTCTGCACCAATCTTCTAAACTCGAAGATTTACTTGCAGACATTAAGAAACAATTTCTTTTGGGCACGTAAACTAAATTCCATACTTTATATATGTACACAGACCTATTGCATCAAGTTGTCAATCAGAGTCTATACTCTGAATTACATCCCGGGAATTGACTAAGCTATCATTGACTATGATGTCTAACTCGACTCTTCGTCTCACGAGACTAGAGTAATCTTTTAACTTCCTAATGATTGATTTAATGAATATCTTATTGATAAATGTTCTCATAGAACCTAATCAAAACCTAGGCATTTTTATCTGGGCTTTAACCTAGAGTGAGGACTATAACTCAGAGTCACCAATCATGCACCGCACCATGTCTAAAAAAGTGCGATTCATGCTTTTCAACGCACCGATGTGTTAAGAGACTTGACCTGAGAGAAAATCACATTTTCTTTTAATTTTGCAATATTTATACATGTAACGCCCCGCTTTCCAGGATACTCAGGAGTACGAATCCGTCTCAGGTTCTTTCAGAGTAGCGAGTGTTACGAAGGAAGAATGGAAAAGAAATACAATTGAGACAGCAGGCCATTGCGCACTGCTGGGGTAGTACATGTAATGTTCCCACAAGAAAAATAACATACACAGAGAAAGAAAACAAAAACACTGAAAGAAACAAAAACCAACTCTGGACTAACTAAGCCAGCTCAGAAACTTGTACATAAACACCAAAGTCCAACAAAGTCCATCTTATACAACAAGTACTACGCCTAGAACTCTCACTAAACCAAAACCCTAACCCAAAAGGACCCAACAGTACAAGTCTCTCCAACTCAGTCTCACGACCACCCAAACACCAAGGACCACAACACGACTCAAGCTCCACTCTGCACAAGCACAACCCCAACTCAGCTCCACCAGCTCACGACACCAATCACCTGCTACCTGAAACTGCCACAGGTGGGACACGTCAACGCGTGACCCATGAGGAAACTCGACTAGCATAGAGAATACTATTCTTAGGTTGATATTTACAGGCACAAATATGATGCAAAAGATAAAGGGAGCCATAGTTATATCTGGCAGAAAGTAAAAGCAGACATTACACATTCATGGCAATTCAACATTTAATTTAACTATGTTTCGGAAGCCCGAGTACAACGCTGATATGAGGACCAGGACACTCGTCCCATGGTGGGACGGTAAGAGCACCAACGAATCCATAGAGCACCAACGACTCTATAACAACTCAACCCGCTCACCTAGTGAAACGGGGCCCATCACTCCAAGTAATGCGAGTGAGGACAACAACTACAGCTCATCACCGTTGTTTGTCAACAACGGTGGTGCCAATGGTAGAACACACAGTCCTGTCCTCGTATCCTAATCGTACTCAGCCTTCCCCCAACCCCCGCCTAGGGTGCTCACCCACCACACGGCAGACCGAGACACACCTAGGATTAAATCTACATTTTATTGAATAACTAGCATACAACATTTAAGTGACATAGAGATAAACACAATGTTCAGAGTGACATAGAGTGAGCATGAAACTTAAAGTGACATAAGAGTAGCATGCAACATAAGGTAACATAAAAGTAGCATGTTGTGAAGCATGTAATAAAGCATGTTGTAAGCATGTCATGAAGCATGTTGTAAAACATATAATATAACAGTAAGGAAGTTATAACATATACTATTAAGGGAGTTATAAAGGATGATATGAGTGATGTTATAGCATATTACATAAGATGAATGTTATAAGGATGACATACAAGATGTTATAACATATAGCGTTCAAGAATTTGAATTACATTTAAATTAAAGAGTCATTATGCAACATGAGAGACGACATAAAAGGTTCCATGCTTAAAAAGAACAACAACATCCCATCCTTCATCTCTCCAACACAACTTTTATGTGCAACGTTCCACCACCATCAACGACCCATGGCCAAGTCAACTATAGCAATTACCCACATTTTCTCAACACAACCATGTAGCATTCCCATCAAGTGCAATTCTCAACAACTTAGAAATCAACATGCAATACTAGCAACTTTTAATAACTAAAATGCAACATTAACAACTTAAATTGTAACTTTTAGCAACAAAATGCAAACCTAAACTAATTTAACAACATTAGCAAACTAATGAGAAATTCACTCTAGGTTTTGTTAAAAATGAAACTCTATGAAAACTAAGTGTGGATTCATATTAAAAACATAATCTTTTAGGGAGTTTGTCAAGATCAAATCTTTAATTAAAATGCCAACTTTAAAAGATTTTCTTTAGGGCCAATGTTCAAAATGACATCTTTACTATTTAGTATAATGTTTTCCACAAAATGGTAAATCTAGTGAAAATATTCAAGATCCATGTTTAAAAAAATAGAGGCTTTAATGAAAGTGCTTAAGACCTAGATTAAAGGATGCGATTTTTAGTAATGTGAATTTGGGTCTACATAAAATTTTGAGCTTTACTTAAGGATCTAACGGAAAAACACAATCTTTATATGTTGCACAAAAGTTTACTTCTAAAAATACTAACTTTAGCCCAGATACATGGAGATTCAACTTAAAAATGAAAACTTTAAAGAGTTAAACAACAATTTAACTTAAAAATACAAACTTAATTAAAGATGCAAGGAGATTGGTCTTATAAATGCAAAATTTAGTAAACTTACATGGATGATATTTTTAAAAACACTAACTTTAGAACATATACCTAATTACATGAAAGTTTACTTAAGGACTTGTCTCAAAAATGTGAACTTCAGCATATTTACACCAAATCTCCCATAAAATGGCAACTTTATCAAGATCGAACTAACATAACCTTCAAATTAATATTTCTACACTAAGGTGAGAATCCTACCATAATCCAAGTTGGATGAAGCTTCTCCTCTTTAATTTCTTCTTCTTACTTTAATCATTCAATTGTCATTCAATTCCTCCTTTAATAACTCCTTCCTTTTAATCCCCCTTCTGTTTCCTTCACCTTCTTCCTTTAATTCTTTCCTTTCTTTCCTTTTTTTGTTTTCTCATGAAACTCACGGCCAAAGGGGGGGATCAAGGGAAAATGAAGTGGAAAGAGAAAAAAAGGAAATAAAAGAAAAGAATGAGGATTTAATCCCCTAAGACAAATATCTACACAAGTTCCCTTAAATTACCATAAACCCTTTCCAAAAAAAGAAACATCATCATCATCCTAAGTTCCCTTTATTTACTACAATGACATGGCCATAAAAGGAAATACCTCATTCTCAAGTCTCTCCACTATTTACTAATTTGCTATTTCCATTTATGGTAAGTCCTCAACATAATATCTCATCCACTATATGTACACACCTCCTTCCACACACACCACTAACTAATAACCAACGTGCCACTACTATGCACACCCACTCCTACTATACATACACACAACCAATTAATTACAACAATGCCATTATCTCTAATTACAACATTTATAATAATAATAATATAATAATAATGCACTATCATATGCACCACATTACATATTACTATATACACCATGTATGTATATACACACTACACATGTATACCAACATATATACGGTACGGGAGTCGTTCAGTAGCGAAGGGGCGGCCTTTCGACTTACAGCCGACGATGTCTTAGGGGAGTCGTTCAGTAGCGAAGGGGTGACCCTTCGACTTACAGCTGACGACGTCTTGGGTGAGTCGTTCAGTAGCGAAGGGGAGGCCCTTTGACTTACAGATGACGACGTTCTAGGGGAGTCGTTTAGTAGCGAAGGGGTGGCCCTTCAACTTAGAGCTGACGACGTTCTGGGGGAGTCGTTAGTAGCGAAGTGGCGGTCCTTCGACTTACAGCTGATGACGTTCTAGGGGAGTCGTTTTGTAGCAAAGGGGTGGCCCTTCGACTTACAGCTGACGACGTTATAGGGGAGTCGTTCAGTAGCGAAGGGGTGGCCCTTCGACTTACAGGTGACGACGTTCTGGGAGAGTCGTTTAGTAGCGAAGGGGTGGCCCTTCGACTTACATTTGACGATGTTCCGGGGGAGTCGTTCAGTAGTGAAAGGGTGGCCCTTCGACTTATAGTTGACGACGTTCTGGGGGAGTCGTTTAGTAGCGAAGGGATGACCCCTTCAGCTAACGGCTGACGACCTTCAGGAGTATCATTTAGTGGCGAAGGGATGGTCCCGGCTGACGACCTTTAGGAGTGTCGTTCAGTGACGAAGGGGTGGCCCCATCGACTTACGGCTTACGACACTTTAGGTGAGTTGTTCAGTAGCAAAAGGGTGACCCTTCGACTGATGACACATTATGGGAGAGTCGTTCAGTGGCAAAGTGGTGGCCCCTTCGACTGATGACACATTGTGGGAGAGTCGTTTAGTGGCAAAGGGGTGGCCCCTTCGACTGATGACACGTTGTGGGAGAGTCATTCAGTGACGAGGGGGTGGTCCCTTCGACTTACGACTGACGTCTCTTTAGGAGAGTCGTTCAGTGGCGAAGGGGCGGCCCCTTCGACTTACGGTTGACGATACTTTAGGTGAGTCGTTCAGTGGCGAATTGGTTGCCCCATCGACTTACGGCTGACGACCTTTAGGAGTGTCGTTCGGTGGCAAAGGGGTGGCCCCTTGACTTACGGCTGATGTCTCTTTAGGAGAGTCGTTCAGTGGTGAAGGGGTGGCCCCATCGACTTACGGCTGACGACACTTTAGGTGAGTCGTTCAGTGTCAAAGGGATGGCCCTTCGACTGACGACACGTTGTAGGAGAGTCGTTCAGTGGCGAATGGATGGCCCCTTCGACTTATGGCTACGATACTTTAAGTGAGTCGTTTAGTGGCGAAGGGGTGGCCCTTCGACTGACGACACGTTGTAGGAGAGTCGTTCAGTGGCGAAGGAGTGGCCCCCTTCGACTTACAGTTGACGTCTCTTTAGGAGTCACTCGCAAGGATTTCATGAACATGAATTCTGTTTTACCCAGGCTTCCCGAGGATCGGATCCTTTTAGAGGAGAGTTTTGATGTGATGGATTTCGTAGAATTCATGAATACTTTGAGGAAGCAAAACTTTATTTGATGAAAGAGACAGCTTTATTGAAAGAAGTGACAAAAACAAAAGGCGTACAAGTGTTTCTGAACTTTGTCAGAGTTGTTGTTGTCCAACGCCTCTTTATTTGACCCCGAGCCCAGATGGCTTGCTAGTCGATCGCCTTGGTGACAGGTGACCCCGTCATCTTTCCCTTCGACTTCGAGGATCCCTCCATACTTTGTTGATCATTAGTCGGGTTTTTGGGGTGTCCTCGCTTGACTAGTGCATCGATCTCTTTTTTGAGAGTCCAACAGTCGTTGGTATAGTGTCCATAGTCGTAGTGGCACTTGCAGAATTTGAGGTCGTCCCTCCTCTCATATTTGCCCTTCTTTACTGTCTCTTGGATCAGCTCCTCACGTGGCACATAGGCGAGGACCTCCGTCTTAGGAATGATCGGCTTGGCATAGGTTGGGTGCTCCTTGCTTCGGGGCTCCTCTCTCTGGGTCTCTTGTCTTGAGACACATGGCGAGGGGTTCCCGGAGTCGGTTTCTCTTGCCTTGAGTCTCCACGATGGGTGAGGGTGCCTTTCGTACTAACTCTGGTGGGTTCCTTCGCCTCTTCTGAGATGATGAACAGATCCGTTATGTTGAGCATCTCTGCAACGGTGTTATGGGACTGGTGGAGGGCCCTTCGCATGTGCTTGTTCTGGACCGCTTGAGTGAGTGCCGCTATGACAGTCATGTCCGACGTCTCTTCTACATCGAGCCTTTCGTCGTTGAATCTTTGGATGAAGGCTCGATCGAATCATTCTCGTTCTGTTTGAGCAAGAAGAGGTGGGAGGACTTCTTCTTAGGACGTCGACCCGTGACGAAATGCTTGTAGAATATGTCCACGAATTCATCGAATGACCTGATGCAGCCATGGGGTAACCCTTCATACCAGCCTTCTGCCCTCTTGAACAATGTAGTGTGGAAAGCCATACAAAGGTACGGCTCATCGGCCCCGTGAAGCAGCATCACATTCAGATATTTATGAATGTGCGACCACGGGTCGCCTCTGCCATCATAAGCTGATAGGATAGGGAGTTTGAACTTGGGGAGAGGAGGAGCAGAAGTGTCACGCCCTGTTCCTTAGAATATCCGACATCTAAATTTTTTTCCAAGTATCCTGAAGAGTGAGGGTGATGAGAGATGAAAAGAAAGAGAAATAAGAAACTGAACAAGCAGGCCACTGCGCACATGCTGGGATAGTACGAGTAAAACTCCACAGTAATATCAAAACGATCTCATAAACAATATAGATCAACAACCACATATCATATATAATAACTTTCTTTAAAGTACATAATCCAGATACACCACTACATGTACACCATCACTCTCCACCTTCCAAAACAACCATGTCACACCACAACTACAGCTCGCACTGAGTACTACTTCTGAAACCCAACTCTAAATCACCTCCAACTATGCTGACCCTGCTACCTGGAAAATGGGGAGAAGCACGTCAATGCGTGCCCCAGTAGGAACCAACTTGGATTTGGAACACCATTCTAAGGTTATCAAACCATAAGGCAAGGCAAGAGAATAAAGCATGTAAACTAAGTAACATAATGAAAAGTAAATAACTAAGTAGGGAATCATACATGTGGTCCAATGTCGGGTTACTGCAGGAAAAGGGTTAGCACGAATAATAATAATAATAATAACACAAGTGTTCAAGCAACCATTATCTAATAAGATAAGTGTAAGTGCCTGAGGCATGACACATAGTCACAAGAAACAGGCAAAAGAAAGGGGAAGTGCTGCCAGCAGGAGGAGTAATACGCAATTTCTTATTTTATTATTTTACAGTTGAATTAATTGAAACTCGGGTAAACTGTGTGATACCAGGACCTGGACATCACCCCAAATTTGGGGTGAATACAGCACACGGCGTAGTGGACACGGGCATTGTACAACACCGAGCCTCTCAGCTCCCATGTCCCTGGCAGGAGTGAGGATCTCCACATAATAACACAACCTCCGTATGTCCCCTCCACTCCCGGTAAATGCGAGTGGGTATAAAAATCCCCTCTACTCCCGGTAAAGACGAGTGGGTATAAATATCACATATCACATAATCATCTCCCAACTTCACAGTCCAGGCCTCATATTCACAATTTACTCAAATTTCACCTAAACCCCGGCTTTTGCTAACTCACCATCCTTAGAGAGGATTGAGACTTATTCAATTTCATAAGTTAACATCATACGTCATATTATAAGGGCCATGATGGCATGATTTCACAATGTCAACGATTTTCATTCATATCGATTCGGGGTCATGCACCTAAGTGTCATGCCATCCATCACAACCACGTCATATATCAACATGGATCATGCACCAAAGTGACATGCCCTCCATCACAACTCATTGATACATCACTTATGAAATCATGCCATACATGTCTCGCAACATCACAGATCCATAACATGGTTCATTGGAGTACATTTCTCATATTTCTCAAATTCTAATTCATTGAGGCATTTCCACAAACACGTGATGAGCGTGTCATGCATGTTCATGTGCACATTAGCAAATCCATTAGGAATACATATCAAGAATCTACCTTGCATCTAACAACAATAATCATGCACTATAGAGAGTGAATTAGCAACACTACACAATTTATAACACCACTTTAGTGCTTCAAATTACTGGAATTTGCAGAAGTTGACAATACATGGCATATATCATCAGTTTAAATTAAGAATTTGACAAATTGTTCCAAATGAAAGTTATAGATATATTAGTCCTGGATTCCGATATAACATTTCATGCAAAAATATTCAGTAGGTGATTTATGGTGAATTATTTGGTGAAGTGTGTCATGACTGTTTTCCAGACAGATTTCAGAGCATGTAAAGATTGCTGTTTTTAAGCATGTTTTAGCTAGAATTTAGAAATATAAGCACACTGATGAAATTATAGATAAACATGTTACGTTTCCAACGAGACCAAGATCATCAAATTCCATGGTGTGTGCCGGTATATAGATCAATTTTACTAAACTGTGTCAAGACTGAAGATCAAACAGACATGTTGTAAAGATGGAATTTTTGCTCCTAATTTCTGAATTGAATATATATCAATACTTATATGATTTTGGGGTAGAACTTCAAGATCTACAAGCTTATATTTTTTTCAAACCTTAATTCGATCTACAGTAATCATAATCAAGGCAAAATCAGACATCAAGATTTCAGAATTTCAAAGGGGATAACTTTGCTAAGAATTTTCATGGGAAATCCATGAAAATTGGATTATGGCATATTAATTTAATTACCACTAATTCATATTGATAAAACATGGTATAAAAACATGATAAAATGAAACCCTAATTAAATTCCAAATCCAAGTTAGTATCCTACCTCAATCTTGATTTTCTTCTCTTTTCCTTCTCTTCTTTCTTCTCCACTTCCTTCTCCCTTGAAGTAAGCTTGAACCTCTTCTAATTGAGATTAGAAATTAGGGTTTTTGAGTTGAAGAAGGAGGAAAAAATGGGAGAGGGGTGGCCGGCCATATTGGGATGGAGAGGGAAAGAAAAAGAGAGAAGGGGGGAGAAAGTTCAAGAAAAGAAAAGAAAGGGTTTCTTTAAGAATTTCTACACAATTCTTCCTTACTACATAAGCCATGTTTAACTTAAAAAGACTAAAATACCCTTCCAAAAATGCCCCTCAACTTTTAGATATTTACAAGTTTACCATTACTTTATGCATCGACCACTTAAGTATGTACGCACAACAGCTTTAGTCCAAATGACCGTTTGCCCCTCACTTTTCTAAAAATTTACGGGGGTTGCCATTGACCCCTAACCCCTTTCACACTAGCATGGCTTCCCTACACACACCCATGCTTGCCTACACATGCATACATGCGCCACACACACGTCCAATACGTTCCTGTTGTTTTACACCCACGACGTCATTCGCACGTCTCCGCATTCACATTTCGCATTATCTTCTCTTAGACACGTATTAAGGCCCAATCCCTCTTGCACTACGTTACATACATCAATATCTACGTTTACTTCATGCCTACATATGCATTATAAGTAGAAATACCACGTGTACACAGTAGAATACATGTATACTTCAAAACAGGGCATGACAGGAAGTGATATTCTCCCTCAGCGGTGTCCTCTGAACCGTAGATCGGACGAGTAGAGATCCTCCCTCTCCAGATTGCATGCAATTGGCTTCTGAAGATCGGTTTGGGATCTATTCCCTCCTTCCGAATCCATCTGCAGGGTTAAGAGGGTTATAACCCGAGGGAGCCCCGTATATTACATGATTCAGGATGTTATAGGTTGCTTCCCGGTACTTGGAGGGGGGTGTTCCTTGGAGAACGGATGTCCTATTGTCGATCCACATTCTGTCATATGGGTGCGACGGACGGGTTCCGTTGTGTGGGCCGATCTCCAGTTGATCTGCTCTTAGATCCCTCTGATCTCGGAGGAAGGACACGCATTTGGTTGGTGTCAGTGCCGGGTTTGGAGGCGGCAACGGATCATTTAAGAGCAATAGATTCCATATGTTTTGGCGTATCAAGGTCACCAAAACACCGAGACTCATGTAGACCTGTTTGGTGAACTAGGTGAATTCCTTCCGGGTCACCTCAGGCTTCTTCGTGGCCCTGGCTGGGCATTGCGATGGCGATGTGGAGTCTGTGGTGTCCTCTACCAGGACGCTGTTCGCTTTTTGCTTCTCCTTCGGACCTTCGATCAGTCCGACGTTGCTTGGTCCAGCTGTCATAACTTTTCGATTGCTTTGGGATGTCGAGCTGGTTAACGTTTTCCACAGACGATGCCAAACTGTTAAGTCCAAAAATGATTGAGACAGTGGTCAGGCTGACGTGGGCTCTTCGTGCTGGGTCGGGGCCTCGTCAGCGAGTGAAGTGGGACCCAAGGTTGGAAGAACCTAAGTCGAGTGATGGACGTAGATGATGGTGCAGTGCTCGATTGACCCTCGATCAGCTTGTACGTCGGTCGCTCGAGGTTAGGAAGTTCGGGAACGATCCTTACAAGAGATGGAGACTCGTTGATCTACACCACAGAGACACATTAGGGGGGGTCAGATCTCGACCCAAATCCCCTCCGATGCTTAAGGTAGAATGGGAACTTAAGGAAGGGAGGGAGCTTGGTGCAGCTGATAACGACCCACGGAGGTTCGTCTCAGATTTGGTGGCGCAAGCTCTAAAGTGTATGAAATATCAGGTGAGAAAGTAGAGTTCTATGTCTTAGATCTCGTACCTTAAAGATGTGACCCTTCATCTTATTTATAGGCATTCCGGGTCCTTTCAATGACGTTGGAGAGATAACGGCCACCCATTATGGGGCCACGATCTTCCCCCTTAATAAGAGTAAATGTTGTACACGTTCCCGCGAATTACAAGCCCGTCTTTAATCCCACATTCGAGTGAGGCGAATGCAACAGTCGATTGGCCAGTGGGCTTTGACTGAGTCGACGTTGGGCTTCTTTTGTGGGCCCCGTGGGCCTTAGTCATCTGTTGGTCGAGTTATCTCGAATGCCGGTCCAATGATTCAACACATACCTTATTTACAAGTTTGCCATTGGCATTTCCCCCCATTTTGACCTCTTTTATTGACATGTTTTCCGTTTAGAATTTTCCACCTTTTATCGTCGACAATACCGACCCACAAACCCACACTTTTCAGTCCTTTTCGGTTGCATACATGCACCACATTCTGTTCATGGGGATTTTTTGTGATGTGCATTGTGTGCACTGGTTATACATTTGAAGGGGGGAGATGTGACATTTATCACATGTGGCAATGTCACATCAACCCCCTTTTACCCTTTAGCCCCTTAGCCTCCCCTTATTTACAAGTGTGCCATTGGCATTCTCCCCTATTGATCCCTCTCTTATTTAAATGATTGCCATTGAGATTTTTATCTCTTTCATCCCCGACGATACCAACACACACCCATACTTCTCACTTCTTTTCATTTGCATGGGTGCACCGCATCTTATTCGTGTGGTTTTTTTTCATAGTGCACTACATGCCTGTGTTATTTCTAGTTTTCTAATATATGATAATGTGTCATCATCTGTTACATAAAAGACATAAGTGACAAAAAGTACATATCATGTGATCCATTATAACATATGGGAAGAAAAATGCTTTATGTTGTAGTATTAAAAACAGATCTAATAATTTAATGGTGGGCAATGACTTTTTTCTCAAAATGGCCAGCTTTTTCCCTTACTAACTTGCGTGAAATTTGGTCTCTATCTAAAAAAAAACTTGCGTGAGTAGAAAGGAACTCCAAGTTCATAATTATGGAGGAAAGAGAGGCCGCGTTCCTCTTGTTGCGACCATTTGGGTGTGCTTCATTCTCAAAATCGTGGCCTTGCTCTTTCCCATAAATCCTCTAGACTTTGGAAAGGAAACGACTTTTGCTAATTACCATTTAGTTGCTAATTGCCATTGAAATTGTCAGTATTTACAAGCAGACCACTAAATATATTTCGGTTCAAGTATGTGCCTTACAGATCAAGTGAGGGGCCTATATATCCGATTCAGATCCTCACGGTAAAAATACAATATCTATGGCATCGTCATCATTATTATTATCATTTGTAAAATTAGTCCACATGGCTGAAGGCCCAAGGCCCAAGCCAGGATTAACGAGTGCCAACGCCAAAGGGTATTGTTGCAATTTTCATTTAAACGAAGGTCATAAATAACAATTTACAGTGAAAAAACGGCTCGCCCCCTCGAATACTGACCGAATCCGAACATTTCCAGCAGGGAAAAGCCCGTTCTGCGATCCCTCGTTCTTTTTAGCTCGCCCCTGCCGTGATTCATTGAGATTGAGAAAGAGAGTGAGTTTGATCGTTCTCATTTGAGAGAGAAAGAGACATAGAAGAATAATGTGGCGAGGTTGCGTCTCTCGAGGCCTTCGACTCTCGGCGAAGAATCTCTCCATCGGGAGCGAACGGATCGCTCCTCGATTCTTTTCATCAGACTCGGTGATTTTTTTTGGACTTTTTGATCTTTTTTACTCGTTTAGTTCGCTTTCGCTTTTTATCTAATTTCTGTATGGGGAACGGATAGATTTTCATCAGTTAGCTGATACTGTTCGCGGATCACAATTTGCTCCTGTGGTAGCTTCGTGTTAATTTATTTATTAGATCTTATATTTATTTGATTTTTTTCGTCCTGATTTTGGAAACTTTCGGCTATATTTAGATGAGCTATAAGTCCAAAATGTGCAATTTTTTAATTGGACATATAAAGAAGCACGAAAATTGATCGAAAATGTGTGTCATGCTCCTGAGGAGTGTTGTTGCCCTTTGATATAATGTTATCATACTTTATTGCTATTAAACTAGAGAACTTTGATTATAATTTATATTATTGTTAAGGTCGCACTCCAATTGTTAAAGTCCCTATTGTGTTTGCGTGCGTAGCTTTTGTTATATCACAAGTTTTCGTGAAGCACCAACAGTTCTTAATTTAGAATACCTGGAACTTGGTATAGTAGTTCCATCAGCGGAACTAGGAAATTTTCATTTAGGGGGCAAATTATAAGCTAATACAAAATAATTTTTACGTACAATAAACACCAATAAGCAAAAATCATCAATTATCTATACACCTTAAAGATTAAACTCAAATCTATAAACTTATTTTATTGTAATGGTAGACAGTCAGTAAGATTTAACATGAAACATAAATAAAATAACCGAATAAAATTCAAGGTAATAAAAATGTTTAGGTTTTCCTTCCTCAAGTCAAGGTGCACAAATTTCACCATGCTGAACGGAACTTACGAACATACGAAATTCACCATACCAATTCTGCCAAAGCTTCATTCAACTTTGCGAAAGGAGCAAGCATATTCTGATTCAATTGACACATCAAAATTGGTGCATCTAGATTTAAGAAGCTATGATCAAATAAAGAAAAGTGTAAGATATACAATCATCATATACAAGCTACAAGTGGTGCAAATGTTGAAATTGGAACTCACTCTTCAATGTCATTTCAGTTCGTCACAAGGTCCATTTTCGAGGAGAAGATATGGTTCGGTGATTGCTTCCTCACTCACCCAATGTCATCATGTTGGGATCTTCTATCTTTATTATGGTCATTTCCATTCATATGTTAAAGGAAATTGAGAGGATTGATCTTCTTGTGGACCAAGTTCAATTTGCATATCCAAAACATGAACCACAGTTCCTTTGAAGCTGGATCTCATACTCAGCATCAATGCATCAACCAAATCAAACAGGGGGTGCAAGAAAAGAATGAAAGCCAAAGTTTTGAGAAAAATTCGAGAGTTGCCACATACAATATGTAGGAGCCGAATGTGATCATCTTTGCAAAAAACACATGGTGCTGCTGAGACAGAGACTTCTAACAGATTCTTTTCTCACTGAATTGCAGAGTTTGTTTGGGGAGAAGAAGAAAGGTTTGAATGAGAGGCCTTAAATTAGTCCCACATCGGGAAAAACTAGGTGAGTTGTGTTCTATAACTTAGAGATTGAGGGGCAACTAGCCGTCCACCTTGTTAACGCGATCTTGTGACCAGTGGGGGCATTAAGTGGGCTTTGAGCACTTTTTCTGGACTGACCCGTTCCAAGTTGGGCAGTGATTTATATGCGTCCGGATGAATGCTCAGGTCCGGGTGTTTCTTGCAGCGAAGGCCATCGCGTCGGGGGGGGGGGGGGGAAGCATAATTAAGTTTTGGAAAAAAACTTAGGGGGGCAGCGGCCCCCTCAGGTCCCCTTTGGCTCCGTCCCTGAGTTCCATAGATTACATCGATTACACAAGTGCCTATTAATAAATTGGGAGATTTTGTGCTTCACTCCAACAAAGCGACATGACTTATACATCAAGAGAATGAAAAAACAAAAGGCTTAATTTTGGAAAACTACCTCATACTTTCGCTGAATTCCAAAAAATACCTTTTATTTTGATATAATCGCAAAATTATCTCATACTTTTCAGGTTTCGATAAACGCTCTCATACTTTGGTTTCGTAGAACTACATCATACTTTTCTTAATTTCATAGAACTACCTCATACTTTGGTTTAATTTTATAGTACTACATGATACTTTGATATATGTGGGATGTTGGATGAGGGAGGAGTACAATGGTGGGGGGAAGTGGTGGCCAAGTGCGGGGGTGGGGGAAGGGGGGCGTGGGGCTACGATGGAGGGATGGGAGAGGGGCGGTGGGGGGGAGGAGGGTGGCGGTGGGTGGAAGGGGGATGTGCAACGATGGATGTGGGGCGAAGGGTGGCGGCGGGTGGAATGGGGATGTGCGACGATGGAGGATGGGGATATGGGGATGATGGAGTTTATCGAAACCTGAAAAGTATGAGGTAGTTTTGCGATTATATCAAAATAAGAGGTATTTTTTTTGGAATTCAGCGAAAGTATGAGGTAGTTTTCTGAAATTAAGCCAAAACAAAACAGTACATAAGAATGCTCACATGGCGGTGCTTTTTTTGTTTGTATCAACTTTGATGTAGAAACATATAATATGCTTACGGAATGGACTTTAATTTTGGTTGCCTAATTTTAAATTTGAGTTGTAATAGCCGCCTATTTGTCCCACTTGTATGGATCCTTTGTGAGTGTGTGCGCATGCGCCTGTGCGTATGTTCTTACCACAAAATAAACATTATTGTATTTGATTGTTGGATGAACTTCTGCACACCTATTGTGTAGATGCAACCATTTTCATTTTCTCCATTTGTTAAACTGACTTTCATTGTGATCAAATTTAAATTTGTACGTCTTCTCCTTGAATGGTGCTAAATGTGAGGAAGCAGTTGGAAGTATTGGGAAGAGGAAGATAAAAGATTCTATCTCCAACACAGTTGTCTCATTTCATATTTTTAACCTAGAATGTGACAGATGATATTGTGATGCAATTCAATTAACTGATAGTAATCTATCATGCATGATTAAGATTTAATACAAAGTGATATTGTTAAGTTCTGAATTGGAAATTCATGATGTAGGTTGGAGGGCGGTCATCATACACCCTTGTGGATCATACATATGATGCGGTTGTTGTAGGAGCAGGTGGCGCAGGTCTTAGAGCGGCAATTGGACTCTCAGAACATGGGTTCAATACAGCTTGCATCACTAAGCTCTTCCCTACCCGCTCCCATACTGTTGCTGCACAGGTATTCTCGAACTACAGATTTTCTTTAACTCTTGAATTTGTATTGTCTAGTCTTCACTGTAGATATACTTATGTAAGAGATAGGTTGTTTTTTATGTACTCTTTTGTTTTTATTTTACCTGTTTCCAGCTATGATGTTTGAGTACATGTTGATACTTCTTATGGTGTTATTCATCACATTGGTTAACTGTTAGCAAAGTATTCATAATCACTTATTACAAAAATTATCATCAAAACGTGTAGGATTTATTAACTGTGGATCACCATCTGGATGACTGTAAGAAGAAACAATAATGAGCTTAGTAGAAAACGAGTAGGTAAGAATTTGGTGTAATTTGGTTTCGTAGATAGATTGGGTGATTCAGCATTTGCAAGTGTTTCCAGTGTCAAGCTACCTGAAAATTTAGTAGAGGTACTTGAATGCTTTCAACAAGTTTCATTTGAGGTTACTGGTTTATGAAAGAAGGAACTCTAGTTTTTGAATAACCAAGAACCTGTTAATTTTGCCTATACATTGACATGAATATTTGGGGATTTTTTTTCCAATACTTGTAAGGAACTTAGTTATGTTAAGATGAATTTGACTTGGATATTGTGCTAATTTCTGCTAGTATATCTGATGCAGGGTGGCATAAATGCAGCTTTGGGAAATATGAGTGAGGATGACTGGAGGTGGCATATGTATGACACTGTTAAAGGAAGTGATTGGTTAGGTACCTCCCAAGTTCATACTTGACATAATAAAATTTCTATTGTTTGTACCGGGAAAGATAAATATTCTTGTGAGTTGTGAATTATCCTTGCCTTCCCCAACCCCAACCACTAGAGAAAAAAAAGAAAAACCCAAAAAATTGTGTTGGTTGCCCACATAGACAATTTTTATTGTTATAGCTGTTTTTCTGACATGCACTTCTTGCAAAGAAATGTACTGGTAATAAGATTTTTATGTTTGTTTATCCAACAATGAAGAGGTATAATGGTGGTTATTTTTCTCATGTCTTGATCTTTTTAGGTTTTCACTTCTTTCCATTTTTAGAAGCTGACATAGTTCTCTTATTGAGTTATTCAGGTGATCAGGATGCTATTCAGTACATGTGCCGAGAGGCACCTAAAGCAGTTATTGAACTTGAAAATTATGGCTTGCCTTTCTCTCGAACAGATGATGGCAAAATATATCAGCGTGCATTCGGAGGCCAAAGTTTGAATTTTGGAAAAGGTATTACTGCTAAGAGTTTGCTTTCACATATTATAAATTGCATTCCTGTTTGTAAGATTTGGAGTTGATTTTCGTCTGTAGGAGGTCAGGCATATCGATGTGCATGTGCTGCTGATCGAACTGGCCATGCATTACTTCACACACTTTATGGTCAAGCTATGAAGCATAACACACAGTTCTTTGTGGAATACTTTGCATTGGATCTTCTCATGGATAGCAGTGGTAAGCTATTTAACTGAATGATAGTTGTCTCTCTTCTTACTGCTAATATGTAGTTTTTTTGCATTTGAATAGCAACAATCTGTCTCAAATGACCATTTGATGCATTGTTTCGTTCTGATCTGTCATGTGATTTAAAGTAGAATTGATATCATGTGTTGTTTGAAATAATCATATTTTGTTTAAAATACCATTGCCTTCACAGTTTCTCCAACCTCTTATCTGGATGTTCAAGTCTATAAGCAGGTGATACATTGGAAACTATAGGGTTTGTGTTGTAATGGTAACTTAGCATGTGTTTGAAGCACTGTAATTGTTCTTTTCTTTGGCATATACTGTTGTACAATTGTTATTGTAGTCTCACTTCATTTGTAATTTGCTGTATATTACCCAGTGTAGTTACGGCGCATCAAGGCGTCTCGCGTCTAGGCGCGAGGCGTACTTAGATGGCCTCATCTAAGGCCAAGGCCCCACCCATTTGTGAGGCGACCCAGGCGAACCAAGGCACGCGCCTTGGACCTAAGGCGAGGCAACCCAAGGCGCGCGACTTATGCCCAAAAATTTAAATAGACAGCAATTTTTCATCTAAAGGAGAACCAAAGATTCCAGAGCCCCAAAAAACCATCATTAACCAAAGAGCAAACCAATCAAAACTAAAAAGAAAGGAGAATTAGAGCAACATACACAAACGAGCTCCTCTCGACGCGATCTCTCCTAAGCGAGAGAGTAAAAGGCGAGACTCTACTTTGAATAGCAGCTCCTGTCGAACTGAAGCCGATCGACAACTTCGGCGCTGATCGAAGTGTTGAAGATGAGAAAGAAGCAGCAGGAGCAAAGCTAGGGTTTGCAAGCTTCGAGATTGACGCCATGAGAGAGAGAGAGAGAGAGAGAGAGAGAGAGAGAGAGAGAGAGAGAGAGAGAGAGAGATTTCAGGGATTTTTTCTGATTTGGTAGTGCGATTTAAGAAGGGAATGTTTGGTGGGGGTTGGTGGGCTTAAATAGCCCGGCGTGCACGAGGCGTTGGCCAGTGGGGAGGGCAAAATGGAAAATTGGAGGTGTTGCCCGGCTTTTGAAATGTGGATGGGTCACCGGCTCCCATGTGGGTGCAACCTTCAGGCGAGAAATCCAAACGGGGAGGTGCAGAAATAGTTTTGTATCATGTAGCACGGTCATGAGACCCTAGTTTTAAACGAACATGCCAATGGGACCCTCACCCTGTGGGGTCCAGTGGGTGGGTTTGTGGGTTTGTGGGTGATTGGGTGGATGCTTACTTGCAAGCATTAATTTGTATTTGGTTCTGGAATCTTTGGTTAATGATTGTTTTTGTCTTTTGGATATCGGTTATGGATTGATCTATGGATTATTGATTTTCGACTTGGTCACTTGATTATGATATATGATATGTGATGTTATATTTTGAGTTTTTAATCATGATTAATTCTAGTTTCTATGCAAAATTTATTTTCGAAGTATCATTACCTTTTCGGGGTTATATATTCATTTTTTATTTACTATGCGTCTTTTCAAAAAGGCCCGCGCCTTATTTGTCCCCTGCGCCTCAGGCTCTAAAGGTCATGTGTGCCTTGCCTTGTGCCTTGCGATTTGCGCCTTGACTACACTGATATTACCATACATGCTATGCTGAAGTTCGTGCAGCCTGAGTGCCTAGTGCTAGCCATGCATGTGGCATGTAAGTTGTTTATGATCTCCATGTTAAACTTGGTACTAGTGGAAGGCAGTTGGTTATCTGCTTCCTAGCCACCTAGGTGGTATGTGCCACATTTTTTTTAACAAAAAAGGAAGTTTCTGAAACAAATTAAAATCATGGATAATTAGTGGTAGAGGGGAAAAAACTATTATAAGTCTATAACTAATTTTGAATCAATCTTCAAGTCCCAACTTCTTATTTTGTTATTTAAAAGAATCCTCCCACTTCAACAGCATTATTGATTATGCATGTACCTTTATCAACAATATCGGTATACTGCTGACACTAGTTCCATATACCAATACACAATGGTTAAGTATCAGAAGGTTCACAAGTCAGAGTATGCAAGTATTTCATCTATGCTGATTGTTAGGTAGTCAGAAATTTAGATATGTACTTGGAAGATTGTCAAGCAATCAATTATCGTCTAAACTTATAATTCACAGTGAAAGATTCATATTTGAAACCTACAACTATCCCAGCATGAAGTAAAAAGTATCAAACCAAGTCAGAAGGTGTTACACTCCCAATAATCTACAAGGATTCTACCTATAATCCCATGCACCATGGATCACTGATAGTTGAAATTGTGTCCATGTCCGACTCATATATGATACACTTGGCTATCACGTGTGAAGAACTCATGAGCCATATCTGGTATTAAAAACAAACTATGAAGTCAGAGCCATGTCAGCTTCAGAACTGCTATGTACAGGTTGCATCTCAGGCTTCATGGATTATGTGTTGCTTAAACAGATATATGGTTGGACCCTCTAACATGAGGAATATGATGCTAGCAGAAATTAAACAATTCGCAAACATGTGGGAGGCTTTGCAGTTGGTAGGGTATAGGATTGAACCATGGTTTAAGGTTTCGTCTGATACCGGTATCAGGCGTTTTCTCTTGGTTTCAGTGTAGACCGAGACAAAACGTGGGGTCGTTTCTCGGTTTCGGCCGGTTGGTGCCGTCCCATCCGATTTCGACGGAAACCGGCCGAAATGGCACCATTCCGGCCGAAACTGAAGGGGAAAAAGAGAAAAAAATTCGATAAAAATGCAGCAAAACGCCAGAAACGAAAAAAAATAGAAAAATTAAATAGAATAGAAAAAATGAAGAAGACTTATCTGCTGGCGGCGGCTTCGTCGTCGTCGTCAGTGTCTTTTCCGCTGCCGCCTGCAAAAGGGAAGAAGAGAAGAGAAGAGAAGATGGATGAACAAGAGGGAGAGATCACATAAGAGTCTACCAAAAACCAGTAGTGTTGCTACTTACATTACACATTTTCCTAAACATACTTCATTTATTTACAAGTTTCCCATTAAAATGGCAAACTTGTAAATAAATGAAGTATGTTTAGCATACTGTGTAATGTGAATAGCAGTTATGGGGGGGTTTCTATGCGTACAGACCATTTTGCTCGGTTTACAGACCAATTTCTTTACAAGTTTGTCATTCGTTCTTTACATATAATATATTTAGCAAACTATGTTTAGCAAAAAATTGTAATATATTTTTATATATTTCACAAAATGTGTAACTTGTAAAAATATATTTGATACTTTAGTATTTGGTAGTATTTGATAGGTATTTAAGTATTTGAAACTACCGATACGGATGAAACGAAACTTACTTTCGAAACGTCCGAAACGGACGATACCAATATCAAAACCCAAATTTTCGAAAGACAGAAACCGAGACATAAAACCTTGGATTCAACTTTTATTTTTGTTTGATTTAATTAGTTAGTTAAAAGTTTTGAGTTAAATCATTAAGATATTTTCTTTCTACTTCTAATGAAACATGTTCTTATCTCTATGGATCTTTGTGGGTTATGACATGTATTTCATATGGCCACATGCAAACTCACATAGTCTTGTTGTTACGTTCCTATATCCTAGGTTAATACATTTTAAGAATTCCCCTTGTCAGGGTGTTTATGTCTTGTCACATCAATTTGACAAACTTGTATTATTGTATGGTTCATAATGAAGGGTTAACAATATTGAGAAGTGGCAAAAGAAAAACACGAATTGCTCACCCTTCTCTGAATATGTAGATCTCCTAACTCCTATCCTATGGCCATCTAGATTCTTATAATCAAATATACAATATTCCCCTCCATCTCCTCATCAGTGTCAGATGGCTTCCCTTCACGTCTCTCATGTGGAACGAGAGGTGAAAGCTATAGAATCTCCTATTAAATGTTCTAGACTCACAATGTGTCATTAACTCATGGGACTCCTTGCCAGCTCTCTATGTCAATTCTGAAACTGGTGGACTTCATCTGTACTGTATCATCTGGGGGCATGTGATACGATCCGCTTGGATCGATCAAGCAAATCAATTTTAAGGTGGAAAAATTAAAAAGAGAGGAATATTTTTAGGGTTTTAGATTGAGAGAACAATGGAAAACAATATATAAAAGCATCTTTCGAGAGGAGACTTGCTCTCCGAGCTTTTGATTGAACAGAACAAAAGCCTAAAGATCCTTCACTAAGGATGCACAAGAGTTTCTCAACAATTTAAGCATAACCAAATACAATGGCGGCTAGCCCTAATAAAGAGAATGAGTGGATTTACTAATTTGGCCTAGAACGACCAAAATACCCCTAAGTCTAATAATACTAACGTCTCCACGTCTCCTCCTGCGCACGTAAGTAATCATGGGCGGTCCCTCCCCGTCCATCGCACGTGGTGTGGCCCCCTCGGAGCTTGTGCCGGTCGAAGATGCGGCATGGTCCGCATCAATACCCCCGTAGAAGAGCCACCTTGTCGTGGAAGTCCGGAAACTGCTCCCGAACAACGTCGAACCCCTCCCACGTGGCATCGCAGTCCGGCAATCCCGCCCAATATATCAATACCTCCTGCCGTCGTCCCGGACCCTGACGCACCGCCCTGACGTCCAACGGCTCCATCATCACCTCCATGTCCTCTGTCAGTGTCGGTGGAAGTGTGGATGACACCGTCTACTCTCTAATAGCGCGGCGAAGCTACGAAACATGAAAAACTAGATGGATCATAGCCGTCGTGGGTAACCTCAGCCTGTAGGCCACTTGGCCAATCTTGGCCTCAATCTCAAAGAGACCAAAGAATCTGGCAGATAGCTTTTCATTCCTCCACCTCGCCACTGATCTCTATCTGTATGGCCGCAGCTTGAGATATACCATATCTCCCTTCTGAAAGCTCACATCCCGTCGATGTCCATCTGCCTTCGCCTTCATCACCTGCTGAGCCCGTAGCAGGTGCTTCTTCAACTCCTCTAGTATCTCATCCCTCTCCTCCATGTAACCCTCCACCAACGAGACTGGTGTCTGTCTGCTCCCTAATCGAATCAGCTCTGGCGGGTCTCTTCCATACATCACCCGGAAAGGGGTCGTCCCTGCTGCTGAATGGTACGAAGTATTGTACCAACACTCCGCCCAGGCCAACCAGCGGTACCACTGTCGCGGTGTCTCCGATACAAAACATCACATATACGTCTCTATACTGCGATTAACCACCTCTGTCTGCCCGTCTGTCTGGGGGTGATAGGCGGTACTCCTCTTCAACACCGTTCCCTGTACCCGGAACAACTCCCGCCAAAACCCGCTCAAGAACACCTGGTCCCGGTCAGACACTATAGAGCCAGGGATCCCATGTAACCGTATCACCTCCCGAGTAAACACTGTGGCCACCGAAACTGCCATGTACGGGTATTTCAGCGGTATGAAATGTGCGTACTTACTCAGCCTGTCCACCACTACGAAAATCACCGAGTACCCCTCTGACCTGGGTAATCTATCGATGAAGTCCATCGTCACCTCCTCCCAACCTGCTCAGGCAGAGCCAAAGGTTGCAGCAACCCTGCAGGTGCCATGGCCATGTACTTGTGACGTTGGCAGACATCACAAGCCGCCACTAAGAGGGCGATTGCCTTCTTCATCCCTGGCCAGTAAACCTCTAGGACCATCCGCATGTAAGTCTGCTGCACCCCGGAATTTCCCCCAATCCCTGAACTGTGGAACTCCTGAAACAGCACTGGTATAAAGGCCGACCTCCGTGGTAAGACCAACCGTCCCTGATACAACAGCCTGCGCCCCTCCAAAGAGCACCCCTTTCGGCGCCTCCCTACCGCCCTGTAGTCGCTCCCTGATCTGTCTCAGCTCTGGGTCGGTCTCTGCCTCCTGTAACATGGGCCCCCCGTCTAGCCACATCGGTAATGAGAGCGCCCTCAGGTGCACTCCCTCCTCTCGTCAAGACAAGGCGTCAGCCGCCTTATTCTCCAACCTGGGCCTGTACTCAATGACAAACCGATACCCTACCAGCTTCGAAAGCCAACGCTGGTGCTCCTCAGTCACCAGCCTCTGCTCAAGTAGGATTTGTCCTGACCACGAACTCTCTCCCAAGTAGGTACGGCCGCCACTTCTGCACCGCCAGCACTATCGCCATCAACTCTCTCTCGTACACCGACTTCAGCCAGGCTCTGGCAGAAAGCACGTGGTTGTAGTAGGCTACGGGCCGTCCCAACTGCATCAACACCGCCCCCAAACCTACTCCTGATGCATCCGTCTCCACTACAAACGCGATGCTGAAGTCAGACAGCGCCAGCACCGGGGCCGTAGTCATGGCCACCTTCAAGGCCTCAAAGGCCTTGATCGCTTCCTCCCTGCAAACGAACCCATCCTTCAAAAGGTCAGTAAGCGGTCGTGCGATCGTACTGTACCCCCTTACGAACTTCCGGTAGTAGCCCGTCAGCCCAAGGAAACCCCGCAATGCCCTCAAAGAAGTAGGCACTGGCCAGTCCAACATGGCCTCTATCTTCGCCCTGTCCGCAACTACTCCTTCCGCCGACACCATGTGCCCAAGGTACTCTATCTGCAGTTGGCCGAAGCTACACTTCTTCCGGTTCGCATACAACTGTTGCGCTCCTAACTCCTGGAAGACTGTTTCCAAATGCCCTACATGATCCTCCATGGTCCTGCTGTAAACCAAGATGTCGTCGAAGAAAACAAAGACGAACTTCCTCAAGTACGACCGAAATACCTCGTTCATCAAGGCCTGGAATGTGGAGGGAGCATTCGTCAAGCCAAAAGGCATGACGAGAAACTCATAGTGCCTCTCATGTGTGCGGAATGCCGTCTTCGGCACGTCCTCGGGCCTCATCAGGATCTGGTGATATCCCGCCTTCAAGTCGATCTTCGAGAACACAACTACGCCATGCAGCTCATCTAGCAGCTCGTCGATCACAGGAATGGGGAATCTGTCAGCCACAGTCTCCTTGTTCAGCGCCCTGTAGTCGACGCAGAACCTCCAGCTCCCGTCTTTCTTCTTCACTAACTGCACTGGTGAAGAGAAATGACTCACACTAGGCTGGATCACTTCCGCCTGCAGCATCTCCCCGACCATCCTCTCAATCTCGTCCTTCTGCACATAAGGATATCGGTACGGCCGCACGCTCACTGGTGCTGCTCCCTCTCTCAAGACTATCGCATACTCATGTCTCCTCTCCGGTGGTAGCCCATGTGGGTCCTGAAAGACCTCCTGAAACCACTCCAGCACCTGCTTAATCACCTCGGGAACCCCTGCCAGCTGCTCCTGCTCGCTTCAACTGCACGGCACTCCACTAAGTATCCCTCTCACTCCCTCTGTAAAGCCCGAGTAATAGCCTTGAAGGCCACCAACGAAAAGCATAAGGTGGGGTCCCCTGTGAGTACCACCGTGCGGTCACCCTCCTCAAACTCCATCCTGAGACGTTTTCAGTTCACCCGTACGTCCCCTAACTTCTTCAGCCACTGTACGCCCAGAATGATATCGACATTCCCTAACTCCAGGGGCAAGACATCCTCCATAATCTGCACTCCTTGCAAGGTCAGACACAACCCCTTGCAGAGCCCCTTGCTCTCCTCCATCTTCACAGTTCCCAACAAAACAGTGAACTTCTCCATGGTGCTCAACTGTAGCCCATGACGCTCCACCACTCGGCTAAAGATGAAATTGTGGGTGGCCCCACTGTCTATCAGAACTGTCATCGCCATATCACCTAACCGTCCTGATAACTTCATGGTGTGGTTCGGTGTGAACCCCACCATGGAGTTCAGGGAGACCTCCGCGAAGTCTAGGTGAGACTTCTCCTCCTCGAGTGGCTCCACCCTGGGTTTCTCCTCGTCATCCCGACATTCCTCCTCATTCGTCACCATGGTAATCTGTAGTAGGTGGCTCGCACATCTGTGGCCAGGGGTGAACTTCTCATCGCAACGAAAATACAACCCCTTGGCACGCCTCTCCCGCACCTCTGCCTCCGTCATCCGTCGTCCAAGAGTAGCGGGACGAGTCTCTCCCCTAGCCTCTGGTGCACCGGCAGGTGCCCTCGGCACTGTTGTTGCTGGCGTGGGCCGGGAGTTTTGGGTCCTCCAAGTCCCACGTATTCTTCTCTCCTCCGTATGTTTCTCCTCCGCCTTTTGTGCGAGGCGAATCAGGTCCTCCAAGCCCTCCGGGCTTTGCATCCTCAGCTCAGCTCGAATGGAGGGCTTGAGCCCCCCATGAAGTTCCCCATGAGCGCCTCCTCCGTGACCCCAGGCACTCGACCCGACAGTAGCTCGAACCTCCTGACAAAGTCCCGCACCGTTCCCTCCTGTCTGAGTACACTGAGCTGCTCGTAAAAAATCCCCACTGGTGTCTCCTGGAATCGATCCATCAAGTAGGCCGTCAGATCCGTCCACGAGGAAAAGGGACTGCGTGCGACCTTCCACCGGTACCACGTCAAGGCCTCTCCCTCAAAATAGATGCCCACCGCCTTCAGGACCTACTCCTCGGTAAAACCCATCGTCTGGAAGTACCTCTCTGCTCTGTAGATCCACCCATCTGGATCGCTTCCCTCAAACACTGGTATCTTCAGCTTCTTCAATCGCCTATCAGCATGAAACTCTGCTTCTCCCCGCCTCTCCTGGTCCCAACGCCTATCTCCGTGGTTCCGTAGGGGATCTTAGTCCTCATCTGCATATTCGTCCTCAGGCCAAGAAGGCCTACCGTCTGGTGCCAGCCCGTGGGGTCCCCCAAAAGTTGCAGCAACTGGTCGCTGTCCTCCTCGACCATCGAATTGACCCCCCGGTCCTCGACCTCGTCTCGGAAATATCCCAACGCCCTCCTGAAGACCTCCTCCTGCTGGCCGCCCCCTGTCGACAGCCCCTAGGGCTTCATCCACCATCGTTGGGACCCCCAGATGCCAAGCGGGGGCCCTGGGGTCCCGCCCGCCCCCGCCCGCCTGGGCGCGGCCCCCCAGCGCCCATTTGGGGCCGCGCGGGGTCTCTGCCATTGCGGCAGTGCCCCGCCGCCCCCGTGCTGGGCTCGCGGCCCCCCTGGGGGGTTCGCCAGGCCAGGCCGACCCCCAAGGGGGTTCGCCGGGTCTGGGCGACCCTCCGGGAGGGTTCCCAGGCCCCGTCGCCCCCCCCGCGCGCGCTTTCACCGCTTCCCCTTTCGTCGTCGTCGCCCGGTTTCATCGATACGACGACTTCCGGGTCCCGGCTGTTGTAAACTGCGCCGTCACCCTTGCATCTCGCGCCCTTAACTCCTGAACTTCGGAATCAGAGTCATCTTCCTCCTCCGTCCATGATTTCTTCCCCTTTCCCTTAACTTGGGTTTGCAAAATCTCCATGATTTTTTGTTGATTTGCTTCACTTTTTGCATGCTTCTCTTCTTGGGCGGTTGTTTTCCTCCATCATCTTCTCAAGTCGATCGCTCATCGTCTCCATCGTGGTTCCGATCTCCTTGGTAATTTCTTCATGTAGGGCTTGAAGCTTCTCCTCAATGGTGGCTCTCGTGCCTTACGCCATTAGATCTTATGGGCTCTGATACCAATTAATACGATCCGATTGGATCGATCAAGCAAATCAACTTTAAGGTGGAAAAATTAAAAAGAGAGGAATATTTTTAGGGTTTTAGATTGAGAGAACAATGGAAAACAATAAATAAAAGCCTCTTTCGAGAGGAGACTTGCTCTTCGAGCTTTTGATTGAACGGAACAAAAGCCTAAATATCCTTCACTAAGGATGCACAAAAGTTTCTCAACAATCTAAGCATAACCAAATACAATGGCGGCTAGCCCTAATAAAGAGAATGAGGGGATTTACTAATTTGGTCTAGAACGACCAAAATACCCCCAAGGCTAATAATACTAACTAACGCCTCCACGTCTCCTCCTGCGCACGTAAGTAATCATGGGCGGTCCCTCCCTGTCCACCGCACGTGGTGCGGCCCCCTCGGAGCGTGTGCCGGCCGAAGATGCGGCATGGTCCGCATCAGCATGCCACCTCCAACCCATTCTTGTGAGTGCTAGCATTTTCAGCTGTGAATATCCTTCTTTGACCGTTGCTGTAATTTGGGTGAGAGTTTAATATAGATTAGATTGTCAAGGTTTTATGAATCTAGTCTACTTATCTTTGTACAGGTCATTACACCATTTCTTTTCGCATTTCAAAGTATCTTGATAATTATCTGACACCAACTTTCTGGACTTACATCTGTGTCATTGTAATTTCCTCCTGGTCATGGACTTGTTACATGCTTTGGCTTGTAAATTGATCTGCGAGATGATCTCGGAGCAGGATGAGTCATGCAATTCTTTGACAACAAGGATGAAACAAAAACAATGACAACACAACAACAATAAAAATAAACAACTACTTCCTATCTCACCCTTCCTAAAAAGAAAAAATTGAAAAGAGAAGAAAAGAACAGGTGAAAAAGATCAGAAAAGAGATGGATATAAAATCAAAGTACTTCAGGTGTCACCACATAGTGCCAAAGGTTTTGTTGCTATCAATAATGAGGAAACATGCAGTGGGTGTGGGAGAGGAGAATTAGATCAGGATTGAGATGAAGATACTGAATTTCTCTCCCATTAATTAATCAAATTTGAAATATTCTAGTTAGTTAATCAATTTTGAACTCAATTAATTCTGTCCAAACCTGATCTTTTTTATCATATAAATATAATATGTTTGATCAGGTAAGCAATTTGGGTGGTGTATGGGCCTGTCCCGGCAGGCCTATGTTTTCTAAGTGATTTGGGTCACTTAGATGAAGATCAAATTGGTGTCCTTTTGGAGACACTTTAGATCGTATGGAGTAAACTATAGTTTGAATAATAGGATGATACCAAGGCATGTAAATGTACCTCTCATATTGTATTGGTTTTCATGCATGCATGCCGATACAGTATGGACCACAACCAGTCGATACCATCGTACTATCTAATAACAACTAATGCAAGAGGAAATTTGTGACCAGAAATATCAAAAGTAGAAATTTCCATTTATATAATGGTTGAAAGATTCACATTTAACAATCAAAAATAAGATTCAAAATGTTAGCTGATACTGATACGTGTTGGCCGTTTTGGGTCTAGTTTGTATGGTCGACATAAAATGAAAGCCTATTGATTGGTACTAGGTGAAACAATTCGATTTTCACACAAACACGCATATTGTGTTGGCATTTTGAGTATAATATGAAGATTGGCTGTTAAACTATGAGATGAAAGTAAATTGAAGCTGAGCTAATTAATTTGGCTAATATCTCTCATTACAACAATTCTCTGATGGAATTGGTTAGGGAAAGAGAGTACAGTGCGCTAGATGATAGAGATAATTCATTGATAGGCAAAGCATTTGCTGATGACGAAGCTCTTTTTGCAACCAACAATTAGGTTGAGATAAGGTCACCAATCATACAAGCTATACATATCACCTTATGTCTAATACCAATGCTACAAACTTCTAGTTGATACCGAGACTAAAACCGAGATTTTAAACCTTGCGGTTACATGCTTGGATTTCATCACTTGTAATGGGCAAGCTATACATATCACCTTATGTCTAATACCAATGCTACAAACTTCTAGTTGATACCGAGACTAAAACCGAGATTTTAAACATTGCTGTAACATGCTTGGATTTCATCACTTGTAATGGGCAAGCTTTCTTTCTTTGTTCTCTCTTCTTGTACTGTGCCATGTGTTGAACTATAATGTGTTTTATTGTAGAAAATGCAGTGTATCTCTAGGTTTCTGTTTTGCCTAGTCATGGCAGTCACATGGTTTTTCTTATTTGTATTTTAGGGGCATGCCAAGGGGTGATCGCACTTAACATGGAAGATGGAACCCTTCATCGTTTTCGTGCAGCCTCAACTATTTTGGCCACTGGGGTAATAATCTTTTTATTTGTAGTGCATAAGACGAGAGTTCTGTTACAAAAGCCCATTTTAACCGACATGTTGTCTATCTTCAGGGATATGGAAGAGCATACTTCTCTGCAACTTCAGCTCATACATGCACTGGTGATGGCAATGCAATGGTTGCACGAGCTGGATTACCTCTTGAGGTTCTTTGGATGGGGTTTACTCAGGCAGAATTCAGTTCAAGTTGGTTAGCATGCATTTATGATTAATGCTTTTATTTCTTTTTCAGGATCTTGAGTTCGTTCAGTTCCATCCTACTGGCATCTATGGTGCGGGCTGCCTAATTACGGAAGGTTCATACTTTAGCCTTTCCTACATTTTTGTCTAGTGTGAGTATGAATGTAAAGTATTGTGGGTGTATGACCATAATGGTTTGTGGCCCTAAATCCATTGTTTAAAACATTTGATCTGTAGCATTGGCATACGGTATCCTTACACCCAAAAACCCTACCTTCAGAATCATGTTGTAACTTTTTTTAATCATTTGATGTGTGTTATCTCAGGATCTCGTGGTGAAGGCGGTATCCTAAGGAATAGCGAAGGCGAACGTTTTATGGAACGATATGCTCCCACTGCCAAGGATCTTGCATCACGAGATGTTGTTTCAAGATCTATGACTATGGAAATCCGAGAAGGCCGTGGTGTAGGTAAGTATTTTATGTAATGAAATCTCCATTTCTGGATGCTGATAAAACTGCTATTATGATGCTTCCTTGGGATATTCGATACAGCTGGCTGATCATCATGGGTGTGTGGAAAGTTAACTATGTTAATTTATTACTATATTTTCTCATGCTTCCTTTCAAATGTACATCACTTTTAAAGTATTAAAAAGTGAGCATAGTGCAGACATCTTTATTTCTAGTTGATGGAAGTCCTTTGGCTGCGTGTGTTGCTTGCACACCTGTGGTTCCCTTGTTTGCCATGTATTCCAAAGCCTAAGGGCCAATGCATCTACAGCTGCAGCTAAATAACTTACATTTAGCTTTATTAGAGTGCAGGTCCATTAGAGTGGAACTAGTTTTAATGTATTACAATCATTTTCAGGGCCACTGAAGGATCACATTTATCTGCACCTGAATCATTTACCACCAGAAGTTCTTAAGGAGAGACTTCCTGGAATATCTGAAACGGCTGCCATATTTGCTGGTGTGGATGTTACCAAGGAGCCCATACCAGTTATTCCTACAGTGCATTATAATATGGGTGGTATTCCTACAAACTACCATGGGGAGGTAATATTGAATGACATTCTTGTTATTACTGAGAATTGGCCCACCCCGTCCTATAAATTATGGTCTATATATTGTTTTGCAGGTAGTCGACATAAAAGAAAATGATCCGGATGCAGTTGTCCCTGGACTAATGGCTGCAGGAGAAGCAGCTTGCGCGTCAGTTCACGGTGCAAATCGCCTTGGTGCAAATTCTCTTCTGGACATTGTTGTCTTTGGGAGAGCTTGTGCCAACAGGGTTGCGGAAATCTGTAAGCCAGGCAAGTTGCTTCTCCTTCTAACTTGTAAGTAGTACGATGTCATACATAATGGGCTTGAGAACATTGTATATTTATCTGTTACGAACTCTTACAGGACAAAAACAGAAACCTCTTGAAAAAGATGCCGGAGAGAAGACCATTGTGTGGCTTGATAATTTAAGAAATGCCAACGGTTCGCTACCAACATCAAAGGTTCGCCTTAATATGCAAAAGGTTATGCAGAATAATGCTGCTGTTTTCCGTACTCAAGAAACATTGGAAGAAGGTATATATGATCAAACCGGAGTTTCTCTGACTGTCACTGTTTATTGTCACTTCCTAGCTTTTGCCTTGCATCTTCTTCGGTATACTAGTGAAATGTATGTAATTTATTAATATAAACATCCCTCTACAGAAGGTCACTCAAGGCAGTGGATGCAATAACAATGCTTGCATTTTTGTGCTAACAGATTGTTTACATGTAATTTGATTACAGGGTGCCAATTGATTGACAAAGCATGGGAGAGTTTTCATGACGTCAAGATCCGTGATCGGAGTTTAATATGGTATTTATTTTTTTAACAGTACCTGGCACCTGCACATTTCTTAAGTACATTTCAGTGCTCATCTGACTTCACAATATTGTTACAGGAATTCTGATTTGATAGAGACTGTAGAACTGGAAAATCTTCTAATAAATGCTTGTATAACTATGCACTCTGCTGAGGCAAGAAAGGAGAGCAGAGGAGCGCATGCTCGTGAAGATTTTACGGTCAGATCACTTTCCAAGCCGATGTCCTTTCTTCCATGTATTTCATGTTTATTTGATTTAATAAGTTGCTTTTTTTAAACTTGCAGAAAAGGGATGATGAGAACTGGATGAAGCACACATTAGGGTGAGTATTATATTTCCCTTCAATTTAACTTGTGCGCCTTCTAGGAATCACATTTCTTTAAAATAACAGTTCCAAGTTATTTTTTAGGGAAAGCATGGTGTTGCTAACTCGCATGTCGCATCCCACTTTATTCCACAAATACTTGTTTACATCCTATCACTGTACCATGTCGCCAAGTATAAGGATATGCTATCTAGAGCAAAAACTGAATATAACCAGACAACCATAATTGAATCAAAATTCAAACAAGAAAAGATCCCTCCAAAACACAGCAACACAAACCAACACAGTCAAGAGTTAAGTACATCCCAAAAAGAAGAAACCAGAAAAAGAATTTGTCTATGATGATAATTTCGGCACCATCAGCAGTCCAAGCTTGAAGGAGGCATCACCCTGATGATGTCCTCATTCTGGAATCACTTAGCCTTCCAGCTGCAGTCTTTGCCTATTGCTTCGTACTTCACCTTCTTTCGGGATGCTAAATTCTTGAGTTCTCTCATCAATTACTTCCCCAGCCTGTCGGGCTTATTAGCTTCATCATCAATAAATGAGGTAGAATCTTCATATAACCGCAGGAAACACCTACCAGCAACTACTTTTGGGCCTCCCATCAAGTTGTTTTTGGCAATTTTGAGGGTAAATTACTGAGTCAGAAAAAAATAATAGAGTTAATAGCATACAAAATCGACAGACTGGTCTAATGTTTAGTTTTAGAAATATGGTCATTTCTTTCTTTTCACACTAGTCACATCAAAGCCATCACAAAAAAATGCAATTCCACCCGAACTGATGTAGAAATGTATTGCCTTCCATTATCTGACCACAAAAACTTATATTAATGGGAATATGCCTAGTACTTAAATTTTATGCGATAAATATTCAAATATACTTAGCATAATAACACTGGAAAAATATGTGAGAAATAGATTAATTTTGAGTACCACAAAACATACAAGTCTGGGATTGAATCAAGCATTTTTTCAGAAGAACATCCTTGGTATTTAGCATATGCTTCAAGATTAACCAAATAAGAACTTTGATCTTCGAGGGCACTTGGCACAGACCAAAGTTTAGAATAAGGAAATCTCAAACCTTTATAGATTATAAAAGAAATTAACAAATAAATCCACATGCACAGTTCATCTCCAAACTCTAATATGTTTGTTGTTCTATATAGAAATCTGACATAAAAGCTGTGACAACTTATGAAACCCATCAACCTGAATTTCGGTCAAATTCATCCTGAAACTTAAATTCCAACCAATATTCCTACCCTAAAAATTAACAAAATCTGATGAACAAGCATGCGATTTAGAATGTATGCATACACGGGAAAATAGACTATCCAATCTAAGACTAGAAGCCCAATGATCAGACCAAAAAGCACATTCAAATACATCCCCCACTTTGACAATTGGACTAGCAAGGAAAGAAGTTAATGAACCCAAGGCACCTTTCCAGAACGTTGACATTCTAACAGATTGGGTAAGCCCAAATTGAATTTTTGCTGTAATATAGAAACCTCACAAGTCTATTCCACAAAAGATCTGGCTGGATAAAGAATTTCCACAGTCACCTGCATCATAAAGATAAACTCATTTCTGGTAAGATAAAAAACCCAAACACCATATGAGGGTTCCATCCCTCATGGTTGCTCCTCCTGAGGTTCCTCCTCCTCTGGTCGCCTCTTCAGTCGTCCCATTGAAGCAAATAGGGTTGAATTGCAAAGCAAATCAAAGAATTCAAAGAACAAATGAAAACAATGGAAAAAAATAAAAGAAAACAAAGCTCAAACAAAGCTTAACGAAATTTGATTGATTCAATATTCGGATAAACAACGAACACTCAGAATTCCTCTTATATACTCTCCTCCATTATCAGAGCTCAACCAATTCTGTTAGAATAATTTCACCTCCTTTTCACTAGCATAGGCCCCTTGGTAGCTGGAGGTAAGGGAAGAAACCATCTGCATCTTCGTCACAGTTTAACTATCCGGGTTCTCATCATCCAACGACTCACAATTCTCCACTCAGACTGTCAGACGGATGTGATTATATCAGAGCTCAAAGGCTGTGATATGTTGGATTCCCAATCCAACGGTTCTGCTCGACTCAACGGTTACTTCCTTTGACTTCCCGCTCGTGGCTGCGGCAACATGTCACCCTTCTCCATCAAACGGTGGTGCTTCGGCTCTCAGCTCCGCCGGGACCCTTACATTGCCTCCTCCATTTTTCGACATCGCCTCAAGGTCGAATGTAGGAAAACGCTTGACCAAGTCCAGTAATTCTCCCAAGTGGCCTCATCTATCTCCCTCTGTCTCCATTTAACCACTACCTGAGAAACTAGGGCATTGCGAAGTCGAATGGTTCGACGATCCAAGATTGACTCCGGTTCATCAATGATTTTTCAGTATAGCATGTTAGATCATTCTGTAACAGAGCTTGAACTAATGACGTTTTCCCCCGGGTCAAAATCAAGGTGCTTTCAGTTTCTTCTTTCTCCTCTAAATCATGAACAATTTCTCTATTCTTTTATGTACCTTTTTCTTCTCCTTCTTTGGCTTTTCACCGCTTAATTGAGTTTCTCTGCTGACCTCTCATGATCTGAACATCTTCGCTAAAATTGTCAAAGAAGGTACAAAGATTCTCTCTGGAACAATTCCCTGGGTATTCTTCTTCACATTCCCCATTTCCTCCAATGGGAACTTCCATCAAACCCCCGAGGAACTCAGACACATTCCTCTCTGAAACATCCCTTCTCTTCTTCTTCACACCATCTTCACCGTCACCAGCCTGATCCTCAATGAACACCAAAGGCTTTTCATCCTGGGTACTGTCCTTTTCTTTTGGAAAGCTTTTCCATGCTGTGAGATTTCTAGAGCTATTGCCATCAATCAAAATACCAACCATCCAACTCCGGATGTTCTGGAAAACCACTTCTTTTATTTTGTTAAACTTGATCAAGTCTAGATAACTAGAGTATTGAACTTCTGTACTGGTCTTATTTCTTATCAAGTGAATATATAAATGAAAACTCCAAGAGTGGTTGTGACTTCTTTGACAAAGGAACTTGATCTTCAGACCAACAACCCACCTCAAGATCAAACTTCTACAACTCTCTGATTTTCCAACTGCAGCTCATCCAGGGTTGAAACCAAAGTGTTCTTCTGTAGGCATAACATTTGGAATTGGAGATGAAGGAAAGTGAGAGCTAACCATAGTAAGAATTCCCAGAACAATTCCATATACTTCCAATAGATCAATGTCAGAACTGAGGCAATGAATTTTAATTCTAACCATTCCAATGGATATAATATTATGAGCTATGGTCCTTTAAGCCAAACCTCTGAAAATTGGAATGTCTTTTTTGCTTTTCCGTGGAAACTGAAGTGTGACCAATCCTTGTGTTTCAACATTACATTTTGCTTTGTAGCAAAAACTAAAGTACTTCTTGAACCCATTCCTTAATATTTTCACTATTTTCTCCTGTAAATCCATATTGCTACCGACATATTTCACCTTGAGAAATAAATAATTCTCTTCACCTTTTTCCTCACATACCCAAACTACTCCAGGATCAAAACCATAATCCCTTTGAATCTTCCCTTACAACACATCCTTCTTACCACTCCATGGAAATGAACTTCCAAGGATTCAGGAAAAATGTCAAGGAATCAAAGCGATTGAAAGAGGCTGGTGGCTTGGAGAAGGGAAAGATTTTTCCAAAAAAATTTCTTGACAGATCTTCTCTTAAAAAATTTATATGAAATGGAATTGATACCTGAGACATGCTTGATTTTAAATGGCCTGTTACAATTTTTTTTCTTCTCTTTATCTTGGCTTCCTTTGAACTCATCTTCTTGGGTCTGTTCGAGACCATGGAGTATCTCTTAATTGGGTTCTTCACAACAACACCACCAAGATCAAATGTGACACATCCCTTGGTTACATATAACAGTCTCTTCTCCTCAAATCTCTTCCGCTGATCTACATCATACTCTTCAGTTGAATCGACCATGGAGATCTTGTTGTGCTAAAGCTTTTCTTGGAAGATGTTGAGTGGAAGATCGTCGGAACCCATGACCTCTTTGAAAAGCCCCAAGTACTCTGGAATGGACTCCACCACAGAGACATGCTTCACATCAAGGTGCTTTGCCCCGACCTTAGTATCCTCTTCAGGCTTCCCTTCGCCGACGACAGCACGAGCTACTGTCAGATTACCAATGTTCCCAAAGTCTTTGCAGTTCTTGCCATCCATGCCTGGGTTTGATGCAGGAAACTTCTTCAGCTTTAGGGACGATGGTTCTTGATTACAGGTCCCTCTTATTTCATCATTTTTCTTAGGCAGCTGGCTGTGAACTCCGCTCAAGGAATTATCTGAAGATGGATCTCCTTCTTGGACTAAAGCTCGAATGAGTTTTCCTTGAAAATGGGAGCTTGAAATTGGACTGTTCCTGGCTCACCGTGGAGCGGCGGTTGAAGCTCGAACATGTTCCCCTTGTAATTGTCTGCTGTGTCCATCCCCAAAAGTGACTAGAGGTAAAGAATTTTTTGACAGATCGTGCATAACCAGCTGTGAATGCTGAAACTGAATCTCAGGCATTAGCAGCTGCTGTGACGAATGATTTTGGGACTGCTGCTGATTTTGTGATTTCAACATCGGAAAAGATTGCGGCAAGGCCTGCTGGTGCGCTCCAGTATATGTTTGTTCAAACAAGTGCTCTGAGGACTGATTTGGTTGCATGTTCTTGACACTATTTTGCTGCTCAACCAATTGTCTGCCTGGGCCATTCATATGGAAAACTTGAGGAAAAGAATTCCTGAAAAGATCATCAAGTTGACTTACAATTTTTTGGTACAAAACATCGTTTAACGCCATTTGATGCTGCCAAATTTCCAAGTGATGCTCCATCGATCTTTGAAATCTCTCCGTCCAAAGAACCCCTTCTTTATGAAGATTCTTGGGTCGTTGAGGTAAATCACCAAACACCTGGTGAGCGCTCGCAGAACCGCCGAGCTTTGATACCAATTGTGAGGGTTCCGTCCCTCCTGGTTGCTCCTCCTGAGGTTCCTCCTCCTCTGGTCGCCTCTTTGGTCGTCACATTGAAGCAAATAGGGTTGAATTGCAAAGCAAATCAAAGAATTCAAAGAACAAATGAAAACAATGAAAAAAAACAAAAGAAAACAAAGCTCAAACAAAGCTTAACGAAATTTGATTGATTCAATATTCAGGATAAACAACAAATACTCAGAATTCCTCTTATATACTCCTCCATTCTGACAGCTCACAACGACTTCTGTTAGAATAATTTCGCCTCCTCTCCACTAGCGTAGGCCCCTTGGTAGCTGGAGGTAAGGGAAGAAACCAGCTGCATCTTCGTCATAGTTTAACTATTCAGGTTCTCATCATCCAACGGCTCACAATTCTCCACTCAAACTGTCAGACGGATGGGATTATATCAGAGCTCAAAGGCTGTGATACTTTGGATTCCCAATCCAATGGATCAGCTCGACTCAACGGTTACTTACTTTGACTTTCCACTCGCGGCAGCGGCAACATGTCATCCTTCTCCATCAGACGGTGGTGCTACCACCGTCGGCTCTCAGCTCCGCCGGGACCCTTACACCCCATGACCGTTTGGTTGACAAACCTTTTTCCAACTTACCAAACAAGCACATCCAGTAAGCTTGATTACCCCCTTCCAAAAGAGAGATCTTTTGAGTATATCCATGAAAAGCAAAAAAAAAAGATATCGTACATAAAGGTATGCCAGAACTCACATAACTAATCAACACTACTCTGCCTCCTCTAGAACCAGAGCCACCCTTACATCCAACTCCAACTAGCTGTATATCAATTTACCAATGAAAGGTTAGTTCTACCTCATCAACCTGGATGGTTTTAGAGGAATTTCAAGATAACAGATGAGAAATTTTCCTGACAGTTGAGCATTGCAACCGCCTATTCCTATCTATTCTGATAGTCTTCCAGCAAAATAACAATGCTTTTGTGAAAATTATTCTTCGGTCTAGAAGCCAGCTCGAAACCATTGAGTAAAAGTTGAAGAGCTAACAACCGATTATTGGCAGACAAAAACAGTAACGTGTCATCTGTATATTGAAGACTCAGCACCTTTTGATCAAAACCATTTGGTCTTATCTCCTTAATAAGATAATTGTTTGTAGCAAGCGTCAACATCTTTGTAAAGATATCAGCATCTAGAACAAAAAGAAGCCTGAGTGCCCTGGTTGACCATTCATCATTATTTGAGATGGTTTCTTGCAGACAAGACTCGTTACGTTGAATCTATTTCTTCCCCAATTTTTAACATTAAGTGTATTAAGAATGAATTACTAGCTAACATGACATAAACTTTAGCAAAATCTAGTTTTAACATCAATCCCCTCCTTACATTCTCCATGAAACCATACGAGATGAGTCTTCGTGCTGCAGCTACCCTATCCAAAATGTACATGCCTTTGCTTCAATCTATTAGCAAGTACATTAGTTATGACCTTATAGACCACATTTAATAAACCAGCAGGCTTGAAATCATCAATTGAACACGCTCCTTTCGTCTTAGGGATAAGAACCACATGTGCACAATCCAGCGTAGTGACATCCAGTATACCATTATAGAATTATTCAAATAAAGCTCATATATCATCTTTAAAAACATGCCAAAATTCTTGAAAGAAGAGAGTAGGAAAGCAACCAGCCTTGTTACTTTTCATCTCAAAAACTGCATCCTTTTTTTCCTCCAGTCGTAAATGGTTGTTCCAACTCTAAAAGTCCTGCATCTATATTAACCTCCTTTGGATAAAGACCTGACCCCTACACTGAACTTGTGTTAGGTATAATTTCCACAATGATGATTTTATAATGAGCAGTAAAACAAATAAGAATCACTTTGATCCAAAATTGCAGCACTATTATTTAATATCACAAGGATACAATTCCTTCTTTTCCTTCCATTTGCCACTCTGTGAAAATAACTTGTATTGGAACCTCTTTCCTTCGACCAATGTACTCTAGGTCTCTGTTTGCTTCCTCCATTAGAATACAATTCAACATATCAGTAGCGTTCTTCTCCACTAATTCCTGGTCATGTAAGCCTCCATCTTCTTTAAGGGCCTCATACTTTAATAAATCCTCCAAGAGATCATTTGCAATCTTACTGATACTACGAAAATGCAGTTGAACCCAAACCTTAAATTGTTGTCTTAATAATCTGATCTTCATCGCCATTACAGTAACTGCACACACTTGCATGAATGCATTATTACCGAATGTAGCAAGAAAAATTCATAAAACCGCGTCAGTCTGTGACCTTACTTCGCCAAATATGAAAATTTTAGGTTCCATGTATCCAAAATAAGATGACAATGGTCAAATAATTGACTAGCTAATTCTTGTAGTTTAGTCAATGAAAACTGATTCAATGATTCATATTGCTTAAACAAATCATTATATTTAACAATTAAATCATTGTCATCATTAGAGGTAGAGTTTACCTCATCATCTCTTTGTGCAGTGTAGCACATGTATGAACCATCTCTTCATTAGAAGATATATCCTCAGAGGTAGATTCATCTTGCTCCTCTATCATGTGCCATAGTTGGTTTGCTGTGGTAGTTCGTGATACACAATTACAAATATTTTTATTCAAGAAACTAGATATAATTTTCATTTCCTTGTAGTTCATGATCTCCAATTCTTCTTCTTTGGTCCATTGATATTCGGGAATGGTAGGGGTGCAATATGGCATCTCCACGAGTTTCCAATAGTTGACGACAATAAATCGGATGTAAGCCATCATCTTTCCTTTCCAATGTCGGTAGTTGGATCATCGTATTTTGGTGGAGTTTGCCTTTGAGCGGTGGTGCTGTTGTTTGTTGATGACATCCTTCAAATTGACTCCGATACAACATGTTGGGATCCTGTGGACGGCAGATAGACACTAGATGTGGGGTGATTAGTGTATAAAAAATTCCTCTAGCTAATCTACATAAGTTTACAATTAAAGTTACTCAATTTAAACTTAATCAATAATATTTATTTCAAGCAATAGTTAGCAACGAAAATGAGCACAAGAGATAAATACAACACAGAGATAAGAACAACGCAAACAAGAGATGTGCCCTGGTTTAGATACACTGTATCCTACATCCAACCACCCAAGTCACATTTGGCTAATTCTACTATTATCCCAAATAGTACAACACCTTTTCCAAGAGGATTTTACAACTTACAATCTCTTCCAAAGAGAAACAAATTTACTATCTCTTTCCAAGAGGATTTTCCTTACCAAGACATGATTACACTTTTACCTATAGTATTGCTTGAAGCATGTGGATGTGTAGTGGCTATAGTGATTGATATCCAATGGATGTGAATTAAAGGCTTTTGAGATCAAGAAACTTTGGCTAAAAGTTTCGAGAGAGGCTTTACAACATATGCCAAAGAAAGGGGGTTTCCTTTGAAAGAATTTTACTCAAAACAACTTTTCTTCACAAAATATTGATCATTAATGTTGGTAATGAATTTGAGACAAAACCCTTATATATAGGCCAAAAATCTGCTCAATCAGCTGGTCCAAAATGCTTCTCCAACGGACAAAAAAACGAGTAGAAATTTGACCGTTATGGGCTGCCAGATCATCAATAGTCGACTACGGGCCATGGAGTAGACTATCCTACATACATGAGTCGACTTTGAGCCAAGTCCCATACCTATCTAGGGCAGCCTAAGCCTTAGGAGTTGACTCATGTTCATTTGAGAGTCAACCATTGGTTTGATACGCAGATACGTATTAGAAACTATTAGGATACTCTATCTAAATGATTTTAAAATATTTTTGCAGTGCTTCTATGTGTGCGAGCTTCTAGCAATGCTTTAGCAAGCTAAGACAAGAAAAAGAAAAATACATCAAATAAATATTATAATCATGACTATCGATGCATTCTTTGACACTCCAAGCTCCTTGTCTTGCTCCAATTTGGTCCTTGGCCTTGGCCTTGTAGAGCTCACTAATTCATTGAGTGCATCTTTGATTTTTAAGCTCTTATACCTGCACTTATAGATATTAGATGATACATTTGCTCATCATCAAAACTATACATGATGAGACTCAATATCTCAATACCTAACTTGGCAAAAGTAGACTGTTTCCCCATATGACCAAGTGAATCACCTCCCTAACATAGAAATATCAATCAATTCAAGCTCTCTAGCCACTTCACTGAACTCCTTGTGATGTGTACAGATTGCAAGGTTAAAGGTTTAGACCGAAGCTATTACGTTTTGACTGTGACATACGGGTTTGGAACCAACTACCATGAATCTTGGTTGACAATAGGCATGAGAATGGGCACGGGCCAGCCCGCTGCCCAATCGGACTGGCCTGAAAAACTCGGTATCAAGTTATACCCAAATGGGCATCGGGCTACCCAAAGCTCGAAACCGAATTTTTTCAGAGTCTCTGGCCGTCCAAGGCCCGATTAGGCCGTCCAAAGCCCGATCGAAGCCCAAGCGGGCTGTCCGAATGCAAGGATCGGGCTTCCAGCCTTCCGCCCGAAACCAACCAGTCTTCCAGCCTTTCGCCCGAATTTTATTCCTCTAAAAATTAAAACGCTGCTCGAAGAAACCCTAGCTGGAGATACAAATACTCGCCATCGCCGTCTCGCCCCGTCAATCGCCGTCTCGCCCACCAAAATCGAAAAAACCGTCGCCGTCTCGCCCCGTCGATTGCCGTCTCGCCCACCAAAATCTAAAAAAACGTAGTTGCTCGCCGTCGCCGTCTTGTCCTGACTCTCGTGTCTCGCCCACCAAAATCGAAAACAACCTAGCTTCTCACCGTCTCTTACAAACACTTCAAGGTGATTGGGATCTGCTGACAAGGGATTGGAAGGAAAATTGTGACGATTTGCGTGCTTGAGATAGGATTTCCAACGGTCTTGAGCAGTCTTCAAGGTCTGATTTTTTTCCAAATTTTTTTGTTGGTTGGTTTTTGATTTCTGGATGGAGTAATTGGAACGAGAGATCTCGCGTGCATTGTTGGTTGGTTTTTGATTTCCAAAATTGTTGCATATGACACCCAAATTGTTCAATAACAACTTGCTGAATAACAAATTTTACATTTGACTCTCGTTTAATCTCACTTTTAAATCTCCTGTTTGCCAAAGTTGTCATCTTTCCAACGTTTTTATTGCATATGGAAGTTTTTTAAAATCTTCAATAAAGTCGATTTATTTCTATGCCGATGACGAGGCTTTGATTTTTTCTGTTCCTGAATTGGGTTTCTCTCAAAATGTCCCATTGCTCAGAAAAGGGGCGAGCTTGCTTCCTTTTTCTTTTTAATTTTATTTGTTTCTTTTTCGTTCTTCACTCTTATTGCAATGTGTTCTTCTCTATTTTTCATAAAAAAATCTCTTTTTTTATCTGGGTTTTCTGTAGATATGCCTATCATCGATGTGATATGCATATGGGTTTATACTACTTGAGCCTTATTATGTATTATTACCTTCAGTCAATTGTGTCGTTTATACACTGGGAAAAAAACTTTGCTTGGGTTTGTATTTTGTAGCAAAATTAAGCTTTTGACCTGATAATTGACTTCATTTTGTGTTCCCTGGTGATTCTTCATCATATCTTGCTCCAATGATTCAAAGAGCAATATGATTCAATGCACTGTATTTAAACAAAGAAAAAGTGCTGAGACGGAAAAATAATGTTGTATGATTCAAATGATTAATGCACTGTATCTTGTATTATCTTGTATGATTCAAATGGTTCAATGTACTGGTTTTGAGTTTTGATGATGCTTCATTCTATAAATTTCTAATTAAGATAGGTCCAATGGGCAGGCCCAAAGCATGCTTTCTACCCATTTGGGCATTCTTTAAAAAGCCAGTATGGGCCTTGGGCCGGCCCGAAAGCCCGCCCATTTAAATTGGGCATCTATTTGGCCCGGCCCGGCCCGGTTCATTCTCATCCCTAGTTGACAACTTGGGGTTTTTGATCGAAATAGTAAAAAAGAACAGAAAAGCCCTACTTTAACTATCATAATTTTTTGACCCAAATTCTGAAGCTTTAAATTTTTCAGAAACGCATTGATAAAGAGAAAAAAGCACAAAAGACCCAAGCACAATCTCGGAAAATTTTAAGAATGTGAGTAAGCACCAGCAACATGAAGAATCAAGTGGGCCGTAATACTCACCAGAGCATCATTGCGGCGAACAGCTACTGCAACATTACTGTCTCACCTATTGCATTGAACCTACAATCTCACTTTGTTTTTATTCTCTCATCTATGGCTTCGAACATCCAATCTTGTCTCGCTCATACTAGGGGAGAGCACGGTCTCAAACCGGCAGTTTGGGACCTAAACCGAACCAGACCGTATAAGTAGCGGGTTTTCACAGGCCAGACCAAACCAGACCGCTAGACCGACGGTTTTCGAGCCGACGAAAACCGCTTGGAGCGGTTTGGTTCGGTTTGGAACCGCGGTTCAGACATATGATGACGAAAGATCCCCTTGTATACCCAATTTTGCTAAATATAGACTTTGCATTAAAATAATTTCATGACACGGCTTCATTAAACCCCCAACCAGCAGATATGAGATCCGAATCAGCAGCTTAAACGACTCATTACCTCAGTTCCTTGTTCCCCAAGCGAGCCCACTGCAACCACCAAAGACGGGTTGCCCGACTGCGTCGGACAGCTTCTCAACGCTGGTGTAGGACTGCTTCTCAACTGAAAGAGAAGAATAAATAAGAAGATGAATACGAAGAAAAATAAGAAGAAGAAGAAAGAATAAGAACGAGGAGAAGGGGTTTAACTGGTCCTGGTGTTGGCGATGGCCGATGGGCTGACCGCTGATGGAGAATTAGCGATGCTCAAACGGGAAAAAAACGAATGCAGTCTGAACTCTGAAGAGTGAAGACTGGTGATTGAAGAAGGCAGATAGCCAAATAGGGCCGGCGCGGCGCCTCTCATTCTAAAGGCCTTAGGCTAAGGTTCCTAGGGACTAGTGTTAAAATCCCAACAGATTTCTAGCACAATAAATAATATATGTTAGGAGTCGGTTTGGTTCGGTTTAAGCGGTTTCGACAGGGTGAAACCAAACCAGACCATATAAGTGGCGGTTTTCAACGATTGAGACTAAACCAGACCGATGGAGAGCTGTTCGGTTCGGTTGGCTCGGTCTGGTCCGGTCCGGTTCGGTTCGGACGGTTTGAGCAAACCGTGCTCACCCCTAGCTCATACGCTACTTCGATATCCTCTAACTCTGTTAATCTCCCCTTGTTGCTTTGACGTCTAGCTCTAGTCCCCCCTCTGTGTGTTTGTTTGAGTGTAACGCCAAAAGGAAAGGGGGCATAAGCCAGTCCTGATTGATGATTAAATACAATGTTTTGGGGGTTATTGGGTTAGAACGTGAAAGAATCTGATCCAATTTGAGCACTATTGATTTGATCCTACGTAAATTTACTTAAAATTCATAAGATGTTGGGTCCGCATTCCACATTTACAATTACATATTGAAAATTTTCATTTTTACATAATTATACTAGTAAACTATCACAATTATATATATGCATACAAATACATACTAAAAATGAAACCAAAAATAAAAGTGAAACGGACGAAACTTTTTGAAACCAAATTTTTTAAGGGCCCAAAACTGAAGCCGAATTCTCTAACCTTGGTATATTGACATTGTCTTTAGAACCCAAATCTAGTCAAGTTAAAATCACCTCCAACAATCCAAAACCATCATAACTAGCTCTAAACTCCCTATGTTCCTCCCACGTCATATGTCAGACAAAGGACAATACACGATACTTAAGCCCCCTTAAAATTGGTTCTAAGATCCCTTAAGATCACAAAAACACAATGATAGCTGATCTCTTACAAACATATTGAAAATAACACCCAACTAAAATACCACCAGCTGACCCCATAACAATCTTAGGACCACACATAAATTCAAGCAGCCCCTATAGAATTAAGCATCTGACATAAACTTTATCATTCTTTGACTCCTGAATACAGATTCAATTGATAAAAATCCTTCACATCCATTCTCTCATACCTGCTGCCCATGCCTCTTATATTCCAAGATAAGATAATCATTATAGACCCTTTCTATCCACACAATTAATAGCTCTTTCATGTCATTTCCTAATAACATCAACATGTACTAGTTCAGAAGTATGGGGAAATGATTAACCCACATGAACCCTCCTCCTGATTTAATTGGCTATTTGAAGATGAAGCAACCGGAATCTTCACAAGTGTGTGTAGTTTGAAGCGTCAGCTGAGTGCATACCTGAACATTGCCCCTTCAGCTGAGATTGCCAAAACTTAATTGCAGCCTTGTTTTCTTCACGTTTAACAGTGGGCATATAATCGACTTGCATTAATCTAGAGCAACGTCCAACATCGCAAGGAAAAGAAATAACTCTGTTTTCTGTGTACTCCCAACTGCTTTATCAAAAATGTTTTAAAGCTTCTGGTTGTAACATTGGCAATGTAACCATTTTTTCAAGAATTTTATCATCCTGGGTGTCGCCAAGAGCAAACTCTTCCATGGGTTCAGTTGAAGACCCAAAAATTAGAGAGTCCATAACAAACTAAGACACAGTAACGTCCTTTCTAAGAAAGTGATCCTCCATTAACTTATAAACCCTATCATGACTGATACAGAATTGCAGGCTGTGCCGCTGTGCACAATGAATCAAGATCAGTGTCCCTTTAGAAATCTCAGGGATATCAACAACCGAAGCTTGACTCTCCTTTCTACCCTCTTGGCTAACAGTACACACCTTCTCCTGTTGTTTGCTTTATTATGTATGTAGTTTATTATATTAGTTGAATGGTGTCTTCAATAAATAACGCAGCCAGAATGTTGTTACTTTAACTGTTTTCATTGCTAGATTAGGTCTCAAAAGGTTCCATCACCATATATTCAGTTGTGTAGAAGTTGCTCATTAATTTCTTTCCGGGCAAAATCCCCGTTCTAGTCCCTGTAACACATTTTCTTCCCGTTCATAGGTACTGGGAGAACGGGAATGTCAGACTAGAATACAGGCCTGTGCACATGAACACTTTGGATGAAGAAATCGAGTCATTCCCGCCCCAAGCTCGTGTTTACTGAGCCCTTTCTCATTGGAAGACTCATTCAAGGGAAGTTATTGCAGTGTGAATAAGGCAGCAAGTGCACGGCATTCTCTAAAGCAATAAAGTGATCCATTTCAGCTTTGAGACGTCCCTGACTCCCTATACATGGTCATGATGGTGCTTTCTTTCTCGAGTAACCAAATCTGTTGCTTTGTTTTTCTAATGTTTGCACATAATGTACACCCTTTGTCTCAACTTTTGTTCGACGATGTTTGTTTTAGCCGTTGAAATCGCTGTTATGGTGAAAGAGCTATTGGTACATGTAGAGTATGTTTAAGAGCTGTGAATTCTGAAAAATTCAATTGTACCAATCCTCCATGATGTTTATTCTTCTAAGACACATCTTAGCAACGTCCACAGGATTTCAAACACATCCAAGTGATGCTGCCTCTTGGGTAAAATGTGAGTATGAAACAAAATTTGATGCTGGGTTGCCTTTTTCTATCTGATTCTTTTTGGAGCATAAAATAATGATTCCTTTATGATGGCTTCCCGTGGTTTAGGAGCACATTAGCATTGTCTCAAGGTTGTGTATTTTGCTTGCAGATAATATGTGATATTAGAGATACGCTGAAGGATCGGTTGCTTTATGATGTGCTTTTCACGTTGGATTCCATTTGTTTATAGCCTTTTATTCTTATTATTGGCTTTTTTGATGGCTTCTCAATTATTATACGTGTAGTATAGTTATTCTTCCTTTCATTGCTTATTATGTTTGTTGATACATGGAAAAGAGTTTGATAGTGTGGTTTGTTCATGTATTAGTTTATGTTCTAGATGTCAGTTTTTGAAGCTGGTAAGCTAAATTGATTGAAAATTTTTCTAGTGTAAAATCGAGAATAGTGTTGACTTCTGATATTTGGACAACAAAATGTGGTGTTTCATATTTATGTGTTACATCGCATTTTGTAGATAATTCTTACATGCTAAATAAAATGATTATTGGATTTAGAATCTTGAGTTTACTCATCCACAGAATGTTATTTCTAATAAAATAATGTCTGTAATTCATGATTTTAATATTGCAGAAAAGATTTTTTCAATTACGTTTGATAATGCATCCAATAACACTAGTGCAATTAGTATTTTAAAAAGAAATTTGACACTCGATATGGAGGGGTTGTTGTTCCATCAAAGATGTGCATGTCACGTCTTGAACTTGATAGTTCGTGATGGGACTTGTAACTAGTTCTCCTTATTTAGATAAAATTAGAAATCTCATGTTGTTCATACATACTTCTAGCACTAGGTGACTTCAGTACAAACAACTGTGTCATACTAGACAGAGACCATACCTGTCATTTAAATTTGATGTTGCATCAAGGTGGAATTCAACATACTTAATGCTGCGTTCGATGCTTAAGAATAGAGAGCAGCTTACATATTATTCACTTACATATCTTTCATAGGACCATGTTTTTGACATTACTGAAATAGAGTGGTTAACTGTAGAGTATCTGCATGATTTTTAGAAGTTTTTTTACTGCTACAAACAAATTTTCTGGGGTTTACTACCCAACATCTGTTTTAGGATTAGAACAATTATTATTAATTTCTGATCAGACATCTAAGCATAAAGACAGTACACACCCTAACACTGTCATAATGCCTATGATACAAGACATGTCTGCAAAACTAGCTAAGTATTGGAATCATGCTCCTCTTCTTTACTCATTGTCTAAAGTTTTTTATCCTCGTTATTAGGAGGATGTTGCACTAGGTTTATTAGAAATGTATTTTGAAAACATGGGATTTTCCCACGTTGAACAAGTATTTGTTGTTAAAACTAGCTTAAGAACCATGTATGCTTATTATGAGACTAAATTTGGTAATGTTTTACATAATTCATCTATGCATGCTAGTGCCACTGCTTCTTCTTCTAGTAGAGGATTCCACAAAAGTTAGGAAAGAAGAAACAAAAAACTATAGATTCGGATTGTTCTACCAGTGAACTATCCAAATATTTAGCTAATCCATTTCCCTTTTCAGAGGAAGTAATGGATGATGAGCATTTTGATCCTCTTGCCTGGTAGAAAGGATATGAATCAGTTTATCCCATTCTTTCCATTATGGCACGGGATTTGTTATCTGTACTTATATCTACAGTTGCTTCGGAGTCTGTTTTTAGTGCAGGTGGTCGCGTTCTGAGCAACAAGATATCACGGCTGAAGAAAGACATAGTTGAAGTTGCGGTTTGTGCGAAGGATTGGTTACATGCTGAAAACCGCTCACAGAACAAGAAGGACCTTTCCGAAGATTCCGAAGAAGAAGATGAGTGATGTATTATTATTTTCATAGTTGTATTATTTTTTTGGTTTTGGCCATTGTATGAGGGGTAAGGCTGGCCGACGTACGTCCCCCCTCAAAAAAAGATTTTAATTAATAAAATTTAAAGATTCAACCCGAGACCTTCGAGAATTTGGGCTTAAATTTTATTTTGACATGTGTTCATTTCTTTATTTATCTACGTACAAATTACAATGTATTTTATTTTTTAAAATTGTTATATAATTACAATTTACTATCTATTAATATGTATATATAACATATAGACTATATAGTAAGTGTAGATATTTTTTACAAGTTGTTTGATTTTTTTTTAGATTTTTAAATAATTTTTAAGAATTTTTTAGGCTCATTCAGATTTTTTAGAATTTTTTTAAAGTAATAGGCCGGGCCGGGTCGCAGGCCTAGCTTCCGGCCCCCAGACCCATTCCGGGCCGGGCCGGTCCGAACCAACCCAGTCATCCCGGTCAACCGGGCCGGGCCGGCCCGATAGACACACCGAAGCTCACCACCTTTAGAGAGGACTGAGACATTCAAGAATTTCATTTTCTCATCATATTTAGTAATGCAGGAGTCATGTTGCATAGCATCATATTCTACAATCAAATCAACATGGGTCATGCACCGAAGTGTCATGCCCTCCATCGTAGTCACATCACATATTAACATGGTTCATGCACCCAAGTGCCATGCCCATCATCATAGCCATTTCAGTTCATTATTCATAACATATGAGGCCATGCTTTCCACGACCTCATCATTACCGATTCACAACATAGTTCATGACATAAATGTATGAAAGCACATTGCTCAAGTTTCTGGATTTTGCCTTCATTTGGGCATTTTTACAATCACGTGGTGGGCATTATTAACATGGCCCCCTAGAATATGAACTAATCCATGAACAAACCACACTATCAAACTCTTTTCCATGTATCAACAAGCATCATGAGCAATGAAAGGAAGAATAACTATAATACACAATTCAAAGCAATGCTTAAACGATTCAGCTTTCTGGAAAAATACAGATAGTGATATACATTGACAGATATCACCCAATTTCATTGTGAATTTAATAAAACTAAATAAACTAAAGTTGTAGATCTACTAGTCAGGGTTTCAGATATCAAATATAAAAAAATCAAGATATGTGTGTTAATTATAGTGGCATATATCGTGAAACATAGAAATTCTGTCCAGAATTCAGAAACATGACACAAATTCTGTAAAGAATTGCAACCTGTTATAGTCAAATTCCGATTTTTCATAAAACATAAAAAGTTGTAGCTCTTGATGTGTAGGTGCTCAATATGTCTAAGTTTATAGAATTTGGATGTCTACAGTGTCAATATAGCCGTTTTAGTGAGGTGGTATAAAATCTGACAGAATCTGATACTCCAGATATAACAACAGTTTAGGGCTAATGCAGTTCTAATTTGTAAAAACTCAAAACATGAAAGTTGGAGATAACTTAGTAATCCTTCCAACATAATTCGTATGCCTAAATTAAGAGATATAGTCAAATGAACAAGCAGCAAAAATGGATTCAATTTCAGACAACATCAGAGCAAGAGAATAATTTAATTAAGCTAAGATTAACATATTCTACCATTAGGGGAGGGTTTCCTACCTCAAGATGACATGTTCCAACATGCACCCACCTTTTCTTAAGCTCCACTTCCATTTTACTCCTCCAAGCTTGACCATCTCAAACCATAGCCATCTTTTCCTCTTCACCTTCACCTTCTTTTTCTCGCCACCCCCACCCCCACCCCCTCCCCCCCGATGGAATTTCGGCCAGCAGGGGGGGGGGGTAGGGAGAGGGTAGGTCGGCCAAGATGGAGGGGATAAGGCGGGGAGGAGAAGAGATAAGGATAAGGGAGGAAAAGAGAAGAAAATAAAATAAAAGGAGAGAAAGAGAAAGAGAATTCTAGGATGATTTTCCATGGCTTATCCAATAAGCCATGGCATTTATTAAATGACCAAATTACCCCTCACATATTCAAGTATTTGCAAGTATATCATTACTTTATACACACACCCTTAATCAAGCCAAAAATGACCAAAATGACCTCACATTTTCCGAAAAATTACAGGATTGCCACTAGCCATGCCTACGCTCATGCCACTCCATATCTACGCTGTATCCCTATCTATACATGTATCGAAGGGATATGCACATGCATAAGGGACATATACACATAGTTAAGCGTATAATCTAAGACTGGGCATTACACCCTACCCACCTTAAATTAAAGTCAGTCTCTGGATTTTCTGGGTGAAGGGTTAAGTCGAGGGCTAGATAGGTTTAGACAATAAGGGTCACCTTACCCTAGGTATACATTTACTATACCATAAGACAAGCTAAAGTCCAGACATATCCAGATACCCCTATAGAAATACTGCCCAAGCTAATGTATGATTTTCCAAGTGACTTTCTCTTGTTGTAACGTATGTACCAGAATACTCCCATAGAAATGGCTACGAATTGTGTATTATAGCCATTCTTCCTTTCATTGCTCATGATGTTTGCTGATACATGGAAAAGAGTTTGATAGTGTGGTTTGTTCATGGATTAGTTCATGTTCTAGAGGTCATGTTAATAACGCCTAACACGTGTTTGTGAAAATGCCCAAATGAATGCAAAAATCCAGAAACTTAAGAAATATGCATTCAAACATTTATGTCATGAACCATGTTGTGAATTGGTAATGACGGGGTCATGGAAAGCATGGTTTCATATGTTATGAATAATGAACTGAAATTCATATGATGGAAGGCATGACACTTGGGAGCATGACCCATGTTGATATGTGATGTGACTACGATGGAGGTGCATGTGGAGATCCTCACTCTCGCTACCGTCCAGGGAGGAGGCAGAGAGGCCCGGTGTTCAATGCATGTATCCACTGCACTGTGTGCCATACTTACCCCAAGCTTGGGGTGGGGCCCGTGAGGCTCAGGTCCCCTGAAGTGGCGGGGTTGAGAGGCCCGGTGTATAGTGCCCGTGTCCACTACGTCGAGTGCAGTTTTCCACCCCAATCCATGGGGTGAGGTCCAGGTTCCTATATCTTACAATTTACCCAGATTTCCAATAAGTTAATAAATTACATGTTATTTGTTCTACTTGTAGTGTTTACTCTTCCCTCTATTTGTTTTGTTATGATACCATAATATAATACTCTTTCAGACTAGGTTTGCTTATGTCACTTGGATTACTTGTAGTCTCTACACGTGTCACTTACTACCTTGCAGTTATGGTGTCCTTATTATGAAGCCTTACTTGTAGTTGTTTCTTGTCCTCATGTATTTATTTCTCGTTATAATCCTATAGTTGTATTTTCCTTTGCTGTTCCTTTCCTTATATATTATTTGTAGTACTAACTTTCTTTTGCAGCAGCTCACTCCATAACGACAGGTACGTCACCATTTCATAATTTTCCCCCAAACCCCAGTTTTAGCAGCTCACCCTCCTTACTTAGAGAGGACCGAGACATTCAAGAATTTCATTTTCTCATCATATTTAGTAATGCAGGAGTCATGTTGCATGGCGTTACATTCCACACTCATATCAACATCGGTCATGCATCGAAGTGACATGCCCTCCATCGTAGTCACATTGTTGAGTATTGGTGTTTCATACCAATGTTATTTTGATGATGATCACAACATTATGTTGTTACTAATGTCTCTCATGTTTTACTCTCTTAGTTATCAATTGAGAATATCACTATTGGAGACTATATGCTTGGTGCAAGGATGGACATCAAGCAATGCCAACGCTTGGACTCAAGGGGTGCCAAAGCTTGGAGAGGATGGGGAGCATCAAGGTTGAAGCTATAGAATCTAAGGGAAGCAATGTAATCCATGTATTATTTCATTTATTGCTTTTCTTTTTTGAGTCAAGGTTTAATGTAATGCCTTGATAGATGGATTAACTCATTCATGCATATGCAATTTCCATCTTAGTGAGCCTTACGATCATTCCAATTGGTTCATCTTGCCTTAAACTCAAACTGGATTTTTTGGCTTTCCTATAGTCGACTAATGGAGGCACGACATTCGACTGGGTGATTCCAGGCGCTTGCCCAGTCTTCTATAGCCGACTGGAATGCACAACTCAAGTCAAATTTTTATTGATTTCTACTTGAGCTTTGGCATCAGTCGACTGAAGTTCATTTTGCCACTGCCTATCGTCCAACAGGCGCATGGGAATTGTTCTACAGTCGTTTGTGCGTAACTTGCATTTTCTGGGCTTCATCCCAATTTGCCAGTCAGTCGACAGATGAAGTATTTACAGTTGCCTGTCTATTTACAATCGCTTGTGAAATGGTCATCCATCGTAGGAAGGCGCTAGTGCGAAAGTTGAATTTTCTCGGCTCCTTTCCATCCCAAGTGACAGTCGCCTGCTGAAGGATATATAGGCGCATGCTCATTTACAGGCGCTTGTGTAGTCTTCTACAGTTGCTTGTCCTGGCTCAGAATATAGCCATTGAGATTTCTATAGCCGTTGACTAGTCGACTGTCAGTCATTCATCAGTCGACTGTCTGTGTCGTAAACTGCCAAAATAGAGTCGTTGCAGATTTTCTGATTTGGCATTTTTCTTTGGGTTTGAGGGTTCCTTTGGGATTTCTATATATAGGAGAGGGTTGAGTTCATTAGAACTTCTTGGAACTATTGCAAATCATTTGAGATTGATTAAAACCACTCTAAAACTCTCTCATTTCCCTCTTAGAGCGCATTCTCTCCTTCATGCATTGAAATCAAGCTCAAGTGAAATTATCCAAGTGCATTTCACGCAAATCTCATCACTTGGAAATCTTTTCCATGCCTTGCATTCATTAATGAGTAAGTTCATCATCAAGGCATTTGTAAGAGTTTATTTGTTTCATTTTGTTTCTTGAAACCCTAATTATCTTTGTGGGAATTAGATACTCTCATTGTGGAAGTTTGGTGTCCTAGTGTAGGACTAACCCTAATTCTCTGTGAGGAAGTTAGTAATTCTCAGTGTGGGAATTTGACCCTTGTGTAGGGTTGGTTGGGTTCTTGTGTAGGACAAAATCTTCCGTGTGAGATATCTCTGTGTGCGATTGTATTCACGTCTCTTTGTGTGAATTATAGTGGATATTGATGTGGCTGGATGTACCCAAGTTTGGGGAACCAGGGTAAAATCTTGTGTTTGCGTTTGGTTTGATTGTGTAGATTAATTTCTCTTGCATTTATTATTCCGTATTTTCAAGTTAAATTTTAACTGCACAATTTATTGCCATTACTCTATTCACCCCTCTCTAGAGTGTTTGTTGTTAGTATTGCAATGTAGATGGTCCTTACAATTGGTATCAGAGCGAGGTTGAAGCATACAATAACGATGATATTCAACGCTTCATCCATGTCTCATGAAAAAGGTCTATCAACCGTTCCACCCCTTGCTTTTCAATGAAACCAACTACCCAAGTTGGAAGATCAGGATGATGATCTACTTGGAGGGTCAAGACCTTTGTGACATCATGGAGTTGCCCTTTGAGAAGGCTACTACACCTGCGCCTCAAGGACAAAGGCGAAGAATGAATCAATTAAATTCAATGCAAGGGCTATGAATGCATTCCATTGCGCCCTCACTCCGAATGAGTTCTACCGCATCTCCATATGCAAATCGGCCAACAAAATTTGGCTTATCTTGGAGATTACTTTTGAAGGGACGTCCAAGGTAAAGTAATCTAAACAAAGTGTGCTTAGATCTAAATATGAAATGTTTAAGATGCAGAAAGGAGAAAGCATCTCAGAAATGTTCACAAGGTTCACAGACATCGTGAACGCTTTGGAAGGACTTGGGAAGGTGATCTCCCAAGAGGATCGAGTGGAGAAGATGCTTGAATCTCTTACATCCAAATGGGAGTCAAAGGCCAACGGGATTTTGGAGTCTAACGACATGTCCAAATATACCGTTGAGGAGTGCATTGGGAATCTCATGGCATACGAAGTGAAGCTTCAACACAAGAATGAGATTCAACCAACCAAGCCCGAGAAGCCAGAGAAGTAAAAGGGGGTTGCATTCCATGCTAAGGAGGAGCCAATCAAATGGAGGAAGAAATTCCATCGAGAAGCTCCTAGTGAAGAAGATGAAGACGATGAGGCTAGTGGAGATGAAATCGTGGAGCTTGCCAAGTAACTAAGAGCATTCCTCAAAAGCAAGCAAGGTAAATCTTCTTTAAAGTTTGCCTCTAATTTTAACAATCCGATTTGTTCCAATTATAGAGGAAAAGGTCATCTCTTCACCGAATGCCCTTCCAAACCCACCAAATAGACTTACAAGGGTAAAGGGAAGAAGCATTGGAAAGGCAAGTTCAAGTTCAAGAACCAAAAGAAGGGACTTGTCGGTACATTTGATGACTCCGATGAGGACACATCAAGTGGCGAAGAAGAGGATGACTAGGAGCGATCTCACATGTGCTTCGCAGCTTTTGATGACTCTTCATCAATCTCCTCAAGTTCAAGCGATGAAGAGGTGGAGGCGTGGCTCAACTCCAACGATGAAATGTGCTTCATGGCTAAAGGGGAAGAGTCTTCGTCAAGCCAAGCGAGGAGGAAGCCGATGAGGGAGTTGAGGAGGAGCCAAAGCTATCCTACGAGGAGCTCGAATACCAATTCAACGTGGTCTCCAATGGGGCAAGTAAGTGCATTGATTCTATGCTAAATTGAAAGCTAGGTTTAAAAATGCTTTGAGTAGGGTGCATGAACTTAAATTTACTAGTGTAAACAATAATGATATGCATATTTGTGACTAGTGAGAGAGACACACTTCTTTCTCAAGTTAAGGAATTGAGCATAACCAATGATAAATTAGTAGCTCAAAACCTTAGCGTAGAAACTCGCTTTCAACAACTTACGTTGAAATGCAAAGTGGAATCCCAAAAGATCAAAATCTTTATTTATTCTAGGGATTCACTCCACGGTTTGCTTGAAAAACAACATCTGGCAAACTATAGAGGAAGTTTGAGATACACTCCAAAGGTGGTTACCAAACCCACCTCTAATTCTTCTCTTGGTGCAAATACAAGAAATATTACAAAAGTACCTAAGAAGAATCAACATCCCTTCTTGTATAACAATAACACCAACAAAGAGCATGTAAATCACAAGGTCATGGAAAAGAATGAAAATCCTTCATTTTTTGCTAGGAAGCAAAATCCTCATTCTATGCATGCCAAGAAACTATTTTCTACACCTAAGTGACGCACTCGGAACCAACACCTAAATTCCACCTAGCGGTGTCACGGTCGCTAGGCGTAGTATGGCTCCTAGGTGTCAATTCCGGGCTCTATCCGCAAGCGGACGGTGTCAAATTATAGTATAAAAGATGTCGGATCCCACGGGGACGGTGACAATGTATTTAAGGTCTCAGATTATTTTTATATCTCGAAGTGAGATAGCTGTCGGTTGGAAAAGTTTGGTTTTGATGTTGTTGTTGACTTGATAATAAAGAGAACTAGGGTTTTAGGGGTCATCGCTAAGACCGTCAGAGATCGAAGTTGGAATAGGATCCTTACGTTGCATTAAGTTTAGGGGATGCGTCTCTCAATTCATACCACTCTCGTGGGTTAGAATTTCGAGGTAATTCGGTGGGTCTCATTGACGCAATGGCGGTAGCCGTAATGTAGTGATATAGTTCATCGGTGAATCCCCTCAAGGGACGAGCCGGGCATGGTCACGAGCCTTGGTTGGATACACTAATTTCCCTATTCAAATCCCAAGGATACTCCTTATGCTCATCAATTCCACTGATCTTGGGCATGATCTCAGTATGAGTTATACTAGGGATTCGAAAGGATCGACCGAAATACTCCCCTTCATCCCCAATTCAACCTAGAGATCCAGATCTACATCTTCCCCCCTAAAGTCCTAGGGCTAACCCATCAACACTAGAGGAAACTACTCACACATAGTGATTTTAACGAGCAAAAATACGATTTTTATCGAGGAAAATATTATAGCAAATAAATCAATTGATAATCGAATAACTTACGCTCCGAAGACGAAGAGGAAATGTAGCAAATAATAATCCGAAGAAAAGCCCAAAGATTCCAGAACGCAAGAGCAATAGATCTCCCAAAATAATTCAATAATCCTAAAACAAGTAGGTTTAGATCTACAATACCCTAATCTCCTCTCCCTCTCCAAAAATAATTCAAAAATATCCGAGGAAATAAGCTCTCCCTTTGATCGCGTCCCTCAGATCCACACTTCACTCCTACGCGCATCACTCGGGCCCACCAAAACAATTCCAAATTTAGCCTTCACTGTCGCTGACCGAGTCAGTGACTCGGTCGAGCAGAGGCTTGCTCGGTCGGGCTTGCTCGGTCGGGCTTGCTCGGTCGAGTCTGTCAGGGATTCATCTTCTTCAAAAATCTTCGCTCTGTCTACTCGGCCCGAGTAGGCCTTGCTCGGTCGAGTCACCATCTGACTCGGCTAAGCAAGTCCTGCTCGGTCGAGCAGGACGTTGATTATCAACCTTCAAAAAGAATAAAAGTTGCTCGACTGAGCAGCACACTGCTCGATCGAGTCGGATACATATTACCTCCTCTTCGTGCATCAGCTCGACCGAGCAGCCTACTCTGCTCGGTCGAGTCGCCTGGGAAAAATGTTGCAGAAGCTTCCAGCTCCACATCTGCTCCTGTGAATCTTCTCAGCTCCTCCAGTAGGCTTCCAAAACTCGACGAACTCCTGTAGAGCTTCGCCAACAGGCTCACGGGCATGTCGGATGCGTCCATATCCAAAAGTGGCCACGAATCGCTCCAAAATCCCTGAAAATCCACAAAACTCTACGAAACTTGAATATGGCGTTAGCATTGCAATATTGTAGGAAAATACGGGATTTGGATGCGAATATGACATGAAATGCAATGGAATGATGCCATGAAAAGATGGAAAATATGGTCACATCAAAATCCCCCAAGCTACCTCTGACTTGTCCTTAAGGAAGACGAATACTAGGTATGCCAGACGATAAACAAAAGGAATAAAAAATGAAAGAGAGAAGAGATTGAAGGGGGTGCTAAATTTGTTCAATCAGATCTCAATCTTCAGCAGTATATCATAAGGGTTCGAATAGTAAAAACACATGTCAATGGTATTTTCAAGTTTTACTCATCATATGGCTAGCGTGCAATAAAAGACAAAAAAACAGGGATCTTCTAAAACATGCCATCAATTCATATTGATCTCATGCAATTTATAGAGTCTAGTATAAAAAGAGTTAGCAATGCACTTTTCAATCAATAGATACAAGTGGAGCATAGAGAATCACAACAACATGCAATAAGGAATTGAAAGAATCATGCTATTCAAATATCCACTTTGAATCGCAAAAAATCTCCAAAACTAAAATATTTTGTAAAGTTCAAGCATTATCAAATCTCCCCATTGTGCACCGTCTCCACTCTAATGTTATACTCACTCATATGATCAAATGGTTCACCACCCCCAAGCTTAGCTCGCGGCGTCGCATCTAGGAATATGATATGAAAATTTTGTCTTTTTTCCAAATATCTGTAGTAGCTTCTAATAAAGGGATATATAAAACAATTTATTTATTTCTTTTCTCTTTTTCTTTTCTTTTTCTCTGTTTCACATTTTTAAGGAGCTAACTTTTTCTTTTTGGGATCTATTTTGGGGAGTAGATACGGTGAAGGTAGCTGTAGGGGGTGAAACCAAATGATAGGTAGAGAATCATAAAGATATGTGGAGAAGGAAAATAATAAATCACTCGGTTCACTCATCAGAGGTGCACAACGCTTCGATAAGATAATACTCTAAGATAGCTAGCATGGATATTTTCATTCATCTTGATGAATACTGAAAAGCATGCGGTAATAAGCACAATAATATCAAGCATGCAAACGGAAGTAAATGAGATAGCAAACAAGTGTTCCAAGTGTTCTAATGATGTGTGAACCTAGGTGCATTACCCAACATATCTCATACTAGATACTATTTCATGCATTCAATTTCAATTCATATCAGGCATTAAATTAGATAGATCAGCAAAAGAAAATGTCAGCATATAGATAGTAAAACTGAAACTACCCTAAATAGCATGTCATTAAATAATAAGCACCGTGAGTAGCTACTGAGGGCTATGAGGAGTATCATCATGCAGAACAACCTCAGCAAAAAGAAAAAGGGTGGAGAGAACAAGAGAATGAGGACAGACAGGCATGCATGGCAAAAAATGAAAAATGTGATGCTGAATGGAAAAGAAGAAAAAAAGGCGGAAAATGGGCAAAAAATAAAGTAAAAAGGTGAAAAACGAAAGAAAATATAAAAGAAAATGGAAAAATAAAGCGATAACGCTCATCCCCTAAGCTAAACCCAGCAGTGTCCTCACTGCTGAAAAAATGCTAGTATGCGAGAGATGATGCTAGAAAGGGTGGGTGGGTGGGTGGGGGGATAGAAAATGAATGAGAAATAAATCTGTGAAGAAGAAAATAAGACGTGATATGATGAAACGATAAAAAGATGATGCATATGCAAAAAATGATGCATGGTGGGTCTTTCCCCACGCTGTGCAAGATCAGGGCCCCGAAGAGACAGATGGGCACAATGTAATGTGAGGAAAGAAAAAAGTGTGCATGGACAGCATCAAGCAGGGACACCACCATCTGTCGGTGGTGATGGGTCCCCCGGCTGTGGACCAGGAGTGGCAGCAGCTGGCTGTGGCTCGAGACTGGGTCGGTTCGCCAGTGCCTAATTAGGTTGCAAAGGCGTGGGAGGTCCTGCTCAACAGACTGCCGAGTAATGCCCCCTCCCTGACATATAAGTAGGAGCATGGCAACGAACTGATCCCCCTGGTCAGTGTCTCGAAAAGTAACTTCATATGATGCGTCACCGATATGTAGACGCTCGGGAGGGGTTGGAGCGTTGTTTGGCAGGGGTGAAGTGGTGGATGATTTGCCAACAATGTGGTCCTGTGAGGGTGAGCGTATACGACGGGAACATCGAGTGGCCCTAGGGTTGGGTGAACCAGTGTCGGCGTTTGTGGTTCTCGCACGGCGTGGTGGCATCTTGCAAGTAGTATAAAAACGTGGGACAGTACGTAAAGTATAAAGGAGGAAGAGTGTACCGACACGAATGATGCAGTGATGTGATCGGTCACGTGACTGCTGCTGATTAGGAGTATCCAAGCTGTTTCTAGATTTGTCCTTCTATGTAGACGAGACGTACCTGAAAGAGGAGAAAATAACGTCAGGGAAAGAGAATTAATATGCAGGGGGTGATGTATGTCGGAGCTCGACCGAGCGTTGATTTTGCTTGGTTGAGTAAGTAGGGTTTCCCTGTGGAAGGGGGGTAGGTGTGGAGATGGCGGAGTGGGTGTCAGGGTTGTTTCGATAGGAAAGGGGGGTTTTGCTGGGGGGAAAAAGGGGTGGTGGAGGGGTTTTGTGGGGGGACGGCGCCGCTGGAATGGGCACCGGCATGGGCGGCATGGGTGGGGGTGGTTCGAAAAGGGGAAGAGGGAAGAGGGGGGGGAGAAAGAGAAAGGGGGGAGAGAGAGACTGAGAGAGGTAGGGTTCTGACCGGGCAGGCGGCACGGATGGCGGTGCGACAAAGGAAGGGAGGTGTGTTGGCGGCCGTCTGGGTCGAGTAGGAGGGGGTATGAGAACTCAGGAGGTGATTAGGGTAATGAGTTTAGGGTTTATAGGAGATCGAGTCGGGGTTTAATCACCCAATTCGGCCGGAAGTGGGTCAGCGAGATAAGGGGTACTACACTCGGCCGAGCAGCGTAGCTGCTCGGTTGAGTAAGATAAAAATAAAAATGAGTTTAGAACACTCCCCCATCTGCTCGACCGAGCATGGCATGCTCGGTCGAGTCGGTGTCTACTCGGGCTGAGCAAAGAATGCTCAGGCCATGTAGACAGAACACCGTTTCTTCCTTCTTTCCTTGTGTCTGCGCTACTCGACCGAGCACATGGCTGCTCGGTCGAGTCAGCTTCTGCTCAGACCGAGCACAAGGTGCTCGGGCCGTGTTGCCAGAGTGACGTTTTCTTCCTATTTTCTTGTGTCTGCGCTACTCGACCGAGCACAAGCCTTGCTCGGTCGAGTCACCTGTGTCTAATTTGATTCTTCTCCTTTGCTCTGCTCTTCAAATCAGCTGCTCTCCTCCAACTTTCTTCCATTTAAAAACTTCGATTTGCGTGCCCCTTTATGTTCAACCTATAGAAAGGAAGAACCCAACAAATTTTTATGATTTTGTATTTTTTAAGAGAAATAGATAGCGTTTTTATTTGGTTTTCTTAAATAGATAAAGAAAAAAAAATAAGAAATTGGAAAAGAGAATCCAAGATATAAAAGATTGGGTTGCCTCCCAATAAGCACTCATTTTGAGTCATGAGCTTAACTCCCTCTGGTTCTTCAATGGTTATCTGGTGCGCATGGGATTCGTGCATCGTTCTTGCCAACAATACCGTGCGGCGGTATTTGGAATCCTTCCACTCCAGGCTTTTCCCCAACGGCATAACTGATGACCTTCGGCTTCTCATGGTGTAAAGAATGATCCAAGAGCTCCTCATCCAAGACACGAAGATAAGTGGCAATCACCTTGTTGTATGGGGTCGCCGTCGTCATCAGCACTTGTTCTTATCGGGTCCTTCATGACCCATTCAACGGCATGTTCCTCTACTGCATCATCTTCTAGGAGCTCCAGATAGCTAGCTCCTTCTTCTCGTATATGCTCCCTCATAGGTTTCTACAGCCAGAATTGGGCTTCAATATTCCCCACATTCAATGAGAGAGTTCCTTCATGGACGTCTATCAAGACGCCGACCATCGCCATGAAGGGACGGCCAAGAATGAGCTAGGAACTACATCCCTCGGGCATATTCATTATAACGAAGTCTACTGGCACACACAACACAGGAGGTATCTACAGAATAATGTCCCTGGCAATGCCCACCGGATATATGTGATCGAATGATCCGCTAGCTATATGGACATGTTTGTCGGCTCCAATTCGCTTCCGGTCTGTAGTCTTTCAAATATAGAAAGCTGCATCAAGCTGATGCTCGCTTCCAAGCCAATTAGAGCGTGATTGATGGGTGTACCTCCTATGGAACATGGAACCGTGAAGCTTCCCGGATCCGGTAGCTTCCTTGGGAGATGGTTCTTTATAATGGAGGTAGAGTCCTCCATAAGCTTTATCTCCTTATGCTTCCTCTTTCCTGTGATGAGGCCCTTTAGAAAATTTGCATAAATGAGAATCTCTATAATGGCATCCATGAATGGAATGTTTAGCTGGATGCCTTTCAGAAGCTTCGTGACTTGGAATATTTATTCTCCATTTTAGCCAACGCTAACCTCAGTGGGTACGGCGGAGGAGGTCGGCCCCCCTTATCCTTTATGACATTTTGGGAGGCAGATCACTAGAACTCGTTGCACCGTTTCTTGCAGTTGATATGACGGTAAGTGCGGTGGAAGGTGACTTTGCCTTCTCTCCATCCATGGTAGGCTCATCCATAGCATCTTCCTTATCACTGCCCATAGTGGCCTCCTCGGTTATGACTTGTTCTTTGTTCACAACTGGAATCATAATGGGGTCGATTGTCCGTCCTCCACGTGTGGTAACGAAAACCACGACATTGGCTTGAGCCCTCAGATTCGGCTCTGGTTGCAAAGGCAACCTCCCTTGATTCTTGAGTAGTTGGGACATCTGGCCCCTCAACTCATCGAGCGATGTGTTGATATTTTTGAACTGCGTGGATGTGTCCTGGTTGAACTTGACTTGCCCACTCATGAATGTCTCTAATGTGGTCTTTGGTTGTGACGGGAGGACACTCACGTGGCACGCCTTCCACTCCCAAGCATAGGAGTGTCAATGCAATAAAAATAACCGGTGAGTACCGGGTCGGATCACAGGGACAAGTCGTTCTATATTTACAAAATTGATCGATAAAGAGAGATAATAGCGTTTTACAACCACCTCGCTAACGGTGGATGAGTGTGGGAAAAAGTGCGGTGAAATTACAATACTAACCTAAGTACTAAGGGTGGAGGGCCGAATCGGCAAGCAACGAGGACTCGTGTGGTGTGCATGTGAATGAGGCCGTGGGTACAAGAAATCATCCCAAATATAATTCAATTGATTATCCGGCTAAGGACACTCAATCGGAGAATGCGGCATTTCATCGAACAAGTGGGGGTGCAATAAGTAATGAATGAAACCTATGCGAATAATAGACAATGAGCACATTAGAGAGGGTCCGCTAGGATAATCCTCTTCTTGGATTTCCCCATAGGGTTCCAATAAACAAAGTAACTCAAGTTTCATCCACCAATTTAAAAGATAAACACATGCTAGAGATGAATTTCACAACCCAACAACAACAATCACACAACACAACTACACAAGCAAGATTTAGAGAATCATGATGAAAAAGGAGAAATCTTTACTCAAAATTATCATCCAAATTACAACACAATAACCTAATTCAAATATACAAGAGGTTGGAGAAATTTCACCCAAGTGTCACTCCAAGATGAAATTCTCCTCTCCCAAATGCTCCGCCAAGCTCCAAGCTTCATCAACCTCCCATGGCCTCCCAAGCCCTAGCTTTTGGGAAGAAGAAAACACCCTCCAAATCTGTTTCTAGCCGAAGAGCAGCTAAAACAAACGAACTCCACTCAAAAAATCACGCACAGGCCGTTTTACTAACATTGCGGGTCGTGGGTCGGGTTCCGCTTCAAAGCCCGTCGCTCGCTTCCAATTAACGCACGCGCCTGAAGCGTTTTTAGCTGAGCGAGCCGGCCGCTGGGTCGGCCCGCTCAGCGGTTGAGTTTAAAAATTTATTTATTTATTTATTTAAATTATATGCGCGCGTGGGGAGTACGTTTTTTTATTTAATTGTTTTTTTGTAAGCAGCGTCCCATTTTATAAATGTTTTAATTTTTTGTTTTAAAATTTCCAGAATTGCTCATTTGCTCCAAAAAATCCCGAAAAATAGCTCCAAACTCCAGAAAATTCTGGAAAAATTCCAGAATATCTAGAAAAATACCAGGAGTACCTGAAAAATAAGGAGAGCAAAAATCAGTCCATAAAAACAACATTTTATGTATAAAATAGGAATAGACTTTAATAATTCACGATATCACGAATACGCACGTATCAAAGCCAAAATAGACACAATATACACATAAAATGCCCGGAAATAGGGGGAAAATAAGCAATTTATATCTCGAATCACACCCCCCCATCCCTAGCAAAATTTGCGAAAAATTCGGATTCAAGTGAAAACATGCACCAACTCACAATATCCTTATGGCATACCCCAAATGATATTTCCAAATGATTTCCAAGCAAATATACCAAATGTATGAAAGTAAACAACAAATGAAACTCCCCTCAATCCAATTCAAAGAAAAGTGAAGTAGCAAGCACTGTATCACATTAGTTTGAAAAATATCATAATGTCATGGTCTTCAATTTTCAAGGAAATGGCCAAACAAAATAAATTTCCTGTAAGTTTTGGGAGATGAGATTGCATCACTCATGTTGCTTATTCTTTCATTTATTCTCATTTTTTTCTTTTTCTTTTCTTTTTTTGTATTCTTTTTTTGTTTATGTTTTGCATTCACGCAATAACGCTATGAAATGCAAACACGACCACCTTTTGCCTACACGCGATGACGCTATATAGACAAAGGGATGGAATGATCTCCTAAATCTCATCTTTGGCATCCTCCCCAATGTTTTGTGGGGCACCGGCTACTCAATTTGATTAGAAAAACCATTCACTTATATGAGCTCTCTTTCTCATTCCAAACATGAATTATCAACTCATCCACCCACACCTTAAGAGAAAAACAAACATAACCAAATGGCCAAACCCAATCCAACCAATACTACACCATTCATCCCAACATGAAATCGCTTACACCAAACTTTTCCCAAATCGTTTCAAAGAGAGCATCACAACATATGAAATAGTCTCATACATGGAATATTTGTTGAGTATTGGACTTCTCCCTACTTGGTGTTAATGATGAGCAAACATAAATACTTGTGACTAATCCCATATTTTGCAGTCAATCCATTACCTAAGCTTATTATGAAGATCTACTTGCAATGGATGACACTCAAAGTTCATTGAAGGCAAATGAAATGGATTGGATGATCGTGGATGATGATTAAAGCTCCATGAAGACTTCAAGCTCATATGATGGATAGAAGATAGAATTCGTCAATGTAAATCTCTTTTATCTCTTCTAGTATGGAGCTTAGAAGTAGAACATTGATGGAGCACTCACACACATCTTCAATTCAGTCTTAGGACATCATTAGATCATTCGTCCTTAGACTCCAATTCATTTCCTTAGTGATTGTGCTTGGATTGTTTATAACAGTCGACTGATGAACGCTTTACAGTCGTCTGTCTCAAAAACAGTCGTCTGTCTTTTGTTCTACAGTCGCCTGTTATGCACAAACTGTTACAATCTAGTTTTAGGCTTCTCTATCTTATTTAGCACAGGCAACTGATGAACGATTCACAGGCGCATGTCCAAGTGACAGTCGACTGTGTTTTGTAAATCAGTCGCCTATATATCTTCTGCCTAAACTTTGTTGATCTGTCTTTTACGGCCAGTCGACTAATGCTGAATATACTGTCGACTGTCCCTTGGATCAGTCGACTGTGTATGCTGCAACAGTCATCTGTCTGTGAGCCAATTCTTTGACTCAGCTCTCTGGAAATTCTCAGGGTATTTGACAGTCGTCTGTATAAGGATTTACAGTCGCCTGTTCTGATTAACAGTCAACTGTTTTATCCTCATCAGTCGTCTGTCCTGTTATCTCAGAAGATTTCCAGAATTCTTTAACTTACCCATCTTTCGGCTAGTCGCCTGTAGAAGGATTTACAGTCGCATGTTGGTTTAACAGTCGACTGTCTATGCTTCATCAGTCGACTGTCCACGTGGTAAGTTACCGTTATGAATTCTCACCTACCCTTACTGACTGTGCAACAGTCGACTGTGGTTTCTTCAACAGTCGACTGTCGCGAGCGCAGATTCTATCCGTTGAGATTTTTCTCGCGGAGTCCTAAAGGGGTTTTGCGTAATTTGTTTTGTGGATTTGAGAAACCTATATAAGGGCCTTTTACTGTTCCATTGAAAGGTTGCCTAGGCTATTGCAAAATCTCTCAAGCTTTCATTCTAATGTTTAAAAGCTCTCAAATCCAAAGCCCTAAGAATTCCAATCTTTGATCTCTTTCTCTCCAACCTAGAACCAAAGAGTTATCTTCTATGTATTTGGTGTAGTCAAGAGAAAGGGCTTTCTCCTCTATTCCAAGAGAGTCTCCAACACACAACACACTTCTCCTTCAAGTTCTACTTCAAGGCATAGGTGATTGTAAGTGTTGCTTTCATTATTTCATAACTTTCGTTGTTTGAATTTGCTCTCGGGTTGTGAGAGCGGTTTGCTTGCTCCAAAATTGTGGGAGTCAAGGTCAAACGATTGTAGTTCTATTTCACTTGTAGGGTTGCTACAAGTGGGGTTTAAGGAAACCTCAAGTTAGGGTTCTAACTTGAGTGTCCGGAGGTATACGGGTGGAAGGGACGTAGGATTACCGAGAACAAGTCGGGAAGTGACTTGGGTAATCCGAACCGTTGAAACATCTCTGTGTTTGCGTGTGTTTCATTTTGGGTTTAATTTCTACTCTGCATTATTTTGTTGGATTGCATTTAAATTGGTGTAACTATCTTTTTAAATTGCATAAACACTATTCAACCCCCCCTTCTAGTGTTTTCCCCATAGACAGGATCCTTACAATTGGTATCAGAACACAAATTTATAGCTATGGCATTCAACAACAACAACCTTCCTCCGCCGACTTCGTACAACAATCACGATCGTGATGGAGCGTCCACACTTTTCGAAGGTCAATCTACGGTGCGTCCTCCACGTTTCAATGGCACTAACTTTGGCTATTGGAAGTGTAGGATGGAGACGTTCTTTAGGAGTGCTTCGCTTTGGAAAACCCTCCAAAAGGAATACATCGAGCCCACCAAGAGTATTTCGAAAAATGGACGTCTTCCGAGAAATCCGCCGAAGTCAACAACACTAAAGCAATGAACGCTCTTCATTGTGCGTTGGACCCGAATGAGTTCAACAAGATATGCACATGTAAGCGTGCATATCAAATTTGGAACCATATTGTCACGCCCCGCTTCCCTAATAAGGAAGGCGAGACGTGAGGAGGTCCGCTCAGACGTGGAGCTGTGAAGCTGCAGTATGATAAGCGTCTGTAAAAAAATTCGAAAAGTAGCAGGTCCTTGCATTGCAACGAAACAACAACAACAATAATAAAGCAGATTAAAGAACATCCGCCAACAACATCCAACAATTATTACAACATCACAGAATAGTCACAAAAATACAAGTCTGAACAATAGGCCTAAAGCATGGCCAAACAAAACAAAGAGAGATAGGTGCTACGCACCGAAACCAAACAGCAACTAAGGAAAGATAACAACTAAGGGGAGACTCCAAACGAGTCTAGGACTGGTCACCCGTGTCCTCGAACTCGGTCTATGCGGGGACCTCAAACTCAGCGTCAACGAACTGCTCGTTCTCTGCTACCTGCTCGGTCTCAAAGCCTGACATGTGACACCTAAAGAGAAAAGGGCACATGTCAGCAAAAGTCTCCCAAGGGAAGCGGAGAACTTTTATGCAAGTATACAAATATAGAAAAACGACTAACAGTTCTAAAAAATATGAAATGACATTTAAAGAATGCAACAGTTTAAATGACATGATGCATGCACGTCGTAGCAGAAACTACGAAGACACTATTTCACGAATCATTAACTTTTCACATTGTGCACAGAGTTTACGCCTTCCAGCTGAAGTGGCTGTACGGGCACACTTCTACGCTGAGTGGTCGCTTAACCCTACCCCTCCACGTGTATATGGATTGTCGCCCATCTTCTGGATCACGAGCCAGGAAGTGTTATTGGCATAGGGTTGTGCCCGCAAAGCAGGCGCCTAGCCTCAATAGTTACAATTATTGTAGTGTGTGCTACGCAATCACGATAGAACAATTTGATGCATGACATGACATGTAATGAGCAGTTAAAGTGCGTACCGTTAATTGAAAATTAAACATGGCATGGCAGCATGAATGAAAGCAGGTAAAGTGTCGGATCTATTTTCGTTGTCAAACTAGATCAAAAAGGGCGTCTAGACAGCTATCATTTCATTGTCTAGTCTCTTTTACGCTAACAAACAAATTGGCCTTAAAAACGTGGCCTAAAACATTTACTGGCAAGTATCACTTGCCCGTTTCCGGTGGTATTAGTTGTCGTATGTTTGTCTGGACGGGTACTACGTGTTGGTACTGCCGGTTCTTTGTTTTGGTTAAACAAGTTAACGAATTAGATTTATTACGAGTTAAGCACATAATTAAAATTACCCCGAATTGGTTTCGTCTAATTTTTCGGGGTTCACTGGCTAGGGCGGTGTTTATATTGGGTTTTACAAACTGGGTACACATTTTCTTATTCACATTTTATTACATTAACATTATATCCAATTTTGTCAACATGAAAAAAAATCAGATTATTTAATACTAACTATTGCTAACAGTTAATTAATATTAATAAAGAATTAATTAACTAGGCTAATTACATATGGTATTCATGAGTCTACCTACCAACTTTGTCCATGGGTACAAGTTACCATATTAAACTTACTTCTAACAATTATTTTAACATATATTAATTCCTTTACTTATTCTTTAATAAATATAAACCCTAAAAAAATAAGAGTGGCTGTCACCTACTGTTAACAGCAATTCTCTACTCCTTTTAATAAGGCTAAGGCTAAGTCCCCTCTTACATTTATTACTTCCTAACATTATTTGATAACCCTCTGGCCTTCTTTCTCATCCTGCCAGCTCTCCATTCGTTCTCTTTTGTTTTTTTTATTTCATTTTGAAGCTTGCAGCAAGAAGAACGAAGGGCTCTCATGCGAAACAAAAGGGGAAGTGTCTTCTCACCTGCGCGCGACGACGGAAAAGGAGGGCGGGGCCGGCGGTTCTGGGCGGACGGCGGCGGTGGAATCCGGCCAGGCGGCGGCGGGATGAGCTTCCGACGGTGCGTGGCGGCGCGTGGATGGAGGGGGCGGCGGTTCAGTGGTGCAGGGGGCGCACGCGAGTGGTCCGGCCAAGGGGAGGAGGAGGAAGGAGGTAGAGGGTTTGAAAGAGCTGAAGATTTGATTTTGAAGTTGTTTGCTCTCTTTGTTTTCAGATCTCAGATCTGAATTCTTCTCCTCAAAATCTGATTTGGGTGAAATTTTGTTTGATTAGAAACTGACTTGGGGAAGATTTTGTGAATGTGCTTACGGGTGTGTTTTGATGGATTCGGGAATGGTGAACAGGTGTTTCTGTTTTGAGAAATCTGATGTAGGATTTTGGGTTGATGAAATTGGTTTTTGTGTATGGGTATTTTGCTGAAATTGAAAGAGGATTTGCCGAGTTGGGTTTTTGCCGATTTGAAGATGGGTTTTGCAGATTCTGTTTTGATTTGGGTTTGTAGGTGAATTGGTGAAATTGGTTTGGGGCTGGTTGGGATGAAGATTAGGGGAGAAATTTTGTTTGGGAAAACAATTTTGGTGATGAATCATTTTGCAGAGGAGATTATGAGCTTAATAAGTTGAGCATAGAGAACACCTTTTCCCATTGTCAACCCATACATTAATATGATTAGGATAGAATTTATTAATATCTTTAGACTAAGGGTAGAGACGTACTGCTTTGCTCAAACGAAAACAAAGAAAATGCAACTTTGATTTCAGAAGATGTATCGGGTTGTTTAAAACGTGTGTGTTGTCGTGTAGTTAAGGGTTAATGCATTTACGTAATTAAGTAAGTTTAATTAGTCATCATTAAAAATGAAAAAGCAATTAGTGAAATTAATTAAAGTAATTAAGATTTTGTAATTAGTAAATTGTAGTTAGTAGAATAATTAAGTTAAATTATTTTAGTTAAAACTTGATGGTAAATAATAACGACACTGTAAAACGAATTCAGTGACGCGCTCGCGTCGACACGTACGGACGAAAAGTTTTCTGAATGACTGAAGAAAATACTGGTACGCACAATCGAAAACACGCCTAAAAAAATACTGGCCGTTACATTCTACCCACCTTAAGAAAAATTCTGTCCTCGGAATTCTTATCAACTAAGGAGCAGAAAACAAATATGGATAACGCTCTCGTATCTCATCTTCCCGCTCCCAGGTAGACTCTCCTGGCGAGTCACGACACCACATCACTCTGACTAGATCAACTGTCTTGTTTCTGAAGACTTTCTGACGTCGATCTAGGATCTCCACTGGTTGCTGTTCGTACGTCAGGTCTGGTCGAACAGTAATCTCAGAGTAGTCCACAGCATGAGAATGGTCACTGATATAACGACGGAGCTGGGACACATGAAAAACGTCATGAACTCCCTCTAAGGACGGTTTCAAAGCTAAGCGATAAGCTACTTCTCCAACTCGCTCTAGCACATCGAAAGGTCCAATAAATCTCGGACTAAGCTTGCCTCTCTTCCCAAATCGAATCACTCGTCGATTTGGTGAGATCTTCAGGAACACATGATCTCCCGGCTGAAATTCCAGTGGATGCCGTTTAGCATCTGCCCAATGCTTATAATGGTCCTGAGCGATCCGGAGCTTATCCCTGATATCACGTACAACATCAACTGCTTCCACTATCATCTCTGGCCCCAAGAGTTCTCTATCACCTATGTCATCCCAACTCAGTGGCGATCGACATTTTCTCCCGTAGAGAGCAGCAAAAGGCGCCATGCCAATGCTCGCCTGATAGCTGTTGTTGTAGGAAAACTCCACCAGGTGCAGATGATCCTCCCACGAACACTTGAGATCCAACATGCAAGCTCTCAACATGTCCTCCAATATCTGGATAGTGCGCTCCGACTGTCCATCAGTCCGCGGGTGATACGCAGTACTGAACTTCAGAGTTCAGACTGGTACCCAGATTGGTCTGCAGAATCTTCCAGAACTGAGATGTGAACCTCATATCACGATCTGATACAATGCTCACAGGGACTCCATGTAAGCGCACGATCTCCTACATGACATAATTCACATCACGACTTGTACTAGAAGGAAACTATTAAGGTATGAGTTAGGCCATTACCTCCATATACTTCCTTGCTAATATCTCCGTGGATTGCCCAACTCGGAAAGGTATAAAGTGCGCGGACTTGGTCAATCGATCAACGATGACCCAGATCGCATCGTTCTGCTTGGTGCTCCGAGGTAAGCCAGTCACGAAGTCCATCGTGATGTGCTGCCACTTCCACTTCAGAATCGGCAGAGGTTGTAGTAGTCCAGCAGTGCGATGATGTTCAGCCTTCACTTGTTGACACATGAGGCACTTGGCAACACTACGTGCCACACTTCTCTTCATTCCATGCCACCAGAAATTCTGTCGAAGATCCTTGTACATCTTAGTACCTCCGGGATGGATAGAATAAGGCGAACTGTGAGCCTCATTCATCAACTCTTCTCTGATATCTCCTGCAGGTACGCAGATCCTGCTACCATATCTTAAAGATCCATCCACGTGAATCAAAAAAACTGTTCAAAGTACTGCTTCGACTTGTTCTCTGATCTTCTTCAACTTAGCATCTCCAGCTTGAGCAGTCTTGATTCGATCCACGATCGTCGATTGAATTTGCATGTTCATCAATGACGATGTGATTCCCGGTAGTACAGCTTCAACATTCATCCTTCGTAGATCCTGCTGCAATCTCCACTGAGCTGTGAGAATCATCACTTCGGGCAGTCGACTCAAGGCATCCGGTACGACATTCACCTTTCCTGGATGATACTGAAGATCGATGTCGTAGTCTGCCATCAATTCTAACCATCTACGTTGTCTCATATTCAGCTCCTTCTGGGTGAATATATATTTCAAACTTTTGTGATCAGTGAAAATTTTCACTTTCTCACTCAGTAAGAAATGCCTCCAAATCTTCAAAGCAAAGATGACGACAGCTAATTCCAAGTCGTGAGTCGGATAATTCTTCTCGTGGATCTTCAATTGTCGAGAAGTATAAGCGACTACATGACCGTGCTGGTGTAGAACGCACCCAAGTCCCTTGCCTGATGCGTCGCAGAAGATCTCGAAGCCTCCGCTTCTATCCAGAATAGCTAAGACTGGTGCAGTAGTCAGCCTCTCCTTTAAAGTAGAAAAAGCTTGCTCACAAGAGTCTGACCAACTGAACTTAACATCCTTCCTCGTCAATCTCGTCATTGGCTCAGCTATCCTCGAGAAATCCTTGATAAATCTGCGGTAGAATCCAGCCAATCCAAGGAAACTCCTGATGTCCGATGCCGATTGAGGTGTAGGCCATTCACTGACTGCTTTGACCTTCTCCGGATCCACTGAGATACCAGCTCCTGATACTACATGCCCAAGAAATGCAATTCTATCCAGCCATAATTCGCATTTGCTGTACTTGGCATACAGTCTATGGTGACGGAGCGTCTCCAACACTATCTTCAAATGTTCTGCATGCTCCTCTTCGTTCTTCGAGTACACCAGGATGTCGTCTATGAAGATCACCACGAACTTGTCGAGGAAGTCGTAAAAGATAAGGTTCATGAGATTCATGAACACAGCAGGAGCGTTGGTCACACCGAACGGCATGACAACGAACTTATAATGCCCGTACTTAGTCCGAAAAGCGGTCTTGAGCACATCTTCCTTCTTGACTCTGACTTGATGGTATCTGCTCCGGAGATCCAACTTCAAAAATACGCACGATCCACCAAGCTGATCAAAGATATCATCAATGCGGGGCAGCGGGTACTTGTTCTTCACTGTGATCTGATTCAACTCTCGATAATCGATGCACATTCTCCTCGATCCATCCTTCTTCTTTACCAGCAAGACGGGTGCACCCCAGGGAGATACGCTGGGATGAATGAAACCCTTCTGCAGTAGCTCATCCAACTGCTTCCTCAACTCTTCTAATTCTGCAGGAGCCATACGGTACGGTGCCTTCGAAATTGGTTGAGCTCCTGGCATAAGATCGATGCCAAACTCCAACGCTCGATCAGGCGGTAGTTCAGAAATGTCTTCAGGGAAAACGTCTTTGAAATCTCTCATTACTACAGGCTTCTCTGGTTCAGCAATCATAGATGCAACGGTCAATCGGTAAGGCTGGGCTCGAAACTTGACTGGTCCAAGCGAACATCCTCCACCGACAAACTCGAATACTGGATGGTCAGGAATTTCGAACACCACTTTCTTCCGGTGACAGTCGATCGTGGCATAAAAAGCTCCTAACCAGTCAATACCGAGTATAGCATCGAAATTGGATAGGTCGTGGACAATGAAATTAGCATACAGTTCGTGTCCACTAATCACCAACGGGCATGGTCTACATCCCAGTGCAACCTTTACTACACCATTCCCAGTTGTAATGTTCCAACACTTGGGAAGTGTATAGGTGGGTATCGAGTGTTCGACTACGAACTTCCGAGATAGAATGCACATGGAAGCTCCAGAATCGAACAGGGTCAAGGCCGGGTGAGATGAAACTAAGATGACACCTAAGGGTAACATGCAACTAGATTAACATGGATCTAACTAATCAAATATAATGTATAAATAAGGAGGACTAGTATAGAAGTTACCTACAATAACTCCGTCCTCAGTCTCTGCCTCCATTGCAGTCATCGTGAAGGCTTGCCTCTTAGGCTGAACAGCCTGCTGGAAAGCCTGCTTCTGGAGAATGAAAGGCGCTCCACGTCCTACAGCTACTGGAGCTCTCTGCTGCTGAACTCCGGCTGGTGCCTTCTGCAGTTAATTGGCATGCCGACAATCCTTCACTGAATGCGTAGCGTCGCCACAAATCAAGCACTGGCCCAGAAACCTCCTGCACTGCTCCTTCGTATGCCCAGCCTTGCCACAAAAATGGCATATCTTCGGAATATGCCCACCTGGCCTCTTGAACTGCACGGACTGATTAGGCTTGAACCCAGGCCTAACCACAGCTCTGGCCTGCTCCATAGGCCTCTTCGCAACACCTGAATACTGCCCTCTCCTCTGGTTGGCAATCAGCTCCTGTCTCTTGGCAGCTGTCAGCAACTTCTGGTAAGAATCCAAGTCCGAAGAGGAAATCAGACTCTGCAGCTCCAAAGATAAACCCTGTAAGAATCTCTGAGCTCGATCCTCAGCAGTCTCCACCATCTTTGGCGTAAAGCGACTCAGTCTCATGAACTCTTGGTGGTACTGATCCACCGTCAGATTTTCCTGTTTCAGATTGATGAACTGCTGCATCAGCTCCCTCCTGGCAGCTCGAGGGAAATACTCATCATTGAATCTCACCTTGAAAGTGGCCCAGGGGATAGGCTTTACTAACATCTGCTCTTCTGACTCCCACCAACTGCGGGCATTGTCCTTCAGTTGCTTCTTTACCAAGTCAACCCATCCGGCCGGGTTAACATTTGAGAGAAGCAGATTATCGTCTGTGTTCTTCATCCATTCATCCGCAGTTAATGATCCTTCTGACCCAGTGAAATATGACGGGCCCAGCTCCCGAAACTGCTTCGCTCCCGGCTCGAAGCGAGGGGCATTCTGAAGCATGCCCTGCTGAACCTGCATCATCTGATGCATCATTCACATCATCTCAGCCATGGTGGGTTCTCTATCAGCATCCGCAACACGTCCTGCTCCACCACCAACTCCAGGTCCACTACCAGCTCCTCGAGTAACGCGTCTACCGGCCATCTAAGACAAGGAAATGTTCAGATTAGACTTAATCATGACTCGAATGTTATGAATAATTAATTGGATGTTATTATCATTATTGTTGTTTCGATATTTCACAGATGCAAAGAGGAGACCTACATGGGCCACCACCAAAACCAGTCACGTCCCGCTTCCCTAATATGGAAGGCGAGACGTGAGGAGGTCCGCTCAGACGTGGAGCTGTGAAGCTACAGTCTGATAAGCGTCTGTAAAAAAAATTCGAAAAGTAGCAGGTCCTTGCATTGCGATGAAACAACAACAACAACAATAAAGCAGATAAAAGAACATCCGCCAACAACATCCAACAATTATTACAACATCACAGAATAGTCACAAAAATACAAGTCTGAACAATAGGCCTAAAGCATGGCCAAACAAAACAAAGAGAGATAGGTGCTACGCACCGAAACCTAACAGCAACTAAGGAAAGATAACAACTAAGGGGAGACTCCAAACGAGTCTAGGACTGGTCACCCATGTCCTCGAACTCGGTCTCTGCGGGGACCTCAAACTCAGCGTCAACGAACTGCTCGTTCTCTGCTACCTGCTCGGTCTCAAAGCCTGACATGTGACACCCAAAGAGAAAAGGGCACATGTCAGCAAAAGTCTCCCAAGGGAAGCGGAGAACTTTTGTGCAAGTATACAAATATAGAAAAACGACTAACAATTCTAAACAATATGAAATGACATTTAAAGAATGCAATAGTTTAAATGACATGATGCATGCACGTCGTAGCAGAAACTACGAAGACACTATTTCACGAATCATTAACTTTTCACATTGTGCACAGAGTTTATGCCTTACAGCTGAAGTGGCTGTACGGGCACACTTCTACGCTGAGTGGTCGCTTAACCCTACCCCTCCACGTGTATATGGACTGTCACCCATCTTCTGGATCACGAGCCAGTAAGTGTTATTGGCATAGGGTTGTGCCCGCAAAGCAGGCGCCTAGCCTCAATAGTTACAATTATTGTAGCGTGTGCTACACAATCACGATAGAACAATTTGATGCATGACATGACATGTAATGAGCAGTTAAAGTGCGTACCGTTAATTAAAAATTAAACATGGCATGGCAGCATGAATGAAAGCAGGTAAAGTGTCGGATCTAGTTTCGTGGTCAAACTAGATCAAAAAGGGCGTCTAGACAGCTATCATTTCATTGTCTAGTCTCTTTTAAGCTAACAAACAAATTGGCCTTAAAAACGTGGCCTAAAACATTTACTGGCAAGTATCACTTGCCCGTTTCCGGTGGTATTGGTTGTCGTATGTTCGTCTGGACGGGTACTACGTGTTGGTACTGCCGGTTCTCTGTTTCGGTTAAACAAGTTAACGAATTAGATTTATTACGAGTTAAGCACATAATTAAAATTACCCCGAATTGGGTTCGTCTAATTTTTCGGGGTTCACTGGCTAGGGCGGTGTTTATATTGGGTTTTACAAACTGGATACACATTTTCTTATTCGCATTTTATTACATTAACATTATATCCAATTTTGTCAACATGAAAAAAAAATCAGATTATTTAATACTAACTATTGCTAACAGTTAATTAATATTAATAAAGAATTAATTAACTAGGCTAATTACATATGGTATTCATGAGTATGCCTACCAACTTTGTCCATGGGTACAAGTTACCATATTAAACTTACTTCTAACAATTATTTTAACATATATTAATTCCTTTACTTATTCTTTAATAAATATAAACCCTAAAAAATAAGAGTGGCTGTCACCTACTGTTAACATCAATTCTCTACTCCTTTTAATAAGGCTAAGGCTAAGTCCCCTCTTACATTTATTACTTCCTAACATTATTTAATAACCCTCTGGCCTTCTTTCTCATCCTGCCAGCTCTCCATTCGTTCTCTTTTGTTTTTTTTGATTTCATTTTGAAGCTTGCAGCAAGAAGAACGAAGGGCTCTCATGCGAAACAAAAGGGGAAGTGTCTTCTCACCTGCGCACGACGACGAAAAAGGAGGGCGGGGCCGGCGGTTCTGGGAGGACGACAGCGGCGGAAGCTGGCCAGGCGGCGGCGGGCTGAGCTTCCGATGGTGCGTGGCGGCGCGTGGATGGAGGGGGCGGCGGTTCGGTGGTGCAGGGGGCGCACGCGGGTGGTCCGGCCAAGGGGAGGAGGAGGAAGGAGGTAGAGGGTTTGAAAGAGCTGAAGATTTGATTTTGAAGTTGTTTGCTCTCTTTGTTTTCAGATCTCAGATCTGAATTCTTCTCCTCACAATCTGATTTGGGTGAAATTTTGTTTGATTAGAAACTGACTTGGGGAAGATTTTGTGAATGTTCTTACGGGTGTGTTTTGATGGATTCGGGAATGGTGAACAGGTGTTTCTGTTTTGAGAAATCTGATGTCAGATTTTGGGTTGATGAAATTGGTTTTTGTGTATGGGTATTTTGCTGAAATTGAAAAAGGATTTGCCGAGTTGGGTTTTTGCCGATATGAAGATGGGTTTTGCAGATTCTGTTTTGATTTGGGTTTTGTAGGTGAATTGGTGAAATTGGTTTGGGGCTGGTTGGGATGAAGATTAGGGGAGAAATTTTGTTTGGGAAAACAATTTTGGTGATGAATCATTTTGCAGAGGAGATTATGAGCTTAAGAAGTTGAGCAGGGGGAACACCTTTTCCCATTGTCAAACCAGACATTAATATGATTAGGATAGAATTTATTAATATCTTTAGACTAAGGGTAGAGACGTACTGCTTTGCTCAAATGAAAACAAAGAGAAATGCAACTTTGATTTCAGAAGATGTATCGGGTTGTTTAAAGCGTGTGTGTTGTCGTGTAGTTAAGGGTTAATGCATTTACGTAATTAAGTAAGTTTAATTAGTCATCATTAAAAATGAAAAAGCAATTAGTGAAATTAATTAAAGTAATTAAGATTTTGTAATTAGTAAATTGTAGTTAGTAGAATAATTAAGTTAAATTATTTTAGTTAAAACTTGATGGTAAATAATAACGACACTGTAAAACGAATTCAGTGACGCGCTCGCGTCGACACGTACGGACGAAAAGTTATCTGAAAGACTGAAGAAAATACTGGTACGCACAATCGAAAACACGCCTAAAAAAATACTGGCCGTTACACGTATCATCGTTACCCATGAGGGAACGAATAAGGTAAAACTTTCAAAGTTATATGTTGCCGTGCAAAACTTCGATTTGTTTCATATGCAGGAAAATGAGAGCATTGCATCGATGTACGGACGTTTTAACGATATCACTAATGAATTGGAAGCCCTTGGCCAAACATACACCGAACCTGAAAAGGTAAGGAAGATCATCATGGGAATGACCTCCAAGTGGGAAAGAAGAGCGATCGCCATCGAGGATGTCAATGATTTGAAGAATTACACAGTTGTGAATCTTATCGGGACTCTCATGTCTTATGAGGTAAGACGAGAGAACCGATTAAAGATTTGAGCTATGATGAATCCTTTGGAGGCCAAGAAGAAAGCTTTGGCATTCAACGCCAATTCATCATCCTCCGATAGTGAAGAATCAGAGAATGAGATGGATTTGGGTGAAATGGCCCAAATGGCGAAGAAGTTCCAACGCTTCTTTCGCAAAGGTAAATTTCCCTCTAACAAACGATTTGAGTCTACTAATGCTACTTCCTCTCTTTGCTTTAAGTGTAATAAGCCAGGGCACATCAAGAGGGATTGCCCAATGCTAATGAACAAAGAGAAGTGGAAGGCTCCGAAGTATCACAAGTCCGACAAGGACAAGAGAGACAAGAAGAAAGGACTCGTAGGTACATTCGATGACTCAAGTGAAGATTCATCAAGTGATTCCGATGATGAGAAGGGTGAGAGCGCTCACATGTGTTTCATGGCACGAGAAGATCCACTCTCCGATGAAAGTGATTCCGACACGGATGATACCGAGGTAACAATGGATGAACTTCGTATTGCTAATGAAGAATTATTTGCTAAATATCAATCTTTAATACTTATATATACTAGCTTAAAGAAATCAAATGTTAGCAAGTCATCCATTCCATGCAGTATCAACAATGCCACCATTGTTGATACTTTAACTCTTGAGAAAGCAAACTTAGCTTCTCAAAATGTCACTTTGAGAGATGAGGTGAATAACCTCAAATCTCAACTAGATCAAACACATCCTAAGGATAATAGTGATCTAGTTACACGACACACACAATTGGGTTTAGAGAATGATTCTCTTAAAACTCAAGTGCACAAGCTCAAAGCACGGGTGTCCACCTTGGATACCAATATTTCTTATCTAAAGGAGAAATATGAGCTCATGTCCTTTCGTATTGTGAGATTCAATAAGGGAAAAGGGCAATTGGACGATTTTCTTGCAAACCAATTTTCGGCCACACATTGTGTTGGTCTTGGTTTTGTAAAATCAAATGCATCTAATGATCGCACCTCCTATAGTGGTGTCACTATAGACTTTGTGAGGCCTTCCTCCGGTGCATCCACAAGTGGTGTCAAAGACACTATAGGTAGCAAACCTACCAAGAAAGTCACCACTTCACCTTCTCTTCCTTTTGGCAAGAAACACACTAAGGGTGGAAACCAAAAGAGAAGTCATGCTTACATGTACACTAACATTCATCCACGTAGGAAACCTCCTACTTCACAAGTGGATAATCATGACACTTTTTATGCTCCACACACACGGACACGTACAAATTCATACATGAGAAATACTCATATACGTGCTCCTATACACCCATATGCACATACGCATCATTCTTATATGTATGCACATCCTCCGCATGTCATGCATGACCCATATGCTTCATACAACATGCATGTTTCCAAGCATACATATCATTCTCATATGTTCAGTGCATATCCTCCACCACATTTCTATGCTAGAAACCATGTTCCTAAGAAGCATGCACTACATAGAAATCTAACAAGTATGCATGAAACTATGAAAAGGACTCCCAAAATATACACCATTTGGGGTCCTAAGAACACTAGCCTAAATGATAGGAATGCTTATGTTGATTCCTATTTTCATGTTGTTATTAAGAATAGTAATTATGTTGGGAAGCAGAAGTCCACTCGGACTTGGCTTTCAAAGGGCTAATCCCCTTGGACCAAACAAACATTGGGTTCCATGAGCTTATGGTATATTATATAGGCACCCAAGAGAAAGAAGAAGAGCAATAAAGGTCACACTAGCTCTAAAGGGAAAGGATGGATTCTCGATAGTGGTTGCTCCAAACATATGCCGGGAGATCCCTCATTGCTCTCCGAAGTGATTAGCATCAAGGATGGTGCAACGGTCACTTTTGGAGGTAATCAAAAGGGAACCATCATTGGAGTAGGTATTGTCGGTAACCCTTCAAAACCCTTAATTACTAATGTATTTCTTGTTAGTGGTTTGTGTCACAATCTCATTTCCATTAGTCAACTTTGGGACAAAGGTTACAAGGTTAACTTTGGAGAAGGATTGTGCACAATTGTTGATTGTGATTCGAATGTTTTATTTTCTGATATTATGTGTAAAAATATTTATTATTTAAGCTTGCCTAAACCGTAGAACATTGCTTAGTTGCTAATACAAGTGAACAACTACTATGGCATCGCCGTTTTGGTCATGTTCACTTCAAGCATTTATATAAGTTAGCTAAGCATGATCTAGTCAAAGGTTTTCCTAAAATTGCTTTTAATAAGAAAAACTTTTGTGATTCGTGTCAAAGAGGTAAACTTAGTAAATCATCATTTAAGCTTAAAGAAGTGATTACTTCTAAGAGATCCCAAGAAATTCTTCATCTAGATTTGTTTGGGCCAACTAGAACAGCTTCTTTAGGTAATGCTCATTATGGATTAGTTGTCGTTGACGACTTTTCTAGATTTACTTGGGTTTCATTCTTAACTAATAAGAATGAAGCTTATGAAGAGTTTACCAAATTTGCAAAGAAAATTCAGAATCTTTTAAGATCCACCATTATCACTATCCGTAGTGATCATGGAGAATAATTTGAGAATAATTCTTTTATTAAGTTTTGTGATGACACCGGGATAACTCATAATTTTTCCTTCCTCGGGCACCACCACAAAATGGTGTTGTAGAGAGAAAGAATAGGACTCTTATTGAGTGTGCACACACTATGCTCCATGATAGTCATCTTGGACTTCAAATTTTGGGCAGAGGCGGTGCACACGACATGTTATGTGCTCAATAGGATCCTAGTGAGACCCAGCACGAACAAAACTTGTTTTGAGTTGTTTTATGACAAAAAGCCTCAAGTAAAATATTTTCATGTTTTTGGTTCAAAATGTTTTATCAAAAACACTTTCGGTAATCTAGATAAATTTGAGCCAAGATCCGATGAAGGAATTTTTGTTGGATATTCCACTCGTAGCAAAGCCTACCGGATATACAACAAAACTTCTTCAACGATTGAGGAATCACTACACGTTTCATTTAATGAAGATTTTGATTTTTCTCACGTTGATGACGATAGTGTATTTGTGATTCTCTTAGTAATGTTAATACTAATGATTCGATTATTGAGACTAACACTACTATCGAAATTGTTGACGATGTTCCTAGTGATGCAGGATTACCCAAATCTTATCCGACCATTCGCAACCATCCCCATAACCAAATTATCGGAGATATTGGTGTGGGTGTTCGAACGAGGTCGAGGATTGAAGAATTTTCTCATTGCGCATTTGTCTCTACCATTAAACCAAAGAACATCCAAGAAGCTTGTGAGGATAGCTCTTGGATAGTGGCAATGGAAGAAGAACTAATGCAATTCGAGAGAAATGAAGTTTGGGAACTCGTTCCTCTTCTAAGTGGTCACCAAGTCATTGGGACCAAGTGGATCTTCAAAAACAAGACCGATGAGAACGAGGTAATCACAAGGAACAAAGCAAAGTTAGCAGCTCAAGGCTATCGGCAAGAGGAAAGTATTGATTTTGAAGAATCTTTTGCCCCCGTAGCTAGATTAGAATCTATTAGATTGCTTTTATCTTTTGCATCTCATAAGAATTTTAAACTATTTCAAATGGATGTTAAAAAGCGCATTTTTTAATAGGATTGTCAATGAAGAAGTATATGTCTCTCAACCTCCCGGTTTTATTCATGAAAAATTTCCAAACCATGTTTTCAAACTTAAGAAAGCGTTGTATGGTTTGAGACAAGCTCCTAGAGCTTGGTATGATCGAATTAAGACATTTCTTTTGGATATAGGTTTTAAAATGGGAGAAGTTGATTCTACACTCTTCATTAAAGATTATGAAAATGACATTCTCTTGATTCAAGTTTATGTAGACGATATAATTTTTGGTTCTACTAACTTTAATCTTTGTCAAGAATTTTCTAAGTCTATGAAGGATGAATTCGAGATGAGCCATATGGGAGAGCTCACTTATTTTCTTGGACTGCAAATTCGACAAATGGAGAATGGAACTTTCATACATCAGATAAAGTACACATGGGAGCTTATTAAGCGATTCAAGATGGAATCGTCGTCAAGCAAAAGGACTCCCATGAGTACTACTACCCATCTACACAAGGATGAAAGCGGAAAAGATGTAGACGTTCGTCTATATCGAGGTATGATCGGTAGCTTACTTTACTTAACCGCTAGTAGGCCCGATATCATGTTTTTCGTATGCTTGTGTGCTAGATATCAAGCTAGACCTAAGGAGTCACACTTGATTGCGGTCAAATGAATATTTTGTTATCTCAATCAGTCTCTAATTTATAGGTTACTTTACCCTAAATCTAGCACATATGAGTTAATCTCATATAGTGATGCCGACTTTACCGGATGCAAGTCCGACAGGAAAAGTACTAGTGGCACTTGCCATTTCCTAGGAAATTCCCTTGCTTCTTGGTTTTCCAAGAAACAGAATTCGGTGTCATTGTCAACGACTGAAGCGGAATATATTACCGCGAGTCTTGCATGTGCACAAGTCCTTTGGATGAGAAACACTCTTAGTGACTATGGTGTCAATTGTGATACTTGCCCTATCATGGTTGATAACCAAAGTGCTATATGTCTTTCCAAAAACCCGGTACATCACTCTCATACCAAACACATAGATTTGAGACACCATTTTATAAATGATCATGTAGGTAAGAAGGACATCATCTTAGAGTACATTGAAACCCAAAAACAAATTGCCGACATCTTCACAAAACCTCTTAAAGAAGATTCATTTATGAGGTTGCGTGGAGAATTAGGAAATATAGGTGAATCTGAAATTTAGAAGCTCAACTTACATGTTATAACACTTTTTGAGTTCATTTCTTCAAATTGCCTATCTTCATTTGATTTATCATATATATGTGTTTAAGAAAGGCAATAGAGATTTCTGTGATTTCATGATTTCTTTGAGATTGATCTTAGAGATTTGTGTTTCAATTGATTTATCGTATTACACTATTTTTATGATAAGTATGTGATTAGAATATTGGTCCTAGGGTGAGTGTTCTTATCCTCTGGATTTCTATCTCACTATGCATTTTTGGACCAGGACAGACGACTGCCCTTCCTTCGACAGTCGACTGCCCTACTCTATTTTCTCAGTCAGAAATTTCTATCTTTCGCACAGACGACTGATGACAATTTTCCAGTCGACTGTTGTTTCAACAGGCGAATGCATTTTGGTCATCAGGCGCCTGTCATCATTGTCCAAATTTTTCCAGTACTCTCTGTCTTTTTGATGAAGTTTTATTGATTCTCAGTCAATCAACTGCTGTGTTTTGTGCAGTCGACTGTCCCATGGACAGGTGACTGTATGTTACTAAACAGTCGACTGTCTGTCTTCCTAAGCTTATCTCTTATCACTTCATCCAGTCGACTGAGTTTTGTTCTTCAGTCGACTGTCTACTGCTGTGGTGGTTCACTGCTTCGATCTGAGCCGTCGATTCTTTGATCCAACGGCCCAGATTATTTCGCCCTTTCTTATAAACTTCGAGACGTTTCATTTCAACCCCACCAGTTGACCAGCCATCTACATCTACTCCTCCATCTTTTGACACCCTCCTTGAGATGGTGTCTGGTCTTTATGAGTTAGCTTCTGTTTCATTCCAGCATCAGGGAATACCCTTCCCTGAGCATCTGAGACGTTTTGTTCCTCCTTCGTCTCATGAGCCTCCTCTGCCCATCGTCACTAATGTCATTGTGCATCCTGGTGGAGCCTCTACTCAGGATGATGCTGATGATGATGCTGATGATGCTGCTGATGCTCCTGCTGTTACTGCTGCTGACCCTCCTCCAGAGGATACCCTGCTGCCACAGAGCCTCCTTCTTCCTATACAGCACCTGCCGACACTCACTCATAGATTTAGTTTTTGTTTTTGAGTGGTGTTTGATGGAGTTTGCTTGTATGGTTGGATATTTTGTATGATGATGTACGATGATATCATGATGTATTTTGTTGGGATCATGATGTATGTATTTTTTGTTGGACATGGTGATGTCCATCTGCTGTGTACTTATCTTTGGTGTGTGTGTGTGTGTGTGTGTGTGTGTGTGTGTGTGTGTGTGTGTGTGTGTGTGTGTGTGTATGACATTACTGTTTCATCTTTTGTGTCACATCTTGTATAATTGATAATCATATCGGTGTGCTGATTGTGATATTGTCTCCATGAATGATATATTCTCTTCTAATGTGATGTTGAGACAATTTGGGCTTGATATTGGATTATTCATGCTATCTCTAATGTGAAGCATTTTTGAAACTATTTTTGTTTCGTATATCTAAAATGTTGATATTGGACTTTATTTCCTCTATTCACATAAGTATATGATGTGCTTTTATGTGTTTTTGATTCCATATATCTTTATACTCCTTGATTGTTGTTAGTTCGTATTTAGCACGCTTATTGTTGTTGTTATTTACTCCCACCTTTTTGGATAATGCCATAGGGGGAGTGAAATAAACATACAAGATTCATAATGAATGTGCTAAGCATGTGCTAACACTTTGAATCTAAGATTGAAGTTGCCTTAGATTCAGGGGGCGTAAGATTACAATGAATAGGGATTTTAATTCCTAGATTTCTTGAATTAAATTCATGCGTAACATACTCATTTGCTTCAATTGATATGTAGATGCCCTAATATTTGTTGACTAACTTTATTGGCATCTATGTAGGGGGAGTAAGTTTTCATTACGCACAATTATTTATCTTTTTGTTTTTGTTTGTTTGTCATCATCAAAAAGGGGGAGAATGTTGCTTATTGGACTTCTCTCTATTTGGTGTTAATGATGAGTAAACATAAATACTTGTGACTAATCCCCTATTTTGTAGTTAATCCATTGCCTAAGCTTATTATGAAGATTTACTTGCAATGGATGACACTCAAAGTTCATTGAAGGCAAATGACATGGATTGGATGATCGTGGATGATGATTGAAGCTCCATGAAGACTTCAAGCTCATATGATGGATAGAAGAGAGAATTCGTCAATGTAAATTTCTTTTATCTCTTCTAGTATGTAGCTTAGAAGTAGAACATTGATGGAGCACTCACACACATCTTCAATTCAGGCTTAGGACATTATTAGATCATTCGTCCTTAGACTCCAATTCATTTCATTAGTGATTGTGCTTGGATTGTTTATAACAGTCGACTGATGAACGCTTTACAGTCGTCTGTCTCAAAAACAGTCGACTGTGTTTTGTTCTACAGTCGCTTGTTATGCACAAACTGTTACAATCTAGTTTTGGGCTTCTCTGTCTTATTTCGCACAGGCAACTGATGAACGATTCACAGGCGCCTGTCCAAGTGACAGTCGACTTTGTTTTGTAAATCAGTCGTATGTCTATCTTCTGCCCAAACTTTATTGATCTTTCTTTTACGGCCAATCGACTAATGCTGAATATACAGTCGACTATCCCTTGGATCATTCGACTGTCTATGCTGCAACAGTCGTCTGTCTGTGAGCCAATTCTTTGACTCAGCTTTCTGGAAATTCTCAGGGTATTTGACAGTCGTCTGTATAAGGATTTACAGTCGCATGTTCTGATTAACAGTCGACTGTTTTATCCTCATCAGTCGTTTGTCCTGTAATCTAATAAGATTTTCAGAATTCTTTAACTTACCCATCTTTCGGCCAGTCGCCTGTAGAAGGATTTATAGTCGCATGTTGGTTTAACAGTCGACTGTCTATGCTTCATCAGTCGACTGTCCACGTGGTAAGTTACCGTTATGAATTCTCACCTACCCTTGCTGACTGTGCAACAGTCGACTGTGGTTTCTTCAACAGTCGACTGTCGCGAGCGTAGATTCTATCCATTGAGATTTTTCTCACGGATTCCTAAAGGGTTTTTGCCTAAACTGTTTTGTGGATTTGAGAAACCTATATAAGGGACTTTTATTGTTCCATTGAAAGGTTACGTATGCTATTGCAAAATCTCTCAAGCTTTCATTCTAAAGTTTAAAAGCTCTCAAATCCAAAGCCCTAAGAATTCCAATCTTTGATCTGTTGCTCTCCATCCTAGAACCAAAGAGTTATCTTCAAGGCATTTGATGCAGTCAAGAGAAAGGGCTTTCTCCTCTCTTCCAAGAGAGTCTCCAACACACAACACACTTCTCCTTCAAGTTCTACTTCAAGGCATAGGTGATTGTAAGTTTTGCTTTCATTATTTCATAACTTTCGTTATTTGAATTTGCTCTCGGTTTGTGAGAGCGGTTTGCTTGCTCCCAAGTTGTGGCAGTCAAGGTCAATCGATTGTAGTTCGATTTCACTTGTAGGGTTGCTACAAGTGGGTTTTAAGGAAACCTCAAGTTAGGGTTCTAACTTGAGTATCCGGAGGTATCCGGGTGGAAGGGACGTATGATTACCGGGAACAAGTCGGGAAATGACTTGGGTAATCCGAACCCTTGAAACATCTCTGCGTTTGCGTGTGTTTCATTTTGGGTTTAATTTCTATTCCGCATTATTTTGTTGGATCGCATTTAAATTGGTGTAACTATCTTTTTAAATTGCATAAACACTATTTAACCCCCTTCTAGTGTTTTCCCTATAGACAAGATCCTTACAATATTAACAATTGAATCCAAATTGGAAAAGAAATTAAAACACGCCAATCAAATATCCATAAGTTTGATGCCAAACTAATAATCTGAAAAAATTACATGGCGTTAAGCATGTAGGGACTAAACAAAGAGCTAGCGGTGTAGCGACGAGAAGGCCAAATATGATATGCAATAAAGTTCATTGGGTGATGAAAACATGGAGGGATCTCAAAAAAAATGTACGCTAACATCAAAATCCTAACAATCTAAAGATTCTAACACTCTTCCCCCAACTTAAAATAAACATTGTCCGCAATGTTGGAAGAGTATTAGATCTCGATAAAAGATCCTAGAAAATAAAATAAAAGCACACAAAAGCACTAAAATAAAACATTTATTTGTTTACACTATTGGAAAGAACACACCGTGGCAAAAGGCGGATCCAAAATGTGTAACAGTGGTGGCAACTGCTCGATCATATTCTTACGCTCCTCTGCGAGCGTCGCCACATCCAATGCTCTACCTCCGTTGTGAGCATTAGTGGAAAGCGACACAACCCCGAGCATCTCCTTATGATGGGTTCCTGCAAAATAGGGGAGATATGTCCTGTCAAAAATAATTGGGCGAGAGCACCCGTCCAAGTGAAAAGCTTACCAAAATGGATCATCGAAATGAATAAATGAATTTACGATCAAATGAAGACAATCCGAATCATTATGATATGGAATTAAATAATTTGATTCGGGGGTGGAGGGAAAAGAAAGATGTGAACTTCCCTGAAATGTGATGCTAGGCTCGGTATGATGCACCGCCTCAAGAGGAGGTGGAAGTGGCTGCAGAGAGAAAACTGGAGTAAGAGGGAGCTCGGGCTCAATATATACCATGTCGCAATCGTCCTCGCTATCAGAAAGTGTAGGCTCCACAGACCTCCCCAGACTATGAAATGTATCCTGAAAATCTCCATGAATGATGGTCTTGTGCGTATCCTGAGGTGAAGGGTATATGACCTGCTGCACTGAAGTAGGAGGAAAATCTGGCTCGGGCTCCGTCATGATCTATAAACTCACTCCCTCGCCAAAATCATCCTCATCATCATCAAAGTAAGCCATCTCAGCAGTCCATCCCATGCACTCGTACACCTCAAAATGGGCGGATGTAGTAGACAGAAAACATAACTCAGGGTCTCCAATATCATTCATATCGCTCGTGCCTTCACATGCATCCACCTCAACATCACCACCAACATAAAAATGCATCGTGTCATCAACATGGTCGACACGCACTCCATCATCCATCTCCTCCGGCTCATCCAAATGTATATGCTCAAATTCCTTTACTTGGCCCCAATGCACCCTCTTCATAGGTTTCTCTTGGTACTCCATAGGATCACATTGGAATGAGCCCTCAGCTAGCTCCTCAGGCTGGAACTGAACCTGTTGGACTGTGTCCTCACACTCTGCCAGGTCCCTCAGGTAACACCATGAATCCTCGGTTGAATTATCAAAGAATTCTCCACTGCAGCTCATCTGCACAGTCTCGCCCAGATGGCGATAATCCTGTATAAAATATCTGTAGGAGATGATCCCCGTGGAAACTCTGGTGTGGGCACGCAAGCACCAAATCAGTGAACCTCTGCCAAGCCTGATGGTAGGCCTCCCATTCAGCTTGGCTAAAGCTCGCTATATGCTGCGCTATTGCCTGTCGCCCATGTACTTGCTCCAAGAAGATATGCAAAAACACTCGGAGGAATTCAGCCTGAAATGACAACCAAGTAAAATGTGAATTAAGAGACAATGAATCAAACCAAAGTCTAGCATCATCTAGTAAAGAAGAGGGAAAAAATCTAAAGTATATGCAATCATCAAAAATTTTCCCACCAAGACATAAAAATATCCAATCTTCAAACTTTTTCAAATGTAAATGAGGGTTCTCCCACTCCGAACCATGAAAGTATGGCAGGAGTGGGATATCCTCCAAATCAATGTCGAAAAAATCTGAAGATGATGTCATTTTTGTTTTAAAAAAATTCTCAAGAAATTAAAAATAAACAACCAAACGACTCAATAAGTGGAAAATAAATAAAATGGAAAGACACAACACTAAGAGATAAAAGTATCACACTAAAATTTTCGAAATCAATCAAAAAATGCCAATAATAGAAACCGTTGTCCCCGGCAACACGCCAATTGGTTGTGACGGGAGGACGCGCATGGGGCACGCCTTCCACTCCCAAGCGTAGGAGTGTCAATGCAATAAAAATAACCGGTGAGTACCGGGTCGGATCACAGGGACAAGTCATTCTATATTCACAAAATTGATCGATAAAGAGAGATAATAGCGTTTTACAACCACCTCGCTAACGGTGGATGAGTGTGGAAAAAAGTACGGTGAAATTACAATCCTAACCTAAATACTAAGGGTGGAGGGCCGAATCGGCAAGCAACGAGGAGGACTCGTGTGGTGTGCATGTGAATGAGGCCGTGGGTACAAGAAATCATCCCAAATATAATTCAATTGATTATCTGGCTAATGACACTCAATCGGAGAATGCGGCATTTCATCGAACAAGTGGGGTGCAATAAGTAATGAATGAAACCTATGCGAATAATAGGCAATGAGCACATTAGAGAGGGTCCGCTGGGATAATCCTCTTCTTGGATTTCCCCTTAGGGTTCCAATAAACAAAGTAACTCAAGTTTCATCCACCAATTTAAAAGATAAACACATGCTAGAGATGAATTTCACAACCCAACAACAACAATCACACAACACAACCACACAAGCAAGATTTACAGAATCATGATGAAAAAGGAGAAATCTTTACTCAAAACTATCATCCAAATTACAACACAATAACCTAATTCAAATACACAAGAGGTTGGAGAAATTTCACCCAAGTGTCACTCCAAGATGAAATTCTCCTCTCCCAAATGCTCCGCCAAGCTCCAAGCTTCATCAACCTCCCATGGCCTCCCAAGACCAAGCCCTAGCTTTGGGGAAGAAGAAAACCCCCCTCCAAATCTGTTTCTGGCCGAAGAGCAGCTAAAAAAATGAACTCCACTCAAAAAATCACGCACAAGCCGTTTTACTAACATTGCGAGTTACGGGTCGGGTTCCGCTTCAAAGCCCGCCGCCCGCTTGCAATTAACGCGTGCACCTGAAGAGTTTTTAGCTGAGCGGGCCGGCCGCGGTTGAGTTTAAAATTTTATTTATTTATTTATTTTAATTATATGCGCGCGGGGGGAGCGGATTACGCAGAAGCGGGCCGGCCGCTGGGCCGGCCCGCGATTTACGATTTTTTTATTTAATTGTTTTTTGTAAGCAGTGGCCCATTTTATAAATGTTTTGATTTTTTTGTTTTAAAATTTCTAGAATTGCTCCTTTGCTCCAAAAAATCCCGAAAAATAGCTCCAAGCTCCAGAAAATTCTGGAAAAATTCCAAAAAATCTAGAAAAATACCAGGAGTATCTAAAAATAAGGAGAGCAAAAAATAGTCCATAAAAACCACATTTTATGTATAAAATAAGAATAGGCTTAAATAATTCACGATATCACGAATACGCACGTGTCAAAGCCAAAATAGACACAATATACACATAAAATGCCCGGAAATAGGGAAAAATAAGCAATTTATATCCCGAATCAGTCTCCAGATTGGACCTCAGCGGAGTAGGTGCATAACCTTGCTGAGGCGGGCGATTGAACTGATAACCCGGTGGTCGATGGCCCAGCTGGCCTAAACCCGCTCTGCTATTGATTCTGTGGCTGCCCTTGTTGTTATTGAGGAGGGGGTGATGGTCACTGAAATTGTGGAGATTGCACCCCTCCATTTGGATTCCCGTACGAAAATCCAGGGTGATTTTTAGCGGCCGGATGTTGCCACTGATTGCGCCCCTCTCCTTAGACATATTGTACCGACTCAGATGATTCGACTCCATTATAGTGTCCCTCATCGGCAATGTAACTTTGCTCTCCATAATCCTCTGAACGATGATAAGCAGAGGGGCTAGCAGTTGCTGGGATGGAGTCCAAACGTTGTTCAATCCTAACCACTTGTTTACACAAAGTTTCGATGTGAGTATCAAGGTGACTGACAGCCTTTACCTCGGGGGTCCTGGTGACAATGGTGCGCTCTTCGCTCCACTGCTGATTATTTTCCGCCATATGCTCGAGCAGATCGATGGCTTCCTCAGGCGATTTGTCTAGCAGGGTGCCTTGCTCGGTAGCATCAATTATCATCTTGGTGCTGGGCTACAGCCTATTATAGAAGCTCTGGACCAAATCCCAGGACTGGATCCCATGATGAAGGCACTGATGTTGAAGGTCCTTAAACCTTTCCCAGGCCTCGTAAAGAGATTCTTGAGGAAGCTGTTTGAAATTTGAGATAGCCTCTCTGATCCGCACCATCTTTGAGGGTGGATAGAATTTGTCCAAAAAAGCGAGCGCCAGTTGCTCCCATGTGGTGAAGTGGTTGGACGGGTGGGCCCGTAGCCAGTATGAAGCTTTATCCCTCAAGGTGAAGGGGAAAAGCCTTAGCTTGATGGCATCATCACTCACATCTTTAGCCTTGAAAGTATCACACTTTGCCAGAAAAGTGTCGATGTGGTGATTAGGATTCTCATGAAGATGCCCATGGAAGGGATCCTGCTGCATTAGATTTATAAGCCCCGTCTTTAACTCGAAGCTAGCTGTCGCCAGTTATGGTCTCTGGATGGAAGAATTACTTCCAAAGTTTGGCTTTATGTGGTCCTGGATGGACCCGGTGCGAGGTGGAGCGGCAGTATTATCTGCCATCTGATCAAAAGGTGCTTGATTTCTATTCAAGGCCCTCAGAGACCTTGCTGTTTTCTCGATCTCAGGATCGAATAACAATTCTTTATCAATAGCCCCAAAATGAGTGATCATGCACAAGATAGCTCAGAAAAATACTATCAGTAGCAAGGTAATAATTGAAAGAATGAAAAGGGTGGAAAGATAAGGAATAAGAATCGCTAGCAAACTTTTCAAAATAAAAATAAACTGAGATACACTATAGCCGTCCCCGGCAACGGCGCCAAAAACTTGACGCACCCGAAACCTACACATAAATTCCACCTAGCTGTGTCATGGTCGCTACGCGTAGTATGGCTCCTAGGTGTCAATTCTGGGCTCTATCCGCAAGCGGATAGTGTCAAATTATAGTATAAAAGATGTCGGATCCCACAGGGACGGTGACAGTGTATTAGAGGTCTCAGATTATTTTTATATCTCTAAGTGAGATAGCTGTCGGTTGGAAAAGTTTGGTTTTGATGTTGTTGTTGACTTGATAATAAAGAGAACTAGGGTTTTAGGGATCACCGCTAAGACCGTCGGAGATCGAAGTTGGAATAGGATCCTTATGTTGTATTAGGTTTAGGGGATGAGTCTTTCAATTCATACCATTCTCGTGGGTTAGAATTTCGAGGTAATTCGGTGGGTCTCATTGACGCAATGGCGGTAGCCATCAATGTAGCGATATAGTTCGTTGGTGAATCCCCTCAAGGCATGAGCCGGGCATGGTCACGAGCCTTGGTTGGATCCACTAATTTCCCTATTCAAATCCCAAGGATACTCCTTAAGCTCATAAATTCCACAGACCTTGGGCATGATCTCGGTATGAGTTATCCTAGGGATTCGAAAGGATCGACCGAAATACTCCCCTTCATTCCCAATTCAACCTAGAGATCCAGATCTACATCTTCCCCCTAAAGTCTTAGGGCTAACCCATCAACCCTAGAGGAGACTACTCACACATAGTGATTTTAACGAGCAAAAATACGATTTTTATCGAGGAAAACATTATAGCAAATGAGTCAATTGATAATCGAATAAATTACGCACCGAAGATGAAGAGGAAATGTAGCAAATAATAATCCGAAGAAAATCTCAAAGATTCCAGAACGCAAGAGCAATAGATCTCCAAAACAATCCAATAAATCCTAAAACAAGTAGGTTTAGAAATACAATACCCTAATCTCCTCTCCCTCTCCAAAACTAATTCAAAAATATCCGAGGAAATGAGCTCTCCCCTTGATCGCTTCCCTCAGATCCACACTTCACTCCTGCGCACATCACTTGGGCCCACCAAAACAATTCCAAATTTAGCCTTCACTGTCGCTGACCGAGTCAGTGACTCGGTCGAGCAGAGGCTTGCTCGGTCAGGCTGCTCGGTTGAGCAACCCTCTTGCTCAGTCGAGTCTGTCAGAGATTCATCTTCTTCAAAAATCGTTGCTATGTCTACTTGGCCCGAGTAGGCCTTGCTCGGTCGAGTCACCATCTGACTCGACCGAGCAAGTCTTGCTCGGTCGAGCAGGACGTTGATTGTGAACCTTCAAAAAGAATAGAAGTTGCTCGACCGAGCAGCACACTGCTCGATCGAGTCGGATACATATCACCTCCTCTTCGTGCATCAGTTCGACCGAGCAGCCTACTCTGCTCGGTTGAGTCGCCTGGAAAAATGCTGTAGAAGCTTCCAGCTCCTCCTCTACTCCTGTGAATCTCCTTGGCTCTTCCCGTAGGCTTCCAAAACTCGGCGAACTCTTGTAGAGCTTTGCCAATGGGCTCACGGGCATGCCGATTGCGTCCATATCCAAAAGTGGCCCCCAATCGCTCCAAAATCCCTGAAAATCCACAAAACTCTACGAAAGTCGAATATGATGTTAGAATTGCAATATCATAGGAAAATACGGGATTTGGATGCGAAGATGACAAGAAATGCAATAGAATGATGCCATGAAAAGATGGAAAATATGGACATATCACTAAGCATGCCACATCCATCCCTCTTGCAAAAGAAAAACCCTTGCCTAGAAAATCCTTGAGTTTATGGATTCCCACTGGGTGTAGTGTGCAAGAGAGGGATAGTTTTATCAACTCTCTAGTTAGGGATGTGATCACCTCACGTGATTACATTTGGAAATCAAACTCCTCTTGGGTTTGGTTTCCTAGTGTTTAGGTATCTCACACATAAGCATATTGCATGGGTATTGTGCTTTAATGTGTATTTTTAGCATACCCATTGTTTGTGTGATGTTTCATAATTTTGAAAACGTTTTCAAATTTATATTTCATGAAAATGAGGACCTTGGGGAATATATTGTCATACATGCAATGTTTGAACCATGTGTATGACAATGGGGGAGTTAATATGGTTAATATGTTTAAAATATTTTAAAACATATTTTAACTCTCAAATTCGGATTGTTCTTGAGATCATTGTTTACAATTGGCTATTATTGGTCTCAAATTCAACCCTTGGATATTGCCATCATTTTTAAATGCTATATTTTCTTTTGGCAATGTCACTTGTATCAATATTGCATGATTCTGTCTATATCTATGCTTTGATACACTTTAGGCCCATGGCTCCAAGTATTATTTACAATTGGTAAAGTGGATTATCTTTCAAGATTTTTTTTCAATTGGTATTATCTCAATTGTTAAAGATCTTTTATCTCTTTATTTACAATTGGTATTAGATTCTAGAAGTAAAAAAATTGACCTTTTCTATGATCTAGGGGGAGCATAGGATAGTTATTGATACCCACTAAAATTTTATATTTAGTATATACATCTCTTTATTTCTTGCATATTGTCACATATTTTATTAGAATGACAAGGAGGATATATTTGATTCCTCCTTTTTGACAATGATAAGGGGGAGAGATATATGCATTATGTTAATCATATTTTCATACATATGCATTTGGGGAGAGAGATATATCTATGGGGGATATATATATATATATATATATATATATATATATATATATATATATATATATATATATATATATATATATATATATACTGGATCTCTGGACAACGATAAGGGGATGCCTTATCACTAGCACGAAGAATAGTAGGACAAGTAATAGTAATAATAGGACCTCAGCCTCTTTAGCACGAAGAAGTGACGGAAGAGGGACAGGGACGGGCAGACGTTGTTCCTCACGCATAGAACCAGTAAGTCGACGATCGCGTTGATGGAGTTCAGCATCAGCTGGAACAGCGGTAGCTCCAAGAAATTTAGAATCTCGAGCACCAAAGGATGAAGGGGGAAGCGCAGCCCCTTCTGAAAGCAAGCCAAGTACACCCCCGCGCAAAGCACACCCTCTCAGTCGTGGTGGGCAGACGGACTGCATAAGGCAGCCTAATGTACCACGAGCGAATGTCAGATATGACGGATGTCTTCGTCACCGACACCGCGCTCAAGATCTCATCGGGGACATCTCCAGCCTCGGTAATTGTAACAACAGCCGGGGTGGCGGGCTTTGACGTCATCGCTACGGACCCCTTCCCCTTCTGCGGATCCCTTTGATCTTCCGGGGGCGAGCTCACTGATTTCTCAATACCCGCAATCCGACTCCGACTCTCCGATGACCTCTCTTCTGTGCTCGGCACAAGATCCGCGTCGGAACTTTCTGTGGAGTATTGGACTTCTCCCTACTTGGTGTTAATGATGAGCAAACATAAATACTTCTGACTAATCCCCTATTTTGCAGTTAATCCATTGCCTAAGCTTACTATGAAGATCTACGTGCAATGGATGACACTCAAAGTTGATTGAAGGCTAATGACATGGATTGGATGATCGTAGATGATGATTGAAGCTCCATGAAGTCTTTAAGCTCATACGATGGATAGAAGATAGAATTCGTCAATGTAATTTTCTTTTATCTCTTCTAGTATGTAGCTTAGAAGTAGAACTTTGATGGAGCACTCACACACATCATCATTTCAGTCTTAGGACATCATTAGATCATTCGTCTTTAGACTCCAATTCATTTCTTTAGTGATTGCGCTTGGATTGTTTATAACAGCCGACTGCTGAACGTTTTACAGCCGTCTGTCTCAAAAACAGTCGACTGTGTTTTGTTCTACAGTCGCCTGTTATGCACAAACTTTTACAATCTAGTTTTGGGACTCTCTGTTTATTTCACATAGGCAACTGATGAACGATCCACAAGCGCCTGTCCAAGGGACAGTCGACTGTGTTTTGTAAATCAGTCACCTGTCTATCTTCTGTCTAAACGTTGTTGATCTGACTTTTACGGCCAGTCAACTAATGTTGAATATACAGTCGACTGTCCCTTGGATCAGTCGACTGTCTATGCTGCAACAGTCGTCTGTCTGTGAGCCAATTCATTGACTCAGCTCTCTGGAAATTCTCAGGGTATTTGACAGTCGTCTGTATAAGGATTTACATTCGCCTGCTGTGATTAACAGTCGACTGTATTATCTGCATCAGTCGCATGTCCTGTTATCTTACAAGATTTCTAGATTTCATTCAACTTACCCATCTCTCGGCTAGTCGCCTGTAGAAGGATTTACAGTCGCCTGTTGGTTCAACAGTCGACTGTCTTTACTTCATCAGTCGACTGTCCACGTGGTAAATTGCCGTTATGAATTCTCACCTACTCTTGCTGATCATGCAACAGTTGACTGTGGTTTCCTCAACAGTTGACTGTCTCGAGTGCAGATTCTATCCGTTGAGAATTTTCTCACGGATTCCTAAAGGGTTTTTGCCTAAACTGTTTTGTGGATTTGAGAAACCTATATAAGGGCCTTCTACTGTTCCATTGAAAGGTTACCTAGGCTATTGCAAAATCTCTCAAGCTTTCATTCTAAAGTTTAAAGCTCTCAAATCCAAAGGACTAAGAATTCCTATCTTTGATCTCTTGCTCTCCAACCTAGAACCAAAGAGTTATCTTCTAGGAATTTGGTGCAGTCAAAAGAAAGGGCTTTCTCCTCTCTTCCAAGAGAGTCTTCAACACACAACACACCCCTCCTTCAAGTTCTACTTCAAGGCATAGGTGATTGTAAGTGTTGCTTTCATTATTTCATAACTTTCGTTATTTGAATTTGCTCTCGGGTTGTGAGAGCGGTTTGCTTGCTCCTAAGTTGTGGGAGTCAAGGACATCGATTGTATTCGATTTCACTTGTAGGGTTGCTACAAGTGGGTTTTAAGGAAAACTCAAGTTAGGGTTCTAACTTGAGTATCCGGAGGTATCTGGGTGGAAGGGACGTAGGATTACCAGGAACAAGTCGGGAAGTGACTTGGGTAATCCGAACCCTTGAAACATCTCTGCGTTTGCATGTGTTTCATTTTGGGTTTAATTTCTATTCCGCATTATTTTGTTGATTTGCATTTAAATTGGTGTAACTATCTTTTTAAATTGCATAAACACTATTCAACCCCCCTTCTAGTGTTTTCCCCATAGACAGTATCCTTATGATTAGTATCAAAGCGCAAGGTTATAGCTATGGCATCCAACAACAACAACGTTCCTCCGCCGACTTCGTACAACAAACAGATTGTGATGGAGCGTCCACACTTTTCGAAGGTCAATCTACGGTACGTCCTCCACGTTTCAATGGCACTAACTTTGGCTATTGAAAGTGTAGGATGGAGACGTTCCTCAGGTGTGCTTCACTTTGGAGAACCCTCCACAAGGAGTACGTCGAGCCCACCGAAGAGGATTTCGAGAAATGGACGTCTTCCGAGAAATCTGCCGAAGTCAACAACGCAAAAGCAATGAACGATCTTCATTGTGCGTTTGACCCGAATGAGTTCAACAAGATATGCACATGTAAGAGTGCATATCAAATTTGGAACCATATCATCGTTACCCATGAGGGAATGAACAAGGTAAAACTTTCAAAGTTATATGTTGTCGTGCAAAACTTCGATTTGTTTCATATGCAGGAAAATGAGAGCATTGCATCGATGTACGGACGCTTTACCAACATCACAAATGAATTGAAAGCCCTTGGCCAAACATACACCGAACCTGACATGGTAAAGAAGATCATCATGGGAATGACCTCCAAATGGGAAAGGAGAGCGATCGCCATCTAGGAGGTCAATGATTTGAAGAATTACACAATTGTGAATCTTATCGGGACTCTCAAGTCTTATGAGGTAAGACGAGAGAACCGATTAAAGATTCGAGCTATGAGAAATACTTCAGAGGCGAAGAAGAAGGATTTGGCATTCAACGCCAATTCATTATCCTCCGATAGCGAAGATTCGGAAGATGAGATGGATTTGGGTAAAATGGCCCAAATGGCGAAGAAGTTCCAATGCTTCTTTCGCAAAGGTAAATTTCCCTCCAACAAACGTTTTGAGTCTGCTAATGCTACTTCCTCTCTTTGCTTTAAGTGTAATAAGCTAATGTACATCAAGAGGGATTGTCCAATGCTAAAGAACAAAGAGAAGTGGAAAGCTCCGAAGTGCCACAAGTCCGACAAGAACAAGAGAGCCAAGAAGAAAGGACTCGTAGGTACATTCGATGACTCAAGTGAAGAATCATCAAGTGATTCTGATGATGAGAAGGGTGAGAATGCTCACATGTGCTTCATGGCTCGAGAGGATCCACTCTCGGATGAGAGTGATTCCGACACGGATGATACCGAGGTACCAATGGATGAACTTCGTATTGCAAATAAAGAATTATTTGCTAAATATCAATCTTTAATGCTTAGATATACTAGCTTAAAGAAATCAAATGTTAGCAAGTCATCCATTCCATGCATTATCAACAATGACACCATTTTTGATACTTTAACTCTTGAGAAAGCTAACTTAGCTTCTCAAAATGTCACATTGAGAGATGAGGTGAATAACCTCAAATCTCAACTAGATTAAACACATCCAACGGATAATAGTGATCTAGTCATACGTCACACACAATTGGGTTTAGAGAATGATTCTCATAAAACCCAAGTGCACGAGCTCAAAGCACGGGTGTTCACCTTGGATACCAACATTTCTTCTCTAAAGGAGAAATATGAGCTCATGTCCTCCCGTATTGTGAGATTCAATAAGGGAAAAGGACAATTGGATGATTTACTTGCATACCAATTTCCGGCCACACATCGTGTTGGTCTTGGTTTTGTAAAAGCAAATGCATCCAATGATCGCACCTCCTATAGTGGTGTCACAATAGACTTTGTGAGGCCTTCCTCTGGTGCATCCATTAGTGGTGTCAAAGACACTATAGATAGCATACCTACCAAGAAAGTCACCACTTCACCTTCTCTTCCTTTTGACAAGAAACCCACCAAGGGTGAAAACCAAAAGAGAAGCCATGCTTACATGTACACTAACATTCATCCACGTAGGAAACCTCCTACTTCACAAGTGGATAATCATGACACCTTTTATGCTCCACACCCATGGACACGTACAAAACCACACATGAGAAATACTCATGTACGTGCTCCTATACACCCGTATGCACATACGCATCATTCCTACATGTATGCTCATCCTCCATATGTCATGCATGATCCATATGCTTCATACAACATGCATGTTCCCAAGCATACATATCATTCTCGTATGTTCAATGCATATACACCACCTTATATATATGCTAGAAACCATGTTCCTAAGAAGCATGCACCATATAGAAATCCAACAAGTATGCGCATAGAAAAGGACTCCCAAAACATACACCATTTGGGGTCCTAAGAACATTAGCCTCAATGATAGGAATACTTATGTTGATTTCTATTTTCATGATGTTCTTAATAATGGTAATTATGTTGGGAAGCGGAATTTCACTTGGACTTGGCTTCTAAAGGGCTAATCCCCTTGGACCCAACAAACATTGGGTACCATGAGCTTATGGTATATTATATAGGTACCCAAGAGAAAGAAGAAGAGCAATAAAGGTCAAACTAGCTCTAAAGGGAAAGGATGGATTCTCGATAGTGGTTGCTTCAAACATATGATGGGAGATCCCTCATTGCTCTCCGAAGTGATTGGCATCAAGGATGGTGCAACGGTCACTTTTGGAGATAATCAAAAGGGAACCATCATTGAAGTAGGTATTGTCGGTAACCCTTCCAAACCCTTAATTACTAATGTATTTCTTGTTAGTGGTTTGTGTCACAATCTCATTTCCATTAGTCAACTTTGTGACAAAAGCTACAAGGTTAACTTTGGAGAAGGATTGTGTACTATTGTTGATTGTGATTCAAATGTTTTATTTTCCGGTATTAGGCGTAAAAATATTTATTATTAGAGCTTGCCTAAAACCATATAACATTGCTTAGTTGCTAACACAAGTGAACAACTATTATGGTATCGCCGTTTTGGTCATGTTCACTTCAAGCACTTATATAAGTTAGCTAAGCATGATCTAGTCAAATGTTTTACTAAAATTGCTTTTAATACGAAAAACTTTTGCGATTCATGTCAAAGAGGTAAACTTAGTAAATCATCTTTTAATCTTAAAGAAGGGATTACTTCTAAGAGGCCCCTAGAACTTCTTCATCTAGACTTGTTTGGGCCAACAAGAACCGTTTCTTTAGGTAATGCTCATTATGGATTAGTTGTCGTTGACGACTTTTCTAGATTTACTTCGGTTTCATTCTTAACTAATAAGAATGAAGCTTATGAAGAGTTTACCAAATTTGCAAAGAAGATTCAGAATCTCTTAGGATCCACCATTATCACTATCCATAGTGATCATGGAGGAGAATTTGAGAATGAATCTTTTACTAAGTTTTGTGATGACACCGAGATAACTCATAATTTTTCCTTCCCTCGGGCACCACCACAAAATGGTGTTTTAGAGAGAAAGAATAGGACTCTTATTGAGTGTGCACGCACTATGCTCCATGATAGTCATCTTGGACTACAATTTTGGGCAGAGGCGATGCACACTGCATGTTATGTGCTCAATAGGATCCTAGTGAGACCCCGAACGAACAAAACTGGTTTTGAGTTGTTTTATGACAAAAAGTCTCAAGTAAAATATTTTCGTGTTTTTGGTTCAAAATGTTTTATCAATAACACTTTCGGTAATCTAGATAAATTTGAGCCAAGATCCGATGAAGGAATTTTTATTGGATATTCCACACGTAGCAAAGCCTGCCGAATATACAACAAAACTTCTTCAACGATTGAGGAATTACTACACGTTTCATTTAATGAAGATTTTGATTTTCCTCATGTTGATGATGATAGTGTAGATGTTATTTGTGATACTCTTAGTAATGTTAAGATTAATGATTCGATTATTGAGACTAACAATACTAACGAAATTGTTGAGGATGTTCCTAGTGATGCAGGAATACCCAAAGCTTATCCGACCGTTCGCAATCATCCCCATAACCAAATAATTGGAGATATTGGTGTGGATGTTCAAACGAGGTCGAGGATTGAAGAATTCTCTCATTGCGCATTTGTCTCTACCATTGAGCCAAAGAACATCCAAGAAGCTTGTGAGGATAGCTCTTGGATAGTGGCAATGGAAGAAGAACTAATGCAATTCGAGAGAAATGAAGTTTGGGAACTCGTTCCTCTTCCAAGTGGTCACCAAGTTATTGGAACCAAATGGATCTTCAAGAACAAGACGGATGAGAACGAGGTAATCACAAGGAATAAAGCAAGGTTAGTAGCTCAAGTCTACTGGCAAGAGGAAGAATTTTCTAAGTCAATGAAGGATGAATTCGAGATGAGACACATGGGAGAGCTCACTTATTTCCTTGGACTGCAAATTCGACAAATGGAGAATGGCACCTTCATACATCAGACAAAGTACACATGGGAGCTTATAAAGCGATTCGGGATGGAATCGTCTTCAAGCAAAAGGACTCCCATGAGTACAACTACCCATCTGCACAAAGATAAAAACGGAAAAGATGTAGACGTTTGTCTATATCAAGGTATGATCGGTGGCTTACTTTACTTAACCGTTAGTAGGCCCGATATCATGTTTTCCATATGCTTGTGTGCTAGATATCAAGCTAGACCTAAGGAGTCACACTTGATTGCGGTTAAACGAATATTTCGTTATCTCAATCAATCTCTAGATTATGGGTTACTTTACCCTAAATCTAGCACATATTAATCTCATATAGTGATGCCGACTTTATCGGATGCAAATCCGACAGGAAAAGTACTAGTGGCACTTGCCATTTTCTAGGAAATTCCTTAGTTTCTTGGTTTTCTAAGAAACAGAATTCTGTGTCATTGTCCACGACTGAAGCAAAATATATTGCCGCGGGTCTTGCATGTGCACAAGTCCGTTGGATGAGACACACTCTTAGTGACTATGGTGTCAATTGTGATACTTGCCCTATCATGGTTGATAACCAAAGTGCTATATGTCTTTCCAAGAACCCGGTAAATCACTCCCGTATCAAACACATAGAAGTGAGACACCATTTTATAAATGATCATGTAGCTAAGAAGGACATCATCTTAGAGTACATTGAAACCCAAAAACAAATTGCCGACATCTTCACAAAACCTCTTAAAGAAGATTCATTTGTGAGGTTGCGTGGAGAATTAGAAATTATGGGTGAATCTGAAATCTAGAAGCTCAACATACTTGTTATAACACTCTGTGAGCTCATATCATCATGTTGCCTATCTTGATTTGATTTATCATATATATGTGTTTAAGAAAGGCAATTGCGATTTATGTGATTTCATGATTTCTTTGAGATTGATCTTAGAGATTTGTGTTTCAATTGATTTATCGTATTACATTGTTTTTATGATGAGTTTGTGATTAGAGTATAGGTCCTAGGGTGAGTATTTTTATTCTATGGATTTCTATCTCACTGTGCATTTTTGGACCAGGACAGACGACTATCTTCCCTTCGACAGTCGACTGCCCTACTCTACTTTTCTCAGTCAGAAATTTGTATCTTTCTCACAGACGACTGATGACTGTTTTTCAGTCAACTGTTATTTTAACAGGCGACTGAATTTTAGTCATTAGGCGACTGTTCTCTTTGTCGAAATTTTACAGTGCTCTCTGTTTTTTTGATGAAGTTTATTTATTCTAAGCCAGTCGACTGATGTGTATAGTACAATCGACTGTCCATCGGACAGATATTAATCAACAGTCGACTGTCTGTCATCCTTAGCTTAATTCTTATCACTTCATCCAGTTGACTGTATATTGTTCATCAGTCGACTGTCTACAATTGTGACGGTTCACTGCTTTGATCTGAGCCATCGATTCTTTGATCCAACGGCCCAGATTATTTCCCCTTTTCTTATATACTTCGAGACGATTCAGTTCCCCCTTGTCGTTTCTCTCTCCTTCGATTGAAACGCATCGACTTCCCGCTCAAAATCTCTTGTAGATCTCTCTTCTGATCTTCTTCGTGGCAACTCGATTTTCCTCCTTCGTTTGGTTGTTTGTGTATTGCTCGCCTGTTGATCGATTTCTCACCGGAATCGTGCCCTAGCTTGCTTGACCTAGCCTTCGATCGTTCGATTGAGATCATGGATCCTTTTAGTCGTCTATTTCCTAAAGAATCTTTCGATTTCCTCAATGATCCGGCTCCTTCGTCTCAACCCGCTGATCCGGTTCCGACCTCGCCTCCATCTTCTGGAGAATTTCTTCATGTCTTAGTCGGTGACCCCATCCCTTCTGAGAATGCTGCTGATCACACTTCTCAACCAGCTGATCATCCTCCTCATTCTCCACCTTCCGTTCCCCTCGAGGATTTTCTTCCTGGTCGACTGTGTGATCGTGTCACCGCTCTAGAGAAACTTTCCACTTCTATGGACGAGAAGCTCAATCTTCTTTTGGAGCTTCAGTACAAATCCTTTATGCGTCATGGATTTACCATCCCCGCTGAGCTTCAGGCTCTGGTTTCCAAGTCTGAGGACACTGCCCATGTTCGTGTTCCTCCTCCTCTAGGCTTTGTGACTGTACCTTCTTTGGTCCAGAACCCTGTTGTCCAGACCCATGTTCCTGCTCCTGCGGAATTGTCTGCCGCTCGTGCATCGTCTTCAAAGAGGAAGACTTCTGCTTACCCTACCTGACGCTCTGCCAGGCTCATGTTCTGCTCTTCTAAACGTCCTTCGGACCCTTCCATCATTCACATTGACTGAAGTTGCTGCTGTTACTTTTTGTTCACTCACCCGGAGACCTAGTTTCTGTTTTGGTCTGTTTTTGTTTGGGTTGAGTGATTCATCCGTGTGATGGTTATTTGATGCTGATGTATGCTGATATCATGATGTATTTTTTTTGATATCATGATGTATGTATTTTGGTTGGACATGTTGATGTCCACATGTATATGTACTCACATCGACTTTGATATATATATATATATATATATATATATATATATATATATATATATATATATATATATAGTGATCTTCGGTTGCGAAAAAAGGGGTTTTCGCACGGTGCGAAAACATTTTTTTATTTTTTTGAAATTTTTTTTTTCAAAAATTCTTTTTTTGATGTTTAATCCATACAAATATATACCCCAGGGAAAATAATGGGTGAACCCGTTGGGCATTAGAGCACCCATCCACCCGTTACAAATTTAACGGTCTCAAAACGTGCGAATTTGATGAAATGCCTTGATCGAAGGCCAAATGACATTATTTCTCAATGATTATTTTTTGAGAGGGGTATAACAACATATAATGAGGGTGGAAAAAAGAATTTTTGAAAAAAAAAATTTCAAAAAAAAACTAAAAACATTTTCGCACGGTGCGAAATGTTCTCATTTGAAAATTTTCCTATATATATATATATATATATATATATATATATATATATATATATATATATATATATATATATATGATGTTGTTGTTTAATCATGTGTCACACCTTGTATAATTGATTATCTTATCTGTGTGATGTTTGCCATATTGTCTCCATGAATGATCTAATCTCTCCTGATGTGTTTTTGAGACAATATAAGATTTGATATTGGTTTATTCTTGCTATCTCTGATGTGATGCATTTTTGAAACTATTTTTGTTTCGTATATCTAAAATGTTGATATTAGACTTCAATTTCTCTATTCACATAAGTATATGATGTGATTTTATGAGTTTTTGATTCCATATATCTTTATACTCCTTGATTGTTGTTAGTTCGTATTTAGCACGATTATTGTTATTGTTATTTACTCCCACCTTTTTGGATAATGCCATAGGGGAGGAGAAATAAACATATAAGATTCATAATGAATGTGCTAAGTATGTTCTAACACTTTGAATCTAAGACTGAAGTTGCCTTAGATTCAGGGGGAGTAAGATTACAATGAATAGGGATTTTAATTCCTAAATTTCTTGAATTAAAATCATACGTTTCTTACTCATTTGCTTCAATTGATATATAGATGCCCTAATATTTGTTGACTAACTTGATTGGCATCTATGTAGGGGGAGTAAGTTTTCATAAGCACAATTATTTATCTTTTTGTTTATGTTTGTTTTTCATCATCAAAAAGGGGGAGAATGTTGAGTATTGGACTTCTCCCTACTTGGTGTTAATGATGAGCAAACATAAATACTTGTGACTAATCCCCTATTTTGCAGTTAATCCATTGCCTAAGCTTACTATGAAGATCTACGTGCAATGGATGACACTCAAAGTTGATTGAAGGCAAATGACATGGATTGGATGATCGTAGATGATGATTGAAGCTCCATGAAGTCTTCAAGCTCATACGATGGATAGAAGAGAGAATTTGTCAATGTAATTTTCTTTTATCTCTTCTAATATGTAGCTTAGAAGTAGAACTTTGATGGAGCACTCACACACATCATCGTTTCAGTCTTAGGACATTATTAGATCATTCGTCCTTAGACTCCAATTCATTTCTTTAGTGATTGTGCTTGGATTGTTTCTAACAGTCGACTGCTGAACGTTTTACAGTCGTCTGTCTCAAAAACAGTCGCCTGTGTTTTATTCTACAGTCGCATGTTGTGCACAAACTTTTACAATCTAGTTTTGGGCCTCTCTATTTATTTCGCACATGCAACTGATGAACGATTCACAGGCGCCTGTCCAAGTGACAGTCGACTGTGTTTTGTAAATCAGTCGCATGTCTATCTTCTGTCCAAACTTTGTTGATCTGAATTTTACGGTCAGTCGACTAATGTTGAATATACAGTCGACTGTCTATGATGCAACAGTCGTCTGTCTGTGAGCCAATTCATTGACTCAGCTCTCTGAAAATTCTCAGGGTATTTGACGGTCGTCTGTATAAGGATTTACAGTCGACTGTATTATCTGCATCAGTCGTCTGTCCTGTTATCTTACAAGATTTCCAGATTTCATTCAACTTACCCATCTCTTGGCCAGTCGCCTGTAGAAGGATTTACAGTCGCCTGTTGGTTCAACAGTCGACTGTCTTTGCTTTATCAGTCGACTGTCCACGTGGTAAGTTACCGTTATGAATTCTCACCTACCCTTGCTGACTGTGTAACAATCGACTGTGGTCTCCTCAACAGTCGAATGTCTCGAGCGCAGATTCTATCCGTTGAGAATTTTCTCACGGATTCCTAAAGGGTTTTTGCCTAAATTGTTTTGTTGATTTGAGAAACCTATATAAGGGCCTTCTACTGTTCCATTGAAAGGTTACCTAGGCTATTGCAAAATCTCTCAAGCTTTCATTCTAAAGTTTAAAGCTCTCAAATCCAAAGGACTAAGAATTCCTATCTTTGATCTCTTGCTCTCCAACCTAGAACCAAAGAGTTATCTTCTAGGCATTTGGTGCAGTCAAGAGAAAGGGCTTTCTCCTTTCTTCCAATAGAGTCTTCAACACATAACACACCACTCCTTCAAGTTCTACTTCAAGGCATATGCGATTGTAAGTGTTACTTTCATTATTTCATAACTTTCGTTATTTGAATTTGCTCTCGGGTTGTGAGAGCGGTTTGCTTGCTCCCAAGTTGTGGGAGTCAAGGACATCGATTGTATTCGATTTCACTTGTAGGGTTGCTACAAGTGGGTTTTAAGTAAACCTCAAGTTAGGGCTCTAACTTGAGTATCCGAAGGTATCCGGGTGGAAGGGACGTAGGATTACAAGGAACAAGACGAAAAGTGACTTGGGTAATCCGAACCCTTGAAACATCTCTGCGTTTACATGTGTTTCATTTTGGGTTTAATTTCTATTCCGCATTATTTTGTATGATTGCATTTAAATTGGTGTAACTATCTTTTTAAATTGCATAAACACTATTCAACCCCCCTTCTAGTGTTTTCCCCATAGACAAGATCCTTACACTTTCCACCTCCACCTGGCTCCACACCCACTTCCCCACCTCTCCCGACGCCGATGAACCGGAAGAAGACGTCGACAAAGACATCGAGAAAGAAAAAAATTCAATATCTGTATGGTTGAGGTTGCTAGGGCGACGGTGCTGCGACGTCGGCCTGATCTCCGTCGACAAGTTCGACGATAACGACACAATCTCCGGCGATTGCAAAGGCTTAGAGACTTTCGAATGTGAGAAACCCTCACTCGTTTCCACCCAGACCTATTTATAAGACACTCCGACGATTGCGACTGCAGACGTCTCGCCACGCGTCGACAATCCGTGCCTTCTGACGCTTCGATCCGCGCCTTCTGACGCTTGGATTGATGGCCGCGGTCACGTCTGCCACATGTCACCCTCGGAGCAGTCGAGGCGCTTCGATTTCCTCCCGCCTCCGATTCGAAAAGATTGCGTCGATTCGCGAAGCGGGTGTCGAGGCACCTCGATTTTCTCCTGCCTCCGATTCGAAAAGATTACGTCGAATCGTGAAGCGGGCTTTTCAAAAAATCCTCCCGCCTTTTTCACGCAGGCCAAGAACTGGTCTCACTACCCTTAATGCGGCCAGAGAAACAAGGCGACTAACGGACAAGGCCGACGTACTATACCGACCATAGTGAGACCTCGACTCGCACCATCCTGTCTACCTCCCTGGTCGCCCGAAGCTCATCCTCATGCCCGAGTCAGACATACCATTTCAACGTCCTACTTCCTACGGCTCAGCGCTCGTCGAAAGACGAATGTTGGGAGCATTCATACCCTTTCAAGAACACCATCCGCACAACCAACAAGGAGAACAAGAAGTAAGGGCAACAAAAATTGTACACTTCATGTATTCAACCTTACAAAATTACACAGAGCCCGTCAAGAATAAAAGACGACATCAGGCTTGGCCAATGGCCAGTAGTACAAAATTACAAAATTCCCCTACGCTAAGAGCTCCTCAACTGTGTCACCTCACCCTCGGCCGCCGCCTCCTGGAGCCGGCGTCTCCGCCAGCCGAGCCTTCAACTTCTCTATCCCTTGGAGGACATCCGCCTCCCTCGCCTCTTGCAGCAACGGGATGAGCTCCTCGTCATGGTAGCGGTAGACGGTGGCGTCGATCATGCCCCGGTCGACCTCCCGCTTCTCCTCCATTTGCTTCTTCAGGACGGCCTTCTCCTTCTTATCCACCTCGATCGCCTGCATCAGCTCATCTATCCTCTCCTGTTGTAGATCGATCACCCGCTTCTTGCTGGCCATCTGATCGGTGTGCTTCTCCAGGATGTCGGCCCGCTTACGCTCTTCCTCCAGGAGTTGATGCTCGAGCGTAGCCTGCTTCGCATTGAAGTATGCGGCCTGCGCCTTCTGAACCTCATAGGCTGTCGCGACCCGCTCCTGCTCCGCCTCCTTTTCTCGTAGCTTTTCCCTTGCTTCACTAAGATCGGTCCTCGCCTTCTCAAGAGCAGCCTTTGTGGCGGTCACCGGGGTGTGGCGCTGCAGGGCCACCATAGCTGCGACCGCCTACAAAAGGATCCAACTCAGTCAGACGTGAGCGAGAAGACTTCGAGGGTGAGGCGAGGAATTTGACCTACCTGCATAGTGTGCCATACCGTGAAGTCGCACAACCACTCCGCACCCACGTTAGTCAGGGACTCACGATCCCGCAATAGCATGTAGTACTCTGCCAGACGGGCCGCCACCCTAGCATCCTCGAATACCGCTCATCTCGGCCTATCCGGTAGGTCGGCCGATGGAGACCCTCGCTTGGAATGGCCTCGGCCTCCGCCTTCGTCAACCGGAAACGAACAAGCGCTTTCTCGCAACTCTGGTGCGCCTCTCTTCCCATCTCCCACATAGGAATCCTGTAAGGCCACTTCTGGACGGGGGTGCCTTGAGAGGCTTACCCGCGGTCGGGATCCGCGTAAGGGCCGGGGAGACCACTCCCCGGTTAGACAAACCCTTCGACGCGTCCCAAGCCAGTTCGTTGGGGAGGAGCATCCGATTCGGACGTCCATCGCCTCCTGTTCGGCCCTTCCGCAGCCGAGGTCTCAACATTTCGCTTTCGGGCCGCCACCTTCGCTGGCCCTTCCTCGTCCATTGCCCTCTTGCCCTTATCCAGAGGGTCGGTCCTCTCCGCAACCGGCACATCGACAGCCATCAGCACTTTCTCCCACGAGAGCATAGCGTCTCCACCTGCAAAGGAGAGAGAGATCAGGGTAAGCCTACATGAGAGTTCGCCAGATTCAAAGTACCTTGGGGCCAAAAATCCTGGGCGAGCCGATTATCCTGTGTCAAGCTCGCCAGTCGGCGGTCCGCCTCGGGTAGCTCCGCCAAAATCTGTGCCTTTGCCAGATCTTCACCCATTAACTTCACCTTCTCATTCACTAGAGGGTTCAAAGCCCCCCAGTTCGACATTAGCACCACGTCGACCGGTATCATGACGAAGACGAAATCCTCCATCCACCCGTTCACATCGACCGGCACCCCGACAATGAGCTCTCGTCCCTTCCTCGCACAGACAAAGTAGTACATCCCCCTCTTTCGCACTTTGAAGAAATGCTGGAACAGTGCCAGGGACGGGCTCAAGGAGCTGGCGAGGCACAAGACGACAAATCCCACCAGCAAACCCAAGGAACAGTGCGCCAACGCGAAGATCGGTAGCTCTAGGAAATTCAACAGATGGAAAAGGTAAGGATGGATTGGGAAGCGGAGCCCTAACTCGAAGGACCGAGTGTAAACCCCAACTTCATTATCACCGGGCCAACATACCCTCTCCTCGGGTCCGGAGAGCCGCACTCCACAGGGTGGACGGGCGCACCGCACCCGAATCTCCCTAACGTTAACCTTGTCCGATCTACACCGGACGGCCGCAATCGTCCTCAGCATGTCGGTTCGCCACATCCTCCGCATCTGCGGCCTTCGCATCCATTGCAACCTTTCCTCTTCCACTTCCCCTTCCTCCACTGCCCCACTACCGCCTCCAAACTCAAAACAAGAAGCCATCGATCGAGAGGATAAAGAGATTACCTATCAGAGAAGCCGATCGAAAGCGGATCTTCGACGAGGGCAACAGCAGCAACGTCGGTGATCGATGGACGGAAGCAGGAAAGTGCAAAGGGAAGTTAAAATCGGGAGAAACTTTCAATCGATTCCCTCCTTTTCGTACTTATAGCAAGCTGCAGGCCATCCCGACCGTCGATGCGTCGCCACGCGGTGCCCGTCTGAGCTTCACTGACGCCTCGACTGGCGTGACAGTCACCTTCACCACACGCCTTATGCTCAATAGCAAAGACGCTTCGATTTCCCCCCGCCCTTTCAAATCGTAATAATGGCTAATGGAGCGGGAACTCCAAGACCACCACCGCCGCTTCCAAACACGGCACGAAACCCAAGCCACCTTATTTCAGGAAAGGGAAGAAATGGTGTGTCATCCGAGCCGAGCCGGGCTTCCACCTCGGACCCGAATGACGAGGGCAATTGTTACGACCTAAAGATCGTGATAGTCCGACTTTCGTACCCCGTTCGCCGGCAAGCGGTAGCTCGCCCTGCCTTCGCAGAAAACGCGTTACGGTTGATGGAAGGTGTGTAGTTCGGCACCCCGACCTCATCAGTGCACCGCCCGGCTACCCTTCCTAAGCTCGTCAGACCTGAGGTCCGCCACGACCAGCGGATAGGGCGCCTGGTCGTCGAGACCGGCGCTTGCGGGGCACCCATCCCTCCAGAGCTCGTTGGGGGAATAGCCAGGTCGCCAGACGACCGCCCAACGTGGCCAGATGGGTCGAGTACGGACCGCCAACGACGACGCGTTCCCGCAGCCCTTTGGCACATCGGCCACAACAAACAACCTAGTACGAGGAAGCCTCTGACACTTCCACCGTTCGACAACCTGATAAAGCACCCCCTGGCTGCTGTGCCCCCTGACCGTTGGTGTTGTTGGCTCTGATACCCTGACAAAAGCGCCCCTGGCTGTTGCGTCGCCTGACAAAGCATGGCTGACACGTCCAGTTCTGACATCATCGACCGAAGCTTCCGCTGACAGACGGGCCAGCTCAGCAAGCCAGGTCAGCCTCACCAAACCGCCTCCAACAGGTATATATATCTCTTCACCTCCATCAGAGAAGAGGGTTGGGAAAATTAATCCCGAATCTCATTACTCGCCCACAAGGGCAAAGGTCTTACATACCTTTGTTCTTCCACGATAGCTCGTCACGTAAGGTCGACTCAGTCTTAGTCCGACCTACGTGTCTAGCCCCCGCTTTAAGCCCTAATACTAACTTAGGCATCGGAGAGGCTAAGGGTTGGACCCCAACCTGGCCTTTCTAACAAGATGCTCCTTGTGCAGTCGAGCTTGTCATCACCGGTCGCGCTCAACTCCCACCTCCGACAGTGCGGTCGTCGAGCAAAGTCCTTGCGAAATCTATCCCGTGGTCGGCCTTCGCAGTGCGCTCAGCCTGATCACTACACTCATTACCTGTCAAATAGCCTACCCTAATCACATCCTAATATTAACCACCGTGCCCTTGGTTCCCCTAACAAACAAATTCATTGTACGCGAGTTTTACCCCGCAACAATATTAAACACCCAAGTATACACCAAAACTATATAAACACATACCCATATTTATACTCTATAGATTCATCAAATACGTATTATACACAAATACTGGTATTTCACATTTAGGGGTATTACACATTTCTTCGCTGCTGGACTTGGCCCCTAGCTTTTTTGTTCTGTCCCCCTTTCTGTGGTCTTTCTTTGCGTTTATTGTCTCTCTTCTTTTTGGAAAAAGAAGAGGCATTGTGAGCTTCTGATAGGGGGCAGTGCCAGGGGGCGCATGTTGTGAGTGGCGAGGAGAAGCTCTCTGTTTTGTTCAGCCATGAGTAAACATGACAGCAGCTCAGAGTACTTGGTGAACTTTCGTTCACGGTATTTCTGCATGAGTATCACATCTTTCTCATGGAAGGACGTGTACGTCTTTTCCAGCATGCGATCTTCTGAGACTTTTCACCACACAACTTCAGGCATGAGGTGATGCTAAAAAGAGCTGAGTTGTACTCAGTTATGGACTGAAAGTCTTGCAGTCTCAGGTTCTCCCACTCGTATCGTGCCCTTGGTAGTATAACATCTTTCTGATGTTTATACCTGTCCTCAAGGGCAGTCCACAATTCTAGTGGATCTTCGACCGTAAGGTATTCAGCCTTTAGGGCCTTTTCCACATGGCGGCGAATATAGATAATGGCTTGCGCCTTTTCTATATCGCTTACACTTTCATTAGTAGTCACAGCAGAAATGAGGGACTTTGCCCGCAGATGAAACTTCACATCGAGCTGCCAGCTCAGATAGTTTCTTCCTGATGCTTCCAGCACTTCGAAATCGACACTGGTGATTTTAGCCATTTTATCTAGCAGAGCACAAATTTGCATGAATTAATATTTTAAACAATAAACATTTTCATGCGGAGGCAATTTTTAAATGAAGAGCTAATTGCGTGGATCGGCCAGTCCCACATAAATAAAAAGTCCAAAGTCCATTACAGTCCATATTACACAAATGAAAGCTTTAAAAAAGAAATTACAACTTTGGAAACCCCTTGGGTCCCATATAAGATCTTCAGCTTCAATTGTGGCATCCGTCTCCATGGAAAGTGGTGTTCGGTCTTGGACATTTACATAAATTCCTCACCACAATTTCTCTCAAAAGTAAAAGAAAAGTGCAGGAAAATAAAATGTGGGACTTAAACAGCCGATCCAAAAACCGCAATTAGCCATCCATGCAGAAATTTTGTACTCATCAAAACATTTTCACCAGACATTTTCATTACAGGCATCACAGGCATTAATATTTGCAGAGATGGATAAACAATTTAATTACTTAATAATTATTGGATCACTGGGCAACGTCATACACCGTTAGGTTAGATGACTAACGGCAGAGCGGTCGCGGGATCTTCCTAATTATTAAGCTTTAAATATAATGCACAACCACACATAGAATATCCACATAATAAGCCAAGATGATGCAAAGCATGTATTAACGATTTTACAGAAGAAATCATTTAATGCAAGGGTTGAGCTAGTTGAGTTTGTCCAGAAATTGGAAAAGAGCCCAATAATTAAACATGTTCTTCGTAAAATGAAGAAATTTTCCTTTTTAAATCATCCCTAAATTATCCCCAAAAGTCCCCTTATTGTCTCATAATTTATCATGATTTTTCATGAATTTTTGGGTCCCCAAATGCCATTTTTACTCAATTTTGAGTCCACCAATTACCTTTTAAGGCTTATTTTTAGCCATCCCCTCTTGTTTTTTGAGAAGAAAAACTAGCATGCGGGCCTTAAGCCCGCAATTTGGCTATGGGCTTCAGGCCCGCAGTCAAAAAACAAAATTTTTTTTGTGTGAAACAAGGCCTGCAGGCCTGAGGCCCGCAGTCTGCTTGCGGGCTTCAGGCCCGCAAGGCAGCAAATTTTTTTTTTTGAATCTTGGCTTTAGGCCCAGTCGAGTTAGGGGCGACGGCTAGGGTTAGACGCCGCCGCCCCCTGACTGCTGCCGATCGACGGTGGGGAGAGGGGGAAGGGCGACAGCCACCCCCCCGGGGGGCGGCATGCGGAGCGAGCCCCCCCACTGCGTGAGGGGGGGGGGTGCGACCACAGGGACAGCCGCCCCCTGCAGGGGGCGGCCTTGGCAGCGACTGCCGCCCCCCCTGCGGGGGGGGGGGGGGGGTGCGGCCACAGCGCCGGCCGCCCCCTGCAGGGGGGTGCGACCTGATCGATGGCCGCCCCCCTACAGGGGGGTGTGGCCTCGGCGACAGCCGCCCCCCCTACAGGGGGTGCGACCTCGGGGGGTGGGTTGATGGCCGGCGGCAAGGCCGCCAGCGGGTATGGGGTAGGGTTTACATAAAAAAACCCTAAAAATATGATTTTTGTACGAATAAAATCGTAGGTTTTAGGCGATTAGCAATTCCCATATCGATCTTGCGAGATCTATGCGTAGATCAATCATACGTATGATAAAGACAACGTTTTTAGCGGATTTTACCTCTATATCCATCCTCCCGATATAGCGACGGTTGAACGAAGCATACGCGGATGACGACGCTCGATTGAGAAAGCCTTGCACCGCGCGCATGGATCTCCCGTCTCCCTTCGCCTTCGCAACGATCGAAAAAAAATTTTGTGGAGAATTTTTAGAGGCTCGTGCTGATAACGTGTTATGAATCAACTACTAGGGGAAGAACCCACCAGTCATTTATTTATAGGCAGGATAGGAGAGTAGAAAGATAAGATACATAGATATTGGCGTATCTCTAAGATACACGCAATCCTAACTAACTCTGGTTCATATCCATTCACAACAATAATGAGATTTCAGAAGTTATTAAACAAAAATTTAGCCGTGTTCGTTGCGCCTTTTATGTCGTGGAAGTTATTAAACCGAAAATTAGCTGTTGTGCACATTCATCAACCCGACAAACAATTTTGGAAAAAAATTCTCAATCTTCATATTTCGTTTTTTTATCTTCAATTTTCGTGTTATCACGATCTAAGGCATCCGTTATTCGATTCGTATATGTTGTAAGTTTTTGGGGATTTAATTTGAATTTTCAATGATTTTTTCATGATTTTATGATGTTTTGCATTAAGGGGTATTTTTGTTATTTCCGGTTGTGCGCAAAGTAGAAACATAAATGTGATTATTTTATTCGCCGTGCGCAGAGTAAAAAGTAAAAGCCTTCGTGCACAGAGCAATTCGGTACGTGCGCGTAGCAACACCCAAAAACAAATTGTTATTAATTATATTGTGTAGGCCATTATAGGCCCACGTAGGTACTAGTCGATTTTGTATTAGATTAGTATTTTATGTTCTACAAGAACTATGTATCACACCAATGTATGAACTTTTCTATATAAATAAAGGCCCACTTCGGAAGAGTAACGTACATCGGACCAACCCAATGATGTGACACAAAGCATATAGAAAATGAGCTACCTTGGTAATATTTACAAGGGAATTGCTATGTGCACATGCCGATTATTTACAAATTTGTCATTAACTCACATGCGCAACCCACTTATTTACAAGTTTGCCATTATTCCTATTTTACCCTCGTCTATCGGAGGAGATTGCTAGGTTGTCGGATGGGACAGCGGAGGGGCTGGGGAGGTCGTCGGAGGGCGGAGGAGGGGAAGGGAGTAGCGGAGGGAGACAGATGACGAGAGGCTGAGCTTAAAAGCGCAGAAAAAGGAAAAAAAAAAAATTTTTTTTTGGGGGGGGGGGTTGATCTTAAAGGTGTGGGCTAGATCATGGCGATGCTGGCAACGATGCTATTCGTCCGTGCGATCGCCGGCATAGGCCATGCCCTCCCGCCCCGCTAGAGGAAGATGAGGGTGAATGTTCTGGCGGAAAGAAATCCAGGGGGGAGTACTTTAGCGGGGTCCATCCGATCCCCCAAATCGAAGGAGGGAGATGTGGAGGGAGAGGCAACGGGGGGGGGGGGGGGGGGGAGATCAGAGGAGAGGCGGCGGGGCTAGGGAGGGGACATGAAAGAGAAATAGGAGACATCAGAGGAGGGGACAACGGGTTGGGAAAGTCGGAGGAGGGGACGACGGGGTTGGGGCTAGAGAGATACGAGAGAGGAAGAGAAAGAGGCAAAGGGGAAGATCGGAGGAAGGAGAGGCAGGCTTGGAAAGTCGAAGGAGGGGACGACGGGGCTGGGGAGGGCGGTGTCGGGGTGGCCGTCATACATCTTGGAATTGCTATCACGCATAGCGAGGGCAGTTTTGAAATTTTGTTTCAGTTGTACGCGATGATTAATTTTCAATTGCAAACTTGTAAATATGTGAATAGCGGTCGCAAAACGGTATGTGTGCGTAGCAATTCCCTATTTTAAACTATGAAGAAGGAAAAAAAAAATTGAAGCATTGACGAGGTGCAGATGTAGGTTCCATCATTCTTGAAGGGGTTAGCTGGGGTTTCACTTTGCTGGCTGCTGATAAGCTTTGTGGCGTTGCAGTTTGCACTGAAATGTCGATTCTTAGGAGAAAGAGAAGCCATAACCATCTCGAGCCTTAGGTCTCAGTTTCTTCAGTGAGCTCTTTTTTGCGCTTTTTGAGCTTTCTTCGTGCTTCTACCTATTCATCATATCCATCATCGCTACCCTTCCTTATAGCGACCCGCGTGGCATTGAAAACCTGTAAATTGTTATCAACAATTTAATGCATTGCATCAGAACACTAGCAAAAAGGTAACTACCATAGTCTAATTATGTTCAATTCGGGCTTGATATAACCATGAAGGTCCAGTTCTCCATCCACCAAATTCTCCTAGAGAGTAGGGAAGAGTGTATAAAGGGAGGAAATTGTATGCGTTGTATAGAGGACGGCATTGGGTCCTCAGCCATAAATAAAGCCCAGGGACAAACAAATCACATGTTGAAAGACTTGGAAAAAAAGAGACTGCACAAATTTCAGCTGTGAATGTGTTCCCTTCATCAGTTAAGCAAATTTAGATCAGTAAATTCCATCAAAATAAAGGTTCGGATCCAATTGAACCTATGGGGACGGTACAGCGAAGCTGTTTCATAACAAACAAAGCAGACAGAAAAATGAGCTACCTTGGTAGTATTTTCATGCACCACCACCTCATTATAGTTAATAGCCTCCAATTTCTTCTTAACCTCAGCTTCAATTTCATGAAGAAGGTATATATCATTCTGCAAGTACTACCGAAAAAAGAATAGCGTCATGCCCAAGCATAAATGCATAAGCAGAACCACAATATAAGATTGCAAGATGAACAAATAAGCGGTAGGCCTACATTCAGTTGAGTATATGATAACACATCCTTCAAATTAAAATTTTTCAATGTTGAATGTAATACATGTTATATAGGTAGACTAGAAAAAAGGACAAATAAATATATAACCTCTTTAGTCCACCTATATATGCAAATACGGGCGCACATATTGACAAAGTGAAGCTTTGGCATTCCATCGGATAAATTGATACACATCCTCTATATCCCAAACCATGTCAGAACTTGTTTTGCTACTTGTAACTTCTGATAGAAATTATCATATATGACTATGTTGTGCGCTGAGCAGAAGCAATCAGATCGCCGAAGTATCTAGCACGAAGAACAAATAGAGAGAAAGCAATCAAAAGATTTAGGTCGTCTTAACGACCAAGTGAACACTTCTCTTGATTTCAATTAGGAGATACAAAAGGCACTCAACTACTCCGAAGAAATCCTCAGCATTGGCTCTCTTAAAGACCGCTCACAATGATCCTATGGAACTTCCAATATGACCTCATACAAGTTTCTACAATTCTTCAATAGAAGCTCAATTGGATTCCCAAATTTTCGATGCTGACAATCAAACATTCGGTATCCTTTTATAGGACTCAAAGGGGAGTGTGTTGGTGCACCAACCCCCCTTGGGTTGGTGCACCAACCCACCACCAACCCCGCTTGGGTTGGTGCACCAACCCATGCACCAACCCGTCTTCGGTTGGTGCACCAACCCATGCACCAACCATCCTTCGGTTGGTATTACCCATGCACCAACCCAAGAAAAATCAAAGGGCAGCCCAATGGGGCTGTCATCGAGCCAATTATCACAGACTACACATAGATATCAGATGCTGATGATATAGAGATTCTATTTAGTTTGATGAAGTTCAACGGTCAGCTTAAATATGTGAAAAAAGAAGCAATAATCAACACCCGAGTGAGTGAACCACACGACACATTTGCTCGTATACTGGATATGGGTAATGACTCAGCTGATTTTATGTCATATTCTCCAAATCAAAAGTACCAGCCTATAGAGAATATGACGAGAGAAGGGTGTTCGTATTATCCACACGAGGATGCATAAGTATCGACGTTTTTGAAGTAATAAATAAGTTTATGGTGTATTTGTATGAAGTAAATTCGATCTTCTAAACATTTCAAATTTTCACGACATTTGCAGTTGGGATGTTACGGGACATGGAGGTCATGCAACGTACTCAACTCATATGCAAGTGCCATTTGCAGTGGAAGACGTTATTGTATCATGACAACCAATTGTTCGGAGAGCTTCAATGGGATTCTTAAAGGAGCTAGAGGACTTTCGATATAAGCGTTGATTGCAAGAACCTTTTATAGGATAAGCTAGTATTTCTACCATCGTCGGCTTGATGGACTCCGATGGACGACCACTTTCACCCCAAAACAGAGGGCATTCTTGGTGCACGGGTGCAAGAAGCACGAGAATGCTGTATCCCTGCGCTGCTTCCCTTTGTCCCTGTTCTCCTGCCGATGCTCGTCAGGGCCGCGGCGTTCGCTTTCGTCGCGTTTGGATCCCCTCCTGGCCCCCACAAGGTGACTTCCGTCCTCTGCGGCCAGCGCCTCTTCTGTCAGCATGTAGCGCTCCGCCCGAGCTATCACTTCGACGAGGTCTTTCAGAGGGTCATTGTGCAATGACTTCTTCAGACCCCTATGACGGAGCCCTTTCTTTAGGGCCGTTTTTACGACCAGCTCGTGACAACTCTCCACATTAAGTCGTTCCGCGTTGAAGCGACGCATGTAGTGCCTCAAGGTTTCTCCGGGACCCTGCACCACATTGAACAAGAGTTCTGAATCCAATTTTACCTGACGCCCAGCCACGAATTGCTTGCAGAACCGCTGGGAGAGGTTCTCGAAGCTGTCGATGGATCGGTTAAGGAGGCTGTGGTACCAACTCCGGGCTGATCTCTGGAGGGTAGAGTAGAAGCCTCTGCAGAGTAGGGTGTCGTCGGCTCCTTGGAATGCCATAACCCCCTCATAATCCATCACGTGGTCTTCCGGGTCGCCCGTGCCGTCATACTTCTCTAAAGTCGGTACCTTGAATCTAGAGGGTACTTGCGCCTCAGTTATCCTTCTGGTCAATGGACAGTGGCCGCTTCGGGTCGGGTGCTCCCCGGGTGCCCACCTGAGCCCGCACAGTGGTTGTGTGGCTGCGGCGAGCGGGCAGGGTCACGCCGGGGGCTTGCCCGATTCCCAACCGAGCCTAGGGCGGGAGTGGGCCGGCGAGCGCCCCTCGCCTCCCCTTGGTTCTCTCGTCTCCTTTGTCTCCCTCGAATTGGACTCTCATTCTGGTGGGGTCGGTTCCCCGAGGCTTGGCACTCGGTCGGTAGGCGATTCGCTGAGCGTGGTTGCCGAGACGAGGCCGTAACCGAATCGACCTCAACCTGATCGGGGTCCATCCAACCCCTTCCCCAAATGAGGTGGGAGTGAGGGATCGCATCGGAACAAAGTTTGAAAGGGTGAATCGCTGTTCTGGGTTGGTTTCTCCATCCCCGTGGTCTGTGACCACGTCTGAGCATAAAGGCCGGCGGTCCTCTCCTTGGTCGCAGGCCCCCATTGCTCCCACCCCATGGCGGGCAGGCTGCCGACGAGTTGCTAAATCGTAGCGACCAACATCTGGATGTGTGCGTTGGTCTCCTGGGCGAAGAGGCGGAGCTGCTCTTGGGTTACCGAGCGGGAGTCGCCCGTCCCCTCGGTAGTGTGACTGTGCTGGTTCTCAGGAGGGATGTAATCACCCTCCTCATAGATGAGGGCATACGCCCCGATCCGTTGCAGACTGGTTCCATTATGGTGGTTTGACGTGGGCTTGTTTGGTTCCCACAGACGGTGACAGATGTTTATGTATGTTTTCTCACCACAGGATTGTTGACCGATGGTTTGACAGTCAACGTGGCCAAGGGGTCGATTGGATCCCTTGGTCACGCCAAGTGCGCGTGCTCTCGGCATGAGCTACGCAAGGAGTCGTGGTCGAGCGGACTCTTCGTGTGGAGTATCGATCCTCGGTCCGTGAAGTGCAGATGGGAAGCTTCGGGACCTAGATGAGTGCTCAGCCTTGGTCTATCAAGTGCCGAGGAGAAGCCTCGGCGCCCGGATTATCCCTTAGCCTCGGTTGAGGACAGAGCTCGCCAGGGGCGGGCGGGCTTCGAGATCGTTCGGGTCTCGCCTTGGAGAGCTCTACGCTGAGGGGTAGCCTCAGCGCCTCGAGTACACGCTATCCTGGATAGACGAAGTGTAACGACTGCTTTTCATGTATCTGGATTTAATATAATATAATATATGTTTTGGTGGATTTTCTCCTCCTGTGTGTGGTTTTTCGTCTCCGTAGCTTTCATTTTCGATCGATTCGTCGTATTTTCTCGTTTCTTCCTTAGGATCGTCGATTTCGAAGTATGTCATTCGTGACGGACTTCATAACGGTCGTATCTAACTATTAGATCAAGCCTAGGAGTCTTAGGAATCGATCCCGGGGCCCCGCGCTCCGTATCGGTACTTTTGGTGCTCATTAGCCGGTGTAAGAAGGGCCACCGACCGACTAGATGACGATCCAGTCGGTCGGCAATCCTTCTTGGACCGACTAGTTAGCTTTCTAAATTTCTCAGGAGTTACTGTTTATCGTTAGTCGGTCTAAGAACGTTGGTTGACCGACTAGGTTGCAAACTAGTCGGTCAGCAATTCTTCTTGAACCGACTAACTCATCATATTATTTTTGTAGCACGGAGATCACTCCCGCAAGGAGAGCATCTGAAACGCCCGAAGGCTTTTTGTAGCACGGAGATCACTCCCGCAAGGAGAGCATTTGAAACGCCCGAAGGCTTTTTGTAGCACGGTGACAAGACATGACCAGTGTGGATAACAGTGACAAGACACGACCAGTGTACGTGAGAGTTATTCTAGGGTGTCCACACACACGCACACACATGATAGCCCTACAGCATCAAAGTTGTTGTTGTCAGGCTCAGACTTCGTCGTCAAGTCTGAGCCGTCAGGAGCGTCCCGGACGCTATCATTTCACGTCCGGTTCTATACAGTCACAGTCTAACAGTTCTAGCAATCTAAGACCAAAGCACGGTCAAAAACGCAAGTGGGTACACTTGCCTGAAATGGCGAGTGTGTCGTCTCTCGAAGCGTCTCGTCCAAGCGTCTCGTCCGCAGAAGTCCGTCTGAAATATCGCCACGGCGACGATGTCAGGTCTCAAATTCATCAAATCCTATTAGGGTTCGTTTCTAGGTTTTCGGGACTATCCTATTCGTCAAAAGTCACTTTTTTTGATGTATCAGCCTAATCGACGATCTATCCTATGTGCACAGTCAAATTAGTCCGTTCGTCGATTTTCTATGTTCGTACAACGTTTTACAGGAGCTGAAAAGTAAATTTAGTTCAAGTTGACGGTTTTTAGTTTAGGGTTCAGTCAGCTACTGTGGGGGTTTCTACGAGTTTCGGGGAACCAACCTGAACCGGAGTTTGCTGTAGAATGGATGTCGGGTCTGATCGGAGAACTCCTCAGCTTCAGATCTGGTCCTCGCACGTCTCTCCAAAAGTTCGAACTTGCGACGAAGGCCTACGACGTGTCGCAACGTCGTAGACGGCAAATCCGCGAAGTAGCACGTCCAAGTGGGGCCCACAGCAGTGCTAGGGGTCCAAGGGGGCCCACAACACCTCAGGAGCACTTGGGGGGCCCACCACAGAAGTTGGTGTGGGAGAAACCCACTTGCGACGAAGTTCGGTCGGTCGGTCTTGGTCGGTGCGGGGGTTTCCTCTCGGTCAGACCGAGAGGAGCTCTCGGTCGTGCACTGGCGATGCGGGGGGCTCGGTTGCAGCGGGGGTGCGAGGGTTTCCGTCGGTCAGACCGACAGATCCCGTCGGTCGTGCGAGCTGCGGGTGCGGGCGTGCAGCGCTTGGGCGATGCGGAGCGGCCTCTCGGTCACAGCGGGCGAAGCCATCGGTCGGACGCTAGCGGGTGCAGCGGAGCGGGCCAAGCGGCTGTGCGGAGCGGGCGCTCGGTCTGACCGAGCGGTGCTCTCGGTCGGAGCGGGCGACAGCGGGGGGGGGGGGGGGGCGATGCAGCGGGCGCTGCAAGCGGCGATGCGGGGGCTTGCTCCGGTCGTGCGCTGAGATTTGCGGGGGTGGCCGTCGGTCGTGCACGTTGCGATCGTCGCAACGTTGCGACGAACGTCGGGAGGGGTTTTTGACGGCTAGGGTTTGCGTGGCTGCGAAAATAACCTAGCCTAGGGTTTATTTAAATATAAAAGAGTTAGGGTTAGGGTTTGGGTTAAGAAAATCGTAATTAAAATAATTAAAATAATTAATATAATTTAAAATTGCTCTCCTCTCCCTCACGCAAGATGGGTGCGGCCAAAAATTCTAAAATTTTGCCTAAAAATTCTTAATACGTTATTATAATATAGTAATTTTATTGTAATTAAAACTTTTATAAAAATAGGTTTTAAAATTATTTAAAGCTTTCAAAAAAAATAGAAAGTAGGTCAAATTAAGTCCAAAAATTATAAAATAATTATGGGGTGTTCTAGATGACTAAAGAAAGATAGTGGAGAAGACGGATCTAAATTTCGACGTCGAGGGACGAAACTAAAAATAGAAACGTCTCGCGTCAAAACAGAAAGTCGCGACGTCACGTCAAATAAGTTAGTATCGCGGAAGAACGACTCGAGATATGTCGTTCCCAAGTTATTCCACAATCTAATACTTTCAGAGACGATCACGACGACATATCACACAAAAACGTTCAAAAACAAATAAAGTCTAAAATAAACACGTGCACGATCAAAAGCACGTGCACGAAGAAGGTACGATAGAAACAGGCCGTTACATTCTACCCACCTTAGAAATGATTCCGCCCTCGGAATCACTCACACTAAGACTAATTACAAAATTTATAAATACCTAAGCTTATAACTCCTATCCTCCACTCCATGATCTCTGATCATTAAAACTTCAATATCGTTCCTCCAATAATCCATCATGACCCTTCTTTTCACTGGGCAAAGCCACGACTAAACTCACGTCCTAATACTTAGCTATAGATCCACCACTACTGTTCCAATTTCCAACTCCAAGTTCTCATAAAAATAATAACAATCTTCTGATATCGTACCACTCCACTAAACATCATCATCGCTCATTAATATCTTTTAAATTTCTAAATCTTTTCCCATCATTAATAAATCTCCAAAAAATGAGATTCTAGTCATCCACCAATCCAAGACAAAAACATTTGTCTACCCTATAATACCTTCACCAATCAGCAATCGTCGTGTCTTCAATACATTCTCGTCATATCTCTCCATAAATTCATCCACCAAATAATTTGATCTGCCAGAATTACCCATCATCCTACTCACTATAACTAATCCCAACCAATATTAAGTCCGAATACCTAAACATCCATTAATCTCAACACGTCGTGTTATCCTCAAAGTCTTCTCACGTCAATTCATCAATCAGTCTCAATGCTAATATAAGCTCTACTCAATCTCATGATCATCCTAACTCATACTATTCCCCGCAGTTACTCCTATCCACTACCCGTCTAAGCCTCAAGTCTGATGAGTCATCATCTCCTCGCATTTAATCTCATTCAAACAGAATTCTCCATTGAGCACACCACACTTCGGTTTTATAAATAAGCCTTGGACAGTTCATTCTTTTCATCCAAAAAATATTCTAATCCATCATCCTTGTGTTCCCAAAATCAATTAATCATTGCCATAATAAAACTCATCTCACTCCCTGAGCCTACCCGCAAACAAAATCCTACAACGATAATAGCTAGGCCCAATTAATATAACAATCATAAACATGAAAATTTTTGTTTAAGGAAGAAAGAAGAGAAGAGAAAGAGAGACTTTAAGGCCAAAGAAATATTTTAAAACATTTGGAAAAACGTGTGGCATTGCGGTAATGGATGAGGGAAGTTAAGTGATTTGTGATCTTGTGAGCTAGTCTTAAAACTTTAAAGATTTGGTTTTAAAAAAAACAAAGTTTTGATATGATTCACATACAACCAAGATAAACCATTCATTAAAATTAAAACTCAGCCTAAGGATCTGCCTGCGATGACACCATTCATATAAGTATGAATACCGTCATTCAGACAACTCCCATCATACCATGGTTAACACTGAGTACACATTCAAGACACAAAAGGCAATCATCGGGATCCTAAAGAACACACATTCATATGGGTCTACGCACTCTACCTGAACTCATGCACCATGACGACATCACCTACCAAAGGGCCTACTCCTAAACCTGAGATAACATGGATATCTACAAGGTCTGATGTCTAGATAAAAGAAGGAAGGAAAACTAAATCAAAAGCGGAACGAAATAAGATCGGAAGGAGCGAGTTCAAATAAGGCAAGATAAGGAGGTAGTTGGTTGGGTGTAAAACGATTGTTTTGCAAATGGAAATAAGTTTTCACAAAGATTTTGAAATGTGGTCACGAGGAACATAGATCAGATATGATAATAATAATAAAAATAATTGAAGTTCCACCTAGTCCAGAAAATATTTTAAAAGTATGAACTGTAAGTGATTTAGAAATAGATCTGGTAGCCCAGAAAAATATAAATTGAATTATCAAAATGTTAACACGGTTTTTAAAAATGAAAATATGAAAGATACCGATTTGAAATAATTTCCAGATAGTAACTTGAAAATTGACGACCAAGGAGATTTCAAAATCTAAGAAGGAACTTTTAATCGAAAAGCAATAAATTTTAAATATATATAATAAAGGGTTTTCAAGGAAGTTAAACCGAGCGAAGAATTTAATAATGGGTTTCGAAAACAAGAAATAAAGGAAATAAAAGTGGGATGAGGTAGCGATTGTTTTGTAAATGAAAATGAATTTAAACAAAGGTTCTTGAAGTATGAGCACGATGAACATAGAGATGTTTATATGTAAGAAATTTAAAATCCCCCTTTGTTTTAGAAAAATATTCTAAAGTACATACGTAAATGGTTAAAATAAATTTCGTAGGTAGAAAAATGATATAGTGAATTCCCGAAATGGTAACAAAGTTTTAAAACTAATATACGATGGATACTGATTCGAAAATAAGTACGAGGTCGTAACTTTAAAACTTTTACGACCGAAAGGTTTCAAAATTTGCGAAAGAATTTTAACTTAACCGAAAGTAAGAAATTTTAAATAATTAATAAAAGTTTTCAAAGAAGTCAAATTGGGCGGAGAATTTAATAATGAATTTCGAAAATACTTTTAAAGGAAGCAGGTTTTGGGAAAGGGAAAAATTCGAAAATAAGTACAAGATAGTAGAAATAAATTGTGTAGTTTATAAAGTAATATATATATTTTGGAAACAAGGCAAATAATGCGAGATATTGACTTAAAACATTTACGTCCAAGAAAGCTCCAAGTCAATTAAAAAGTTTTAACTCGATCCAAAACAACAAATTTTAAATATATAATATAGGGGTTTTCAAAGAAATCAGGCTAGAGCGAAAACTTAATAAGGAAAGTCGAAAATAATTTTGGGGAAGGTAGAATTTGTCAAGGAAGGGATTCGAAAGATCGATGATGATCGTCAGGAAACGATCACGAGAATCGGGAGGAAGGAAAAGTGATCGCATGAAGATTACGCGTAAGATATGAATCATGAGGAGCTACGATGGGACTCTATGGTCGATAGCACAAAATTTGCAAGGATCAGAGGGATGCTAGAGGACAAGGGTTCTAAGCATCGGGTCGTCTAAAGATTTAGGACAACTCAGCTCTAAGACTTCCTAATGAGCTAGAATATAATCGGGATCTAAAGAGAAAGTTCCTAAGAGAAACGAGGTTACGTTCTGCTGGGCCCGAAGTCGATGGAGCTGGGCGAGCGACTAACTAAAAGAAGGACTCTAAATATCTAATACGATCAGGATCAAATGGGGATGCTAAAATAGTCTAGGACGAGGACGACTAAATCTTAACCAAGGCATCCGACTATCAACCTGGGACGTCTACCTAAGTCTTCCTACTATCTAAGACTGGGAAACTAATTCAGACTTGCACGTGGATATCAAATGAATGCGGTACTTTTATTGTTCCGAACTTTTGCAAGACCTGCATGGGCCACCACTAAAACCTGTCACGCCCCGCTTCCCAAAATGGACGGAAGCGAAACGTGACGAGGCCCGCTTAGGCCAGAGCTTTAGAAGCTCGGACCCAATAAGCGTCTGTAGAGGTACCATTTTAAAAGTTTCAGGTTCTTGCATTTTTATAGTTCGAAACAACAAAAGTACAGAAAGGAAATTTGCATTCATTAAATTAGAGATATGATATCCAACAAGTACAAAGTCTAAAAGAAGCCTAAGCGTGGCAACAAACTATCTAAAAGAAACCTGAAAGTAGTAACCTCTGGAAGTGGCGACTAAAAGACCTCAAGGTCTGGTCCTTGTCAGGCACGTGCTCTGGATCAGACGTCCTCGGCTCCTCGTACTCCAGCGAGTCTGCCTCGTCCACGAACTCTGGCTGAATACCTGACGTACAGCACCCAAGAAAAAGGAACTGTACGTCAGGTAAAGTCTACAAGAAGGGTTAGACTTTACTGCAAGTGCACCGAACTTTAAACAACGGTTTACTGGTTGATTAGCATGCTGAGGTTCTTTTACACAACAGTTTACTGGTTGATTAACAGGTTACAACAAGTACAAGAGAAGTAACGTAGCAGGAAAGTAAAAACGTAGCAGGCAGTAGTCGTAGCGTGTGCTACCGACTACGGGACTAGCCTAAAGGTGTCAGGACAAGACGAAGACGGACACGACAAGTAGGACACGACACGACACGGCACGACACGACACGACACGAAGGGTTCACGCCTTACGGTTCGAGGGGGATCAGACCCTCTCACCGTGCGCACGCTCAACCCTACCCCAAAACCCAAGAACTCAGGACAGGAAGCACGGAGATCACTTTCGCAAGGAAAGCACCTGAAACGCCCGCTTTTTGTATCACAGAGATCACTTCCGCTCGGGAAGCATCTGAAACGCCCGCAGGCTTTTTGTAACACGGAGATCACTCCCGCAAGGAGAGCATCTGAAACGCCCGAAGGCTTTTTGTAGCACGGAGATCACTCCCGCAAGGAGAGCATCTGAAACGCCCGAAGGCTTTTTGTAGCACGGAGATCACTCCCGCAAGGAGAGCATCTGAAACGCCCGAAGGCTTTTTGTAGCACGGTGACAATTCACGACCAGTGTGGATAACAGTGACAAGACACGACCAGTGTACGGGAGAGTTATTCTAGGGTGTCCACACACACGCACACACATGATAGCCCTACAGCATCAAAGTTGTTGTTGTCAGGCTCAGACTTCGTCGTCAAGTCTGAGCCGTCAGGAGCGTCCCGGACGCTATCATTTCACGTCCGGTTCTATACAGTCACAGTCTAACAGTTCTAGCAATCTAAGACCAAAGCACGGTCAAAAACGCAAGTGGGTACACTTGCCTGAAATGGCGAGTGTGTCGTCCTCTCGAAGCGTCTCGTCCAAGCGTCTCGTCCAAGCGTCTCGTCCGCAGAAGTCCGTCTGAAATATCGCCACGGCGACGATGTCAGGTCTCAAATTCATCAAATCCTATTAGGGTTCGTTTCTAGGTTTTCGGGACTATCCTATTCGTCAAAAGTCACTTTTTGATGTATCAGCCTAATCGACGATCTATCCTATGTGCACAGTCAAATTAGTCCGTTCGTCGATTTTCTATGTTCGTACAACGTTTTACAGGAGCTGAAAAGTAAATTTAGTTCAAGTTGACGGTTTTTAGTTTAGGGTTCAGTCAGCTACTGTGGGGGTTTCTACGAGTTTCGGGGAACCAACCTGAACCGGAGTTTGCTGTAGAATGGATGTCGGGTCTGATCGGAGAACTCCTCAGCTTCAGATCTGGTCCTCGCACGTCTCTCCAAAAGTTCGAACTTGCGACGAAGGCCTACGACGTGTCGCAACGTCGTAGACGGCAAATCCGCGAAGTGGCACGTCCAAGTGGGGCCCACAGCAGTGCTAGGGGTCCAAGGGGGCCCACAACACCTCAGGAGCACTTGGGGGGCCCACCACAGAAGTTGGTGTGGGAGAAACCCACTTGCGACGAAGTTCGGTCGGTCGGTCTTGGTCGGTGCGGGGGTTCCTCTCGGTCAGACCGAGAGGAGCTCTCGGTCGTGCACTGGCGATGCGGGGGGGCTCGGTTGCAGCGGGGGTGCGAGGGTTTCTGTCGGTCAGACCGACAGATCCCGTCGGTCGTGCGAGCTGCGGGTGCGGGCGTGCAGCGCTTGGGCGATGCGGAGCGGCCTCTCGGTCACAGCGGGCGAAGCCATCGGTCGGACGCTAGCGGGTGCAGCGGAGCGGGCCAAGCGGCTGTGCGGAGCGGGCGCTCGGTCTGACCGAGCGGTGCTCTCGGTCGGAGCGGGCGACAGCGGGGGGGCGATGCAGCGGGCGCTGCAAGCGGTGATGCGGGGGCTTGCTCCGGTCGTGCGCTGAGATTTGCGGGGGTGGCCGTCGGTCGTGCACGTTGCGATCGTCGCAACGTTGCGACGAACGTCGGGAGGGGTTTTTGACGGCTAGGGTTTGCGTGGCTGCGAAAATAACCTAGCCTAGGGTTTATTTAAATATAAAAGAGTTAGGGTTAGGGTTTGGGTTAAGAAAATCGTAATTAAAATAATTAATATAATTAATATAATTTAAAATTGCTCTCCTCTCCCTCACGCAAGATGGGTGCGGCCAAAAATTCTAAAATTTTGCCTAAAAATTCTCTAATACGTTATTATAATATAGTAATTTTATTGTAATTAAAACTTTTATAAAAATAGGTTTTAAAATTATTTAAAGCTTTCAAAAAATAGAAAGTAGGTCAAATTAAGTCCAAAAATTATAAAATAATTATGGGGTGTTCTAGATGACTAAAGAAAGATAGTGGAGAAGACGGATCTAAATTTCGACGTCGAGGGACGAAACTAAAAATAGAAACGTCTCGCGTCAAAACAGAAAGTCGCGACGTCACGTCAAATAAGTTAGTATCGCGGAAGAACGACTCGAGATATGTCGTTCCCAAGTTATTCCACAATCTAATACTTTCAGAGACGATCACGACGACATATCACACAAAAACGTTCAAAAACAAATAAAGTCTAAAATAAACACGTGCACGATCAAAAGCACGTGCACGAAGAAGGTACGATAGAAACAGGCCGTTACAGGACTCGTGTGGTGTGCATGTGAATAAGGCCATGGGTACAAGAAATCATCCCAAATATAACTCAATTGATTATCCGGCTAAGGACACTCAATCGGAGAATGCGGCATTTCATCGAACAAGTGGGGTGCAATAAGTAATGAATGAAACCCATGCGAGTAATAGACAATGAGCACATTAGAGATGGTCCGCTAGGATAATCCTCTTCTTGGATTTCCCCTTAGGGTTCCAATAAACAAAGTAACTCAAGTTTCATCCACCAATTTAGAAGATAAACACATGCTACAAATGAATTTCACAACCCAACAACAACAATCACACAACACAACCACACAAGCAAGATTTAGAGAATCATGATGAAAAAGGAGAAATCTTTACTCAAAATTATCATCCAAATTACAACATAATAACCTAATTCAAATATACAAGAGGTTGGAGAAATTTCACCCAAGTGTCACTCCAAGATGAAATTCTCCTCTCCCAAATGCTCCGCCAAGCTCCAAGCTTCATCAACCTCCCATGGCCTCCCAAGCCCAAGCCCTAGCTTTAGGGAAGAAGAAAACCCCCTCCAAATCTGTTTCTGGCCAAATAGCAGCTAAAACAAACGAACTCCACTCAAAAAATCACGCACGGGCCGTTTTGCTAACATTGCGGGTCGCGGGTCGGGTTCCGCTTCAAAGCCCGCCGCCCGCTTCCAATTAACGCGCGCGTCTGAAGCGTTTTTAGCTGAGCGAGCCGGCCGCTGGGTCGGCCCGCTCAGCGGTGGGTTTAAAATTTTATTTATTTATTTTTTTTAAATTATATGCGCGCGTGGGGAGCGGATTACGCAGAAGCAGGCCGGCCGCTGGGCCGGCCCGCGATTTACGATTTTTTTTATTTAATTGTTTTTTATAAGCAGCGGCCCATTTTATAAAAGTTTTGATTTTTTTTGTTTTAAAATTTCCAGAATTTCTCCTTTGCTCCAAAAAAATCCCGAAAAATAGCTCCAAGCTCCAGAAAATTCTGGAAAAATTCCAGAAAATCTAGAAAAATACCAGGAGTACCTGAAAAATAAGGAGAGCTAAAATTAGTCCATAAAAACCACATTTTATGTATAAAATAGGAATAGGCTTTAATAATTCACGATATCACGAATACGCACTTATCAAAGCCAAAATAGACACAATATACACATAAAATGCTCAGAAATAGGGGAAAATAAGCAATTTATATCTCGAATCACACCCCCCAATTAGGTTATTGCTAGTCCCTAGCAAAATTTGCGAAAAATTCGGATTCAAGCGAAAACATGCACCAACTCACAATATCCTTATGGCATACCCCAAATGATATTTCCAAATGATTTCCCAGCCAATATACCAAATGTATGAAAGTAAACAACAAATGAAACTCCCCTCAATCCAATTCAAAGAAAAGTGAAGTAGCAAGCACCATATCACATTAGTTTGGAAAATATCACAATGTCATGGTCTTCAATTTTCAAGGAAATGGCCAAACAAAATAAATTTCCTTTAAGTTTTGGGAGATGAGATTGCATCACTCAAGTTGCTTATTCTTTCATTTATTCTCATTTTTTCTTTTTCTTTTCTTTTTTGTATTCTTTTTTATTTATGTTTTGCATTCATGCGATAACGCTATGAAATACAAACACGACCACCTTTTGCCTACATGCGATGACGCTATATAGGCAAAGGGATGGAATGATCCCCTAAATCTCATCTTTGGCGTCCTCCCCAATGTTTTGTGGGGCACCGGCTACTCAATTTGATTAGAAAAACCATTCACTTATATTAGCTCTCTTTCTCATTCCAAACATGAATTATCAACTCATCCACCCACTCCTTAAGAGGAAAACAAACATAACCAAATGGCCAAACCCAATCCAACCAAAAACTACACCATTCATCCCAACATGAAATCGCCTACACCAAACTTTTCCTAAATCGTTTCAAAGAGAGCATCACGACATATGAGATAGTCTCATACATGGCATATTTGAGTATTGGACTTCTCCCTACTTGGTGTTAATGATGAGCAAACATAAATACTTGCGACTAATCCCATATTTTGAAGTTAATCCATTGCCTAAGCTTATTATTAAGATCTACTTGCAATGGATGACACTCAAAGTTCATTGAAGACAAATGAAATGGATTGGATGATCGTGGATGATGATTGAAGCTCCATGAAGACTTCAAGCTCATACGATGGATAGAAGATAGAATTCGTCAATATAAATTTCTTTTATCTCTTCTAGTATGGAGCTTAGAAGTAGAACCTTGATGGAGCACTCACACACATCTTCAATTCAGTCTTAGGACATCATTAGATCATTCGTTCTTAGACTCCAATTCAATTCCTTAGTGATTGTGCTTAGATTGTTTATAACAGTCGACGGCTGAACGCTTTACATTCGTCTGTCTCAAAAACAGTCGACTGTCTTTTGTTCTACAGTCGCCGGTTATGCACAAACTGTTACAATCTATTTTTGGGCTTCTCTGTCTTATTTCGCACAGGCAACGGATGAATGATTCACATGCGCTTGTCCAAGTGACAGTCGACTGTGTTTTGTAAATCAGTTGCCTGTCTATTTTCTGCCCAAACTTTGTTGATCTGTCTTTTACGGCCAGTCGACTAATGCTGAATATACAGTCGACTGTCCCTTGGATCAGTCGACTGTGTATGCTGCAACAGTCGTCTGTCTGTGAGCCAATTCTTTGACTCAGCTCTCTGGAAATTCTCAGGGTATTTGACAGTCGTCTGTATAAGGATTTACAGTCGCCTGTTCTGATTAACAGTCGACTATTTTATCCTCATCAGTCGTCTGTCCTGTTATCTCAGAAGATTTCCAGAATTCTTTAACTTACCCATCTTTCGGCCAGTCGCCTGTAGAAGGATTTACAGTCGCCTGTTGGTTTCACAGTCGACTGTCTATGCTTCATCAGTCGACTGTCCACATGGTAAGTTACCATTATGAATTCTCACCTACCCTTGCTGACTGTGCAACAGTCGACTGTGGTTTCTTCAACAGTCGACTGTCGCGAGCGCAGATTCTATCCGTTGAGATTTTTCTCACGGATTCCAAAAGGGTTTTTGCCTAATTTGTTTTGTGGATTTGAGAAACCTATATAAGGGCCTTTTACTGTTCCATTGAAAGGTTACCTAGGCTATTGCAAAATCTCTCAAGCTTTCATTCTAATGTTTAAAAGCTCTCAAATCCAAAGCCCTAAGAATTCCAATCTTTGATCTCTTGCTCTCCAACCTAGAACCAAAGAGTTATCTTCTATGCATTTGGTGCAATCAAGAGAAAGGGCTTTCTCCTCTCTTCCAAGAGAGTCTCCAACACACAACACACTTCTCCTTCAAGTTCTACTTTAAGGCAAAGGTGATTGTAAGCGTTGCTTTAATTATTTCATAACTTTCGTTATTTGAATTTGCTCTTGGGTTGTGAGAGCGGTTTGCTTGCTCCCAAGTTGTGGGAGTCAAGGTCAATCGATTGTAGTTCAATTTCACTTGTAGGGTTGCTACAAGTGGGTTTTAAGGAAACCTCAAGTTAGGGTTCTAACTTGAGTATCCAGAGGTATCCGGGTGGAAGGGACGTAGGATTACCGAGAACAAGTCGGGAAGTGACTTGGGTAATCCAAACCCTTGAAACATCTCTGCGTTTGCGTGTGTTTCATTTTGGGTTTAATTTCTATTTCGCATTATTTTGTTGGATTGCATTTAAATTGGTGTAACTATCTTTTTAAATTGCATAAACACTATTCAACCCCCCTTCTAGTGTTTTCCACATAGACAAGATCCTTACAATTGGTATCAGAGCACAAGTTTATAGCTATGGCATCCAACAACAACAATGTTCCTCCGCCGACTTCGTACAACAATCACGATCGTGATGGAGCGTCTACACTTTTCGAAGGTAATCTACGGTGCGTCCTCCACGTTTCAATGGCACTAACTTTGGCTATTGGAAGTGTAGGATGGAGACGTTCCTTAGGAGTGCTTCGCTTTGGAGAACCCTCCACAAGGAATACGTCGAGCCCACCGAAGAGGATTTCGAAAAATGGACGTCTTCCGAGAAATCCGCCGAAGTCAACAACACTAAAGCAATGAACGCTCTTCATTGTGCGTTGGAGCCGAATGAGTTCAACAAGATATGCACATGTAAGAGTGCATATCAAATTTGGAACTATCTCATCGTTACCCATGAGGGAACGAACAAGGTAAAACTTTCAAAGTTATATGTTGCCGTGCAAAACTTCGATTTGTTTCATATGCAGGAAAATGCGATCATTGCATCGATGTACGGACGTTTTACCAACATCACTAATGAATTGGAAGCCATTGGCCAAACATACACCGAACCTGAAAAGGTAAGGAAGATCGTCATGGGAATGACCTCCAAGTGGGAAAGAAGAGCGATCGCCATCGAGGAGGTCAATGATTTGAGGAATTACACAGTTGTGAATCTTATTGGGACTCTCATGTCTTATGAGGTAAGACGAGAGAACCGATTAAAGATTCGAGCTATGATGAATCCTTCTGAGGCCAAGAAGAAAGCTTTGGCATTCAATGCCAATTCATCATCCTCCGATAGTGAAGAATCAGAGAATGAGATGGATTTGGGTGAAATGGCCCAAATGGCGAAGAAGTTCCAACGCTTCTTTCGCAAAGGTAAATTTCCCTCTAACAAACGATTTGAGTCTACTAATGCTACTTCCTCTCTTTGCTTTAAGTGTAATAAGCCAGGGCACATCAAGAGGGATTGCCCAATGTTAAGGAACAAAGAGAAGTGGAAGGCTCCGAAGTACCACAAGTCTGACAACAACAAGAGAGACAAGAAGAAAGGACTCGTAGGTACATTCAATGACTCAAGTGAAGAATCACCAAGTGATTCCGATGATGAGAAGGGTGAGAGCGCTCACATGTGTTTCATGGCACGAGAAGATCCACTCTCCGATGAGAGTGATTCCGACACGGATGATACCGAGGTAACAATGGATGAACTTCGTATTGCTAATGAAGAATTATTTGCTAAATATCAATTTTTAATGCTTATATATACTAGCTTAAAGAAATCAAATGTTAGCAAGTCATCCATTCCATGTATTATCAACAATGACACCATTGTTGATACTTTAACTCTTGAGAAAGCAAACTTAGCTTCTCAAAATGTCACTTTGAGACATGAGGTGAATAATCTCAAATCTCAACTAGATCAAACACATCCTAAGGATAATAGTGATCTAGTTACATGACACACACAACTGGGTTTAGAGAATGATTCTCTTAAAACTCAAGTGCACGAGCTCAAAGCACGGGTGTCCACCTTGGATACCAACATTTCTTCTCTAAAGGAGAAATATGAGTTCATGTCCTTCCGTATTGTGAGATTCAATAAGGGAAAAGGACAATTGGATGAATTTCATACAAACAAATTTCCGGCCACACATCGTGTTGGTCTTGGTTTTGTAAAAGCAAATGCATCCAATTATCGCACCTCATATAGTGGTGTCACTATAGAATTTGTAAGGCCTTCCTCAGGTGCATCCACAAGTGGTGTCAAAGACACTATAGGTAGCAAACCTACCAAGAAAGTCACCACTTCACCTTCTCTTCCTTTTGGCAAGAAACCCACTAAGGGTGGAAACCAAAAAAGAAGTCATGCTTACATGTACACTAACATTCATCCACGTAGGAAACCTCCTACTTCACAAGTGGATAATCATGACACTTTTTATGCTCCACACCCACGGACACGTACAAATCCACACATGAGAAATACTCATATACGTGCTCATATATACACATATGCACATACGCATCATTCTTACATGTATGCACATCCTCCGCATGTCATGCATGACCCATATGCTTCATACAACATGCATGTTCCCAAGCATACATATCATTCTCGTATGTTCAATGCATATCCTCCACCACATTTCTATGCTAGAAACCATGTTCCTAAGAAGCATGCACCACATAGAAATCTAACAAGTATGCATGAAACTAGGAAAAAGGACTCCCAAAATATACACCATTTGGGGTCCTAAGAACACTAGCTTAAATGATAGGAATGCTTATGTTGATTCCTATTTTCATGATGTTATTAAGAATAGTAATTATGTTGGGAAGCGGAAGTCCACTTGGACTTGGCTTCCAAAGGGATAATCCCCTTGGACCCAACAAATATTGGGTACCATGAGCTTATGGTATATTATATAGGTACCCAAGAGAAAGAAGAAGAGCAATAAAGGTCAAACTAGCTCTAAAGGAAAAGGATAGATTCTCGATAGTGGTTGCTCCAAACACATGACGGGAGATCCCTCATCTCCGAAGTGATTAGCATTAAGGATGGTGCAACAGTCACTTTTGGAGGTAATCAAAAGGGAACCATCATTGGAGTAGGTATTGTTGGTAACCCTTCAAAACCCTTAATTACTAATGTATTTCTTGTTAGTGGTTTGTGTCACAATCTCATTTCCATTAGTCAACTTTGTGACAAAGGTTACAAGGTTAACTTTGGAGAAGGATTGTGCACAATTGTTGATTGTGATTCGAATGTTTTATTTTCCGGTATTAGGCGTAAAATATTTATTATTTGAGCTTGCCTAAAACCGTAGAACATTGCTTAGTTGCTAATACAAGTGAACAACTACTATGGCATCGTCGTTTTGGTCATGTTCATTTCAAGCACTTAGGTAAGTTAGCTAAGCATGATCTAGTCAAAGGTTTTCCTAAAATTGCTTTTAATAAGAAAAACTTTTGTGATTCGTGTCAAAGAGGTAAACTTAGTAAATCATCATTTAAGCTTAAAGAAGTGATTACTTCTAAGAGGCCCCTAGAACTTCTTCATCTAGATTTGTTTGGGCCAACTAGAACCGCTTCTTTAGGTAATGCTCATTATGGATTAGCTGTCGTTGACGACTTTTCTAAAGTTACTTGGGTTTCATTCTTAACTAATAAGAATGAAGCTTATGAAGAGTTTACCAAATTTGCAAAGAAGATTCAGAATCTTTTAGGATCCACCATTATTACTATCCGTAGTGATCATGGAGGATAATTTGAGAATAAATCTTTTACTAAGTTTTGTGATGACACCGTGATAACTCATAATTTTTCCTTTCCTCGGGCACCACCGCAAAATGGTGTTGTTGAGAGAAAGAATAGGACTCTTATTGAGTGTGCACGCACTATGCTCCATGATAGTCATCTTGGACTTCAAATTTTGGGTAGAGGTGGTGCACACGGCATGTTATGTGCTCAATAGGATCATAGTGAGCCCCGCATGAACAAAACTTGTTTTGAGTTGTTTTATGACAAAAAGCCTCAAGTAAAATATTTTCGTGTTTTTGGTTCAAAATTTTTTATCAAAAACACTTTCGGTAATCTAGATAAATTTGAGCCAAGATCCAATGAAGGAATTTTTGTTGGATATTCCACTCGTTGCATAGCCTACCGGATATACAACAAAACTTCTTCAACGATTGAGGAATCACTACACGTTTCATTTAATGAAGATTTTGATTTTCCTCATGTGATGATGATAGTGTAGATGTTATTTGTGATTCTCTCAGTAATGTTAAGATTAATGATTCGATTATTGAGATTAACACTACTAACGAAATTGTTGAAGATGTTCCTAGTGATGCAGGATTACCTAAAGCTTATCCGACCGTTTGCAACCATCCCCATAACCAAATTATCGGAGATATTGGTGTGGGTGTTCGAACGAGGTCGAGGATTGAAGAATTTTCTCATTGCACATTTGTCTCTACCATTAAGCCAAAGAACATCCAAGAAGCTTGGGAGGATAGCTCTTGGATAGTGGCAATGGAAGAAGAACTAATGCAATTCGAGAGAAATGAAGTTTGGGAACTCGTTCCTCTTCCAAGTGGTCACCAAATCATTGGGACCAAGTGGATCTTCAAAAACAAGACCGATGAGAACGAGGTAATCACAAGGAACAAAGCAAAGTTAGTAGCTCAAGGCTACCGGCAAGAGGAAAGTATTGATTTCGAAGAATCTTTTACCCTCGTAGCTAGATTAGAAGCTATTAGATTGCTTTTATCTTTTGCATCTCATAAGAATTTTAAACTATTTCAAATGGATGTTAAAAGCGCATTTTTAAATGGGATTGTCAATGAAGAAGTATATGTCTCTCAACCTCCCGGTTTTATTCATGAAAAATTTCCAAACCATGTTTTCAAACTTAAGAAAGCGTTGTATGGGTTGAGACAAGCTCCTAGAGCTTGGTATGATCGACTTAAGACTTTTCTTTTGGATTTAGGTTTTAAAATGGGAGAAGTTGATTCTACACTCTTCATTAAATATTATGAAAATGACATTCTCTTGATTCAAGTTTATGTAGACGATATAATTTTTGGTTCTACTAACTTTAATCTTTGTCAAGAATTTTCTAATTCTATGAAGGATGAATTCAAGATGAGCCACATGTGAGAGTTCACTTATTTCCTTGGACTGCAAATTCGACAAATGGAGAATGGAACTTTCATACATCAGACAAAGTACACATGGGAGCTTATTAAGCGATTCGGGATGGAATCGTCGTCAAGCAAAAGGACTCCCATGAGTACTACTACCCATCTACACAAGGATGAAAGCGGAAAAGATGTAGACGTTCGTCTATATCGAGGTATGATCAGTAGCTTACTTTACTTAACCGCTAGTAGGCCCGATATCATGTTTTCTGTATGCTTGTGTGCTAGATATCAAGCTAGACCTAAGGAGTCACACTTGATTGCGGTTAAACGAATATTTCGTTATCTCAATCAGTCTCTAGATTATGGGTTACTTTGCCCTAAATCTAGCACATATGAGTTAATATCATATAGTGATGCCGACTTTGCCGGATGCAAGTCCGACAGGAAAAGTACTAGTGGCACTTGCCATTTCCTAGGAAATTCCCTTGTTTCTTGGTTTTCCAAGAAACAGAATTCGGTGTAATTGTCTATGACTGAAGCGGAATATATTGACGCGCGTCTTGCATGTGCACAAGTCCTTTGGATGAGACACACTCTTAGTGATTATGGTGTCCATTGTGATACTTGCCCTATCATGGTTGATAACCAAAGTGCTATATGTCTTTCCAAAAGCCCGGTACATCACTCCCGTGCCAAACACATAGATGTGAGACACCATTTTATAAATGATCATGTAGCTAAGAAGGACATCATCTTAGAGTACATTGAAACCCAAAAACAAATTGCCGACATCTTCACAAAACCTCTTAAAGAAGATTCATTTGTGAGGTTGCGTGGAGAATTAGGAATTATAGGTGAATCTGAAATTTAGAAGCTCAACTTACATGTTATAACACTTTTTGAGCTCATTTCTTCATACTGCCTATCTTCATTCGATTTATCATATATATGTGTTTAAGAAAGGCAATTGAGATTTCTGTGATTTCATGATTTCTTTGAGATTGATCTTAGAGATTTGTGTTTCAATTGATTTATCGTATTACACTATTTTTATCACAAGTATGTGATTAGAGTATAGGTCCTAGGGTGAGTGTTCTTATCCTCTGGATTTCTATCTCACTATGCATTTTTGGACCAGGACAGACGACTGCCCTTCCTTCGACAGTCGACTGCCCTACTCTATTTTCTCAGTCAGAAATTTCTATCTTTCGCACAGGCGACTGATGAAAATTTTCCAGTCGACTGTTGTTTCAACAGGTGACTGCATTTTGGTCATCAGGCGCCTGTCATCATTGTCGAAATTTTTCCAGTACTCTCTGTCTTTTTGATGAAGTTTTGTTGATTCTCAGTCAATCAACTGTTGTGTTTTGTACAGTCGACTGTCCCATGGACAGGCGACTGTATGTTACTAAACAGTTGACTGTCTGTCTTCCTAAGCTTATCTCTTATCACTTCATCCAATCGACTGACTTTTGTTCTTCAGTCGACTGTCTACTGTTGTGGCGGTTCACTGCTTCGATCTGAGCCGTCGATTCTTTGATCCAACGGGCCAGATTATTTCACCATTTCTTATAAACTTCGAGACGTTTCATTTCAACCCCACCAGCTGACCAGCCATCTACATCTGCTCCTCCATCTTTTGACACCCTCCTTGAGATGGTGTCTGGTCTTTATGAGTTAGCTGCTGTTTCATTCCAGCATCAGGGAATACCCTTCCCTGAGCATCTGAGACATTTTGTTCCTCCTTCGTCTCATGAGCCTCCTCTGCCCATCGTCACTAATGTCGTTGTGCATCCTGGTGGAGCCTCTACTCAGGATGCTGCTGATGCTCCTGCTGTTACTGCTGCTGACCCTCCTCCAGAGGATACCCTGCTGTCACAGAGCCTCCTTCTTCCTCTGCAGCACTTGCCGACACTCACTCATAGATTTAGTTTTTGTTTTTGAGTGGTGTTTGATGGAGTTTGCTTGTATGGTTGGATATTTTGTATGATGATGTACGATGATATCATAATGTATTTTTTTGGGATCATGATGTATGGATTTTTTGTTGGACACCGTGATGTCCATCTGCTGTGCATTCATCTTTGATATCATGAGCAATTCTCGGAGCGGAGTATCTGGCGATTTCGGTGACCCTCCTAGGGTTCCAACTAAAACTGTAGAGGCGGCGGTGGCTTTTACTCCGGCGGTTGAATAAGAGCCCTGGCAAACTATGAATAGGAGACGCCCTATGCCATCGCTTCACGGGGGTGGCCATCATCTTCGTTTGCGTGATAGTCAGCACCAATTTCACGTGGGAGGACAGCATCAAGTACATATGGGACCCAATCAATATCGCAAGTCTGTGGGAAATCGCGATGGGGGACATCATCAAGTTCGTATGGGAGCCAATCAATTTCTCTCAGGTAGCAGGACTTCTAATGGAAGCTATGGAGCAAAGATGTTTGATGAAATGCCAGTGAGACCTCCTATCACAACTTCTGGTCCCAAGCGTAGCTGGTCTGAGATCTGTTCCAATATGCGCACCTATGGCGATTCCATTGGCATGGCTTTTGTACCGCCTAAAACGAGACAAGATGGCTCTTGTGTGGCTCGTATTTCAGATGCTCTTCTAGAAAAGGGTTCTGAATATTGGAAATCTACTCTGGTGGGGTATGTTGTGGGTGATACACCTTTGTTTGGGCAAATGCTGGCTTGGCTGGAGAGGCTATGGAAGCCATAGAAGAAAGTTCAGCTGTATAGCAAGGATAACGGCTTCTTCTATTTTCGATTCGAGTCTGGTGAGGAATGTGAACGAATCCTACATGGAGGCCCATGGTTGATTGACGGTCGCTTGGTTGTGCTGAAATTATGGACTCCTACCCTTCGCCATGACCGGGACATTCTCACCTTTGTCCCTGTCTGGGTGCAACTACATGGGCTCCCTGTTAACATGTGGAATAGGGAGGTACTTAATATCCTAGTCTCTGTTGTTGGCAATCCCCTAAGTTTGGATCGGGCCACGTCCAAATTGGAGAGAATAACCTACGCGAGATGCTTGGTAGAAGTCGATGCCAAGAATCCCCTGCCAAACAAGGTAGAGGCTGAACTTGATGATGGCTCCATTTTGTCTATTGAAACAAAGTTTGAAGCGGAACCCCCACGTTGCAGTAAATGCATTTGTTTCGGCCATACTATTTTGCAATGCCCTGTTCAAATTAAATTACCAACAGACAAGGGGAAGGGCATCCCCAAGGAGGTGCATTTTGTAGAATCTGGTCAGGCTTCGGACTCTAGCATGGATATGCAGGATGGTGATGCCATGCAGGGTATGGAGGGAATTCCGTTGCCTACCAAGAATGTTGAGGCGGCCTTACAAACTCACGTCACACATGAGATGCAGGCTGGGCCTCCTGAAGATTGTCCCCGACATGAGGGTCCTGAGACCATCAAGCATTCTGGAGCTATGCGGAAGTTGCTAACTCTGGTGACAGCTCTTAATTTCACCCGTTCTCTGAAATGTAAATGTCCTCTGAAAGGAACTAATCCAATCTTCAAGAAGCCGGATACAACTACTCCCTTAGTCTCAGGGCACACATTGCCGCCTGCTGAGAGGAGTGACCTGTGCCCTGATTTTGGAGATGAACTCCCTCAGGAACCTCTCTATGATAACCCAGAGTGGGTCGAGGAGCTTAGGAACAATGTCTCCACTAAGCTGAGGAAGCATTCTACTCCTCTTGCCAATACTGCCACTCGCAGAAGCAGCATGATCAAGTAGGAAGGTACTCCCTGTTCCCCACCTATATATTATTAATGACTATGTTGATTTGGAATATGCGGGGTTTAAATAATGCTGTGAGGCGTAGGGACTTACGTGATAGGATTAATACTCTCAATCCTACAATTTTAGTCCTTCTTGAGACTAAATTAAATACTGAAAGTATTGGAAGGAAATCTTGCATCCCTCAAAGATGGGGAACTCTTCATAATTTTCATTTGCATGGAGGTGGCCGCATTCTTATTGGCTATGATCCACTTGTGTGGCAACTGAGTGTTATATCAATCTCCCTTCAACACGTTTCTGTTCTATGTTCTAATGTGGGGGGTCTAAAATTTTCATTAACGGCAGTGTATGGTAGTCACAGCATTGGTGAGAGAAAAATCTTATGGGATCATCTCAAAAGGGATAAAGGTGGCATGGGCAATGAGGCTTGGATAGTAGGAGGTGATTTTAATTGTATTCTATATGCTAAAGACAAATTGGGGGGCCGTAGGGTGGAGGCTAGCAAACTATATGATGTCAATAACTGTTTGTCTGAATGTGGTCTTCAAAATCTCAAAAGTACTGGTCAGAGACTTAGTTGGTGCAATAAGCGTATGGGTCTGGGCCGTATAGCTGCCCAATTGGATAGGATACTATGTAATGTTGAGTGGATCAACAGGCTCCCTGACTCTGGATATGAATATCTGGATCCTCATACCAGTGATCATTCCCCGATGATGCTCAATTTTCATCCTCAGGTACTTTCTGATCCTAAGCCGTTCAAATTTTTCAATCATTGGATAAATTTACCAGGTTACTATGAATTGGTGGAATCTTGTTGGGATGCTAATTTCAGAGGTACCTCTATGTTCCGTCTGATTTGTAAGCTGCGGAATGTTAAGTCTGGTCTCAAAAGCTGGGCTAGAAAACATCGGGCCAATAATTCCATTAATCAATGCCGCACCCAGCTTGAAGCCGTAAGGAAATTGCTTACTATCCACAATACTCAGGACCTTCAGGAGAAAGAACTCACATTATCACATGATCTTGTCAACCTGTTGGGGATGGAAGATTAGATGTTCCGGCAGAGGAGTAGGCAAGATTGGCTTGACCTGGGAGACAAAAATACTAGATTTTTCTACAATGCCATGAAAGCTAGGCATTGCCGCAATAACCTCAGGCATTTGGTGGATGTGCATGGTGTCCAGAGCAAAACCTACGAGGAAATCAAAGCTGATGCCACTACTTTTTATGAAAATTTATATCATCAAAATGACTACTGGAATGTATTCCCAAAGCTGGTGCCCAAGAAGAAGTTAAAACCACACACTGCTATTTGGCTAGAAAGACAAGTAACATCGGATGAGATTAAAGAGGCGGTATTCCAGATTGGGCCTTCCAAAGCTCCTGGGCCAGATGGGTTCAATGGTCTTTTCTACCAACACAATTGGCCTCTTATTGGTAATGATGTGGTGGGAGCAGTGCAATCCTTCTTCAGATCTAGTTCTCTTCTGAGGCAGGTAAATCATACTTTTCTTACACTGGTACCTAAGGGTTCTAATGCTTCATCTTTAGGAGATTACAGGCCTATAGCATGCTGCAATGTGATATATAAGATTATTAGCAAGATCCTATGCAACAGACATCAAAGATTCATCCATGATCTTGTTTCCCCAAATCAATCTGCCTTCCTCCAGGGGAGATTGATTTCTGATTGTGCCTTACTTGCTCATGAACAAATCAGATATTTTAGCAACCCCATGGGGTCCAGAGCATGTCTGAAACTTGATCTCAGAAAGGCGTTCGATAGTGTGAACCGAGAGTTTGTGTACTACATTTTGCACCAAATGGGATTTGGACACAAATTCATCGGCTGGATAAAGGAATGTATTTCATCAGTCTCCTATTCCGTCATGGTAAATGATTCTCATGTTGGGTTCTTTGGGGGTAATAGAAGCCTTAGGCAAGGTGACCCGCTATCGCCTTACATTTTTGTTATCATTATGGAGTGCTTCACCCTTCTACTTGCCAAGGCGATTGATAAGGGATCTATTCAACCCATGAGAAGAGTTGGTGCTATCTCTCACTTACTCTTTGCTGATGACTTGTTGGTATTCTATAGGGCAAATATGAAATCTTTCAATGGCCTCATAGGTATACTGGAGGATTTCCGAAATTTTACAGGTCCGGAAATCAATTGGGACAAGCGTATTGCTATGTTTAGCAAAGGTGTGAGGAATCCTGGTGATTTGGCATTCTTATTGGGAGATAAGCATGCACACACTATTACTACTTACTTGGGCCTCCCCTTATCATCCAAGTATCCTAAAGCTCTGATGTACAATCGGCTAATTGATAAATGCAGGAAACGCCTGAGTGGATGGACTTCATCGTCACTCTCTTTAGCTGGTCGTATTGAATTGGTGAGAACAGTCATATATGGTATGATAAATTTTTGGATACAAGTTTATAGATTTCCTACTACTGTGCTTCGAACATTAACAGCCATGTGCAGAAAATTTATCTGGGGCACTACTAAAGCTTGGTCTTGGAGTGACTCGTGCAGACCTAAGCAGGAAGGAGGTGTTGGCTTAAGATTATTATCTGACCTTAATTTAGCGGCGGGGATCAAACTTACTTGGAGATTGCTCAGATGTAGGGGGCTTTGGGTTAAGTACATGCGAAGCAAGTATAAGGATTTGAATAATTTCTATGAAGCGTCGGCATCGGCCCCCCAATCTGGTACGTGGAACTTCCTACTAAACTGCAGAAGCCTATCCCAGAATGTAATTAAGAGAAAGGTTGGTAATGGGAGGGATACCCTATTTTGGCATGACAATTGGCTCCCTTGTGGCCACCTCAAATGCAGCCACAATATACCGGATGGTGCTAGCGGTAAGCGCGTCTCTGACTATTGGAATGGAGAATCTTGGACTGATGATCAGGATATTCAAGTACTTGGCCATATACTTCAAAATCAAGCATTGACTGAAGGATGTGATACCTGAGTTTGGAATCTCGGCACAAAATTCACTTTCACGGGGGCATGGGACACTGTGCGGAAAAAGTCTGCTGCTTTTCCCTTCTACAAGATCATTTGGTACAATAAAAATACCCCTAAGTATTCCATCACTCTTCTACGGGCTCTATTAAATAAACTCCCTACTAAGTGCCGCCTGGAAAGCTGGATGGAGCTTTCATCTAACAAGTGTGAATTATGCACAGAAGATGCGCCCGAATCTATTGAGCATATCTATTTTGAATGCCCATTCTCAAAATATATTCTTCTAAGATCCCTACTTAAATTGCAGACCAAGGGGCCAGCTGTACACACTCTTACAGAGATTAGGAAGTATTTCTTGACTACTTACAGCAAAAAAGGAGCTCTTGGCTGGCTTGGGAAAACTGTACTATCGGCAATTGTTTGGCATCTATGGCGTGAACGCAACAGAAGGGTGTTTGAAAATATCAGGAAATCCAAGATTGCTCTTTTTGAGGATATTTCTAGAGATGTCTGCATTCTCCTTCGTAATATAGAAGAGATTGAAGAAGAAGCTGCTACTGCTTGTGCTAACTGGGATATTAGAGACAATGGATGATGTTTCTTGGGGTGCAAAACTTTGGGATTGTATTCCTATTTGGTGTGTTGTTTGGATTCGGCTCGGTGCTTGGATGTTGGGCTTTTTGAGCTAGGGTGACGACGCTTGTGTCTGCTCCCCTAGTCACTAAGCAGGCATCCAACACTGAAGCTTTTTTGTACATTTGTTTTTACTATATATAGACTTATTCACGCTGCGAAAATATATCTATTATACATTTGACAGAGTTTTTTGAATCTTAGGGCTGACTAGGACAAGTTGACTAGGACAAAAGGGTTGATAGAAAGAGGGCCAGGATTAAAACTTGGGGAATTAATGGTTGGGATGAAGCTTTAAGATGAAGGTTATCTTTGCTTAGAGATTTGTGGGTCCCATTTGATTGCAAGACAATTTAATATTAACTCAGTCCATTTGTATTTTGGAAAACAACCTGTTTCTTTGCGTGGCCCGAGGAAGAGCAAAAGTCCATTGATTGCTAGATGCTTTTGGGTAGAGCAACAGTCATTGCTAGAGCCCCCACGAGATCAGCATTTCCCCAAGGGATAACATTTGGTGTGGTCAGCTGACCTCGGGCCCCACGCATTGTCAGCCATAAACACATGACTCCCTGCCTCCCTCCGTTCTCCCACTCCCACTCCCTCTCACTCTCTCTCTCTACTTCCTCACCTCCCTCCCAAAAAAACCTCAGATCTCCTCCCATGGCTCCTCAGATCTACACTTCCTCACCGGCATTATCATCATCGACGGCTGACCGATCGACCTACATCGTCACATGGCTCCCAAGGCTTTCGCCGATGCCCGATCGACCGATCACTGATGCACCCAGTTGGTACTCGGCCTCCCTCCAGTCCCTTTCCGACGATGTCTTCCCCAATATCGTCTACACGTACGACAATGTTGTCCACGGCTTCAGTGCCGTGCTCACCGCCGAGCAACTCTGGTCTCTTTCGACCATCCCGGGCTTCGTTTCAGCCTATCGAGACACTCAAGCCACCGTCTACGCCACGCAAGCATCTAAGTACGGTGACGGCGTGATCGTCGGTGTCATCGACATCGGGCTTTGGCCCGAGAGCAAGAGCTTCAGGGATGAAGGGATTGGCGAGAAATGGGAAGGAGTCGCATTTGAGGATCCTGAAGAACCTCCCTCCAAATCTCTTCGATTCTGAGGAGCAGAAGAGCCTGCGGTGGCTGGACATCGCTTGCGGCCGCGAGCACACGGCGGCGGTTCCGTCCGAAAATTTCTCATCCAGATGTATTTTCAACTGCTCAAGTATCAGTGGAGTTTCCTTGAATTAAGCGAAGAGGGAGTAACACCTGGGCAGTCACTTTTGTGCAGCCATAATCCAAAGGTAAATTTAACATCCTCAATTTGAGAGGATGGAAAGGGAGGCTGAATTTTTGGGTGGATTGCGTTCCTCCAAATCTCTTCGATTCAATGTACACACGGCGGCGGTTGCGTTCCTCCAAATCTCTTCGATCCCGAGGAGTGAAAGAGCCTGCGGTGGCTGGACATCGCCTGCGGTCGCGAGCACACGGCGTCGGTTGCGTCCGATGGGTCGATGTACACACGGCAGCAGTTGCGTTCTATTGATTTATGTTTAAGGTTTTGATTTTGCTTATTTTTATATTATGCGTGTATTGGTTTTTTCCAAATTGTTGTTCAATTGAAGCAGCCGGTGTAGAAATTTTTAGTTAGTTGAAATTGTGAGCAAAACAAATTATATTCTTTTAGTTTTAGAGTTGAGAGCCAAATAAAGAGTCAAAATGAACTGTAATCTTAATTGTATTTGTATTATACTTTGGCTACTTAAAAAATACCAATACCCCTCTTTGTGGTATTGTTGGAAGAAATTTATTTGGTATGAATAAAGTACGTCAGTTTTGCAAATTCAGAAAATTGTTTGTTTTGCTTTGGCCAATGGTAGTGTCACACATTGTTTGTTTTGCTTGGGGTTTGAAAATTTGTTTTGCCGAATGATGTTGAAATTGTTGCTAAATTTTTGTTTTTGCTGAAATGATCTCGAGGTTCCATTTACTGATCAACAACATCAACAAGTTGAAGACGATTCATCTTCAAGGTGTCGATTTGATAAAAGGTACACAGATCTATGAGCATAGTTTGCTGGGCACCGTTCTCTGTGTTTTCGGTTTCGGGTTCGGGCTCAGCATCCCCATCGGCATCTTGATCGGATTCTTCTTCTTCATCTACTCCAAACCCGCTCCAGATCTTCAGGTCAACAATTTAATTTCTTTCATTTATTCGATGTTAGTTTGCATGCAAGAAATTTAAGGTTTGTTTTGTAATGGTTGTACCATTTTGGCTCTCTATTGCCGAATTTGTGTATGCATTGAGTTTTCTTTTTGTAAGACGAGGAAACCTTTGATACAAGTTTTGGGTTTTGCTTGCATGTCATGCTTTGATGAAGAACAAGGATTTGAAATCGATGTTAATTTCGTGCTGTTGTTTTCATTTGGGTTTTGGTCTTAAATGGCACTGTTGCCGTTGTTTTGTTTATTGTACTTTGAATGAGTGGTTGCTTTATGCATGTAATCGGAAGGAGGCTGTTCTGTTCCTGTTGATCATCATAATCACTTCAGTATGAGAGACTCCAGTCCGATTCTAGATGCCATGGAGTCCGGCGGAAGATACTACTTTCACCTCCGCTTGCATTTTTTAACATACTAATCTCAGCTGATATCTGTGTAAATAAGGAACCACTCGACGAATTTTTGGTTAGCGACTTGATTGTTTTCTTTGTTTCTATGTTACATAGAAATTCCTTTACACACGGAGATAGTCCCAGAACACGTTATGCATCATATTTTTCGTTGTAGCTATTTGGATCTGTTTATTTGTAATATATTTAGTTACAAAATTACAGCTTGAAGTTTTCTTTTAAAAACAATGCGGTAATATGTTAGGTTGTAATGTGTTCTAAGATTTTCCCCCTGAGTTACTAAATTGGGCTGGTTTGGGCTAGCCCAAGCAGTGATGCACCGCCCGCTACTGGGAACTTTGTTAATGGCGATGGGGGCATGTTATTTATGTAGGTGGACCCAACAGTGTACACGTGACGTGCATAAGCTTCCCAACGACTTTGGATGCCATTATTGAATCTCCTCGAATCTTACGGGCGTCATCCATCCCAAGGGTAAAATTTTCTCTCTCGAGTCCCAATGTTAAATGTGGACCAACATTATTAAACGCTTTCACATAAAATACACATCCGGTGAGCTCACCGCCATCGATCCCATGGTCCTCCTCTTGGGGTGTAAATGGAACGATTAATTTTTATAAGCTTAATCTCATCGCTTCCTTAATGTCACGGGACCTACTTATGACCTAACTGCTTTATCACCCTAACTATTGTTGAGTAATGTTTTTGAGCTTAAGCAGTTCAAAACCCTTTCCTCGCTCTATCGCTCCCTTAATTGTTTTTGTCTCCTCCCCAACGCCGATGGCGTGACCCCTTCCTTAAATTCCTCCATAACCCGTGCATGCGGAACAACAAATTCGGCACCTGGCACCTTTGGCGCGGAACAACAAATTAGTGTAGAACAACAAATTCGACGCGGAACAACAAATTAGCGTAAAACCATTTAATTGGTGCCAAAGGCGCGGTTCATTTAAGAAATTCCCCCATGAAATCTTTGTTTCCCAAAAAGTTATTTCCATAGCCAAAATTTAAAAGAAAAACAAATTAGCGTAAAAAAATTAGCGGCAGGGACGCCTTTGGCGCGGAACAACAAATTCGGCCCGAGGTGCCTGAGCCCGAGACACTCGAGCCCGCTAAATTTTTTATGTTAATTTGTTGTTCCACGCCGAAGGCACCCATGCTGAAATTTTTGTTCTACGCCGAAGGTGCCCGCACCGAAATTGTTGTTCTACGGCGAAATAGTTGCTCCGCGTCGAAGTCGCCCACGTCGAATTTGTTGTTCTGTGTCGAAGGCGCCTATGCCGAAGTTGTTGTTCCGCACCAAAGGCACCCGCGCCGAAGGCGTCCGTGCCGCTGAATATTGTTACGCTAATGTGTTGTTCTTATAAATTTTGGATGTGGAAATAATTTTTTGGTGAACAAAGATTTTGCTAGGGAAAATTTTAAATGAACCGTGCTCGCGAGCACGGGTTATGACTAGTATATATATATGACATTACGTTTCGTCTTTTGTGTCACATCTTGTATACTTGATAATCATATCTGTGTACTGATATGATATTGTCTCCATGAATGATATATTCTCTTCTAATGTGATGTTGAGACAATTTGGGCTTGATATTGGATTATTCATGCTATCTCTGATGTGATGCATTTTTGAAACTATTTTTGTTTCGTATATCTAAAATGTTGATATTGGACTTTATTTCCTCTATTCACATAAGTATATGATGTGCTTTTATGTGTTTTTGATTCCATATATCTTTATACTCCTTGATTGTTGTTAGTTCGTATTTAGCACGCTTATTGTTGTTGTTATTTACTCCCACCTTTTTGGATAATGCCATAGGGGGAGTGAAATAAACATACAAGATTCATAATGAATGTGCTAAGTATGTGCTAACACTTTGAATCTAAGATTGAAGTTGCCTTAGATTCAGGGGAGTAAGATTACAATGAATAGGGATTTTAATTCCTAGATTTCTTGAATAAAATTCATGCGTAACTTACTCATTTGCTTCAATTGATATGTAGAGGCCCTAATATTTGTTGACTAACTTTATTGACATCTATGTAGGAGGAGTAAGTTTTCATTACACACAATTATTTATCTTTTTGTTTGTGTTTGTTTGTCATCATCAAAAAGGGGGAGAATGTTGATTATTGGACTTCTCCCTACTTGGTGTTAATGATGAGCAAACATAAATACTTGTGACTAATCCCCTATTTTGCAGTTAATCCATTGCTTAAGCTTATTATGAAGATCTACTTGCAATGGATGACACTCAAAGTTCATTGAAGGCAAATGACATGGATTGGATGATTGTGGATGATGATTGAAGCTCCATGAAGACTTCAAGCTCATACGATGGATAGAAGAGAGAATTCGTCAATGTAAATTTCTTTTATCTCTTCTAATATGTAGCTAAGTAGAACATTGATGGAGCACTCACACACATCTTCAATTCAGTCTTAGGACATCATTAGATCATTCGTCCTTAGACTCCAATTCATTTCCTTAGTGATTGTGCTTGGAATGTTTATAACAGTCGACTGATGAACGCTTTACAGTCGTCTGTCTCAAAAACAGTCGATTGTGTTTTGTTCTACAGTCGTCTGTTATGCACAAACTGTTACAATCTAGTTTTGGGCTTCTCTGTCTTATTTCGCACAAGCAACTGATGAACGATTCACAGGCACCTATCCAAGTGACAGTCGACTGTGTTTTGTAAATAATTCGCATGTCTATCTTCTGCCCAAACTTTGTTGATCTGTCTTTTATGGCCAGTTGACTAATGCTGAATATACAGTCGACTGTCCCTTGGATCAGTCGACTATCTATGCTGCAACAGTCATCTGTCTGTGAGCCAATTCTTTGACTCAAATCTCTGGAAATTATCAGGGTATTTGACAGTCATCTGTATAAGGATTTACAGTCGCCTGTTCTGATTAACAGTCGACTGTTTTATCCTCATCAGTCGTATGTCCTGTTATCTCTGAAGATTTTCAGAATTCTTTAACTTACCCATCTTTCGGCCAGTCGCCTGTAGAAGGATTTACAGTCGCCTGTTGGTTTAACAGTCGATTGTTTATGCTTCATCGGTCGACTGTCCACGTGGTAAGTTACCGTTATGAATTCTCTCCTACCCTTTCTGACTGTGCAACAGTCGACTGTGCTTTCTTCAACAGTCGACTGTCGCGAGCGTAGATTCTATCAATAGAGATTTTTCTCACGGATTTCTAAAGGGTTTTTGCCTAATCTGTTTTGTGGATTTGAGAAACCTATATAAGGGCCTTTTACTGTTCCATTGAAAGGTTACCTAGGCTATTGCAAAATCTCTCAAGCTTTCATTCTAATGTTTAAAAGCTCTGAAATCCAAAGCCCTAAGAATTCCAATCTTTGATCTCTTGCTCTCCATCCTAGAACCAAAGAGTTATCTTCTAGGCATTTGGTGCAGTCAAGAGAAAGGTCTTTCTCCTCTCTTCCAAGAGAGTCTCCAACACACAACACACTTCTCCTTCAAGATCTACTTCAAGGCATATGTGATTGTAAGTGTTGCTTTCATTATTTCATAACTTTCGTTATTTGAATTTGCTCTCGGGTTGTGAGAGCGGTTTTGTCACGCCCCATTTCCCAAAAATGTGGAGGCGAGACGTGAGAAGGTCCGCACAGACGTGGAGCTGTGAAGCTACACGCCTGATAAGCGTCATGAAATCGTTATATCTGCATGTCCTTGCAACGCGATACGAAACAAAGATAATAATAAAGGAAAAGAGACAAAAGACAATCTCAGAATATCCATCACATTAAATTCCAACATCACAGAAAAAGCCACCAGGCTAAAAGGGAAAAGAATCTAAGGGCCCAAACATGGCCAACAAAAGTACAAGGTACAATCAAAGGTGCCACGCACCGACAACTAACAGGAATCCTAAAACAAAAGAAAACTGTAAGATCCTAAGAAAGATCACCGGTATTCTCAAGCTCCTCTTCAACCAACAGAATCGGGCACGAACTCCTCGAACTCGTCGCCCTCAACAACAAACTCAGGCTAGATAACTAACATGCGACACCCAAAGAGAAAGGGGCACATGTCAGCAAGTCTAAAAGACTTGGGCAAGGAAACTGAAAGGAAAGCAAACTAGCAGTTCTAAAAGCATGCATGACATGGCAGTTTTAGTATGAGTGCACAAGTAAGACATGGTGTAACAATAAGTGCAAGGGAATAATTATCATGGCATGACAGGAGTAGCCAAGCTACTAAAATTCTCAATCCTTTCACTAGTCACGTTTTCAAGTTATTGTAGATGTTTACGCCTTACAGCTGAACGGTTTGACGTTCACACTGAGTGGACGCTTAACACTAGTCACGCTTTCAAGTTGTTTGTAGATGTTTACGCCTTACAGCTGAACGGTTTGGCATTCACACTGATTGGCCGCTTAACACTTGATCGCGCCCCGGATACACGTCCCGGAGCGACGGTTGTAGTTTTACCGCAAGCGCACGGTATAGCGGCGAGCGGGTATCGAACACAGGGAGGACGAATGACCGTGCTTGTTCCTAATCAACCTGGCTATTCAAGAGAGATAATTGCCTTGGGCGATCCTGTCACAATCGTCAGACAAATGTGCGAAGTATCAAATCAAATAAAGAACGTCTAGGGAATGGGGAATCCCCGCTACTCACCGTATTTCATAAGAGTGGTTCATCGGTATTAAAATTGCTAGAATGAGAATTCGGATGAACTAGTTGCAACTGAATGTACAACCAAGCTCACGCTCTCGCGCTGTTGCCGGTCTATAGCTTTCCTAGGTTCGGGTCCAATCTCTTGCAAACCCTAGCCTAGGGAAGCTAGCATTAGGATCAACATCATCGTCCAATCGCGCACCGAGCCCAATCTCTTGCAAACTCGGTCCACGATCTAGATTGGGATAGTTCCTACCCGTCCAATCTCTTGCAAACAGGTATTGGCATGGAATTGCACCCGGAAATCCTAATATCGATCCAATCTCTTGCAAACCGATACTTCGAAAATCCGACTCCAACCCAATTCGGATTTCTAGGGTTTCCTATCGAATTGGGATCCAATCTCTTGCAAATCCCAATTGATATGAATACCTAGCCATCCGTAGTAAATCGATCCCAATCTAATCTCAAATAACAATCCTAGCTCAATTTCCACCAATTCATCACAATTATGAAATAGGGCTCGTAGGGTTCATCCCCACGCCCCAAGACGTGGTGACTACTCACAAATCATAGCAATATCACAAATTTGATCAACGAAATAAGCAATGGAATTCATCACAAATATTGAGATAAACAATAAAAATAGAATTTTTAGGGAAGAGAGATGCAAACCAATGGAGTTCTTCAATTTAATCCAAAAAAATCCAAGTTTTTCCTTTTCTCCAATCACAATAATAAAGCTAAAAAGTAATCTAAAAAACTGCAAAAATCTAAGAGATGGCTCCCAAAACTAGGGTAAAAACAGGGCTTAAATAGCCCCAAAAATCGTCCAAAAATCTTGACCAAAACGCCCCTGCACAGCCTGTTTTCCACAAATTTCGCTACAGGCAGCGCATCGCACTCGGCCGAGTGACAAATGTCGCTCGGCCGAGTGAGAAACCCTGTACTTTTCCAGTAAGTCGGGGCCTTCAGGGGTCTTCACTTCAGGAGCGGCTCGGCCGAGTGAGTTGTCGTCACTCGGCCGACGGCTTCACTGCACTCGGGCGGACGGGATAATCCACTCGGCCGAGTGGGTCTTCTGAAGCTCAGGTGGCCGAAAAACAGAAACTTCGGTATTTTGGAGGGGCTTCGTCTGGGCGCCACTCGGGCGGACGTGGTATCGTCACTCGACCGATGTGGTCTCCGTCGCTCGGCCGAGTACACATGGAAATCGTGTCTGAACGGGTCGGCCGAGCAGTGTCTCGCTGGTCGGCCGAGTGGCTCCTCCACTCGGCCGAGTGGGACACAAAAAATGCCCAATCTGATTGTTTTGGCCTCCTCGTCGCTCCTGCGACGTCCATTCTTCTTCCGCTCCTCTCCAACAGCAAAATACCCCTCGGGGAGGTCGTCGGTGGCCGTCTAGAGTAAGCGCATCTCGAGATCACTCCAAATCGCGCCAAATCACCTGAAATGCGACAAAAACAACAAATCGTGAAAAGCATCGCAATATCGTCGATATATCGTGAAAAACATGATTTGGGCAATCTAAATGGCATGCAAATACACGGAAAAAAAGGTGTAAAATAAGGAGTGATCAAAATCCCCCAAGCTTGCCTCTTACTCGTCCTCGAGGAAGATAAGTAAAAGGCGAACCCGGTGGATTCGGAAAACGAAAACGGCGAGAAACGAAAAAAAATGAAAAACGAAGAAGAATGAAAACGAAATGGAAACAATGAAGGAAGAAAGAAAGAAAGAAGCGAAGAGGTGGGATGCTAGATCATTTTCTCAGGACGTGGGTTTCACTTACTCTTATAACATGCACCGAATGAGAAATACCTGTCAAAGAATTTTATTTTGATATCATAGTATAATAGTGCAAATAGAAATAGAAAACCCACGAACAACGATATAATCATGAAAAACGGAATGATTTTAAAATTAACATCGTCTGAATCATTTAAAGCGGTATACAAATCACAGATCACACACTTTTCAATTGAACGCTTTCTATCTGGAGTATAAGAGTATCACACTATAGATTAGAGAGAATAGAAAAGTATGGATTTCATGAAATGAACGCTAGGCTTAGATTTCTGGATTTCGTAAAGATAGAAACAATCTCACCGAGTATAGAATATTACTTAGCCTAGGTTGTCGTGCAATGTCAAGTAGTCACTCTCTCACTCATCAATGGATCCCCTCCCCCAAGCTTATCTATAAGCGTGGTGGCACAAAAATATTTACATCCCCATTTTATATATATATAGCTCCAAAAGCAACGAAAAGAAAGAAGAGAGAAAGAAAGTGAGATGGGATCTTTTATTGAGGATTTTTCCTCTCTTTTTTTTTCTTTTCTTTGCAATAAGCAATATATACACAATGATCCCAACTCAGAGAGAGATAATGATATACAAGAATGTTTTTCTCTCTTTTATTATTTTTTTTGTTTTTTTTTTGAATAGGGGATTTGGAGCTAGGAATTAATAGCGGGGGAAATGCCATAAAATAGAATCACTAAGGGGAGATTCACCAATGATTTTTAAAAGTAGAGAAATGATGTTCAAGATTTGTGGAGAAAGAAATATATATAACTCTCGGCTCACTCTATAAGACATGCACGACAACTTCAGCAGGGTAATCTAATCTACTCAGTTTTGATCACAAAAAAGCTAACTAATCCAGATATATCATAGCTAATCATCATTCAATCATCCTGAAGTGAAGTGTACGATTCATGCATATAGAAGTGATAAAGGAAAAGAAATCAGTACTCCAGATATAGGCATTCAATGCGTGAATCTTGGTGTGTTTTCTGTGATAGCATACATATGAATATTCAGGCTCAGCTAATAATAAAATTTCATCCATTTTCATGTGGAAAAAGTGTGGGTTACTATTTCTAAATGCAAAGCAAGTCATAGCATATGATATCAGAAATAAAATCTAAGACATGACAAATATAGCATGCATATAGAATAAGCTAACTCCACGTAGACATCATCACAGAAAGTTCATCTCTAGCATGAGATGAAAAAAGAAAGAAATAAAGATAAAGGAAAAATAGAACTATTTACAATGCGGCACGCAGAGAAATAAGAAAAACGTGATGCATGGTAAAATGAGAAAAAATGATGAAAATAAGTGCAAATAAGTGCAAAAGCGGAAAGTGGCGTGAAAAACTAAAAATAAAGGTGGCAAAACGAAAAAGAACGTGAGAACTCACTCCCCCAAGCTAAACGGCACAGTGTCCGCAATGTGCAAAGTGTGGCACACAGAGAGACAAGTAATGTGAGGGGCAAGTGAGGATGCATGCATGATGGAAAGAAAAAAGATAATAAAACGAAAAATGAAGAAATGAAAATATGATGCGGATATGATGCATGCACAGATATGAGTGATACGAGTACAGATGTGTCACCAAAAACTCTCCCTCTCCCAAAAAGGATATATAAATAGATACGGCAAAATGAGAATCCCAAAATAAGTGAGGGGAGGGGGGCGGACAAAAATGCAACGGGACCCAGCAGAAACGGGCAGCATAACGGCAGGAATAGACTAAGGCATCAAGGGTGCCTAAGAAGGTGGCGCTGCACCGTCTCCGCCCCGAGGCGGAGGTGGTGGTGGTGTAGGCTGCTGAGCTGAGGTGGGCGTGGAAGTGGAAGCAGGTCTGGTGTGTGTGGAAGTGTGTGTGGGAACCTGCTGGGTAGGTGGGGGTACGCGCGGGAGACGCTCTAAGATCTGTGTCAGGCAGTAGTGGATCTGAGGGATCAGGTCAAAGCGTCCAGCCATCGTAGAGACGGTGGAGGACAGGGTCCTAAGGTCACCTCTGAGACCGCCCACCGCCAACTCAAGAGCACGAATGCTCTGCAGTACAGTGTCGGGCGGGGGTGGTGCAGAGGGACGCACCGGTCTAGGCTGCGCAGGGCGAGGCTGGCGTACGCGAGTGGAGTATGTAACGGGCTCAGCAGGGAAGGGGACAAAAGGTGCCGCCCCAGCAAATGTGGGCCTGGCCTCAGTGTGAGGCCGGGACGCCGGCTGGTGAGAAGTAGAGGCAGCGGCAGCAAAGGAAGCGTGCAAAAGTGGCAACGAGGTGGCAAGAGAGGTCAGTGGCCCAGAAGTGTGGACAGACGCCACGACGCTCTCGGAGAATACGGCGGCTGTGGAGACAAAGGACTCTACCGCTGGGGCGGAACTGTGTGGACCAAAAGGTGCAATCCCAGCGGAGATCATGCTAGCCATGGTCTCCACGACCGCAGCAAACGAGGGCTCTCCATGCTCGACAAAGGTCGGCGGGCGCTCGGGGAGTGCGGAGCAAAGAGGCTCCACGGACAGAGGGCCGGAGGTGGCAGCGGGAGTGGTGGGGACAGCCTCAGAAGTGGTGACAGTGGTGGAAGTGGGCTCAGCAAAAGTACTCTCGACACTGACAGAGGTGGGGACAGAAGTGTCAGGAGCAGCGGAAACGACTGGTATGGGCTGAGGGGCCACTGGGTCAACAGGGTCGGCGGCAGGCTCGGCAGGGTGTGCAGCAGGGTCTGCGGGGGCAGCCTGGGCAGCGTGGGCAGCGTGGGCCTGCTCGGCCTCCTCGGCCTCGAGCACGTAGGCGGCGGGGATGAGGACATCCATCTCTGGGAGCCAGTCAACGTGGGCTGGTGCAATCTGGGTCCGAGCAGGGCTCGGGAGAATCATGTAATCGGCCCCGTAGGGGCCGTGCAACCAGACCCAGTGACGCTCACCATGCGGACGAAGCATCTTCATCCGGGCAATGACATCAATCGACAAAGAAGTGGGGCCCGATACTCGCCGCAGGTCGTCAGGTAGGTCCTCGCCCGTCATCATGGTAAGCAGGGTGATCAGACCGCCGCAGCAGATCGGTGAGCGAGCGCCCACCGATACAATGATGCGGTCTAAAAACCAAGCCGCAATGTCGATCACGACGGCGGGGACAAGCTCGTGTCCATCCCTAGATAGAGCTCTGGGACGTGTCATCGCATAGAGCATGTAGAGCTCTGGCGTAGACATCGTGCCCGGCTCATATCTGGCTAAAAAGGTGGTCGCCATGAGGCGCTGGGCAATACGTAGGCAGGGGTGGACAATGGCCGAGGCCTTAGCCCTACTAGGGTCAAAGGTGGCGTGGTGGCCTGTAATCCGGGCCCAGAAGGCGCCGGCGTCGAAGGAAGGTGGGGGGATGTGGGTAGGGCCGTAACCGCGATCGGCTCCGGGGACTGCGGGCCATGAGAAGAACGCTCTCATCATATCGAGAGTGACCTGGCACTCTCGATCCATGAACCTGAATGAGCATCCCTCATCGGTCCAGGCGATCGAACTCAAAACCTCAAGTGTCGGGCGGGTGAACGTGTCCGCCGACACCTGAAGGAAGTCACGCCAACCCACGTTGTCGTACAACGTGAGTATCCCCTCTAGTACCCCCAGGCGTCCAAGGTCAGCGAGGTGTGCAAACCTGGAGGGTACGATCGAGCGCTGGGAGATACGGTCGAAGACGGCGCGGTGTGCATCGTCTCGGAACGTGATCCCGAGCGGCCCGACCAGTGGAGCCGGTGGTGGTGGCTGTGCAGCGGCGGGGAGTGGCTGTGCGGGCTGTGCGGGCTGTGGGTGCGATGCAGGCTGTGCGGGGTGTGCGGGGCCTGCAGGCTGTGCGGGGTGTGTGGGGGAAGGCGGAGGAGAGTCCTCCACCAAGTGGGAGGGGCCGGGCTCGTCCGATCGCTTCCGCTTGGCGGAAGCTCTCGTCGACCGCGGCCGTGTCCGGGGCGGCATATCGGCCCCGAGCGCGCGCCGAAAAAGTGAAAAAAGTGCGGTGCGTGTAAAAGAATGGAAAGAGTATACCCAAACACGCCGGGAGTGATAAGCAGTGGAAGCGTGCGAAGTCCGCGTCTCCACGAAGTCCTGAGCAGCCCGTAGAAGCTCCCATGAGCTCCCCTAAGCCCCAAAAAGCAACCTGCGCATGAAAAAGCGATATCAGCGAGTAATAATCAAAATGTATGGAGCAATAGGGGTATAATGGATAGATATAGGAATTGATTTGGGTTAGGGGGGCGTTTAGCACATGGATCCTCAAGTAATACACGAAAAGAGGAGAAAACGGCGAAAACAGGGTTACCGGAGGTGATCGGACGGCGTGCCGCCGGCGGCGACTCGGGCGAGGCACCAGCGTGTGCTCGGCCGGCGGTGGCGGACCGAGCGGCGGCGCGGCGAGGTCATCCGGGCGAGTGAGGGTCTGAGCGAAGCGAGATCGGGCGAGGGGAGCTGGAGCGTCGGGCGCTTGGGGGGGTTTTGGGATTTCGAAAAATGAGCCCCCCTCGGCCCTTATATAATAAAACTTACGACTCGGCCGAGTGACGTGGTCACTCGGCCGAGCGAGACCATTGAAAGTTTCCTCCCCGATATCGCTTCGGCCGAGTGGCTTTGCCAGCCTCGGCCGAGTGGAGTAAGTCCATTCGGCCGAGTGACTCAAGCTACTCGGCATGACTCGCCCTAGGAGGGTATCCGTTTCACTCGGTCGAGTGAATATATATACTCGGCCGAGTAGCAGTTATAATGAAATGAGGAAAATAGACAGAGAGTTGGGTACAGCAGACTTCCCTCGTTCGTGAGCGGCTCGGCCGGACGAACTTCTGTACTCGGCCGAGTGACTAGTATGCTCGGCCGAGTGAGCCTTGTTTTCTGCTGTTTGTCTTCGTTTGAGCTCTAAACTCCGTCTTTCTTCCTCCAGTCGATTTCATCCTCCTCCTAAGCGTCAACTGCCTTCTTGGGGCGCTCCTCGTCGTCTCGTTCATCCTCCTCTTGATGGATCTACCTATCTCCTCTCCTGTCAAGAAAAATAGGACCCGTTATCACAAAATTTTTGGGCGAACGACTCGAAACACTAAAAATTTCTAAAACGAAAATAAAGAAAAAGTAAAAATAAAGCAAAACCCGTCGGGTTGCCTCCTGACAAGCGCTCGTTTAAGGTCGTGAGCTCGACCCCCTATAATTTTCAATCAATGCGGGATGTTTGGTGCATATGAGATGCACCCATCGAATTTTCCGGGGAGCGCGCTTGGATTTGGATGTGGCGGCGGCGCGTTCTCCCGCGGTGGTCTCTCGTCTCGAATAGTGTCGGGGGGAGGCTCCCCCAAGCTAGTGTTTGCTCCGGTCAACGGCTTAACCGGTGATGCCGGTTTCCGTGCCGGCGGAGCTTTCTTTGGAGACTTTAATGTCGAGAGCTTGCAGAGCTCTCGAATTCTTGCGACATCAGCGTCGCCTTCATCTTCTTCACCGGAGAGGTCGGGGGAATCATCTTTATTCTCTTCATGGCCTAAATCCGGGCCTTCTTCAAAATCTTCATCAAAAAGGGCGCCAATTGAGTGGGGAATCGCCTCTTCTATCACCTCATCAAGGAGGTCCATGTAGTCAAGTTCCTCGTGATAAGGCATATGCTTCATAGCCTTAGGAATGTGGAGCTCCACCTCGATGTTTCCGACGTTTAAGGTTAAGGTACCTTCGCGCACGTCGACGATGACTCCGGCGGTGGTGAGGAATGGGCGTCCAAGTATCAATGAGGTGTCTCCCTCCTCCTTAACGTCCATGATGACGAAGTCACATGGCAAGCATATTCCACCCGGGACTTGAAGTGGGATGTCTTCGGCAATCCCCACCGGCCTTGTTATCCGTCCATCGGCTAATTGAATGCGCATGTCGGTGGGTTTCAACTTTGTCCCGGTGTTTAGTCTCAAGAACATGGAGAGGGGCATGAGGCTCACGCTAGCCCAAGGTCAACCAACGCCTTTTGAAGGGGAACGCCGCCCAAGGTGCAAGGAATCCGAAAACTCCCCGGATCTTTAAATTTCGCCGGCTCCTTCTCTCTCTTGGTGAACCAAGAGCCCTCCTCAGCTAGCATTATCTTTTCCTTCCTCTTTCTCCCCAAAATCAAGTCCTTCAAGAATTTGGCATATGTGGGGATCTCAACGATGGCGTCAAGGAAGGGAATATTTAGGCTAACTCCTCTTAGGTACTCGAGAAATTTTGCTAGCCTTTTTCTCCATTTTAGCTCTAGCGAGCCTTTGGGGGAATGGGACCGGTGGCATGAAGCACCTTTCCTCAATCAATTTCTCCGCTCTAGATTTCTCCTCGTCATGCGGCTCCTTCTCATTTTCAACTTCTACTATTGGCTCAATTGGCTCCAAGCGCTCCTCCACGGGCTCCTCGGTAGGAATCATGGCGGGGGTGGTGTCCTTCCCGCCTCTAGTAGTAACGGCAACTACGGCGTTGATGTGGCCGGTGTTGCCCCGTGGGTTTTGCTCCGGTTGTGCCGGCAATCGTTGAGTGTTCCGATTGAGCAAAGCCAATTGCTCCGATAATTGAGCCACTACGGTATTAAGAGAGTCTTGCCCCGCCTTCAAAGTAGCATTCACCTTATTTTGCTCGACCATGAACGCCTCCACTCTAGTTTCGAAGTCGGTTCGTTGCGGAGCTTGTGGAGGACTTTGGTTTTGATTCCTCCACCCTTGGTTGTATCCGGGAGGCCTATAAGGTGGAACTTGTTGCTTCGGTTGAAAGTTTTGTTGAGTAGGCCCCCTCGGTGGGTAATATTGTTGTTGGGTGGTGGTGGCCGAGCTTGATTAGGCGGTTGTTGTGGCGGGTTCAAAGCTCCTTCATTGTTGGCGTAGGAGAATCCCAGATGATTTCTTGCGGCCGGATTGGACCAATACCCTTGGTTGCCCGCAACATATTGTACTTGCTCCAAGGATCCTTCTACTTGCTCTCCTCCCGAGTACATGGCTTGAGATTGGTCTTGCCAATCACACATTTGGTTCGTCGGCGCGGAGGTGGAAGGGCTTCCTTGGGGCTCCGTAATGAACTTCTCCAATCTCTCCACCACCTTGTGGAGAGAATCAAATTTGCTCGTAAGCTCCGCTACGGCCTTCGCCTCGTAGATGCTTGTTGGCTTTAAGGAGGACGTGGAGTGTCCTCGCTCATCGCCCCATTGTTGGTTATTTGAGGCCATCTCCTCGATTAAGGCCGTAGCTTCCTCGGGAGTCTTTGACAAGATAGCACCATTCGCCGCGGCATCAATAATTTGTTTGGTCCACGGTTGGAGACCGTTGTAGAAGCTATGCACTAGCTCCCAATCTTCTATACTGTGGTGCGGGCATTGATGCTGTAAATCCTTAAATCGCTCCCAAGCTTCATAGAGCGTCTCTTGTGGTCCTTGCTTGAAGGACATGAGAGCGCTCCGGATCTTCACCGTCTTGGATGGCGGATAGAATTTGTCAATGAATGCATCCGCCAACCCGTCCCAAGAGGTGAAAACTACGTCAGCCTGCGTCCTCAGCCAATAGAGTGCCTTGTCATTTAGCGTGAAGGGGAAGAGACGCAGTCTGATGGCATCGATGGGGACCCCCGGCATTTGGAATGTGGCGCACTTCGACAAGAATGATTGGATGTGGTAGTGGGGGTTCTCATGGGCGTTCCCATGAAATGGGTCTTGTTGCATCAAAACCACCAATCCAGTCTTTAGCTCGAAGTTCTTGTCGGCCGCCAACTCTGGCACGGCAATGGATGATGTGGTAGAAGAGGTCTTAGGCCGAAGCCTATCGCGAATAGAAATTATTCTCGCCATCCTTGCCGCCAATTCTTCTGGAGTTTCCGGGTTGGTCATAAACCGCCCTTCCGGATATTGTCTTCTTTTCGCTCTAAGTCTCCGCGCGGTACGTTCGATCTCCGGATCAAATAATAAGGCTTCGGGGTCTGCCGTAGATCTCGTGTACATGCACAGGGAAAACAGAGTTTCAAAGAGATGATTAGTACCGTGGAAGGGTTAGGTAAGAATAGTAATGGAAATAATAATAATAATGAAAAAAGGAAAAAAAATAAAAATAAAAGAAAGAAGTAGCTAGGGTGAGAAAGGATCAAACGCAATCGCCTCCCCGGCAACGGCGCCAAAACTTAATCGCGCCCCGGATACACGTCCCGGAGCGACGGTTGTAGTTTTACCGCAAGCGCACGGTATAGCGGCGAGCGGGTATCGAACACAGGGAGGACGAATGACCGTGCTTGTTCCTAATCAACCTGGCTATTCAAGAGAGATAATTGCCTTGGGCGATCCTGTCACAATCGTCAGACAAATGTGCGAAGTATCAAATCAAATAAAGAACGTCTAGGGAATGGGGAATCCCCGCTACTCACCGTATTTCATAAGAGTGGTTCGTCGGTATTAAAATTGCTAGAATGAGAATTCGGATGAACTAGTTGCAACTGAATGTAGAACCAAGCTCACGCTCTCGCACTGTTGCCGGTCTATAGCTTTCCTAGGTTCGGGTCCAATCTCTTGCAAACCCTAGCCTAGGGAAGCTAGCATTAGGATCAACATCATCGTCCAATCGCGCACCGAGCCCAATCTCTTGCAAACTCGGTCCACGATCTAGATTGGGATAGTTCCTACCCGTCCAATCTCTTGCAAACAGGTATTGGCATGGAATTGCACCCGGAAATCCTAATATCGATCCAATCTCTTGCAAACCGATACTTCGAAAATCCGACTCCAACCCAATTCGGATTTCTAGGGTTTCCTATCGAATTGGGATCCAATCTCTTGCAAATCCCAATTGATATGAATACCTAGCCATCCGTAGTAAATCGATCCCAATCTAATCTCAAATAACAATCCTAGCTCAATTTCCACCAATTCATCATAATTATGAAATAGGGCTCGTAGGGTTCATCCCCACGCCCCAAGACGTGGTGACTACTCACAAATCATAGCAATATCACAAATTTGATCAACGAAATAAGCAATGGAATTCATCACAAATATTGAGATAAACAATAAAAATAGAATTTTTAGGGAAGAGAGATGCAAACCAATGGAGTTCTTCAATTTAATCCAAAAAAATCCAAGTTTTTCCTCTTCTCCAATCACAATAATAAAGCTAAAAAGTAATCTAAAAACTGCAAAAAATCTAAGAGATGGCTCCCAAAACTAGGGTAAAAACAGGGCTTAAATAGCCCCAAAAATCGTCCAAAAATCTTGACCAAAACGCCCCTGCACAGCCTGTTTTCCGCAAATTTCGCTACAGGCAGCGCATCGCACTCGGCCGAGTGACAAATGTCGCTCGGCCGAGTGAGAAACCCTGTACTTTTCCAGTAAGTCGGGGCCTTCAGGGGTCTTCACTTCGGGAGCGGCTCGGCCGAGTGAGTTGTCGTCACTCGGCCGACGGCTTCACTGCACTCGGGCGGACGGGATAATCCACTCGGCCGAGTGGGTCTTCTGAAGCTCAGGTGGCCGAAAAACAGAAACTTCGGTATTTTGGAGGGGCTTCGTCTGGGCGCCACTCGGGCGGACGTGGTATCGTCACTCGGCCGATGTGGTCTCCGTCGCTCGGCCGAGTACACATGGAAATCGTGTCTGAACGGGTCGGCCGAGCAGTGTCTCGCTGGTCGGCCGAGTGGCTCCTCCACTCGGCCGAGTGGGACACAAAAAATGCCCAATCTGATTGTTTTGGCCTCCTCGTCGCTCCTGCGACGTCCATTCTTCTTCCGCTCCTCTCCAACAGCAAAATACCCCTCGGGGAGGTCGTCGGTGGCCGTCTAGAGTAAGCGCATCTCGAGATCACTCCAAATCGCGCCAAATCACCTGAAATGCGACAAAAACAACAAATCGTGAAAAGCATCGCAATATCGTCGATATATCGTGAAAAACATGATTTGGGCAATCTAAATGGCATGCAAATACACGGAAAAAAAGGTGTAAAATAAGGAGTGATCAACACTACCCCAGAACCCAGAGTTTACGCCTTACCACTGCAGTTGCTGATTGGGCAGACTCCCAGTTGATTGGCCGCTTAACTCTTACCCCCAATACCCACATGTAAACGAGCCAGGGTCCCTGCACACGAGCTCAGTAAATGAGCCAGGGTTGCCCCGCACAGGAGCTCGCATTCTAGTTCACGATTCATAAGCATTTGGCGTAGGGTGCACCTAGCCGGAAACAAGTAGATCGGGTATTGGCTATCAACCAACACATGGCCCGCTTCTGGAACACGAGCCAGGAAACACAAGTATTGTAGCGCGTGCTACGAATGCAACATTCAACATGGATGGCATGGCTTGCAATAAGGCGTACAAATAAGGAATTAAACATGGCAGTTTAACATGCATGAACAACAAGTTAAAAGGGTTGGATCTAGCTTCGTTGTCAAGCTAGATCAATTGAGGTGACAGATCTAGTTTCGTTGTCAAACTAGATCAATTGGCGTCTAGGCGGCTATCATTTCACCGTCTAGTCTCTTTTACGCTACAACAAGCAAATGGCCTAAAACATGGCCTAAACCCTAAGTGGCAAGTTTCACTTGCCTCACGCCAAGGAAGATGATCAACGAGGCACGTCACAAAAGTTATCTATGGAGAGAAAATCGCTGCCACGGAGAAACAATCATCAAACAACATCCAACCTAGTTTATTATTAGGGTTTCAATAAAATCACAAGGAGAGTTATGAGAAAACCAAAGGATCGAACCCTACCGTATAGAAGCGGAAGATCGATGCCGAGCAAGCACGGCAATAGAAGAACGATCCGGGGAAACCTAGGGTTCAGATCTGGAATGGGGAGAAAATCTGGAGAAATGGGGTTTTGGGGATTTTTGGGGGTTTTCCGGTGACCTAGAGGTGGTGGACAGCCAAAATGGCGAGAGGGAAGGCCCAAGGGAGGAAGGAATGGCTTGGGATGAAGGAGGAAGGGTTTGGGGATGAAGGGGGATGATTTGGGGAAGGAGGAGGTTCAGGAGAAGAGAGAGAAGAGAAGAAAACGATTGGGGGTTTATATAGAAAATCGTGTGGCGGCTAGGGCAAACCTAGGGTTCCTGGGTGAATTAGTCGGTCAAAGAAGGGTGGCTGACCGACTAGTTTGGGAACTAGTCGGTCGGTCAAATAACTGTGACCGACTAAGAGCAAACAGTAAATCCTGAAGGAAAAATGAGCTTTGAATTAGTCGGTCTGTGAAGGCTTGTCAACCGACTAGTTTGAAAACTAGTCGGTCGGTGAGTGTTCATAGACCGACTAAGAGTAAACAGTAACTCGGCTGGGAAGATGATCAATGAACTAGTCGGTTGAAGAACAATGGCTGACCGACTAGATTACAATCTAGTCGGTCGAAAGATGTTCTCAGACCGACTAAAGATAAATAGTAACTTAGGGGAAATTAATCAAAGGAACTAGTCGGTTAAAGAACAAGTTCTGACCAACTAGTTTCACCTCTAGTCGGTCGGTGGTTGTTCTTAGACCGACTAACGATGAACAGTAACTCCTGAATTATAATCAAAGTCCACTAGTCGGTCCATGAAGGATTGCCGACCGACTAGATCTCAATCTAGTCGGTTGGTTCTCCTTCTTGAACCAACTAACGTGCACGAAAAGTGTCGAATCGGAGCGCGAAGCCCCGGGAAGATTTCTACGGCTTCTAGGATCGATTTATACTCTAAGATATGAGTGATAAGAAGCTCGTCATGAGTGACTTACTCCAAGATCAACGATATAAGGAAGCGACTAGAAAATCACAACGAAACGATCGAAAACGAAAGCGACGGAGATGGGAAATCACGCATACGAAGAAAATCCACCAAACATATATATATATATTATCGATAACACTAACATAGAAAAACCAGTCGTTACATCCTCCCCAACTTAAAATAAAGTCCGTCCTCGGACTTTCTAACATATCTAGTCGCTCTGGTAACTACCCCAATCATATCATATTCAATCAGATATAGTTATTACAAGTGCTTATATTCGCACTAGGTAATCAAATATTAACACCACTATCACGCACATCATACACTTATACTTATTATAATCAGTCAATTTCATACATGTATTTCATTCATTCATATAGTCACAACATCCTTATATAACTATTAAATACTGCACCTACTCACAAACGACCAAATAGTTCACGCCACATTTAGATAACTGCCTATGAACCACAATAATAAGGATACACTACTCCCTGTATCTCCTAGTGTACATCCAACACCAAACAATCAACATGTGTAATCACACCATACCATTATTAAAACAAGTTCACTATATCTAATATACATTCACCATTATAATTTCACAATTTATAGTCATTCAAATGCATGCACACATTTCACCATATTGTCACTTCATATATAGTCCTATAGCTATATTCACGACACACCACACACACCATAGTCACCAATTCCTATAACTAGCACATACTTACCCGTGCATGGTGCACATCCACGCACGCTAATGTAACATTCATATATACCACTATATACTCAGCACATATACACACTTAGCTTTAGCTAGCACACAAATATTCACGCAACCAAGTCCTTAGTGAATAACTATACCACAAGACCAACTCATATAACTATATATATTGGTATAGCCACCCACAATCGTGTGCGTAACACAACCGGAAACAAACAATCCAAACATTATACATACATCATCCATCACTATACACCAACCACATACAAATACACCAACGTACATAGAGTATACCCACTCAAGCTTGAGTGAGACTCAAAATCATAGCAGAATAATTCCATAAACATAACATAGCATACATACATATGCCAATACTATCTAATGCATACACGTCTACCAACATAACCACATACATATCTAAATGTCAACACCCTTAATATCTAATCAGGTAATATCGCATATTTCAATCACTTCACATACCATGATATTATTACAAACATTAGCACACCTATAATTACAATATTCCCCCCTAATAAATGCAGTCATCGTATAGTCACATACATGTATCATATATTCATACCATATCCATCCATCTATAATTGGCACACCAATACACTTACTTCATCCATTAGTTAAGATATGCAATAGCCGGGTATACCTCATGGCATACACGCACACAACATCCATAAAAGCAAGCAATACCAATCAAAATTATATTTCTACTACCACAGGTATATCATCTATATACCCACGCAGCAAGAACATAACTACTTACGTCTAAGCGCAATACGTAACTACGTACGAGCACACACTCACGCGTACAACACATATGTCACATAATAGGCCTACCCACTTAACTATACGTACACCTATTATTATCACACCCAGCATACATATAGTTTCACCAATCATATTATTTCAACCATCTTAAGTATCTCCAACTACATACACTCTATTCAGACATTCCAATACGGAATCTTATATACATAGACGCCCCTAGAGTGGTATAGCTATCCTCGCACATATCCATAAATATTAACACACTTACAATTTCATAACATCATGAATAACTCTGAGTATGTTTATATCACACAATAGGCAAACATTATCATGCTATAGGGGGTACACTCTTCAAGCCTACATACTCAACTTGGGTACATGCGCTACGACAACATCACCAAAAGTCTAAGGACCCACTACTAAACTGGCGCGACGTAAATAACGGCAAACACTAGTGGAATAACTAAGTAGAAGGAAGGAAACCAAGATTAGATGGCGCAACGAAACAAGATCGTAAAAATGGGTTCAGGTAGGGCGAGGACAAGGAGGTAAATAGATCAAGTGGAACAGAGATATAATTATGGATGTTTAGGCGGGGAAGAAAGACGTAAACATTACTCTCATAAGTTTTCGGAAATGGTACGTGAATAGCAAAAGTCAAAAACACTAAAAGAATAAAACGGTCATATTTTGAAAAGTTGGAGTTCTCATCCGCATAAACGATATTTGAAGATCGATAAAATAAGTTGTTCGAAATAAGTTTGAGTTGAATACACATAATAAGAGGAAATGATTTATTGGCTTAACGAAAAGTATTATGAAAGGAAGTAAAGCGTTCATACGAACATTAAGGACATAGTTTTAGAAAATATTATACGGCAGTGATTTAACAATGTTGGCAAAAGTTTCGAAACGAAATTAAATTAACGAAAGAATTTTAAACTCGTGCTAAATACTTTCAAAGTCCTTAAGCCAGGAAACAGCTTAAATAATCAATATTGAAACCACCTTTTAGTGTAACCAGGATTTGCCAAAAGAAATCGTTTTACACAAAGCTCTTAACATACGAGCTAATGAGCCTAGCACAGATATATGAAAATATTCGAAATTCAATTTAGTTTAGAAATTATTCTAAAAGCATGTATGGTGAACGGAAAACTTAGTAGTAGGTTTATCAAAATTTGCAATAAGCTTAAAAACCAAATTATGGAAGGTCCAGGTCGGAAAATGGTTACGAAAACGTAATTTTCCAAAAATTGTAGCAGAGAAATGTTGAACATATCTTTGGTTTGTTGAAAGCTAAAAAAAATCATGTGTGACTCGGAAGGTATATTAAGTGAGCGTGATGAATCATTTGAATTGCATAAAAAAGAAAGGAAAAGCTTATAAATCGAATTGGGAAAAATAGAAATACGCTCAGAACTAAATTGATATATGAAAAGGGATGAGATATTTAAATAGGTATGAAAGTAAAGGCTGGAAAAACATTATAAACAGTAATCAAATCTCGTCAAAACTTTCGAAATTCAAATAACTAAATAAATTTAAGTCAAAGAAGGGTATGAGGTATAAGTATACACATTTTAAAGTTCCGAACAAATGTAAACTTAGGAAAAAGGAAGTCGAAAGGATACCTTCAGAAAAGTCAAGATTTGCAACGGAGAGATTCGAAAATAATTTACGGCAGTAGCTTAATACAATACTTTGGCATAAATGGAATCCGATCAACTATAGTGTGAAAATTTAGGCCCAAGCTAAGTGCTTACAAGTTTTAAAATTGAAGAGAAATTCCAAATAAATAACATTTAAAATACTTTTTAGAGGGGCCCGGATTTGCCAAACAACTGATTTATACAAGACCTTAAAGTACAAGTACAATGAACCTAGTACTGATATATGAGAATAATTGAAGTTCTATTTATCTTGGAAGAGATTTTAAAGTGTGTATGCTATGCGATTAAAATGGATCTCATAGTTAGAAAAATGGTATGTCGAATTTTTCAAAATAGTAATAGAGACTTTAAACCGAAATGCGAAATTATAGATTAGAAAATGGTTACGAGATAGCAATTATAATTACAACCATTAGACTCCGAAATCTACAAGGAATTTGACTCAATCGAAAAGTGAGAAATTTAAGTATATACGTAGCGGGTTTAAAACAAAATTTAAACTTAGCGAAAACTTTAATAAGGGAAATCGAAAAATAACTTTAAAAGAAATTAAGCCTTGCGAATGGGGACATTCGAAGGATCAACGATTATCGAAACATGGTGGTCATGGGAATCGAGGCAAGGGATTTGGTCGGATGATCAAAACATAAATACGCCTAGGTTATGACTTAGGAAAATCTACGGAAACTCCTACGGTCAACCAACTAAAGATTATGGAACTAAGCGCTAAGACTCCCTAAAGGCTAGACAGCGATGAAATGAATTCAGCTTGCTCTGAAATCGATGAACCCAAGCGAGAGACCAAAGAATTCTAGAAGTCTATCCTAGTCAAAGCTAGACAGGAACCACTAAGGTAACTCCTACGACGACCAAATCAACTCCTAGCGGGGAGTCTAACTAACAATCAGGGGCCTCTAACTAGCAAGCACGGACGTCTAACTAAGTCTTCCTACCACCTAGTGACATAGGAAAACTACTAGACTCAAGGCTATAGACTCGGATGTTGCAATTTATTTAATGGACATTCCATAGTTATTATCGTTGTTCCGATAATTCGCAATTGCAAGACGGACCTGCATGGGCCACCAACAAAACCTGTCACGCCCCGCTTCCCAAAAATATGGAGGCGAGACGTGAGAAGGTCCTCACAGACGTGGAGCTGTGAAGCTACACGCCTGATAAGCGTCATGAAATCGTTATATCTGCAGGTCCTTGCAACGCAATACGAAACAAAGATAATAATAAAGGAAAAGAGACAAAAGACAATCTCAGAATATCCATCACATTAAATTCCAACATCATAGAAAAAGCCACCAGGCTAAAAGGGAAAAGAATCTAAGGGCCCAAACATGGCCAACAAAAGTACAAGGTACAAACAAAGGTGCCACGCACCGACAACTAACAGGAATCCTAAAACAAAAGGAAACTGTAAGATACTAAGAAAGATCACCGGTATTCTCAAGCTCCTCTTCAACCAACAGAATCGGGCACGAACTCCTCGAACTCGTCGCCCTCAACAACAAACTCAGGCTCGGCAACTAACATGCGACACCCAAAGAGAAAGGGGCACATGTCAGCAAGTCTAAAAGACTTGGGCAAGGAAACTGAAAGGAAAGCAAACTAGCAATTCTAAAAGCATGCATGACATGGCAGTTTTAGTATGAGTGCACAAGTAAGACGTGGTGTAACAATAAGTGCAAGGGAACAATTATCATGGCATGACAGGAGTAGCCAATCTACTAACATTCTCAATCCTTTCACTAGTCACGTTTTCAAGTTATTGTAGATGTTTACGCCTTACAGCTGAACGGTTTGACGTTCACACTGAGTGGACGCTTAACACTAGTCACGCTTTCAAGTGGTTTGTAGATGTTTACGCCTTACAGCTGAACGGTTTGGCATTCACACTGATTGGCCGCTTAACACTACCCCAGAACCCAGAGTTTACGCCTTACCACTGCAGTTGCTGATCGGGCAGACTCCCAGTTGATTGGCCGCTTAACTCTTACCCCCAATACCCACATGTAAACGAGCCAGGGTCCCTGCACACGAGCTCAGTAAATGAGCCAGGGTTGCCCCGCACAGGAGCTCGCATTCTAGTTCACGATTCATAAGCATTTGGTGTAGGGTGCACCTAGTCGGAAACAAGTAGATCGGGCATTGGCTATCAACCAACACATGGCCCGCTTCTGGAACACGAGCCAGGAAACACAAGTATTGTAGCGCGTGCTACGAATGTGACATTCAACATGGATGGCATGGCTTGCAATAAGGCATACAAATAAGGAATTAAACATGGCAGTTTAACATGCATGAACAACAAGTTAAAAGGGTTGGATCTAGCTTCGTTGTCAAGCTAGATCAATTGAGGTGACGGATCTAGTTTCGTTGTCAAACTAGATCAATTGGCGTCTAGGCGGCTATCATTTCACCGTCTAGTCTCTTTTACGCTACAACAAGCAAATGGCCTAAAACATGGCCTAAACCCTAAGTGGCAAGTTTCACTTGCCTCACGCCAAGGAAGATGATCAACGAGGCACGCCACAAAAGTTATCTACGGAGAGGAAATCGCTGCCACGGAGAAACAATCATCAAACAACATCCAACCTAGTTTATTATTAGGGTTTCAATAAAATCACAAGGAGAGTTATGAGAAAACCAAAGGATCGAACCCTACCGTATAGAAGCGGAAGATCGATGCCGAGCAAGCACGGCAACGGAAGAACGATCCGGGGAAACCTAGGGTTCAGATCTGGAATGGGGAGAAAATCTAGAGAAATGGGGGTTTGGGGATTTTTGGGGGTTTTCCGGCGACCTAGAGGTGGTGGCCAGCCAAAATGGCGAGAGGGAAGCTCCAAGGGAGGAAGGAATGGCTTGGGATGAAGGAGGAAGGGTTTGGGGATGAAGGGGGATGATTTGGGGAAGGAGGAGGTTCAGGAGAAGAGAGAGAAGAGAATAAAACGATTGGGGGTTTATATAGAAAATCGTGTGGCGGCTAGGGCAAACCTAGGGTTCCTGGGTGAATTAGTCGGTCAAAGAAGGGTGGCTGACCGACTAGTTTGGGAACTAGTCGGTCGGTCAAATAACTGTGACCGACTAAGAGCAAACAGTAAATCCTGAAGGAAAAATGAGCTTTGAATTAGTCGGTCTGTGAAGGCTTGTCAACCGACTAGTTTGAAAACTAGTCGGTCGGTGAGTGTTCATAGACCGACTAAGAGTAAACAGTAACTCGGCTGGGAAGATGATCAATGAACTAGTCGGTTGAAGAACAATGGCTGACCGACTAGATTACAATCTAGTCGGTCGAAAGATGTTCTCAGACCGACTAAAGATAAATAGTAACTTAGGGGAAATTAATCAAAGGAACTAGTCGGTTAAAGAACAAGTTCTGACCGACTAGTTTCACCTCTAGTCGGTCGGTGGTTGTTCTTAGACCGACTAACGATGAACAGTAACTCCTGAATTATAATCAAAGCCCACTAGTCGGTCCATGAAGGATTGCCGACCGACTAGATCTCAATCTAGTCGGTTGGTTCTCCTTCTTGAACCAACTAACGTGCACGAAAAGTGTCGAATCGGAGCGCGAAGCCCCGGGAAGATTTTTACGGCTTCTAGGATCGATTTATACTCTAAGATATGAGCGATAAGAAGCTCGTCATGAGTGACTTACTCCAAGATCAACGATATAAGGAAGAGCCTAGAAAATCACAACGAAACGATCGAAAACGAAAGCGACGAAGATGGGAAATCACGCATACGGAGAAAATCCACCAAACATATATATATATATATTATCGATAACACTAACATAGAAAAACCAGTCGTTACAGGTTGGCTTGCTCCCAAGTTGTGGGAGTCAAGGTCAATCGATTGTAGTTCGATTTCACTTGTTGGGTTGCTACAAGTGGGTTTTAATGAAACCTCAAGTTAGGGTTCTAACTTTAGTATCCAGAGGTATCCGGGTGGAAGGGACGTAGGATTACCGGGAACAAGTCGGGAAGTGACTTGGTTAATCCGAACCCTTGAAACATCTCTGCGTTTGTGTGCGTTGTATTTTGGGTCTAATTTCTATTCCGCATTATTTTGTTGGATTGCATTTAAATTGGTGTAACTATCTTTTTAAATTGCATAAACACTATTCAACCCCCCTTCTAGTGTTTCCCCCATAGACAGGATCCTTACAATATTAGCATTTAAATCCAAATTGGAAAAGAAATTAAAACACGCCAATCAAATATCCATAAGTTTGATGCCAAACTAATAACCGAAAAAATTGCATGGCGTTACGCATGTAGGGACTAAACAAAGAGCTAGCGGTGTAGCGACGAGGAGGCCAAATATGATATGAAATAAAGTTCATTGGGTGATGGAAACATGGAGGGATCTCAAAAAAAATTTTACGCTAACATCAATATCCTAACAATCTAAAGATTCTAACACTCTCCTCCAACTTAAAATAAACATTGTCCGCAATGTAGGAAGAGTATTAGATCTCGACAAAAGATCCTAGAAAAGAAAAGAAAAGCACACAAAAGCACTAAAATAAAACATTTATTTATTTACACTATTGGAAAGAACACACCGTGGCAAAAGACGGATCCAAAATGTGTAACGGTGGTGGCAACTGCTCGATCATATCCTTACGCTCCTCCACAAGCGTCGCCACATCCAATGCTCTACCCCCGTTGCGAGCATTAGTGGACAGCGACACAACCCCGATCATCTCCTTATGATGGGTTCCTGCAAAATAGGGGAGATAGATCCTGTCAAAAATAATTAGGCGAGAGCGCCCGTCCAAGTGAAAAGCTTGCCAAAATGGGTCGTCGAAATGAATAAATGAATTTACGATCAAATGACGACAATCCAAATCATTATGATATGGAATTAAATAATTTGATTCGGGTGTGGAGGGAAAAGAAAGATGGGAACTTCCCTGAAATGTGATGCTAGGCTCAGTATGATGCACGGCCTCAAGAGGAGGCGGAAGTGGCTGCAGAGAGAAAACTGGAGTTAGAGGGAGCTCGGGCTCAATATATACCATGTCGCAATCGTCCTTGCTATCAGAAAGTGTAGGCTCCGCAGACCTCCCCAGACTATGAAATGTATCGTGAAAATCTCCATGAATGATGGTCTGGTGTGTATCCTGAGGTGAAGGGTATATGACCTGCTGCACTGGAGTAGGAGGAAAATCTGGCTCGGGCTCCGTCATGATCTGTAAACTCACTCCCTCGCCAAAATCATCCTCATCCTTATCAAAGTAAGCCATCTCAGCAGTCCATCCCATGCATTCGTACACCTCAAAATGGGCGGATGTAGTAGACAGAAAACATAACTCAGGCTCTCCAATATCATCCATATCGCTCGTGCCTTCACATGCATCCACCTCAACATCACCACCAACATAAAAATGCATCGTGTCATCAACATGGTCGATACGCACTCCATCATCCATCTCCTCCGTCTCATCCAAATGTATATGCTCAAATTCTACTACTTGGCCCCAATGCACCCTCTTCATAGGTTTCTCTTGGTACTCCATAGGGTCGCATTGGAATGAGCCCTCAGCTGGCTCCTCAGGCTGGAACTGAACCTGTTGGACTGTGTCCTCATACTCTGCCAGGTCCCTCAGGTAACACTATGAATCCTCGGTCAAATAATCAAAGAATTCTCCATCGCAGCTCATCTGCACAAAGTCTCGCCCACATGGCGATAATCCCGTATAAAATATCTGCAGGAGATAATCCCCGTGGAAACTCTGGTGTGGACACGCAAGCACCAAATCAGTGAACCTCTACCAAGCCTGATGGTAGGTCTCCCATTCAGCTTGGCTAAAGCTCGCTATATGCTGCTCTATAACCTGCCGCCCATGTACCTGCTCCAAGAAAATAGGCAAAAACACTCGGAGGAATTCAGCCTGAAATGACAACCAAGTAAAATGTGAGTCAAGAGACAATGAATCAAACCAAAGTCTAGCATCATCTAGTAAAGAAGAGGGAAAAAATCTAAAGTATATGCAATCATCAAAAATTTTCCCACCAAGACATGAAAATATTCAATCTTCAAACTTTTTCAAATGTAAATGAGGGTTCTACCACTTCGAACCATGAAAGTATGGCGGGAGTGGGATATCCTCCAAATCAATGTCAGAAAAATCTGAAGGTGATGCCATTTTTGTTTTAAAATAAATTCTCAAGAAAATAAAAATAAACAACCAAACGACTCAATAAGTGGAAAATAAATAAAATGGAAAGACACAACACTAAGAGATAGAAGTATCACACTAAAATTTTCGAAATCAATCAAAAAATGCTAATAATAGAAACCGTTGTCCCCGACAATGGCGCCAATTGGTTGTGACGGGAGGACGCGCACGGGACACGCCTTCCTCTCCCAAGCGTAGGAGTGTCAATGCAATAAAAATAACCAGTGAGTACCGGATCGGATCACAGGGACAAGTCGTTAATTCACAAAATTAATCGATAAAGAGAGATAATAGCGTTTTACAATCACCTCGCTAACGGTGGATGAGTGTGGGAAAAAGTGCGGTGAAATTACAATCCTAACCTAAGTACTAAGGGTGGAGGGTTGAATCGGCAAGCAACGAGGTGGACTCGTGTGGTGTGCATGTGAATGAGGCCATGGGCACAAGAAATCATCCCAAATATAACTCAATTGATTATCCTGCTAAGAACACTCAATCGAAGAATGCGGCATTTCATCGAACAAGTGGGGTGCAATAAGTAATGAATGAAACTCATGCGAGTAATAGACAATGAGCACATTGGAGAGGGTCCGCTAGGATAATCCTCTTCTTGGATTTCCCCTTAGGGTTCCAATAAACAAAGTAACTCAAGTTTCATTCACTAATTTAGAAGATAAACACATGCTAGAGATGAATTTCACAACCCAACAACAACAATCACACAACACAACCACACAAGCAAGATTTAGAGAATCATGATGAAAAAGGAGAAATATTTACTCAAAATTATCATCCAAATTACAACACAATAACCTAATTCAAATACACAAGAGGTTGGAGAAATTTCACCCAAGTGTCACTCCAAGATGAAATTCTCCTCTCCCAAATGCTCCGCCAAGCTCCAAGCTTCATCAACCTCCCATGGCCTCCCAAGCCCAAGCCCTAGCTTTGGGGAAGAAAAAAACCCCCTCCAAATCTGTTTCTGGCCGAAGAGCACCTAAAAAAAGAACTCCACTCAAAAAATCATGCACAGTCCGTTTTACTAACATTGCGGGTCGCGGGTCGGGTTCCGCTTCAAAGCCGGCCGCCCGCTTCCAATTAACGCGCGCGACTGAAGCGTTTTTAGCTGAGCGGGCCGGCCCAGCGGCCGGCCCGCTTAGCAGTTGAGTTTAAAATTTTATTTATTTATTTTTTTAATTATATGCGCGCGCGGGGAGCGGATTACGTAGAAGCGGGCCGGCCGCTGGGCCGACCCGCGATTTACGATTTCTTTATTTAATTGTTTTTTTGTACGCAGCGGCCCATTTTATAAATGTTTTGATTTTTTGTTTTAAAATTTCCAGAATTGCTCCTTTGCTCCAAAAAAATCCCGAAAAATAGCTTCAAGCTCCAGAAAATTCTGGAAAAATTCCAGAAAATCTAGAAAAATACCAGGAGTACCTGAAAAATAAGGAGAGCAAAAATTAGTCCATAAAAACCACATTTTATGTATAAAATAAGAATATGGTTTAATCATTCACGATATCACGAATACACACGTATCAAAGCCAAAATAGACACAATATACACATAAAATGCCCGGAATAGGGGGAAAATAAGCAATTTATATCCTGAATCAGTCTCCAGATTGGACCTCGGCGGAGTAGGTGCATAACCTTGCTGAGGCGGGCGATTGAACTGATAACCCGATGGACGATGGCCCATCTGGCCTAAACCCGCTTTGCTATTGATTCTGTGGCTGTCGTTGTTGTTGTTGATGAGGGGGTGGTGGTCTCTGAAATTGTGGAGGTTGCATCCCTCCATTTGGATTCCCGTAAAAAAATCCGGGGTGATTTTTAGCGGCCGGATGTTGCCACTGATTGCACCCCTCTCCTTGGACATATTGTACCGACTCAGATGATTCGACTCCATCATAGTGTCCCTCATCGGCAATGTAACTTTGCTCTCCATAATCCTCTGAAGGATGATAAGCAAATGGGCTAGTAGTTGCTGGGATGGAGTCCAAACGCTGTTCAATCCTAGCCACCTGTTTACACAAAGTTTCGATGTGAGAATCAAGGTGACTGATAGCCTTTACCTCGGGGGTCCTGGTGACAATGGTGCGCTCTTCGCTCCACTCCTTATTATTTTCCGACATATGCTTGAGCAGATCGATGGCTTCCTTAGGCGATTTGTCTAGCAGGGTGCCTTGCTCGGTAGCATCAATTATCATCTTGGTGCTGGGCTGCAGCCTATTATAGAAGCTATGGACCAAATCCCAGGACTGGATCCCATGATGAGGGCACTAATGTTGAAGGTCCTTAAACCTTTCCCAGGCCTCGGAAAGAGATTCTTGAGGAAGTTGTTTGAAATTTGAGATAGCCTCTCTGATCCGCACCGTCTTTGAGGGTGGATAGAATTTGTCCACAAAAGCGAGCGCCAGTTGCTCCCATGTGGTGAAGTGGTTGGACGGGTGGGCCCGTAGCCAGTATGAATCTTTATCCCTCAATGTGAAGGGGAAAAGCCTTAGCTTGATGGCATCATCACTCACATCTGTAGCCTTGAAAGTATCACACTTTGCCAGAAAAGTGTCGATGTGGTGATTAGGATTCTCCTGAAGATGCCCATGGAAGGGATCCTGCTGCATTAGATTTATAAGCCCCGTCTTTAACTCGAAGCTAGCTGTCGCCAGTTACGGTCTCAGGATGGAAGAATTACTTCCAAAGTTTGGCTTTATGTGGTCCTGGATGGACCCGGTGCGAGGTGGAGCGGCAGTATTATCTGCCATCTGATCAAAAGGTGCTTGATTTCTATTTGAGGCCCTCAGAGCCCTTGCTATTTTCTCGATCTCAGGATCGAATAACAATTCTTTATCAATAGCCCCAAAACGAGTGAGCATGCACAAGATAGCTCAGAAAAATACTATCAGTAGCAAGGTAATAATTAAAAGAATGAAAAGGGTGGAAAGATAAGGAATAAGAATCGCTAGCAAACTTTTCAAAATAAAAATAAACTGAGATACAATATAGCCGTCCCTGGCAACGGTGCCAAAAACTTGACGCACCCGAAACCTACACCTAAATTCCAACTAGCGGTGTCATGGTCGCTAGGCATAGTATGGCTCCTAGGTGTCAATTCCGGGCTCTATCCGCAAGCGGACGGTGTCAAATTATAGTATAAAAGATGTCGGATCCCACAGGGACGATGACAGTGTATTTGAGGTCTCAGATTATTTTTATGTCTCGAAGTAAGATAGCTGTCGGTTGGAAAAGTTTGGTTTTGATGTTGTTGTTGACTTGATAATAAAGAGAACTAGGGTTTTAGGGATCACCGCTAAGACCGTCGGAGATCAAAGTTGGAATAGGATCCTTACATTGCATTAGGTTTAGGGGATGAGTCTCTCAATTCATACCACTCTCATGGGTTAGAATTTCGAGGTAATTAGGTGGGTCTCATTGACGCAATGGCGGTAGCCATCAATATAGCGATATAGTTCGTTGGTGAATTCCCTCAAGGCACGAGCCGGACATGGTCACGAGCCTTGGTTGGATCCACTAATTTCCCTATTCAAATCCCAAGGATACTTCTTAAGCTCATCAATTCCACAGACCTTGGGCATGATCTCAGTATGAGTTATCCTAGGGATTCGAAAGGATCGACCGAAATACTCCCCTTCATTCCCAATTCAACCTAGAGATCCAGATCTACATCTTCCCCCCTAATTAGGGCTAACCATCAACCCTAGAGGAGACTACTCACACATAGTGATTTTAACGAGCAAAAATAGGATTTTTATCGAGGAAAACATTATAGCAAATGAATCAATTGATAATCGAATAACTTACGCACCAAAGACGAAGAGGAAATGTAGCAAATAATAATCCGAAGAAAATCTCAATGATTCCAGAACGCAAGAGCAATAGATCTCCAAAAACAATCCAATAATCCTAAAACAAGTAGGTTTAGATCTACAATGCCCTAATCTCCTCTCCCTCTCCAAAACTAATTCAAACATATCCGAGGAAATGAGCTCTACCTTTGATCGCGTCCCTCAGATCCACACTTCACTCCTGCGCGCATCACTTGGGCCCACCAAAACAATTCCAAATTTAGCGTTCACTGTCGCTGACCGAGTCAGTGACTCGGTCGAGCAGAGGCTTGCTCGGTCAGGCTGCTCGGTCGAGTCTGTCAGGGATTCTTCTTCTTCAAAAATCGTCGCTCTGTCTACTAGGCCTGAGTAGGCATTGCTCGGTCGAGTCACCATCTGACTCGGCCGAGCAAGTCTTGCTCGGTCAAGCAGGACGTTGATTGTGAACCTTCAAAAAGAATAGAATTTGCTCGACCGAGCAGCACACTGCTCGGTCGAGTCGGATACATATCACCTCCTCTTCGTGCATCATCTCGACCGAGCAGCCTACTCTGCTCGGTCGAGTCGCCTGGAAAAAATGCTCTAGAAGCTTCCAGCTCCTCCTGTACTCCTGTGAATCTCCTCGGCTCCTCCTATAGGCTTCCAATACTCGGCGAACTCCTGTAGAGCTTTGCCAACGGGCTCACGGGCGTGCCGAATGTGTCCATATCCAAAAGTGGCCCCAAATCGCTCCAAAATCCCTGAAAGTCCACAAAACTCTACAAAACTCGAATATGACGTTAGAATTGCAATATCGTAGGAAAATACAGGATTTGGATGCGAATATGACAATAAATGCAATGAAATGATGCCATGAAAAGGTGGAAAATATGGACATATCACTAAGCATGCCACATCCATCCCTCTTGCAAAAGAAAAACCCTTGCCTAGGAAATCCTTGAGTTTATGGATTCCCACTAGGTGTAGTGTGCAAGAGAGGGATAGTTATATCAACTCTCTAGTTAGGGATGTGATCACCTCACGTGATTACATTAGGAAATCAAACTCCTCTTGAGTTTGGTTTCCTAATGTTTAGGTCTTTCACACATATGCATATTGCATGGGTATTGTGCTTTAATGTGTATTTTCAGCATACCCATTGTTTGTGTGATGTTTCATAATTTTGAAAACGTTTTCAAATTTATTTTTCATGAAAATGGGGACCTTGGGGAATATATTGTTATACATGCAATGTTTGAACCATGTGTATGACAATGAGGGGGTTAATATGGTTAATATGTTTAAAATATTTTAAAACATATTTTAACTCTCAAATTCGGTTTGTTCTTGAGATCATTGTTTACAATTGGATATTATTGGTCTCAAATTCAACCCTTGGATATTGCCATCATTTTTAAATGCTATATTTTCTTTTGGCAATGTCACTTGTATCAATATTGCATGATTCTTTCTATATCTATGCTTTGATACACTTTAGGCCCATGGCTCCAAGTATTATTTTCAATTGGTAAAGTGGATTATCTTTCAAGATTTTTTTTTTCAATTGGTATTATCTCAATTGTTAAAGATCTTTTATCTCTTTATTTACAATTGGTATTAGATCCTAGAAGTAAAAAATTTGACCTTTTCTATGATCTAGGGGGAGCATGGGATAGTTATTGATACCCACTAAAATTTTATATTTGGTATATACATCTCTTTATTTCTTGCATATTGTCACATATTTTATTAGAATGACAAGGAGGATATATTTGATGTCCACCTTTTTGACAATAATAAGGGGGAGAGATATATGCATTATGTTAATCATATTTTCATACATATGCATTTGGGGAGAGATATATATCTATGGGTATATATATATATATATATATATATATATATATATATATATATATATATATATATATATATATATATATATATATATATATATATATATATATGGGATTAATGGGTATCATACGCCATATGAGGCCTTGCCTCATATTCCCTCTCACATAAAGCAATCAAGTACAAGCCCGCATGGGCTTGTACTTGGTTGTACTTAGTTGCTTTATGTGAGAGGGAATATGAGGCAAGGCCTCATATGGCGTATGATAGCCATTATTATATATATATATATATATATATATATATATATATATATATATATGACAACCCAGAAAAATCCCCAACCCCCTCCCCCTGCCTTTGGCTTTTTAGGAGGGTAAGGCGAGAGCCCGGCCGAGACTATGCAAACTGGGGGGAAACCGCCATGCCCCCAACGGCCCCCGGGTAAGTCCGAGAGGGGAGATGTAGCCCCAGGGTAAATAATTCCACAACAAATTCCACAATAATTACCAAGTCACGGCGGCCATAGGCCTCGAACCCCGCACCCCTTGGCTTTGGAGCGGAATGACTTACCACTGGGACACCCTCTCGTGGGCCCATTATTATATATATATATATATATATATATATATATATATATATATATATATATATTCTCTAGACAATGATAAGGGGATGCCTTATCATTAGCACGAAGAATAGTAGGACAAGTAATAGTAATAGTAGGACCTCAGCCTCTTTAGCACGAAGAAGTGACGGAAGAGGGACAGGGACGGGCAGACGTTGTTCCTCACGCACAGAACCAGGAAGCCGACGATCGCGCTGATGGAGTTCGGCATCAGCTGGAACACGGTAGCTCCAAGAAATTCAAAATCTCAAGCACCAAAGGATGAAGGGGGAAGCACAGCCCCTGCTGAAAGCAAGCCAAGTACACCCCCGCGCAAAGCACACCCTCTCAGTCGTGGTGGGTAGACGGACTGCATAAGGCAGCCTAATGTACCACGAGCGAATGTCAGATATGACGGATGTCTTCGTCACTGACACCGCGCTCAAGATCTCGTCGGGGACATCTCCAGCCTCGACAATTGTAACAACAGCCGGGGTGGCGGGATTTGACGTCATTGCTATGGGCCCCTTCCCCTTCTATGGATCCCTTTGATCTTCCGGGGGCGAGCTCATTGATTTCTCAACACCCACAATCCGACTCCGACTCTCCGATGACCTCTCTTCTGTGCTCGGCACAAGATCCGCATCGAAACTTTCTGTGGAGTATTGGACTTCTCCCTACTTGGTGTTAATGATGAGCAAACATAAATACTTGTGACTAATCCCCTATTTTGCAGTTAATCCATTGCCTAAGCTTACTATGAAGATCTACGTGTAATGGATGACACTCAAAGTTGATTGAAGGCAAATGACATGGATTGGATGATCGTAGATGATGACTGAAGCTCCATGAAGTCTTCAAGCTCATACAATGGATAGAAGAGAGAATTCGTCAATGTAATTTTCTTTTATCTCTTCTAGTATGTAGCTTAGAAGTAGAACTTTGATGGAGCACTCACACACATCATCATTTCAGTCTTAGGACAGCATTAGATCTTTCGTCCTTAGACTCCAATTCATTTCTTTAGTGATTGTGCTTGGATTATTTATAACAGTCGACTGCTGAACATTTTACAGTCATCTGTCTCAAAAACAGTCGACTGTGTTTTGTTCTACAGTCGCCTGTTGTGCACTAACTTTTACAATCTAGTTTTGGGCCTCTCTGTTTATTTCGCACAGGCAACTGATGAACGATTCACAGGCGCATGTCCAAGTGACAGTCGACTGTGTTTTGTAAATCAGTCGCATGTCTATCTTCTGGCCAAACTTTGTTGATCTGACTTTTACGGCCAGTCGACTAATGTTGAATATACAGTCGACTGTCCCTTGGATCAGTCGACTGTCTATGCTGCAACAGTCGTCTGTCTGTGAGCCAATTCATTGACTCATCTCTCTGGAAATTCTCAAGGTATTTGACAGTCGTCTGTATAAAGATTTACAGTCGCCTGTTGTGATTAACAATCGACTGTATTATCTGCATCAGTCGTATGTCCTGTTATCTTACAAGATTTCCAGATTTCATTCAACTTACCCATCTCTCGGCCAGTCGCCTGTAGAAGGATTTACAGTCGCCTATTGGTTCAACAGTCGACTGTCTTTGCTTCATCAGTCGACTGTCCACGTGGTAAGTTACCGTTATGAATTCTCACCTACCCTTGCTGACTGTGCAACAGTCGACTATGGTTTCCTCAACAGTCGACTGTCTCGAGCGCAGATTCTATCCGTTGAGAATTTTCTCACGGATTCTTAAAGGGTTTTTGCCTAAACTGTTTTGTGGATTTGAGAAACCTATATAAGGGCCTTTGGTCTCTTGCTCTCCAACCTAGAACCAAAGAGTTATCTTCTAGGCATTTGGTGCAGTCAAGAGAAATGGCTTTCTCCTCTCTTCCAAGAGAGTCTTCAATACACAACACACCACTCCTTCAAGTTCTACTTCAAGGCATATGTGATTATAAGTGTTGCTTTCATTATTTCATAACTTTCGTTATTTGAATTTGCTCTCGGGTTGTGAGAGCGGTTTGCTTGCTCCCAAGTTGTAGGAGTCAAGGACATCGATTGTATTCGATTTCACTTGTAGGGTTGCTACAAGTGGGTTTTAAGGAAACCTCAAGTTAGGGTTCTAACTTGAGTATCTGGAGGTATCCGGGTGGAAGGGATGTAGGATTACGAGGAACAATTTGGGAAGTGACTTGGGTAATCCGAACCCTTGAAACATCTCTGTGTTTTTGTGTGTTTCATTTTGGGTTTAATTTCTATTCCGCATTATTTTTTTGGTTTGCATTTAAATTGGTGTAACTATCTTTTTAAATTGCATAAACACTATTCAACCCCCCTTCTAATGTTTTTCCCATAGACATGATCCTTATAATTGGTATCAGAGCGCAAGGTTATAGCTATGGCATCCAACAACAACAACGTTCCTCCGCCGACTTCGTACAACAATCACGATCGTGATGGAGCGTCCACACTTTTCGAAGGTCAATATACGGTACGTCCTCCACGTTTCAATGGCACTAACTTTGGCTATTGAAAGTGTAGGATGGAGACGTTTCTTAGGAGTGCTTCACTTTGGAGAACCCTCCACAAGGAGTACGTCGAGCCCACCGAAGAGGATTTCGAGAAATGGACGTCTTCCGAGAAATCCGCCGAAGTCAACAACGTAAAAGCAATGAACGCTCTTCATTGTGCGTTGGACCCGAATGAGTTCAACAAGATATGCACATGTAAGAGTGCATATCAAATTTGGAACCATCTCATCGTTACCCCATGAGGGAACGAACAAGGTAAAACTTTCAAAGTTATATGTTACCGTGCAAAACTTCGATTTGTTTCATATGCAGGAAAATGCGAGCATTGCATCGATGTACGGACGCTTTACCGACATCACAAATGAATTGGAAGCCATTGGCCAAACATACACCGAACCTGACAAGGTAAGGAAGATCATCATGGGAATGACCTCCAAATGGGAAAGGACAGCGATCGCCATCGAGGAGGTCAATGATTTGAAGAATTACACAGTTGTGAATCTTATCGGGACTCTCATGTCTTATGAGGTAAGACGAGAGAACCGATTAAAGATTCGAGCTATGATAAATCCTTCGGAGGCCAAGAAGAAGGCTTTGGCATTCAACACCAATTCATTATCCTCCGATAGCGAAGATTCAACGATTGAGGATCACTACACGTTTCATTTAATGAAGATTTTGATTTTTCTCGTGTTGATGATGATAGTGTAGATGTTATTTGTGATACTCTTAGTAATGTTAAGAGTAATGATTCGATTATTGAGACTAACAATACTAACGAAATTGTTGAAGATGTTCCTAGTGATGCAGGAATATCCAAAGCTTATCCGACCGTTCGCAATCATCCCCATAACCAAATTATTGGAGATATTGGTGTGGGTGTTTGAACGAGGTCAAGGATTGAAGAATTCTGTCTTTGCGCATTTGTCTCTACCATTGAGCCAAAGAACATCTAAGAAGCTTGTGAGGATAGCTCTTGGATAGTGTCAATGGAAGAAGAACTAATGCAATTCGAGAGAAATGAAGTTTGGGAACTCGTTCCTCTTCTAAGTGGTCACCAAGTTATTGGGACCAAATAGATCTTCAAGAACAAGATGGATGAGAACGAGGTAATCACAAGGAACAAAGTAAGGTTAGTAGCTCAAGGCTACTGGCAAGTGGAAGAATTTTCTAAGTCAATGAAGGATGAATTCGAGGTGAGGCACATGGGAGAGCTCATTTATTTCCTTGGACTGCAAATTCGACAAATGGAGAATGGCACCTTCATACATCAGACAAAGTACACAGTGGAGCTTATAAAGCGATTCGGGATGGAATCGTCTTCAAGCAAAAGGACTCCCATGAGTACAACTACCCATCTGCACAAAGATGAAAACAAAAAAGATGTAGACGTTCGTCTATATCAAGGTATGATCGGTAGCTTACTTTACTTAACCGCTAGTAGGCCATATATCATGTTTTCCGTATGCTTGTGTGCTAGATATCAAGCTAGACCTAAGGAGTCACACTTGATTGCGGTTAAATGAATATTTCATTATCTCAATCAATCTCTAGATTATGGGTTACTTTACCCTAAATCTAGCACATATGAGTTAATCTCATATAGTGATGCCGACTTTGTCGGATGCAAATCCAACAGGAAAATGACTAGTGGCACTTGCCATTTTCTAGGAAATTCCTTAGTTTCTTGGTTTTCTAAGAAACAGAATTCGGTGTCATTGTCCAATTGAATGAAGCGGAATATATTGCCGTGGGTCTTGCATGTGCACAAGTCCTTTGGATGAGACACACTCTTAGTGACTATGGTGTCAATTGTGATTCTTGCCCTATCATGGTTGATAACCAAAGTGCTATATGTCTTTCCAAGAACCCGGTAAATCACTCCCGTATCAAACACATAGATGTGAGACACCATTTTATAAATGATCATGTAGCTAAGAAGGACATCATCTTAGAGTACATTGAAACCCAAAAACAAATTGCCGACACCTTCACAAAACCTCTTAAAGAAGATTCATTTGTGAGGTTGTGTGGAGAATTAGGAATTATGGGTGAATCTGAAATCTAGAAGCTCAACATACTTGTTATAACACACTTTGAGCTCATATCATCATGTTGCCTATCTTGATTTGATTTATCATATATATGTGTTTAAGAAAGGCAATTGCGATTTATGTGATTTCATGATTTCTTTGAGATTGATCTTAGAGATTTGTGTTTCAATTGATTTATCGTATTACATTGTTTTTATGATGAGTTTTTGATTAGAGTATAGGTCCTAGGGTGAGTGTTTTTATTCTCTGGATTTCTATCTCTCTGTGCATTTTTGGACCAGGACAGACGATTGTCTTCCCTTCGACAGTCGACTGCCCTACTCTACTTTTCTCAGTCAGAAATTTGTATCTTTCGCACAGATGACTGATGAATGTTTTCCAGTCAACTGCTATTTTAACAGGCAACTGAATTTTATTCATTAGGCGACTGTTCTCTTTGTCAAAATTTTACAGTGCTCTCTGTTTTTTTGATGAAGTTTATTGATTCTCGGTCAGTCGACTGATGTGTATAGTATAGTCGACTGTCCATCGGACAGACGACTGTATGTTACTCAACAGTCGACTGTCTGTCATCCTTAGCTTAATTCTTATCACTTCATCCAATCGGCTGAATATTGTTCATCAGTCGACTGTCTACTGTTGTGACGGTTCACTGCTTAAAGCCATCGATTCTTTGATCCAACGGCCCAGATTATTACCCCTTTTCTTATATACTTCGAGACGATTCAGTTCCCCCTCGTCGTTTTTCTCTCCTCTGATTGAAACGCATCGACTTCCTGCTCAAAATCTCCTGTAGATCTCTCTTCTGATCTTCTTCGTGGCAACTCAATCTTCCTCCTTCGTGTGGTTGTTCGTGTATTGCTCACCTGTTGATCGATTTCTCACCGGAATCGTGCCCTAGCTTGCTTGACCTAGCCTACGATCGTTCGAGTGAGATCATGGATCCTTTTAGTCGTCTGTTTCCTAAAGAATCTTTCGATTTCCTCAATGATCCGGCTCCTTCGTCTCAACCCGCTGATTCGGTTCCGACCTCGCCTCCATCTTCTGGAGAATTTCTTCATGTCTTAGTCGGTGACCCCATCCCTTCTAAGAATGCTGCTGATCACACTTCTCAACCAGCTAATCATCCTCCTCGTTCTCCACGTTCCGTTCCCCTCGAGGATTTTCTTCTTGGTCGACTGTGTGATCGTGTCACCGCTCTAGAGAAACTTTCCACTTCTATGGACGAGAAGCTCAATCTTCTTTTGGAGCTTCAGTACAAATCCTTTATGCGTCATGGATTTACCATCCCCGCCGAGCTTCAGGCTCTGGTTTCCAAGTCTGAGGACACTGCCCCTGTTCTTGTTCCTCCTCCTCCAGGCTTTGTGACTGTACCTTCTTTGGTCCAGACCCCTGTTATCCAGACCCCTGTTCTTGCTCCTGCGGAATTGTCTGCCGCTCGGGCATTGTCTTCCAAGAGGAAGACTTCTGCTTACCCTACCCGACGCTCTGCCAGGCTCATGTTTTGCTCTTCTGGACGTCCTTCAGACCCTTCTATCATTCAGATTGACTGAAGTTGCTGCCGTTACTTTTTGTTCACTCACCCGGAGACCTAGTTTCTGTTTTGGTCTGTTTTTGTCTGGGTTGAGTGATTCATCTGTGTGAAGGTTATTTGATGCTGATGTATGCTGATATCATGATGTATTTTTTTGATATCATGATGTATGTATTTTGGTTGGACATGTTGATGTCCACATGTAAATGTACTCACATCGACTTTGATATATATATATATATATATATATATATATATATATATATATATATATATATATATATATATGATGTTGCTATTTAATCATGTGTCACACCTTGTATAATTGATTATCTTATCTGTGTGATGTTTGCCATATTGTCTCCATGAATGATATAATCTCTCCTGATGTGTTTTTGAGACAATATAGGATTTGATATTGGTTTATTCTTGCTATCTCTGATGTGATGCATTTTTGAAACTATTTTTGTTTCGTATATCTAAAATGTTGATATTAGACTTCAATTCCTCTATTCACATAAGTATATGATGTGCTTTTATGAGTTTTTGATTCCATATATCTTTATACTCCTTGATTGTTGTTAGTTCGTATTTAGCACGATTATTATTGTTGTTATTTACTCCCACCTTTTTGGATAATGCCATAGGGGGAGAGAAATAAACATATACGATTCATAATGAATGTGCTAAGTATGTTCTAACACTTTGAATCTAAGACTCAAGTTGCCTTAGATTTAGGGGGAGTAAGATTACAATGAATAGGGATTTTAATTCCTAGATTTCTTGAATTAAAATCATACGTATCTTACTCATTTGCTTCAATTGATATATAGATGCCCTAATATTTGTTGACTAACTTGATTGGCATCTATGTAGGGGGAGTAAGTTTTCATAAGCACAATTATTTATCTTTTTATTTATGTTTGTTTGTCATCATCAAAAAGGGGGAGAATGTTGAGTATTGGACTTCTCCCTACTTAGTGTTAATGATGAGCAAACATAAATACTTGTGACTAATCCCCTATTTTGCAGTTAATCCATTGCCTAAGCTTACTATGAAGATCTATGTGCAATGGATGACACTCAAAGTTGATTGAAGGCAAATGACATGGATTGGATGATCTTAGATGATGATTGAAGCTCCATGAAGTCTTCAAGATCATATGATGGATAGAAGAGAGAATTCGTCGATGTAATTTTCTTTTATCTCTTCTAGTATGTAGCTTAGAAGTAGAACTTTGATGGAGCACTCACACACATCATCATTTCAGTCTTAGGACATTATTAGATCATTCATCCTTAGACTCCAATTCATTTCTTTAGTGATTGTGCTTGGATTGTTTATAACAGTCGACTGCTGAACGTTTTACAGTTGTCTATCTCAAAAACAGTCGACTGTGTTTTGTTCTACAGTCGCCTGTTGTGCACAACTTTTACAATCTAGTTTTGGGCCTCTCTATTTATTTCGCACATGCAACTGATGACGATTCACAGGCGCCTGTCTAAGTGACAGTCGACTGTGTTTTGTAAATCAGTCGCATCTCTATCTTCTGGCCAAACTTTGTTTTACGGCCAGTCGACTAATGTTGAATATACAGTCGACTGTCCCTTGGATCAGTCGACTGTCTATGCTGCAACAGTCGTCTGTCTGTGAGCCAATTCATTGACTCAGCTCTCTGGAAATTCTCAGGGTATTTGACAGTCGTCTGTATAAGGATTTACAGTCGCCTATTGTGATTAACAGTCGACTGTATTATCTGCATCAGTCGTCTGTCCTGTTATCTTACAAGATTTCCAGATTTCATTCAACTTACCCATCTCTCGGCCAGTCGCCTGTAGAAGGATTTACAGTCGCCTGTTGGTTTAACAGTCGACTGTTTATGCTTCATCTGTCGACTGTCCACGTGGTAAGTTACCGTTATGAATTCTCTCCTACCCTTTCTGACTGTGCAACAGTCGACTGTGGTTTCTTCAACAGTCGACTGTCGCGAGCGCAGATTCTATCCGTTGAGATTTTTCTCACGGATTTCTAAAGGGGTTTTGCCTAATCTTTTTTGTGGATTTGAGAAACCTATATAAGGGCCTTTTACTGTTCCATTGAAAGGTTACCTAGGCTATTACAAAATCTCTCAAGCTTTCATTCTAATATTTAAAAGCTCTGAAATCCAAAGCCCTAAGAATTCCAATCTTTGATCTCTTGCTCTCCATCCTAGAACCAAAGAGTTATCTTCTAGGCATTTGGTGCAGTCAAGAGAAAGGTCTTTCTCCTCTCTTCCAAGAGAGTCTCCAACACACAACACACTTCTCCTTCAAGATCTACTTCAAGGCATATGTGATTGTAAGTGTTGCTTTCACTATTTCATAACTTTCGTTATTTGAATTTGCTCTCGGGTTGTGAGAGCGGTTTGCTTGCTCCCAAGTTGTGGGAGTCAAGGACATCGAATACAATTGTATTCGATTTCACTTGTAGGGTTGCTACAAGTGGGTTTTAAGGAAACCTCAAGTTAGGGTTCTAACTTGAGTATCCGGAGGTATCCGGGTGGAAGGGACGTAGGATTACCGGGAACAAGTCGGAAAGTGACTTGGGTAATCCGAACCCTTGAAACATCTCTACGTTTGCGTGTGTTTCATTTTGGGTTTAATTTCTATTCGACATTATTTTGTTGGTTTGCATTTAAATTGGTGTAACTATCTTTTTAAATTGCATAAACACTATTCAACCCCCTTCTAGTGTTTTCCCCATAGACAGGATCCTTACACTTTCCACCTCTACCTGGCTCCGCACCCACTTCCCCACCTCTCCTGACGCCGATGAACCATAAGAAGACGTCGACAAAGACATCGAGAAAGAAAAAAATTCAATACCTATACGGTTGAGGTTGCTAGGGCGACGATGCTGCGACGTTGGCCTGATCTCCGACGGTAACTTCGACGATAACGGCACAATCTCTGGCGATCGCAAAGGCTTAGAGACTTTCGAAAGTGAGAAACCCTTACTCGTTTCCACACAGACCTATTTATAAGACACTCCGGACGATTGCGACTGCAGACGTCTCGCCACGCGTCGACGATCCGTGCCTTCTGACGCTTCGATCCGCGCCTTCTGACGCTTCGATTGATGGCCGCGGTGACGTCTGCCACATATCACCCTCGGAGTAGTTGAGGCGCTTCGATTTCCTCTCGCCTCCGATTCGAAAAGATTGCGTCGATTCGCGAAGCGGGCGTCAAGGTGCCTCGATTTTCTCCTGCCTCCGATTCGAAAAGATTACGTCGAATCGTGAAGCGGGCATTTCAAAAAATCCTCCTGCCTTTTTCACGCAGGCCAAGGACCGGTCTCACTACCCTAAATGCGGCTCGAGAAATAAGGCGACCAACAGACAAGGCCGACGTACTATACCGACCATAGTGAGACATCGACTCGCACCATCCTGTCTACCTCCCTGGTCGCCCGAAGCTCGTCCTCATGCCCGAGTCGGACATACCATTTCAATATCCTACTTCCTACGGCTCAGCGCTCATCGAAATACGAATGTTGGGGGCATTCATACCCTCACAAGAACACCATCCGTACAACCAACAAGGAGAACAAGAAGTAAGGGAAATAAAAATTGTACACTTCATTTATTCAACCTTACAAAATTACACAGAGCCCGTCAAGAATACAAGACGACATCAGGCTTGGCCAATGGCCAGCCGTACAAAATTACAAAATTCCCCTACGCTAAGAGCTCCTCAACTGTGTCACCTCACCCTCGGCCGCCACCTCCTGGAGCCGACGTCTCCGCCCGCCGAGCCTTCAACTTCTCTATCCCTTGGAGGACGTCCGCCTCCCTCACCTCTTGCAGCAACGGGATGAGCTCCTCGTCATGGTAGCGACAGATGGCGGCGTCAATCATGCCCCGGTCGACCTCTCGCTTCTCCTCCACTTGCTTCTTCAGGACGGCCTTCTCCTTCTTATCCACCTCGATCGCCTGCCTCAGCTCAGCTATCCTCTCCTGCTTCAGATCGATCACCCGCTTCTTGTTGGCCATCTGCTCGATGTGCTTCTCCAGTATGTCAGCCCGCTTACGCTCTTCCTCTAGGAGTTGACGCTTAAGCGTAGCCTTCTTCGCATTGAAGTACGCGACCCGTGCCTTCTGAATCTCATAGGCTGTCGCGACCCACTCCAGCTCCGCCTCCTTTCTCATAGCTATTCCCTTGCTTCACTAAGATCGGTCTTCGCCTTCTCAAGAGCAGCCTTTGTGGCGGCCATCGGGGTGTGGCGCTGCAGGGTCACCATAGCTGCGATCGCCTACAAAAGGATCCAACTCAGTCAGACGTGAGCGAGAAGACTTCGAGGGTGAGGCGAGGAATTTGACCTACCTGTATAGTGTGCCATACTGCGAAGTCGCACAACCGCTCCGCACCCACGTTGGTCAGGGACTCACGATCCCGCGACAGCATGCAGTACTCCGCCAGACGGGCCGCCACCATGGCATCCTCGAATACCGACTCATCCCGGCCTATCCAGTAGGTCGGCTGATGGAGACCCTCGCTTGGAAGGGCCTCCGCCTTCGTCAACTGGAAACGGACAAGCGCTTTCTCGCAACTCTGGTGCGCCTCTATTCCCATCTCCAACATAGGAATCCTGTAAGGCCACTTCTGGACGGGGGTGCCTTGCGAGGCTTACCTGTGGTCGGGATCCGCGTAGGGGCCGGGGAGACCACTCCCCGGTTAGACGAACCCTCCGACGCGTCCCAAGCCAGTTCGTTGGGGAGGAGCATCCGATTCGGACGTCTGTCGCCTCATGTTCGGCCCTTCCGCAGCCGGGGTCTCAACGCTTTGCTTTCGGGCCGCCACCTTCGCTGGCCCTTCCTCGTCCATTTCCCTCTTGCCCTTATCCAGAGGGTCGGTCCTCTCCGCAACCGGCACACCGACAGCCTTCAGCACTTCCTCAGACGAAAGCATCGCATCTCCACCTGCGAAGGAGAGATAGATCAGGGTAAGCCTACATCAGGGTTCGCCAGATTCAAAGTGCCTTGGGACCAAAAATCCTGGGCGAGCCGATCATCCTGTGTCAAGCTCGTCAGTCAGCGGTCCGCCTCGGGTAGCTCGGCCAAAATCTGTGCCTTCGCCAGATCTTCACCCGTTAACTTCACCTTCTCATTCACTAGAGGGTTCAAAGCCCCCCAGTTCGACATTAGCACCATGTCGACCGGCATCATGACGAAGACGAAATCCTCCATCCATCCGTTCACATCGACCAGCACCCCGACAATGAGCTCTCGTCCCTTCCTCGCATAGACACAGTAGTACATCCCCCTCTTTCACACTTCGAAGAAATGCTAGAACAGTGCCAGGGATGGGCTCAAGGAGCTGGCGAGGCACAGGACGACAAATCCCACAAGCAAACCCAAGGAACAGGGCACCAATGCGAAGATCGGCAGCTCCAGGAAATTCAAGAGATGGAAAAGGTAAGGATTGATTGGGAAGCGGAGCCCTAACTCGAAGGACCGAGTGTAAACCCCAACTTCATTATCACTGGGCCAATACCCTCTCCTCGGGTCCGGAGAGCCGCACTTCACAGGGTGGACGGGCGAACCGCACCCGAATCTCCCTAACGTTAACCTTGTCTGATCTACACCGGACGGCCGCAATCGTCCTCGGCACGTCGGTTCGCCACATCCTCCGCCTCTACGGCCTTCGCATCCATTGCAACCTTTCCTCTTCCACTGCCCCTTCCTCCACTGCCCCACTACCGCCTCCGAACTCAAAACGAGAAGCCATCGATCGAGAGGATAAAGAGATTACCTAGCAGAGAATCCGATCTGAAGCGGATCTCCGACGAGGGCAACCGTAGCAACGTCGACGAGCGATGGACGGAAACAGGAAAGCGCAAAGGGAAGTTAAAATCGGGAGAAACTTTCGATCGATTCCCTCCTTTCCGTACTTATAACAAGCTGCAGGCCATCCCGACTGTCCCATCTGAGCTTCACTGACGCCTTGACTGGCGCGACAGTCACCTTTGCCACGCGTCTTATGCTTAGTAGCAAATGCGCTTCGATTTCCCCCGCCCTTTCAAATTGTAATAATGGCTAGTGGAGCGGGAACCCCAAGACCACCACCGCCGCTTCCAAACATGACACGAAACCCAAGCCGCCTTATTTCAGGAAAGGGAAGAGATGGTGTGTCATCCGAGCCGAGCCGGGCTTCCACCTCGGACCCGACTGACGAGGGCAATTGTTACGACCTAAAGATCGTGATAGTCCAACTTTCGTACCTCGTCCGCCGGCAAGCAGCAGCTCGCCCTGCCTTCGCAGAAACCGCACTATGGTTGACGGAAGGTGTGTAGTTCGGCACCCCGACCTCATCAGTGCGCCGCCCGGCTACCCTTCCTAAGCTCGTCAGACCCGAGGTCCGCCACGACCAGTGGATAGGGCGCCTGGTCGTCAAGACCGGCGCCTGCGGGGCGCCCATCCCTCCAGAGCTCGCTGGGGGAACAGCCAGGTCACCAGACGATCGCCCAGCGCAGCCAGATGGGTCGAGTACGGACCGCCAACGACGACGCGTTCCCGCAGCCCTTTGATACATCGGCCACGACAAATAACCTAGTACGAGGACGCCTCTGACACTTCCACCGCTCGACAACCTGATAAAGCACCCCCTGGCCGCTGTGCCCCCTGACCGTTGGTGCTGTTGGCTCTGACACCCTGACAAAAGCGCCCCTGGCTATTGCGCCACTCGACAAAAGCATGGCTGACACGTCCAGTTCTGACATCATCGATCGAAGCTTCCGTTGACAGACGGGCCAGCTCAGCAAGCCAGGTCAGCCTCACCTAACCGCCTCCAACAGGTATATATATATCCCTTCACCTCCATCAGAGAAGAGGGTTGGGAAAATTAATCCCGAATCTCATTACTCACACACAAGGGCAAAGGTCTTCCATATCTTCGTTCTTCCACGATAGCTCGTCACGTAAGGTCGACTCACTCTTAGTCCGACCTGCGTGCCTAGCCCCCGCTTTAAGCCCTAATACTAACTTAGGCATCGGAGAGGCTACGGGTTGGACCTCAACCTGTCCTTTCTGACAAGCTGCTCCTTGTGCAGGCGAGCTTGTCATCACCGGTCGCGCTCAACTCCCACCTCCGGCAGTGCGGTCGTCGGGTAAAGTCCTTGCGAAATCTATCCCGTGGTCGGCCTTCGCAGTGCGCTCAGCCTCATTATTACACTCATTACCTGTCAAATAGCCTACCCTAATCACATCCTAATATTAACCACCGTGCCCTTGGTTCCCCCAACAAACAAATTCATTGTACGCGAGTTTTACCCCACAACAATATTAAACACCTAAGTATACACCAAAAATATATAAACACATACCCATATTTATACTCTATAGATTCATCAAATATGTATCATACACAAATACTGGTATTTCACATTTAGGGATATCACACATTTCTTCGCTGCTGGACTTGGCCCCTAGCTTTTTTGTTCTGTCCCCCTTTCTGTGGTCTTTCTTTGCGTTTATTGTCTATCTTCTTTTTGGAAAAAGAAGAGGCATTGTGAGCTTCTGGTAAGGGGCAGTTCCCGGGGGCGCATGTTGTGAGTGGCGAGGAGAAGCTCTCTGTTTTGTTCAGCCATGAGTAAACATGACAGTAGCTCAGAATACTTGGTGAACTTTCGTTCACGGTATTGCTGCATGAGTATCACATCTTTCTCATGGAAGGACGTGTACGTCTTTTCCAGCATGCGATCTTCTGAGACTTTTCACCACACAACTTCAGGCATGAGGTGATGCTAAAAAGAGCTGAGTTGTACTCAGTTATGGACTGAAAGTCTTGCAGTCTCAGGTTCTCCCACTCGTATCGTGCCCTTGGTAGTATAACATCTTTCTGATGTTTATACCTGTCCTCAAGGGCAGTCCACAATTCTAGTGGATCTTCGACCGTAAGGTATTCAGCCTTTATGGCCTTTTCCACATGGCGGCGAATATAGATAATGGCTTGCGCCTTTTCTATATCGCTTACACTTTCATTAGTAGTCACAGCAGAAATGAGGGACTTTGCCCGCAGATGAAACTTCACATCGAGCTGCCAGCTCAGATAGTTTCTTCCTGATGCTTCCAGCACTTCGAAATCGACACTGGTGATTTTAGCCATTTTATCTAGCAGAGCACAAATTTGCATGAATTAATATTTTAAACAATAAACATTTTCATGCGGAGGCAATTTTTAAATGAAGAGCTAATTGCGTGGATCGGCCAGTCCCACATAAATAAAAAGTCCAAAGTCCATTACAGTCCATATTACACAAATGAAAGCTTTAAAAAAGAAATTACAACTTTGGAAACCCCTTGGGTCCCATATAAGATCTTCAGCTTCAATTGTGGCATCCGTCTCCATGGAAAGTGGTGTTCGGTCTTGGACATTTACATAAATTCCTCACCACAATTTCTCTCAAAAGTAAAAGAAAAGTGCAGGAAAATAAAATGTGGGACTTAAACAGCCGATCCAAAAACCGCAATTAGCCATCCATGCAGAAATTTTGTACTCATCAAAACATTTTCACCAGACATTTTCATTACAGGCATCACAGGCATTAATATTTGCAGAGATGGATAAACAATTTAATTACTTAATAATTATTGGATCACTGGGCAACGTCATACACCGTTAGGTTAGATGACTAACGGCAGAGCGGTCGCGGGATCTTCCTAATTATTAAGCTTTAAATATAATGCACAACCACGCATAGAATATCCACATAATAAGCCAAGATGATGCAAAGCATGTATTAACGATTTTACAGAAGAAATCATTTAATGCAAGGGTTGAGCTAGTTGAGTTTGTCCAGAAATTGGAAAAGAGCCCAATAATTAAACATGTTCTTCGTAAAATGAAGAAATTTTCCTTTTTAAATCATCCCTAAATTATCCCCAAAAGTCCCCTTATTGTCTCATAATTTATCATGATTTTTCATGAATTTTTGGGTCCCCAAATGCCATTTTTACTCAATTTTGAGTCCACCAATTACCTTTTAAGGCTTATTTTTAGCCATCCCCTCTTGTTTTTTGAGAAGAAAAACTAGCATGCGGGCCTTAAGCCCGCAATTTGGCTATGGGCTTCAGGCCCGCAGTCAAAAAACAAAATTTTTTTTGTGTGAAACAAGGCCTGCAGGCCTGAGGCCCGCAGTCTGCTTGCGGGCTTCAGGCCCGCAAGGCAGCAAATTTTTTTTTTGAATCTTGGCTTTAGGCCCAGTCGAGTTAGGGGCGACGGCTAGGGTTAGACGCCGCCGCCCCCTGACTGCTGCCGATCGACGGTGGGGAGAGGGGGAAGGGCGACAGCCACCCCCCCCCCCCCCCCGGGGGCGGCATGCAGAGCGAGCCCCCCCACTGCGCGAGGGGGGGGTGCGACCACAGGGACAGCCGCCCCCTGCAGGGGGCGGCCTTGGCAGCGACTGCCGCCCCCCCTGCGGGGGGGGGGGGGTGCGGCCACAGCGCCGGCCGCCCCCTGCAGGGGGGTGCGACCTGATCGATGGCCGCCCCCCTACAGGGGGGTGTGGCCTCGGCGACAGCCGCCCCCCTACAGGGGGTGCGACCTCGGGGGGTGGGTTGATGGCCGGCGGCAAGGCCGCCAGCGGGTATGGGGTAGGGTTTACATAAAAAAACCCTAAAAATATGATTTTTGTACGAATAAAATCGTAGGTTTTAGGCGATTAGCAATTCCCATATCGATCTTGCGAGATCTATGCGTAGATCAATCATACGTATGATAAAGACAACGTTTTTAGCGGATTTTACCTCTATATCCATCCTCCCGATATAGCGACGGTTGAACGAAGCATACGCGGATGACGACGCTCGATTGAGAAAGCCTTGCACCGCGCGCATGGATCTCCCGTCTCCCTTCGCCTTCGCAACGATCGAAAAAAAATTTTGTGGAGAATTTTTAGAGACTCGTGCTGATAACGTGTTATGAATCAACTACTAGGGGAAGAACCCACCAGTCATTTATTTATAGGCAGGATAGGAGAGTAGAAAGATAAGATACATAGATATTGGCGTATCTCTAAGATACACGCAATCCTAACTAACTCTGGTTCATATCCATTCACAACAATAATGAGATTTCAGAAGTTATTAAACAAAAATTTAGCCGTGTTCGTTGCGCCTTTTATGTCGTGGAAGTTATTAAACCGAAAATTAGCTGTTGTGCACATTCATCAACCCGACAAACAATTTTGGAAAAAAATTCTCAATCTTCATATTTCGTTTTTTTATCTTCAATTTTCGTGTTATCACGATCTAAGGCATCCGTTATTCGATTCGTATATGTTGTAAGTTTTTGGGGATTTAATTTGAATTTTCAATGATTTTTTCATGATTTTATGATGTTTTGCATTAAGGGGTATTTTTGTTATTTCCGGTTGTGCGCAAAGTAGAAACATAAATGTGATTATTTTATTCGCCGTGCGCAGAGTAAAAAGTAAAAGCCTTCGTGCACAGAGCAATTCGGTACGTGCGCGTAGCAACACCCAAAAACAAATTGTTATTAATTATATTGTGTAGGCCATTATAGGCCCACGTAGGTACTAGTCGATTTTGTATTAGATTAGTATTTTATGTTCTACAAGAACTATGTATCACACCAATGTATGAACTTTTCTATATAAATAAAGGCCCACTTCGGAAGAGTAACGTACATCGGACCAACCCAATGATGTGACACAAAGCATATAGAAAATGAGCTACCTTGGTAATATTTACAAGGGAATTGCTATGTGCACATGCCGATTATTTACAAATTTGTCATTAACTCACATGCGCAACCCACTTATTTACAAGTTTGCCATTATTCCTATTTTACCCTCGTCTATCGGAGGAGATTGCTAGGTTGTCGGATGGGACAGCGGAGGGGCTGGGGAGGTCGTCGGAAGGCGGAGGAGGGGAAGGGAGTAGCGGAGGGAGACAGATGACGAGAGGCTGAGCTTAAAAGCGCAGAAAAAGGAAAAAAAAAAAATTTTTGGGGGGGGGGGGGGGGTTGATCTTAAAGGTGTGGGCTAGATCATGGCGATGCTGGCAACGATGCTATTCGTCCGTGCGATCGCCGGCATAGGCCATGCCCTCCCGCCCCGCTAGAGGAAGATGAGGGTGAATGTTCTGGCGGAAAGAAATCCAGGGGGGAGTACTTTAGCGGGGTCCATCCGATCCCCCAAATCGAAGGAGGGAGATGTGGAGGGAGAGGCAACGGGGGGGGAGATCAGAGGAGAGGCGGCGGGGCTAGGGAGGGGACATGAAAGAGAAATAGGAGACATCGGAGGAGGGGACAACGGGTTGGGAAAGTCGGAGGAGGGGACGACGGGGTTGGGGCTAGAGAGATACGAGAGAGGAAGAGAAAGAGGCAAAGGGGAAGATCGGAGGAAGGAGAGGCAGGCTTGGAAAGTCGAAGGAGGGGACGACGGGGCTGGGGAGGGCGGTGTCGGGGTGGCCGTCATACATCTTGGAATTGCTATCACGCATAGCGAGGGCAGTTTTGAAATTTTGTTTCAGTTGTACGCGATGATTAATTTTCAATTGCAAACTTGTAAATATGTGAATAGCGGTCGCAAAACGGTATGTGTGCGTAGCAATTCCCTATTTTAAACTATGAAGAAGGAAAAAAAAATTGAAGCATTGACGAGGTGCAGATGTAGGTTCCATCATTCTTGAAGGGGTTAGCTGGGGTTTCACTTTGCTGGCTGCTGATAAGCTTTGTGGCGTTGCAGTTTGCACTGAAATGTCGATTCTTAGGAGAAAGAGAAGCCATAACCATCTCGAGCCTTAGGTCTCAGTTTCTTCAGTGAGCTCTTTTTTGCGCTTTTTGAGCTTTCTTCGTGCTTCTACCTATTCATCATATCCATCATCGCTACCCTTCCTTATAGCGACCCGCGTGGCATTGAAAACCTGTAAATTGTTATCAACAATTTAATGCATTGCATCAGAACACTAGCAAAAAGGTAACTACCATAGTCTAATTATGCTCAATTCGGGCTTGATATAACCATGAAGGTCCAGTTCTCCATCCACCAAATTCTCCTAGAGAGTAGGGAAGAGTGTATAAAGGGAGGAAATTGTATGCGTTGTATAGAGGACGGCATTGGGTCCTCAGCCATAAATAAAGCCCAGGGACAAACAAATCACATGTTGAAAGACTTGGAAAAAAAGAGACTGCACAAATTTCAGCTGTGAATGTGTTCCCTTCATCAGTTAAGCAAATTTAGATCAGTAAATTCCATCAAAATAAAGGTTCGGATCCAATTGAACCTATGGGGACGGTACAGCGAAGCTGTTTCATAACAAACAAAGCAGACAGAAAAATGAGCTACCTTGGTAGTATTTTCATGCACCACCACCTCATTATATTTAATAGCCTCCAATTTCTTCTTAACCTCAGCTTCAATTTCATGAAGAAGGTATATATCATTCTGCAAGTACTACAGAAAAAAGAATACCGTCATGCCCAAGCCTAAATGCATAAGCAGAACCACAATATAAGATTGCAAGATGAACAAATAAGTGGTAGGCCTACATTCAGTTGAGTACATGATAACACATCCTTCAAATTAAAATTTTTCAATGTTGAATGTAATACATGTTATATAGGTAGACTAGAAAAAAGGACAAATAAATATATAACCTCTTTAGTCCAACTATATATGCAAATACGGGCGCACATATTGACAAAGTGAAGCTTTGGCATTCGATTGGATAAATTGATACACATCCTCTATATCCCAAACCATGTCAGAACTTGTTTTGCTACTTGTAACTTCTGATAGAAATTATCATATATGCCTATGTTGTGCGCTGAGCGGAAGCAATCAGATCGCCGAAGTATCTAGCACGAAGAACAAATAGAGAGAAAGCAATCAAAAGATTTAGGTCGTCTTAACGACCAAGTGAACACTTCTCTTGATTTCAATTAGGAGATACAAAAGGCACTCAACTACTCCGAAGAAATCCTCAGCATTGGCTCTCTTAAAGACCGCTCACAATGATCCTATGGAACTTCCAATATGACCTCATACAAGTTTCTACAATTCTTCAATAGAAGCTCAATTGGATTCCCAAATTTTTTATGCTGACAATCAAACATTCGGTACCCTTTTATAGGACTCAAAGGGGAGGGGGTTGGTGCACCAACCCACCACCAACCCCTCTTGGGTTGGTGCACCAACCCATGCACCAACCCGTCTTCGGTTGGTGCACCAACCCATGCACCAACCATCCTTCGGTTGGTATTACCCATGCACCAACCCAAGAAAAATCAAAGGGCAGCCCAATGGGGCTGTCATCGAGCCAATTATCACAGACTACACATAGATATCAGATGCTGATGATATAGAGATTCTATTTAGTTTGATGAAGTTCAACGGTCAGCTTAAATATGTGAAAAAAGAAGCAATAATCAACACCCGAGTGAGTGAACCACACGACACATTTGCTCGTATACTGGATATGGGTAATGACTCAGCTGATTTTATGTCATATTCTCCAAATCAAAAGTACCAGCCTATAGAGAATATGACGAGAGAAGGGTGTTCGTATTATCCACAAGAGGATGCATAAGTATCGACGTTTTTGAAGTAATAAATAAGTTTATGGTGTATTTGTATGAAGTAAATTCGATCTTCTAAACATTTCAAATTTTCACGACATTTGCAGTTGGGATGTTACGGGACATGGAGGTCATGCAACGTACTCAACTCATATGCAAGTGCCATTTGCAGTGGAAGACGTTATTGTATCATGACAACCAATTGTTCGGAGAGCTTCAATGGGATTCTTAAAGGAGCTAGAGGACTTTCGATATAAGCGTTGATTGCAAGAACCTTTTATAGGATAAGCTAGTATTTCTACCATCGTTGGCTTGATGGACTCCGATGGACGACCACTTTCACCCCAAAACAGAGGGCATTCTTGGTGCACAGGTGCAAGAAGCCCGAGAATGCTGTATCCCTGCGCTGCTTCCCTTTGTCCCTGTTCTCCTGCCGATGCTCGTCAGGGCCGCGGCGTTCGCTTTCGTCGCGTTTGGATCCCCTCCTGGCCCCCACAAGGTGACTTCCGTCCTCTGCGGCCAGCGCCTCTTCTGTCAGCATGTAGCGCTCCGCCCGAGCTATCACTTCGACGAGGTCTTTCAGAGGGTCATTGTGCAATGACTTCTTCAGACCCCTATGACGGAGCCCTTTCTTTAGGGCCGTTTTTACGACCAGCTCGTGACAACTCTCCACATTAAGTCGTTCCGCGTTGAAGCGACGCATGTAGTGCCTCAAGGTTTCTCCGGGACCCTGCACCACATTGAACAAGAGTTCTGAATCCAATTTTACCTAACGCCCAGCCACGAATTGCTTGCAGAACTGCTGGGAGAGGTTCTCGAAGCTGTCGATGGATCGGTTAAGGAGGCTGTGGTACCAACTCCGGGCTGATCTCTGGAGGGTAGAGTAGAAGCCTCTGCAGAGTAGGGTGTCGTCGGCTCCTTGGAATGCCATAACCCCCTCATAATCCATCACGTGGTCTTCCGGGTCGCCCGTGCCGTCATACTTCTCTAAAGTCTGTACCTTGAATCTAGAGGGTACTTGCGCCTCAGTTATCCTTCTGGTCAACGGACAGTGGCCGCTTCGGGTCGGGTGCTCCCCGGGTGCCCACCTGAGCCCGCACAGTGGTTGTGTGGCTGCGGCGAGCGGGCAGGGTCACGCCGGGGGCTTGCCCGATTCCCAACCGAGCCTAGGGCGGGAGTGGGCCAGCGGGCGCCCCTCGCCTCCCCTTGGTTCTCTCGTCTCCTTTGTCTTCCTCGAATTGGACTCTCATTCTGGTGGGGTCGGTTCCCCGAGGCTTGGCACTCGGTTGGTAGGCGATTCGCTGAGCGTGGTTGCCGAGACGAGGCCGTAACCAAATCGACCTCAACCTGATCGGGGTCCATCCAACCCCTTCCCCAAATGAGGTGGGAGTGAGGGATCGCATCGGAACAAAGTTTGAAAGGGTGAATCGCTGTTCTGGGTTGGTTTCTCCATCCCCGTGGTCTGTGACCACGTCTGAGCATAAAGGCCGGCGGTCCTCTCCTTGGTCGCAGGCCCCCATTGCTCCCACCCCATGGCGGGCAGGCTGCCGACGAGTTGCTAAATCGTAGCGACCAACGTCTGGATGTGTGCGTTGGTCTCCTGGGTGAAGAGGCGGAGCTGCTCTTGGGTTACCGAGCGGGAGTCGCCCGTCCCCTCGGTAGTGACTGTGCTGGTTCTCAGGAGGGATGTAATCACCCTCCTCATAGATGAGGGCATACGCCCCGATCCGTTGCAGACTGGTTCCATTATGGTGGTTTGACGTGGGCTTGTTTGGTTCCCACAGACGGCGACAGATGTTTATGTGTGTTTTCTCACCACAGTTGACCGATGGTTTGACAGTCAACGTGGCCAAGGGGTCGATTGGATCCCTTGGTCACGCCAAGTGCGCGTGCTCTCGGCATGAGCTACGCAAGGAGTCGTGGTCGAGCGGACTCTTCGTGTGGAGTATCGATCCTCGGTCCGTGAAGTGCAGATGGGAAGCTTCGGGACCTAGATGAGTGCTCGGCCTTGGTTGATCAAGTGCCGAGGAGAAGCCTCGGCGCCCGGATTATCCCTTAGCCTCGGTTGAGGACAGAGCTCGCCAGGGACGGGCGGGCTTCGAGATCGTTCGGGTCTCGCCTTGGAGAGCTCTACGCTGAGGGGTAGCCTCAGCGCCTCGAGTACACGCTATCCTGGATAGACGAAGAAAACCCGTCAGTGGGGCCAGACATTGGCTCCGGCCAAGTCCCCTCTGATGCCTAAGTCAGAACGGATCTGAAGGATGCTCGACAGGATCGGTGCGGCTCGTAAGGAGGCCGACACGCGAATCCTCAGATCGAGCTTTAGGAGGGGAGATAATGACAGAAATAAGGTCATTTTTAGTGGAATACCTTCGTGTTACGATACCTGGGATCCGGTCCCTTTCTCGGTTGCCTCTGCAGTCCCTTTATAGGATTTGGCCCACGATCGTCCCACATCGACGTCCCCTGACTGCTCCCCACTCACGCCCCCACGATCCGCCTCAGTAAAGGTGCCCGCGTGCGTCGTGGGGGGGTCGATTAATGGGCTTCTTAATGGTCATTAAGGTGTCACGCTTTTTAGGGGAACGGTTATCTCCTGCGAGCATGGGCTGATCGTGTGTATGCCGCGTCGTGGCTGGTCTGACTCTGAGTCCTTTCGTGGGCCTCGTCGGATGGGATAAATCCCATTTGCGGGCCCCCCGCCCTCGGTTTGGGCTCGGGCCTCTTGCTCTTGGGCTTCTCCAAAATAGTCGTAGCACATGGGTATGTAAATTAATCATTTTTCCATTAACTCCGTTGATTTCCAAGTCACAAGACATTTGGAGAGCACAAAGCTTAGTGCAATATAATGTACATTGCAATAATATATATTAGTGTATGGCTCAGGTTACTTTGTCTTGTTTGGAAAAACTTTCGTGACTAAAAGGAAAACCTAATTTAATCGTGGTCTCATTGAGTTGGAAAAATGATGCATGAATGTCACAGCTGTAAAATTTGAATATCAATCTGAGAAATGTGTTGCTTTAGCAGTAAGAGCATCATTCATCTCTGAGATTTTGTACCTTAAAATACATGCTTTATTTGTGACTGGCCAGTAAGATATCACAACCGCAAAATCTACAATTCCGCAATTCACAAGCAAGCCACAACTTCACAACATTGTCATTTCTTTTTTTTTCATGAAAATGTCATGATGCTATGTTTTAGTTTATATTGCTATGTTGTAGCATTATGTAAAGAAAGAAGACATTGACTTTGCAGAAATTCTTTTCCAACAAATGCCATCATAGAAGTTTTCGTTTTATAAAGTTCATTGGTATGTTCATCATTAGCTGAATGAAAGACAAAGGAAGCTACTATGTGCAGAAGTTCTAATTTCCTATTCATTCAATTTAACTTGATGCATTGAAATGTTGGAGGAAACTGAATCATATATTTTGGTGCGTAACATACCAAAAATATCACAAAAGTATTTTTGTTAGACATTTTTAGTTTTCTTTGTTTAGCTAAGGAAGATGGTTGAAGAGGCAGATGGGGTTGCGCTTACGCCTCTATTTGTGTGATAAAATGCCCGCAAGGACAACCATCCCTTTGAATATCCGATGAGCCGCGTCCTGCCTGGACCTCCGAGGAGTCGGAACGGTAAACCCTTCGCTCGAAGGGGCTGAACACGGTGATGTACTCGCTGATGATTCGACCGTGGGGACAAGCCAAGGCGACGGAGCATAGAAACCGCGGTGGGCGGATTGAATTGCACGAAAACGACGGCATATGGCTGAGAAACAGACGTACTCGTAGAGCGGGAGCAGGACAATAATCCTACAGATGATGTCTTCGGCGAGGTCGATGATGGCGGTGGGAGGGCGATGCATCTTCATTTGGCGACGGCAAGGCATCTTCATTTAGCGACGGCAACACATCTTTCGGCCGTGGCGCAGGAAGGATCTCCAGGTTGAAGCACGACCCATCCACTCCTGGGATCGAGCATGAGTCATAGTGGAAAGCACGAGTCATGGTGTAATTTTTGTGAGAAAAGATTCCTTGATTAAGAACGGGCCTTCGCCTTTTATAAGACGTTTGTAATAGACTTCTGTTACAAAGGAGAATTCTAGAAGACGCTGCAAGAATTCCCAATCTGATTTTCCCGCCTAACACTCCCGCCTAAAACTCGGATGTATTTAATTAACCCGCATGCTTGTCCGGTTAACTCAAAAACCGAGTTAACCTGATGCATGCTAAACACACAACAATGTGATGTTTTTAAAGAACAAAGGACATTGCCAAAGGATTTTCATTATAAACTACTTGTCGATTTATAAAAATCAAAACTTTATGGTATTGATGAAAACCGTTGTTTAAATTTCATCTGAAAAAATAAACTATGAAGAGAAGTGCCAAAAAAATTTATGGTGGAGCAAAAATTGGAGATTGGCAATGAAATGGCTATATGACACTGACCCTGTCAACCTGCTCGCTTGGTATAAAGTCGAGTTGGTCCCACCAACTCAGCTACTCAGATTACCATGTATGCAACAAGAAAGCACTTCAAGATATCCGCAACGGCAAATCAAATATTTGCTCATAGAGAAGTTCATGACCAGCGATTACATGATTGATAATAAACAAAATAATTACATCTACAAATTTTGAAACTTCGCGACTTTGAACTGTGAGTTCTGGAATTGCAAGTTTCCAGATGAGCTTCCGATGTTTCTCATTACATGTTGGACATGCAAGATTTGAAGCCTCGTGTAGGTTCCATCAACCTTGAAGGGATTAGTCGTGGTTTCACTTTGCTGGCTGCTGATAAGCTTTATGGCGTTGCACTTTGGACTGCATCGTCTATTCTTTGGAGCAAGAGAAGCCATGACCATCTTGAGCCTCAGGTTTCGGTTTCTTCAGTGCTCTCTCATTTGCGCTTTCTTCGGGCTTCTACCTTTTCATCATATCCATCATCGCTAGCCTTCATTCTGGCGACCCGCCTGGACTTGAAAACCTGCAAATTGTTATCTACAATTTAATGCATTGCATCAAGAACAATAGCAAAAAGGTCACCACCATAGTCTATAAGCTTTTTTTCCCAACAAAGGAGGTCAGCTCTGGAGCACTAGGCTCTATCATGAGTAGTACAACCGGCTGCTGTTAACATTACATCAACCCTCTAATAAACGTGACAATTTACTAGAAGATGGAATTATGCTCAAGACGGGCTTGTTGTAATCATGAAGGACCACTTCTCCACCCACCAAATTCCCCTAGAGTAGGGAAGAAAGTCTATATAAATGGAGGAAATTGTATGCTTTTGTATAGAGGACGGCATCGGGTTCTCAGCCATAAATAAAGCCAAGGGGCAAACAAATCTCATGTTGAAAGACTTGGAAAAAAGATGGTGTGCACAAATTTCAGCTGTGGATGTGTTCCCTAACCCTTCATCAGTTAAGCAAATTTAGATCGGTAAATTCCATCATAATAATTTTAAAATAAACAACATTGTGTTCCCTGTGGGTCCTGTCACGCTGTCGAGAAGGATAGCCATAAGCACCCACCAGCTGCTTCCTAACAGCCTGAATACAATTCTCTCTACTTCAGCTGGACAAGCACTCAAGCTGTGCTGTAAATGGTATCTGATAACCCGATCCCATTTCTTGATCAAAAGTTGGACCAGGCCTAGAATATTTAGATTGAACCGGGTAGGATGAGGATCTAGAATGTTGATTGGATTAGGGTTCCAGTAAAAATAGCTTATAAATATGTTAATCTAATTTATATAAAGGTTCGGATAGGATTCGGATCCAATTGAACCTATGGGGACAGTACATCGAAAGCTGTTTCATTACAAACAAATAATATAGAAAATGAGCTTTTTTCAAGCACCGCCACCACCTCTTATTTTTAATAGCCTCCAATTTCTTCTTAATCTCAGCTTCAATTTCATGAAGAAGGTATATATCATTCTGCAAGTACTACAGAAAAAAGAAGCGTCATGCCCAAGCATAAATGCATAAGCAGAACCACAATATAAGATTGCAAGATGAACAAATAAGCGGTAGGCCTACATTCAGTTGAGTACATGATAACACATCCTTCAAATTAAAATTTTTCAATGTTGAATGTAATACATGTTATATAGGTAGACTAGAAAAAAGGAAATAAATATATAACCTCTTTAGTCCAACTATATATGCAAATACGGGCGCACATATTGACAAAGTGAAGCTTTGGCATTCGATTGGATAAATTGATACACATCCTCTATATCCCAAACCATGTCAGAACTTGTTTTGCTACTTGTAACTTCTGATAGAAATTATCATATATGACTATGTTGTGCGCCGAGCGGAAGCAAACAGATCGCCGAAGTATCTATCACGAAGAACAAATAGAGAGAAAGCAACCAAAAGATTTAGGTCGTCTTAACGACCAAGGGAACACTTCTCTTGATTTCAATTAGGAGATACAAAAGGCACTCAACTACTCCTAAGAAATCCTCAGCATTGGCTCTCTTAAAGACCGCTCACAATGATCATATGGAACTTCCAATAGGACCTCATACAAGTTTCTCCAATGCTTCAATAGAAGCTCAATTGGATTCCCAAATTTTCGATGCTGACAATCAAACATTCGGTACCCTTTTATAGGACTCAAAGGGGAGGGGGTTGGTGCACCAACCCACCACCAACCCCTCTTGGGTTGGTGCACCAACCCATGCACCAACCCTCCTGCGGTTGGTACACCAACCCAAGAAAAATCAAAGGGCAGCCCAAAGGGGTTGTCATCGAGCCAATTATCACAAATTTCCACCTTGGCAAGATATTGGGTCTATGTCACACAATCGACCGTCAACGCTTCTCCTCGGTGAGAATCATCTCATGTTCTCGGCATCTTGCCTCGAAAGGCTCATATGACTCCGTAGAGCCTCATTGCCCTAGAAGGGGCCACCAAAGTCATCTCATATCATCAACATACAAGTACGAGCCATACTCGAACTTGACTCCAATATCGACCTTCATAAGCTCGTCCGTCGAACAATCATTAGTGTCAAGTAGCTCCACCCGATCCTTGGCTTCATCAGTCGTCGTTGATTCCATCTCATCACACCAATCTTTTCTTCGTCCACATAGGTCGCCATTGTGCTCAACCTCACCGAATAAGGTTGGAGACTTGTCACACCTGACAAAGAAAGCAAACGAAACCCTTCTTGCAAGTTGGCATCTCTCATACCTTGGTCTCCAAACTTTGATAGAATCCATCCGCTGTGCAAGTTGTGGGGATAAGGTATCTCCACCATATTGACTTGAACAATCACCTCTTTTAGCACCACCTCTCCAAAGATCATTCAATGACGTCGTCTTTGGTGTGTGCGAGCTTGAGTCGGTAGCTCGCTCATCTGAAACTCTTCTCGTCTTCATCATCACCGTACCATCCAAGTAATAGAGTTGCCTTCACGCTTCCCCTTCATCAGGATCATTGCTCCTCGTGTCGCCTTCAAAGCACCGTCTTCCATAATCACTTTGCAACCCTTGGCTTCAAGTGAACAAATCGATATCAAATTGTACTTCACGTCGGGCACATAATGAACATCGCCTATGTCCCGTGTGACACCATCACTCATCTTTGTGCGGACCATGCCAATGCCCGCCGTCGTGCATGCTCCATCGTCTCCAAGAAGGACTTTACGCTTACTACCTTCATGGAAAGTAGTAAAGTACTCTCTGTGGGGTGTCATATGGAACGAGCAACCCGAGTCGAGCATCCATCCCCCTTCATCACCCCTTTCGTCGCACCAACTAGGACCCACTTATCCACCTCCTCGCTTTTGATGACGTTGGCGGTAGCATCCTTCTTCTTATTGGCCTTTGGGCACTCCCTCGACCAATGTCCTCTTTCCTTGCAAAAGGCACATTGATCACTCTCAATGTCTGTGCGCGGAGCTCAACTATTGTCCCTTGTCTCGGATATATGGTTCCCGGTGTGGCCTCCACCTCTTTCATTGCTCCGACATCTAACCACGGTAAGCGCTTCGGACCTTTGGCCCCTCATCTTCTCATCATCCTTCTTTCCAAATTCATTGCTAGTAAGAGCGTTAGAAACATCATTGAATGTGATAGATTCTTTACCATAGGTTAAGATCGAAACAATGTGCTCATAGTCTTCATGCAATGAGTTGAGAAGAATCATCGCCTTGTCCTCATCTTCCACCTTGACGTCGATATTCCTCAAATCTGTGAGGAGTTTGTTGTAGGAGTCGAGGTGTTCTTTAACTGAAACTCCTTCCTCCATCTTGAGGCCAAAAAGCTTCTTCTTTAGGTGTAGGCGATTCTGAATGTTCTTCTTCATGTACTTCTCACCAAGCACATCCCATAACGCTTTTGCATTCGTCTCCTCTATGAAAGGGTACTTCTTCTCCTTTGTCAAGTAGAGCCGAATCGTGCCGCACGCGGTCCAGTTCATCATCCTCCACTCCGAGTCCGATGTCGTAGTCGGCCTCTCATCTAGTACTTGATCTTGACCAAGTTGGTTCAAGATGTCAAGTACTTCGCATCTCCACATGCCGAAGTTGATACGCCCATCGAACTTCTCAATTTCAAACTTCGTACTGGATACGATAGTTCGCGTTGTTGAAGATTGCGCCATTGAAGTAGACGGATTGTCGTCGTCATCTTTGCTCATCTTCTTCGTCTAGATCTTCGTCGCCAAAGCTCTGATACCAATTGTTGTGCGCCGAGCGGAAGCAATCAGATCGCCAAAGTATCTAGCACGAAGAACAAATAGAGAGAAAGCAACCAAAAGATTTAGGTCGTCTTAACGACCAAATGAACACTTCTCTTGATTTCAATTAGGAGATACAAAAGGCACTCAACTACTCCTAAGAAATCCTCACAATTCTTAAAGACCGCTCACAATGATCATATGGAACTTCCAATAGGACCTCATACAAGTTTCTCCAATGCTTCAATAGAAGCTCAATTGGATTCCCAAAATTTCGATGCTAACAATCAAACATTCGGTATCCTTCTGTAGGACTCAAAGGGGAGGGGTTTGGTGCACCAACCCACCACCAACCCCTCTTGGGTTGGTGCACCAACCATCCTTCGGTTGGTACACCAACCCAAGAAAAATCAAAGGGCAGCCCAATGGGGCTGTCATCGAGCCAATTATCACAGACTACACATAGTATCAGATGCTGATGATATAGAGATTCTATTTAGTTTGGTGAAGTTCAACGGTCAGCTGAAATATGTGGAAAAAGAAGCAATAATCAACACCCGAGTGAGTGAACCACACGACACATTTGCTCGTATACTGGATATGGGTAATGACTCAGCTGATTTTATGTCATATTCTCCAAATCAAAAGTACCAGCCTATAGAGAATATGACGAAAGAAGGGTGTTTGTATTATCCACAAGAGGATGCATAAGTATCGACATTTTTGAAGTAACAAATAAGTTTATGTTGTATTTGTATGAAGTAAATTCGATCTTCGAAACATTTCAAATTTTCACGACATTTGCAGTTGGGATGTTACGGGACATGGAGGTCATGCAACGTACTCAACTCATATGCAAGTGCCATTTGCAGTGGAAGACGCTATTGTATCATGACAATCAATTGTTCGAAGAGCTTCAATGGGATTCTTAAAGGAGCTAGAGCACTTTCGATATAAGCGTTGATTGCAAGAACCTTTTGTAGGATAAGCTAGTATTTCTACCATCGTTGGCTTGATGGACTCCGATGGACGACCACTTTCACCCCAAAACAGAGGGCATTCTTGGTGCACGGGTGCAAGACGCCCAAGGATGATGTATCACACAATTTGGTGATTATGAGTGGCAAGTGATGGATAAGAATGCCAACGCACATACCGTGATTATAGAAGGCGACCATTGCACATGTACTTGCAATATTCCTATGCTTCATCACATGACATGTGTCCATATGATCGCCGCAACGTCCAGATAGTAATATTTTTGAAAGTCTACTAGGATAGCAGATACGTATTGATACACATGTTCATTTGAGAATCGACTACTGTTTTGATACGCATATACATATTAGAAACTACTAGGATACACTATCTAAATGATTTTAAAATATTTTTGACATGTTTCTATGTGTGAGAGCTTCTAATAAGGCTTTAACAAGCTAAGATTGAAAAATAAAGATACATCAAATAAATATTATAATAATAACCATCAATGCATTCTTTGACACTCCAAGCTCCTTGTCCTTGCTCCAATTTGGTCCTTGCCTTGTAGAGCTTACTAATCCACTGAGTGCATCTTTGATTTTTTAAGCTCTTATAATTGCACGCATAGATATTAGAAGATACATTTGCTCATCATCAAAACCATACGTGGTGAGGCTTAATATCTGAATAGAATTTACCTAACTTTGCAAAAGTAGGCTGTTTCCCCATATGACCAAGTGAATCACCTCCCTAACATAGAAATATCAATCAATTCAACCTCTCTGACCACTTCACCGAACTCCTTAAGACGAGTACAGATTGCAAGATTAAAGGTTTAGACCGAAGCTATTATGGTTTGCCTGTGTCATACTGGTTTGGAACCAACTAGCATGAATCTTGGTTGATAACTTGGGTTTTTTTGACCGAAATAGTAAAAAGAACAGAAAAGCCCTAATTTAACCATCATAAATTTTTTTGACCCAAATTTTGAAGAAACGCATTAATAAAGAGAAAAAAAGCACAAAAAGCCCTTAGCACTATCTCGGAAAAATTGAAGAATTTCAGGAAGCACCAGCAACATGAAGAAACTGGATGGCCGCAATACTCACCCATGCATCATTACAGCGAACAGCTACTATCTCACCTATTGCATTGAACCTACAATATCACTTTGTTTTCATCATCTCATCTATGGCTTCGAACATCCAATCTTGCCTCGATCTTGCCAGCTCATACGCTACTTCGATATCCTCACTGTGTTAATCTCGCCATGACTTGTGTCTTTGACATGTAGCTCTAGTTCCCATATGTGTGTGTGTTTGATTGTAAAGCCAAAAGGAAAGAGGGCATAAGCCAGTTCTGATTGATGATTAAATACAATGGTTTGGGGGTTATTGGGTTAGAACTTGAAAGAATCTGATCCAATTTGAGACCTATTCATTTGACCTCACATAAATTTACTTAAAATTCATAAGATGATGGGTCTGCATTCCACATTTACAATTACACATTGAAAATTTCATTTTTACATAAGCATACTAAACTATCACAATTATATATATGCATACAAATACATACTAAAAATGAAACCAAAAATAAAAGTGCAACTGACGAAACTTTTTGAAACCAAATCTTTTAAGGGCTCAAAACTGAAGCCGTAGATTGAAGTTGTCCTTAAAACCCAAATCTAGTCAAGTTAAAATCACCTCCAACAATCCATAACCATCATAAATAGCTCTAAACTCCCTACGTTCCCTCCCACGTCATATGCCAGACAAAGGACAATACACAATACTTAAGCCCCACTTGAAATTGGTTTTAAGATCCCTAAAGATCACAAAAAAACAATGATAGCTGCTCTCTTGCAAACATATTGAAAATTCCACCCAACTAAAATACCACCAGCTGACCCCATAACATTCTTAGGACCACACATAAATCCAAGCAGCCCCTATAGAAGTAAGCATCTGACATAAAACTTTTGACTCATGTATACAGATGTAATTGATAAAAATCCTTCATATCCATTCTCTTATGCCTACTGCACATTCCTATTATTTTCCAAGATAAAATAACCATTATAGACCCTTTCTATCCACACAATTAATAGCTCTTTCCTGCCATTTCCTAATAGCATCAACATGTACAAGTTCAGAAGTAAGACACTATAACATCGTTAGAAAGTGGTCATCCCTTATCTTATAAACCCAATCATTACTGATACAGAATTACAGGCTGTGCACAATGAATCAAGATCAATGTCCCTTTAGAAACCTCGGGGATATCAACAACCGAAGCTTGAGTCTCTTCACAAGCATCGTGGCCAACAGCACACACACCTTCTCCAGTTGTCTGCGTTATTATATTTGTAGTTTATTATATTAGTTGAGCGGCGATTTCGATAAATAACACGGCCAAAATGTTGGAATGCAAACTGTTTTCATTGCTAGATTAGGTCTCTAAAGCTTCCATCACCCAATATTCAGTTGTGTAGAAGTTGCTCATTGATTTATTTTTTCCAGCAAAATCCATGTTTATGGTCCCTGTAACATATTTTCTTCCTGTTAACAGGTTCTGGGAGAACGGGAAGGTCATACTAGCATACAGGCCTGTGCACACGAACACTTTGGACGAAGAAATCGAGTCATTCCCGCCCCAAGCCAGTGTTTACTGAGCCCTCCCTCGACTCGCATGGATTCAACATTGGCAAGTTATTGCAGTCTAAATAAGGTAGTGATGCACCAGCGTACTCTAAAGCAATAAAGTGAGCTATTTCAGCTTGTGAGACGTGGTCATGGTGGTGCTCTCTTTCTTGATTAACCAAATCTGTTGCTTTGTTTTTCTAATGTCTGCACATAATGTACATTCCTAGTCTTGAATCTTGTGCGATGATGTCCATTTAGCCGACGCAATCGATGCTATATATGGTGAAAGAGATATTGGTACATGGAGAGTATGATTGTTTGAGAGATGTGAATTCTCTAAAATTTGCAGAAATGTACCAAGCCTTCATGATTTGTATTCTTGAAAGACATCTTAGGAAGGTCTGCAGGATTTCCAACACATCCAAGTGATGCTACCTCTTGAGTGAAATGTGTGAAACAAAATTAGAAATTGTAACTAAAGCAGATAATCGAAATATTTGAATCCAATTTGTATTTGCTTCTAAGTAAATAGAATATTATAATCATGTATCCGATCTTGCCAAATATCATTCTGCATGGTATTTGTTTGTTAAATTGGATGTACACCCAAGCCAATTGGCTCAATGGTATTTCGTATTCCCTCCGAGAGGTCGAGGGTTTGATTCTGTTATCCTATGTATTTTTTTAAAAAAATGGATGGTTACAGTTAATACAAATATCTGTTTTCTTTCAAACATTCTGGGTCATCGTCGAAAAAGAACCAAACGTTGGAATGGTGACTCATGAGCAATTTGACAAAGAACCAAACGATGGAATGATGACTCATGAGCAATTCGACAAGTTTGCTGAGCAGATCGAAAAAAGCCTCATGGCTATTCCTCTTTCGAATTTTCACAAACTTGATCATATTGTTATGCATTGTTACTTTTCGAAAGTTTGGATGTAGAATTTTTAACCCGAATTCTAGTCCAGTTAACTCGAAAACCTGATGCATGCTGAACACACAACAATGTGATGCTTTTAAAGAACAAAGAACATTGCCGAAAGATTTTCATTATAAACTACTTGTTGATTTATAAAAATCAAAGCTTCATGGTATTGATGAAACCCGTTGTTTAAATTTCATCTGAAAAAATAAACTATGAAGAGAATTGCCAAAATTTTTATGGAGGAGCAAAAATTGGAGATTGGCAATGAAATGGCTATATGACACTGACCCTATCAACCTGCTCGCTTTGTATACAGTCGAGTTGGGCATCAGCTACTCGAGTTGAGCATCAGCTACGTAGATTACTATGTATGCAAGCAAGTACTTCAAGAGATTCGCACTGCAGCAACAAATATCTGCCATCATTTGTACAATCAAGCCTACAAAAACAAAAACCACATATTCTTCTATCATTCAAAGAAACAATTACATTCTAATTACATTCTCATGAACGATGAACTACATTTTATTGGTAAGGAAACACTGCACTAGACGTCATTTGAGAGGTTAGGGGTGGAAGAAACCAGCCAAAAAAACTGAAGTCACGACTAAATCTTCCGGGAATGTGAGTGGATTCGAGAAAGTGATTTGGCTGATACCGTTATATTAGCTCGTAGCCTTGCTTTCCTCACCCTTGCTTCCCCTGGACAGTCAATCTCCTTCCCGTAGCAGCAAATTTTTGTGTCTTCTAAGACGAGGCGAGAAGCCATAATGAAGCAATTACCTGCACATCAGGTTTCAGCCGCCGACGTAGGGATAAATAAATTATCCCGTCCTTTGGCTTGCGTCCACCTCCGGCCCCTTCCGATGTCGGCCTCATACAGCTCTAACTCGTCGCTGTCGTTGAACATTGCATACAGCAGCTTCCCATCAGATTCGAATAAGTATGGCAATCCCGCTAGCCCCACTAGTACTCCGTCATGCATCACTATTTGTCCACACGTATCCAGGAATCTGGTTAGGGCGGACGTCGTAGTCTGCAACGGGCCAGCAACCGTCAATCCCTCTCTTGGATTGACGGTTGCTGGCACATTGCAGACTACGACGTCCGCCCTAACCAGATTCCTGGATACGGGTGGACAAATAGTGATGCATGACGGAGTACTAGTGGGGCTAGCGGGATTGCCATACTTATTCGAATCTGATGGGAAGCTGCTGTATGCAATGTTCAACGACAGCGACGAGTTAGAGCTGTATGAGGTCGACATCGGAAGGGGCCGGAGGTGGACGCAGGCCGAAGGACGGGATAATTTCTTTATCCCCACGTCGGCGGCTGAAACCGGATGTGCAGGTAATTGCTTCATTATGGCCCCTCGCCTCGTCTTAGAAGACACAGAAATTTGCTGCTACTGGAAGGAGATTGACTGTGCAGGAGAAGTAAGTGTGAGGGAAGTAAGGCTACGAGCTAATATAACGGTATCAGCCAATCACTTTCTCGAAGCCACTCACATTCCCGAAAGATTTAGTCGTGACCTCAGTTTTTTTGGCTGGTTTCTTCCACGCATGACCTCACAAATGAATGATGTCTAGTGCAGTGTTTCCTTACCAATAAAATGTACCAAGCCAAGAGAAGCGATCTGACGAGGAAGCGATCATCTGGAGGGAAAAGAAAAGTCCAATCGGAGTCCCCCTGCGCGATAAGAGAAGATCCGATGCTTGGTGGAAAAAAGCATTACTCAGCAGCGAGATCAAGAGAGGTTGTGAGAGCCATAGAGGCCAAGTGACGTCAGTTGGGTTTGGGGAGCTGGATCTCCAATTGAACATATAGGGTCAGTACATCGAAGCTGTTTCATTACAAACAAATCATATAGAAAGTGAGCTACCTTGGTAATATTTTCAAGCACAGCCACCTGCTCTTATTTTTAATAGCCTCCAATTTCTTCTTAATCTCAGCTTTAATTGCATCAATAAGGTCTATATCATTCTGCAAGTAATGCAGAAAAAAGATCAGCATCATGCCCACGCGTAACTGTACAAGCAGAACCACGATATAAGATTGCATGATGAACAAATATGCGGTAGGCCTACATTCAATTGAGTACAGGATAATACATCCGCCAAATGGGCTTTTTTAGAATTCCCAAATGGGTTTAAAGTGGGATTTGGGCCTGCCCATTCGGCCTCTAATAAAATTACAATAAAACATTAAGAATAATACAACAAACTTGTCATAGTTAAATTAATACTCGGATTTATACCATCCTGATCACAAAACGATGAATTGGTCATATCTATGCCCGGATTAAATGAAAAAAGATATAAATCGATGAGAAAGATATAATGAAACATTGTATATAATCTGTACAAACAACATTGCTCTGTACAAATATTAGAACACACAACTTCAATACATAGAACATACGTAGAACAGAACAACATTTCAAAAGCCACACAGGAACAAATCAACTCACTCAGTTTCACATACTCAGTTTCACATGTACAAATATATGGAGTATCACACAGAGAACTTTTTAGTGATCTTTAGTTTAGGCATTTGTCCAGTAGCATCCTATCAAAAACAATCTGCACAGAAACTAAACATGAGGAATTATACTGCCTTAATGAGGCAATTGATTTTTTTCACATGTATCTAGCTTCTTTGCCCTCCAGAGAAATTTATTGAAATTTATGAGTGACCATTCTCAAATCGGCCGGTCTCAAGAACAGTTCATGGGAAGAAACAACAGATTGATGATACTGGATGTCATTGCTATTGATTTCATGCTCGTTTTCATTATCCAATGTTATTTTTCCCTCAGATGTTTTTACATGTTTGATTTAAACATTCATGATGTTTTCAATCACTGACCCCTTGTGCAATGTACATACTGGCTTCCCTTTCTCCCTAACACTGGGAAAACAACATGAACTCATCTATAGAAATAGAAATGTACACCCCAAGAACTAAATGAACTTGAAATATGACACCCAAACCTACTCTGTTTGGTGAATCCGAAGCCTGGGCTACTTCGGTATTGTTTGGGGTTTCCTCGATCTTTTTTTCCATCATGCAATACAAAGTTTATCAGTTCAACAGATACACACGAGTATCCATGACATCGTCTATGAAACAATATGAACTTACTTCTTGTCTCTTCCAACTGCTTATCAACGTCAAACATGAAGATATAGTTTTAAGAATCAAACAAGTATTTGAATTTTATGTTTGTTTGTGTGTGAAATATGTACCTTTTGCAGTCTCTCTCTTTCCAACTTAATCTGTTCAATGAAGCTCATACGCTCCGCGATCTATCAAAATGTCTGAGCATTAGTATTGTGCTAACGATGATTGTTTAATTGAAAACAATGGCAATGGCAATCTGAAGTGATCCTGGAACTTACATGATGATTGAAATATGTACCTTTTGCAGTCTCTCTCTTTCCAACTTAATCTGTTCAATGAAGCTCATACGCTCCGCGATCTATCAAAATGTCTGAGCATTAGTATTGTGCTAACGATGATTGTTTAATTGAAAACAATGGCAATGGCAATCTGAAGTTATCCTGGAACTTACATGATGATCAAACTCAGCACGTTATATTGCTCACGCATCACTGTGGACAACCAGATCCACTGGCTCAGTTGATTCCTTGACAAATGGCTTGGCCAAGCACTGAAAAATTGAACAGATACTCTATTTACACTTGTGTGTTGAAGTCACATTATATGTATCAGAATAGGAAAAAGCCTACAAACAAAGAATGTCAAATTGACCTTTGATTTATAACAAAGAATGTCATAATGCAAACCAAGTTTGCCCATTAACCTAACATGAATATTAAGTATCAGTGATACTGTATCACTTCAACTAGAATTTAACTATTAATTCGGAGCATGAAATCAATAGTTAAGGCACTAACTGAAAGAGAACACAGAAAGAGAATAAGGAAGCACATGAGCATTCATTTACCTGATCTGAAGACTGATCAACTGAGATAACAAATTGAGCAATTCAACTTGTCCGCTTCCTTCTGAACCATCTTTCCTCTGTCTAGCTCTAGGCTAATTTGGCTAAAAAGAGTGTCTTTATACCTTCCAAACCGAACGTCAAGATCGACGAGTGCCTCCAACCCTTGCATCCAAACACTAAATTCAGAAAACAGACACATAATCAATAAAAAAGAAAGCAAGAAAGATCAGATTTTTACCGGATAGAGCGATCGAAAAAATTGTTCTTAGGTCGAGATCGGCCGCTTCTTTGGGATCAAAGAGGATGGAAGGGCGAGTGAGAGGGCTTCAGATGGGGTCTGGGGTTCCATTGTGTATTACTTTGATCACCTGGAGCTGAGAAGCGAGCGATGTCGCCATGGCTGAAGAGATTATAGAAAAACGACGGCGAGGAAACGATGGGCTGTGCGAGCTAGGTTTTTGTTCGATTTTGGCGGGCGAGGCGGCGAACGACGGAGCTGAGGGGTTTCTTCGAACTAGGGTTTTCTTCGAAGGTATTAGAAGAGGAAGCTGCCAATGTTTTGCCCAAAGCCCGCTGCCAATGTTCCTTTTGTCGGGCTGATTTCGGGCGGAAGCGGAAGCCCGATCCTTATACGTGGGCGGCCCGATCGGGCCGCCCATCGGGTTTTGGGTGGTCCGGTCGGGCTTTGGACAGCCAGAATATTTACACACAAATTTGGTTTCGGGTTTTGGATGGTTTGATACCCATTTGGATATGAGTTAATAGCGGGGTTTTCAGGCCAGCCCGATTGGACAGCGGGCTGGCCCGTGCCCGTTCTCATCCCTAATTGAAAGTGACCTTTTTAATTGTGAAGTTTGGAAGGAAGAGACAAAACATCTGCTTAGGTTAGAATTCTCAATCCATTTCAAAATATATTCAGTTGTACTCGGTATGGTTTAGTAGACTGGAAGGGGTTGGAATTTTTTCAGTATTGTTCTGAACTTGGACAAAGGTAGCTATGGTTTGGGTCTTTATAAATAGGACTCAAGCCTGCAGTTTCTTTTCAAATTGTATGCCTAAAATATTTGTATGCAATTTAGTTGCATTCATATATCCAGTTACTAGGTTCAACTTAAAAGGGTTTATTTGTTGCTGAAATGTCAGTCATGTTGGTTTTCAATGTTGAGATGAGAAGTTGAGAACATAAACATATATGGGCATATGTGACTACTTTGACCTCCAAAAATTTCATTGGATTTGTTCGTCTTAGGGTCATATGAACTTTTTGAGTAGTGCAAATCCGACATCATCCAGAACTAGAAACTGAGAGAAATCAGAAAACCGGCATATGCTTCCCACCGTCCCAACAATCTGCCATCATTTGTACAATCAAGCCTACAAAAACAAAAACCACACACTCTTCTATCATTCAAAGAAACAATTACATTCTAATTACATTCTCATGAACGGTGAACTACATTTTATTGGTAAGAAAACACTGCACTAGACGTCATTCATCTGTGAGGTCAGGCGTGGAAGAAACCAGCCAAAAAGACTGAGGTCACGACTAAATCTTTCGGGAATGTGAATGGCTTCGAGAAAGTGATTGGCTGATACCGTTATATTAGCTCGTAGCCTTGCTTCCCTCAACTTTGCTTCCCTCAAGGCGAGGCGGACAAATAGTGATGCATGACGGAGTATTACTGGGATTGACATGCTTATTCGAATCTGATGGGAAGCTGCTGTATGCAATGTTCAACGACAGCGACGAGTTAGAGGAGCGCATGCTCGTGAAGATTATACGGTCAGATCTCTTTCCAAGCAGACGTCCTTTCTTCCATGTAATTCATGTTTATTTGATTTAATAAGTTGCTTTTTTAAACTTACAGAAAAGGGATGATGAAAACTGGATGAAGCACACATTAGGGTGAGTATTATATTTCCCTTCAATTTAACTTGTGCGTCTTCTAGGCATCACATTTCTTGAAAATAACAGTTCCAAGTTATTTTTTGAGGGAAAGCATGGGGTTGCTAACTCGCATGTCACATCCCACTTTATTCCACAAATACCTGTTTACATCCTATCCATGTACCATGTCGCCAGCTATAAGGATATGATATCTAGAGCAAAAACTGAATATAACCAGTATATTAATACCCATAATTGAATCAAAATTCAAACAAGAAAAGATCCCTCCAAAACACAGCAACAACAATAACTGCAGCTGGATGATAATTTTGGCACCATCAGCAGTCCAGGCTTGAAGGAGGCATCACCCTGATGATGTCCTCATTCTTGAATCACTTACCCTTCCAGCTGCAGTCTTTGCCCATTGCTTCCTACTTCACCTTCTTTCAGGATGCTAAATTCTTGAGTTCTCTCATCAATTACTTCCCCAGCATGTCTGGCTTATTAGCTTCATCATCAATAAAGGATGTGGAATCTTCATATAACTGCAGGAAACACCTACCAGCAACTACTTTTGGGCCTGCCATCGAGTTGTTTTTGGCAATTTTGAGGGCAAATTACCTAGTCAGAAAAAAATAATAGAGTTAATAGCATACAAAATCGACAGACTGGTCTAATATTTAGTTTTAGAAATATGGTCATTTCTTTCTTTTCATACTAGTCACATCAGAGCCATCACATAAAAAATTCAATTACACCCGAACTGATGTAGAAATGTATTGCCTTCCACAATCTGACCACAAAAACTTATATTAGTGGGAATATGCCAATTACTTAAATTATATGCGATAAATATTCAAATATACTGAGCATAATAACACTGGAAAAATATGTGAGAAATAGATTAATTTTGAGTACCACAAAACATACAAGTCTGGGATTGAATCAAGCCTTTTTTCATAAGAACATCCTTGGTATTTAGCTTATGCTTCAAGATTAACCACACAAGAACTTTGATCTTCGAGGGCACTAGGCACATACCAAAGTTTAGAATAAGGAAATCTCAAACCTTTATAGATTATAAAAGAAATTAACAAAGAAATCCACATGCATGGTCCATCTTCATACCCTAATATGTTTGTTGTTCTATATAGAAATCTGACATAAAAGCTGTGACAACTTATGAAACTCTTCTACCTGAATTTCGGTCAAATTCATCCTGAAATCTAAATTCCAACTGATATTCCTACCCTAAAAATTAACAAAATCTGGTGCACAAGCATGCGAGTTGGAATGTATGCATACACTAGAAAATAGACTATCCAATCTAAGACTAGAAGCCCAATGATCAGACCAAAAAGCACATTCAAATACATCCCCCGCTTTGACAATTGGATTAGCAAGGAAAGAAGTTAATGAACTCAAGGAGCCTTGCCAGAAAGTTGACATTCTAACAGATTGGGTAGCCCAAATTGAATTTTTGCTGCAATATAGAAACCTCACACGTCTATTCCACAAAAGATCTGACTGGATAAAGAATTTCCACGGTCACCTGCATCATAAAGATAAACTCATTTCTGGTAAATATAAAAAACCCAAACCCCATGACCTTTTGGTTGACAAACCTCTTTCCAGCTTACCAAACAAGCACATCCAGTAAGCTTGATTACCCCCTTTCAAAAGAGAGATCTTTTGAGTATATCAATCCTCTCTTTGGCATAGTCATGAAAAGCAAAAAAAAAAAGACATCGTATATAAAGGTATGCGAACTCACGGAACTAATCAACACTAATCTGCCTCATCTAGAACGAGAGCCACCATTACATCCAACTCCAACTAGCCGTATATCAATTTACAAATGAAAGGTTAGTTCTACCTCAGTAACCTGGATGGTTTTAGAGGAATTTCAAGATAACAGATGCGAAATTTTCCAGACAGTTGAGCATTGCAACAGCCTATTCTCATCTATTCTGACAATCTTCCAACAAAATAACAATGCTTTTGTGAAAATTAATTTTTAGTATAGAAGCCAGCTCGAAACCATTGAGTAAACGTTGAAGGGCTAACAACCGATTATTGGCAGACAAAAACAGTAATGTGTCATCTCTATATTGAAGACTCAGCACCTTCTGATGAAGACTCATCACCTTCTGATCAAAACCATTTGGTCTTCTCTCCTTAATAAGATAATTGTTTGTAGCAAGCGTCAACATCGTTGTAAAGATATCAGCATCTAGAACAAAAAGAAGCCTGAGTGCCCTGGTTGACCATTCACCACTATTTGAGATGGTCTCTTGCAGACAAGTCTCATTACGTTGAATCTATTTCTTCCCCAATTTTTTAACATTAAGTGTATTAAGAATGAATTCCTAGCTAACATGTCATAAACTTAAGCAAAATCTAGTTTTAACATCAATCCCCTTCTTACATTCTCCATGAAACCATACGAGATGAGTCTTTGTGCTGCAGCTACCCTATCCAAAATGTACATGCCTTCGATTCCATCTATTAGTAAGTACAGTAGTTATGACGTTATAGACCACGTTTAATAAACCAGCAGGCTTGACATCATCAATTGAACACGCTCCTTTCGTCGTAGGGATAAGAACCACATGTGCACATTCCAGCGTAGTAACATCCAGTGTACCATTATAGAATTATTCAAATAAAGCTCATATATCATCTCTAATAAATGCCAAAATTCTTGAAAGAAGAGAGTAGGAAAGCAATCAGCCTTGTTACTTTTCATCTCAAAAACTGAACCTTTATTTCCTCCAGTCGTAAATGGTTGTTCCAACTCTAAAAGTCCTGCATCTATATTAACCTCCTTTGGATAAAGACCTGACCCCTACACTGAACTTGTGTTATGTATAATTTCCACAAAGATGATTTTATAATGAGCAGTAAAACGAATAACATTCACTTTGATCCAAAATTGCAGCACTATTATTTAATATCACAAGGATACAATTCCTTCTTTTCCTTCCATTTGCCACTCTGTGAAAATAACTTGTATTGGTGTAAAGAGATAACACCATCTCCTCTTCCCAAGGGACGCATTGGTTCCCCAACAGACACAACAGTTGGCATCCCAAGGAATGCAACCGTTCATTACCCAAGAGACACACATTGATATCCCAAGAGTCATACCTGTTGGCATTCCAACAGTCACTATGTAATCTATATAAACCCATTGAGGCTAATGAAAATATTGTCGGTTTCTCTTATCTCTCTCTCCGATCGTATATCTCCTTCTTCTATATTTCTTCATGGTATCAGAGCATCCTCCCTAACCGGTCGTCCCCTTCGTCGGTATCCAATGGAACCGATCTCTCCCAACCTTAAGTTTCTCATCTCCAAATTTCCAAATCTCATTACCACTCGCCTTGACTCCACCAACTACATTCTCTGGAAGTCTCAAGTCACCGGCGTTCTCAACGCTCATGGCTTCCTTGGGTATGTCGACGGAACTCTATCCTCCCCTTCTCCTACTATACCAGATCCTCGCTCCACCACCACTGAACCTCTTCCTCCTATCCCAAATCCAAAGTTTCAAGAGTGGTTGATCACTGATCAGCACCTCTGTATTTGTCTTCAAGCAACCCTTACCACCTCCGCCCTTGGTATTATTCTCGGTGTAACGTCCTCTCGTATTCTCTGGACGAAATTGGAGCAACGTTACGCCATTCTTTCCGAAGGTCACATTGAACTTCTCCAAGACAAACTCAACAACCTCACCATGGAAAACGAATCCATGACAGCCTATTTGGACCGTGCAAAGAACATTTACGATCAACTACAAACGGCTGGTCCCGATACTGTCACCACCCGACAAGTTCTCCGACAGACGCTTCACGGTCTTCCCTCTACTTATAATTCCTTCCGTGTTATGGCTCGCAATCGCGGGATACCATACACGGTGGAAGAACTTTGGAGTAGCCTTATTGCTGAAGAAGCTAATATGCTGTTGCAACGTCACGCACCATCTTCCGAGACGTTACCAACCTCCGGGACAACTCTCGTTCCGGATAACACTTCTGCTCTCTTCACCAACTACAGCCATCGGGACAACCGCTCAAGACAGTATCGCTCCTACTCGGGACATGTCCCGAGTAATCGTGGCGGTCGTGGACGTGGGGCATCTCATTTGAGTCAATCTCGCCCTCCATTACTCCCTACTCCAGGCAGATCCCCAGCACAAACCGGGAGATCTAGGCGTCGTATCCCTACCGATCCGACTGGTTGCCCTATTCCATGCCAAGTATGTGGGAAACCAAATCATCACACACTTGATTGCTTCTGGATTCATGAGCATGTCCACAAACCAGAAGCGCATGTCTCTCAAAGCACTCCCTCTGCGGAGACAAACTGGTTTCTTGACACTGGGGCCACTGACCACATCACTTCTACTGCGGGACATCTTGAGTCCTCGACTCCTTACACTGGTAATAAAAGGATCACTGTTGGTACTGGGGTTTCTGCTCCTATTGCCAACATTGGCTCCTCTTCTATCCCCTCGCTTCGGTCTCCTTTACTTCTTCCTGACATTCTCCATGCTCCTGAGTTTTCCAAAAACCTGCTCTCAGTTTACAAATTCACCAAAGATAACAACTGTTTCATTAAATTCTTCTCTACTGGTTTTATTGTTCAGGACATAGACACCGGTCAAATTCTTCTCCACGGACCGAGTAGAAATGGGCTCTATCCACTTCATTCGGAACCAGTCTCCTTCTTTGCATCTTCTTCCTCGGGTGATCTTTGGCACACCAGACTTGGTCATCCAGCTTCTCCTGTTGTCTCAAAGATCGCCTCCGGTCTATCTGTCAAGCTGTCTCCCCTGAAGTCTTGTTCTCATTGCTCTATGAGCAAGAGTCATAAACTCCCATTCCCTCTGTCTGAATCAAGATCCAAAACTCCCCTTGCTTTAATTCATTCTGATGTATGGGGCCCTGCTCCTATTCAATCGATAAAGGGATATAGATTCTATGTTATTTTCATTGATGATTTCTCTCGATATACTTGGCTCTATCCTCTTTATCACAAATCCGATGTGTTTGCTGCTTTTCAGTCTTTTCAAATCATGGCTGAACGACAGTTCAACACCAAAATCAAAATTTTTCGTTCTGACGGCGGGGGCGAGTTTGTCAACAACCAGTTTTCTTCCCTATTTCATCGCCTTGGTATCATACACCAAACATCTGCACCATACACTCCGGAACAAAATGGTGTCGCAGAACGAAAACACCGACATATAATCGAAACAACACTTGCTTTACTTCTAACTGCTTCCATGCCCAAACAACATTGGCCAGATGCAGCAAAGACGGCCGTATATCTGATCAACCGTCTACCATCCTCTACTCAGCAGAACAAGTCTCCTCTTGAGATTCTACATCATCGGCTCCCAGATTATAAGTGGATGCGCACATTTGGTTGTCTTTGTTTTCCCTGCCTTCGACCTTATGCGGGTGACAAACTTGAGCCACGATCTCAACCATGCGTCTTCCTTGGTTATCCGGACAATATGAAGGCCTACAAATGCATGGAGCTAAAAACCAGACGCATCTACCTCACCCGGCATGTTCAATTTGAAGAACAGAATTTTCCCTACTTCCAACCAGGCATGAGTCCTCCCGGGACCTCCTCTCCCCAGACGAGTCCTCCTGAGCCCTCTCCTCCCGGACCATCATGTCCCGAGACTTCTCCGAGACATCCCTGTCCCGATGCCTTCCCCGACACTCCTTTCTCTCCCGCATCCGCTTCCCAAATAGCTACCCCTACTCCCAATACACCCCATCTCACTCCTCTTGTTCCCAGGCAACCTCTCCCACATCTCATAGCCCATCAAACACCGACAACCCATCCTACAGCCTACCTCCCCGATACACCTCCTCCCACTCCACCTCCAACGAGTTCTCATCCGCCTGCCCCTCTTCCCACTCATCCCATGACTACCCGCTCTATGGTTGGCACTTTCCGCCCTCGCCAACCTCTTAATCTCCATGCTGCTATCACATCTGAGGAACCTCTCTCCTTCAAAGAAGCTTCCAAACATCCCCACTGGATCGCTGCCATGCAATCTGAATTCGATGCCCTCACCCGTCAACAGACTTGGGATCTGGTTGTCCCCCCCTCTACATCCAACATCATCGGCTGCAAGTGGGTATACAAAATCAAGCGGGACGCCATGGGGTCTATTGCTCGCTACAAGGCCCGGTTGGTTGCCAAGGGCTTCCACCAAAAGGAAGGCCTTGACTATGCTCAAACATTCAGTCCTGTGGCCAAACATGGCTCCATCCGCCTTCTGATTGCACTCGCTCTTCACTTCGATTGGCCCGTCAAACAGCTCGATGTCTCCAATGCCTTCCTACATGGCAATATTGAAGAGGACCTCTACATGGAGCAGCCGGCGGGCTTTATTGATCCTTCCTTCCCTCACCACGTCTGCAAACTCCGGAAGGCCTTGTATGGCCTCAAACAGGCACCGAGACAGTGGTACGCCCGTTTTTCAACCTTCATTCGTCTCCATGGCTTCATTCCCAGCATCGCCGACTCCTCCCTCTTCATTCGGCACTACAGTGGTCAGACTACAGTGATCTTGCTCTATGTGGATGATATTCTCATCACTGGATCCTCTTCCTCGTATATCCCTCAATTCATCACCTTATTATCTCAAGAATTCTCCCTTAAAGACCTTGGCGACCTCTCCTACTTCTTGGGTCTGGAAATACAACGACACCGTCATGGTAGCTTCGTCCACCAAACTAAGTATACTAAAGACCTCCTTCAACGAGCGGGACTTGCCAATTGCAAACCTGCCCGAACTCCTGTCTCGGCTAAGCTGTCCCATGTTCACCCGGATCCTCCTCTCTCAGATGGTTCTTACTACCGCAGCATTGTTGGCGCCCTTCAGTATCTCACACTGACCCGTCCAGATATTGCGTTTGCCGTCAATCGGGTCTGTCAGTTTCTTCACAGTCCATGCGAATCTCATCTCACTGCTGCCAAACGTATTCTGCGGTATCTCCAATCTACTCCGACTCATGGCATCCTCCTTCGCCCCAGTCCGCTGTCACTTGTTGCTTTTTCTGATGCTGACTGGGCTGGTGATCCCACTGATCGACGTTCTATCAGTGGTTTCTGCGTTTTCCTTGGCCGAAACCCACTCACTTGGAGCGCTAAGAAGCAGTCCTCCATCTCTCATAGCTCCACAGAGTCTGAATATCGCTCGTTGTCCTTGACTGCTAAGGACATCATTTGGCTCCAACTTCTCCTGACAGATCTGAAGATTCCTCTCCAGGATACCCCTCTTCTCTGGTGTGACAACAAGTCGGCTCTTTCGTTATCATCCAATCCGGTCTTTCACTCTCGAACGAAGCACTTCGCTATCGACTACCACTTCATTCGTGAGCAAGTCACCTCCAACAATATTCGTGTTCGACACATATCCACCGAGGATAATCCTGCTGACATCTTCACAAAGAGCCTCCCGACTCCGCGGTTCGAACTTCTCCGGGACAAACTGTTCGTCATCTCTGCCGCTCAGTTTGCGGGGGCGTGTAAAGAGATAACACCATCTCCTCTTCCCAAGGGACGCATTGGTTCCCCAACAGACACAACGGTTGGCATCCCAAGGAATGCAACCGTTCATTACCCAAGAGACACCCATTGATATCCCAAGAGTCATACCTGTTGGCATTCCAACAGTCACTATGTAATCTATATAAACCCATTGAGGCTAATGAAAATATTGTCGGTTTCTCTTATCTCTCTCTCCGATCGTATATCTCCTTCTTCTATATTTCTTCAATTGGAACCTCTTTCCTTCGACCAATGTACTCTAGGTCTCTGTTTGCTTCCTCCATTAGAATACAATTCAACCTATCAGTAGCGTTCTTCTCCACTAATTCCTGGTCATGTAAGCCTCCATCTTCTTTAAGGGACTCATACTTTAATAAATCCTCCAAGAGATCATTTGCAATCTTACTGATACTACGAAAATGCAGTTGAACCCAAATCTTAATTTGTTGTCTTAATAATCTGATCTTCATCGCCATTATAGTAACTGCACACATTTGCACTGATGCATTATTATCGAATGTAGCAAGAAAAATTCATAAAACTGCATCAGTCTGGCAGTCTGCGACCTTTGCCAAATCTGAAAATTTTAGGTTCCATGTATCCAAAATAAGAGGACAATGGTCAAATAATGGACTAGATAATTGTTGTAGTTTAGTCAATGAAAACTGATTCAATGATTCATATTGCTTAAACAAATCATTATATTTAACAATTAAATCATTTTAAGAATTTGAGTAAGCACCAGCAACATGAAGAAACGGCGGGGGGGTGGGTGGGGGGGCAATACTCACCCGAGCATCATTGCGGCGAACAGCTACTGCAATATTGTTGTCTCACCTATTGCATTGAACCAAAAATATCACTTTGTTTTCACCCTCTCATCTATGGCTTCGAACATTCAATCTTGCCTCGATCTTTCCAGCTCATACGCTACTTCGATATCCTCTCACTGTGTTAATCTCGCCTGTGTTAATCTCGCCTTGACTTGTTGCTTTGACGTCTAGCTCTAGCGCCCCCTATGTGTGTTTGTTTGAGTGTAACGCCAAAAGGAAAGAGGGCATAAGCCTTTTCTGATTGATGATTAAATACAATGGTTTGGGGCTTATTGGGTTAGAACTTGAAAGATTCTGATCCAATTTGAGCCCTATTCATTTGACCCGACCCGACGTAAATTTGCTTAAAATTCATAAGATGTTGGGTCCGCATTCCACATTTACAATTACACATTGAAAATTTTCATTTTTACATAAATATACTAGTAAACTATCACAATTATATATATGCATACAAATACATACTAAAAATGAAACCAAAAATAAAAGTGAAACTGACGAAACTTTTTGAAACCAAATTTTTTAAGGGCCCAAAACTGAAGCCGAATTCTCTAACCTTGGTAGATTGACCTTGTCTTTAAAACCCAAATCTAGTCAAGTTAAAATCACCTCCAACAATCCATAACCATCATAAATAGCTCTAAACTCCCTACATTCCCTCCCACGTCATATGTCAGACAAAGGACAATACACAATACTTAAGCCCCACTTGAAATTGGTTCTAAGATCCCTAAAAATCACAAAAACACAATGATAGCTGCTCTCTTGCAAACATATTGAAAATTCCACCCAACTAAAATACCACCAGCTGACCCCATAACATTCTTAGGACCACACATAAATCCAAGCAGCCCCTATAGAAGTAAGCATCTGACATAAAACTTCATCAATCTTTGACTCCTGAATACAGATGTAATTGATAAAAATCCTTCACATCCATTCTCTTATGCCTGCTGCCCATTCCTATTATTTTCCAAGATAAAATAATCATTATAGACCCTTTCTATCCACACAATTAATAGCTCTTTCCTGTCATTTCCTAATAGCATCAACATGTACAAGTTCAGAAGTATGGGGAAATGATAAACCCACACGAATCATCCATCCGATTTAATTGGCTATTTGAAGATGAATCAAACGCAGAAGAGTGTAGTTTGAAGCGTCAGCTGAGTGCATACCTGAACATTGCCCTTCAACTGAGATTGCCAAAACACGTTTAACAGTGGGCATATAGTCAACTTGCATTAATCTAGAGCTACATCCAACGTCGCAAGGAAAGGAAATAACTCTGTTTTGTGTGTACTCACAACTGCTTTATCAAAAATGTTTTAAAGCTTCTGGTTGTAACATTGGCAACGGAACCACTTTTTTCAAGAATTTTATCATCCTGGGTGTCACCAAGAGCGAACTCTTCCATGGGTTCAGTTGAAGACCCAAAAATAAGAGAGTCCATAACAAACTAAGACACTATAACATCGTTTCTAAGAAAGTGGGCATCCCTTATCTTATAAACCCAATCATGACTGATACAGAATTGCAGGCTGTGCACAATGAATCAAGATCAATGTCCCTTTAGAAACCTCGGGGATATCAACAACCGAAGCTTGAGTCTCTTCACAAGCATCGTGGCCAACAGTGCACACCTTCTCCGGTTGTCTGCGTTACTATATTTGTAGTTTATTATATTAGTTGAGCGGCAATTTCAATAAATAACACAGCCAAAATGTTGGAATGCAAACTGTTTTCATTGCTAGATTAGGTCTCTAAAGCTTCTATCACCCAATATTCAGTTGTGTAGAAGTTGCTCATTGATTTATTTTTTCCTGCAAAATCCATGTTTATGGTCCCTGTAAAATATTTTCTTCCTGTTAACAGGTACTGGGAGAACGGGAAGGTCATACTAGCATACATGCCTGTGCACACGAACACTTTGGACGAAGAAATCGAGTCATTCCCGCCCCAAGCCCGTGTTTACTGAGCCCTTCCTCGACTCGCCTGGATTCAACATCAGAAGACTCCTTCATGGCAAGTTATTGCAGTTTAAATAAGGTAGTGGTGCACCAGCGTTCTCTAAAGCAATAAAGTGAGCCAGTTCAGCTTGTGAGACGTGGCCATGGCGGTGCTTTCTTTATCGATTAACCAAATCTGTTGCTTTGTTTTTCTAATGTCTGCACATAATGTACATTCGTAGTCTTGAATTTTGTGCGATGATGTCCATTTAGCCGATGCAATCGATGCTATGGTGAAAGAGCTATTGGTACATGGAGAGTATGATTGCTTGAGAGCTGTGAATTCTCTAAAATTCACAGAAATGTACCAAGCCTTCATGATGTTTATTCTTGAAAGACATCTTAGGAAGGTCTGCAGGATTTCCAACACATCCAAGTGGTGCTACCTCTTGAGTCTTGAGTGAAATGTGTGTGAAACAAAATTAGATTGCTGGGTTGCGTTTTTTCCTTCTGATTCTTTCTGGATATGATCGATTCCCGTCGTTTAGGGAGCATACTAGCATTGCATATGATGTGTGAGATATTTGATCAGCTGAAGGATTGTATTGTTTATTACGATTTGTTCCATGGTGCTCGGCTTCTCACATTGGATGCCATTTGTTTATAGCCTTTTCTTCTTGGTATTCACTCATTTTGATAGCTTCGCGATTGCTGTTGTACGTGGTTGATATCGTTGCCCCAGTCTCACATCGAATGTATTTGTTTCAGAAACTTAGTTTCCATTGATAAGAAATTCCGCGATCTAACAAATTATACATGGATATGTTAGTTCTCACTTATAAGACTTTTAGTCCAGATTAAGTAATCATATAATAAATTATGGTTTCTGCTTCGATTATTATCCGCTTTGCTTTCAAGTAATTTTATTATGTGTGTTAATTTTCGTGTATATACATAAAATTGTAACTAAAGGAGATAATCGAAATATTTGAATCCAATTTGTATCTGCTTCTAAGTAAATAAAATATTATAATCATGTATCCGATCTAGCCAAATATCATTCTGCATGGGATTTGTTTCTTAAATTGGATGTATTCACCCAAGCCAATTGGCTTAGTGGTATTTCGTATTCCCTCCGAGAGGTCGAGGGTTTGATTCTGTTATCCGATGTATTTTTTAAAAAAATGGATGGTTACAGTTATTACAAATATCTGTTTCTTTCAAACATTCTGGGTCATCGTCGAAAAAGAACCAAACGTTCGAATAAGAACCAAACGTTCGAATGATGACTCATGAGCAATTCGACAGATTTGCTTAGCAGATCAAAAAAAGCCTCATGGCTACTCCTCTTTCGCAGTTTCACAAATTTGATCATATTGTTATGCATTGTTATTTTTCAAGAGTTTGGATGTAGAATTTTTAACCCGAATTCTTGTTCGATTAACTCGAAAACCTGATGCATGCTGAACACAAAACAATGTGATGCTTTTAAAGAACAAAGGACATTGCCGAAGGATTTTCATTATAAACTACTTGTCGATTTATAAAAATCAAAGCTTTATAATATTGATGAAACATGTTGTTTAAATTTCATCTGAAAAAATAAACTATGAAGAGAACTGCCAAAATTTTTATAAACTACAATCATACTCTCCTTGTACATGTTGATGCTACACGTTGATTGACTATGCAAATCGGGCAGGACGCGGCTCGTCGGATATTCGAAGGGATGGCTCGTCCTTGCGGACGTTTTATCACGCAAACAGAGGCGTAAGCGTGCTGACAACCCCGTCTGCATCTTCAACCCCATCACAGGTATGGAGATCCAGCTCCCCAAACTCAACAGATGCCACTTGGCCTCTATGGATCTCACAACCTCCCCTGATCCCGGCTGCCGAGTAATGCTTGTATCCACCAAGTATCGGATCTTCTCTTGTCGCGCAGGGGACCCCAATTGGACTTCCCTTTTCCCTCCAGACTATCGCTTCCTCGTCTGCATCGCTTCTCTTGGATTGACGGTTGCTGACCCGTCGCAAACTACGACGTCCACCATAACCAGATTCCTGGATACGGGTGGACAAATAGTGATGCATGACGGAGTACTAGCGGGATTGCCATACTTATTGGAATCTGATGGGAAGCTGCTGTATGCAATGTTCAACGACAGCCACGAGTTAGAGCTGTATGAACTCGATATTGGAAGGGGCCAGAGGTGGACGCAGGCCGAATGACGGGATTACCTGTCCTTCGGCATGCGTCCACCTCCGGGCCCTTCCGATATCGACCTCATACAGTTCTAACTCGTGGCTGTCGTTGAACATTGCATACAGCAGTTTCCCATCAGATTCGAATAAGTATGGCAATCCCGCTAGTACTCTGTCATGCATCACTATTTGTCCACCCGTATCCAGGAATCTAGTTATGGCGGACATCGTAGTCTGCGACGGGCCAACAACCGTCAATCCAAGAGAAGCGAAGCAGACGAGAAAGCGATAGTCTGGAGGGAAAAGGAAAGTCCAATCGGGGTCCTCTGCGCGACAAGAGAATATCCGATACTTGGTAGATACAAGCATTACTCGGCAGCCGGGGTCAGGGGAGGTTGTGAGAGCCATAGAGGCCAAGTGGCGTCTGTTGAGTTTGGGGAGCTGGATCTCCATACCTGTGATGGGGTTGAAAAGGCAGACGGGGTTGTCAGCACGCTTACGCATCTGTTTGCGTGATAAAACACCCGCAAAGACGAACCATCCCTTCGAATATCCGACGAGCAGCGTCCTGCCTGGACCTCCGGTGAGTCGGAATCGGTAAACCCTTCGCTCGAAGGGGCTGAAGAGGGTGATGTACTCGCTGATGATTCGATTGCACCGCCACCTCATCTTATTTTTAATAGCCTCCAATTTCTTCTTAATCTCAGCTTCAATTGCACCAATAAGAGCAACTCCAACCCATCTCCAAATCTTCAATTTGGAGATGAAACTCACTCCAACCCATCTTCAAAATGGAGCCAGAAATGAAGAATGTGAATAGTGCCTCTTCAAATTTGAAGGGGCACTATTCACCCCTTCAAAATTAAACCCCCTATGTTTTTAACTTTTTAACCCTTTATTAAATTAAGTATGATTATTTACAACTAAAGTATTTTACAAATCACATTACCAAATTTAATAATTTTAATACCGTTTGAAATATCTCAATTATACCTACAAAATGAGACCAATATTGGATATTTTTCGAGCAAATTTAAAATATTTACAATATAACAAGAAATAATAATAATTTTATATTATTTATAATTTTCTTTCATGAAGAAATAATGTATTAGATTATCCCATTTTAATGATAAATATTTTTCATTAGTAAAGCTTAAATAAAGAGAAAATATGATTTGAAGATGGTGGGTTGGAGTTGTCCATCCTCCAAAATGGCATCTTTTAGAGATATTCCATTTTGAAGGGTGATTTTTAGAGATGTGGGTTGGAGTTGCTCTAAGGTCTATATCATTCTGCAAGTAATACAGAAAAAAGATCAGCATCATGCCCACGCGTAACTGTATAAGCAGAACCACAATATAAGATTGCATGATGAACAAATATGCGGTAGGCCTACATTCAGTTGAGTACAGGATAATACATCAGTCAAATTAAAAAATTTCAATGTTGAATGTAATACATGTTATATAGGTAGACTAGAAGAGAGAAAAAAGGACAAATAAACATATAACCTCTTTAGTCCAACTATATATGCAAATACGTGCGCACAAATGCATTACGTCAGATAAATTGATACACATCCTCTATATCCCAAACCATGTCGGAACTTGTTTTGCTACCTGTAACTTCAGCCAAAATTTACGTTGATAGAAATTAGCATGTATATAACCATGCATAGATGTGATAAAGTTTAGTTCCAAAAAAAGATTGAACAGATATGTACTACCTGCAAGACCAGCTACTACCTGCAAGACCACATCGACAACTTAGATGATGTGCCGATACATGTATTCTCACTGAGGTCCAATTGAAAGTGACCTTTTTAATTGTCAAGTTTGGAAGGAAGAGACAAAACATCTGCTTAGGTTAGAATTCTCAATCCATTTCAAAACATATTCAGTTGTACTCGGTATGGTTTAAACTGGAAGGGGTTGGAATTCTTTCAGTATTGTTCTGAACTTGGACAAAGGTGGTTATAGTTTGGGTCTTTATAAATAGGACTCAAGCCTGCAGTTTCTTTTCAAATTGTATGCCTAAAATATTTGTTTGCCATTTAGTTGCATTCATATATCCAGTTACTAGGTTCAACTTAAAAGGATTTATTTGTTGCTGAAATGTCAGTCATGTTGGTTTTCAATGTTAAGATGAGAAGTTGAGAACATAAACATATATGAGCATCTGTGACTACTTTGACCTGCAAAAATTTCATTGGATTTATTCATCTTAAAGTCATGTGAACTTTTTGAGTAGTGCAAATCCGACATCATCCAGAACTAGAAACTGAGAGAAATCAGTAAACACATTGTTAGAAATAGTGTAGTAAGCATTGTAAATCTAGCCTAGAGTAAGCTAATCTAACAATCATATATAAACTAATCCAACATACATCAATGACAGCAGATTAACATCATTGGTTCAATCTTGAATGGTTAACCAAAATATCATGCCCAAAGCAAGCAGATTGGATAGGCAGATTTTATGGCATCTTCTAGCTGTTGAAAAAAAATCAGGGGAACTGTAAGTTTCATTTCTCATTTTATTTAACCAATGATTTCAATGTTCAGTGGTGCACCAATAAAAGTTCGGTTTGGAATTAAATAATAACCCAACTTACATCAATTGCAGCGGATTAACATCATGTCAAATCGATATCTTACTTGCAAAGAGAGGATGATGAATAACCAGTTATTCTCAAAGATCTGATCTTTTAGTATTTGCTTGCGAGACTTGAGAAAATTGTTGACCACAAGGAATTTAAGTTGCATTTTTCGTTTCCCTTGACCAAACTGTTTGTAATTGAACTGAAAAAAGAAATCAGACAAAAAGATTGGATTTTGAAATTAAAAATCATACCTTTGTCTTCTCAAACACTGCGGCAATGTCCGGATCCTCCTCCATCAGAGCCCTAATCCTCCCGGGCGTTGCAACCACGATATGTGGCCTCTCCGCCAGCCCCTTCGCCTGGGCCGCCAGCCCCATCCCCCCAATCACCAAGCAGCACCTCACGTTCAAGCTAGCCCCAAAAGCCCTAAACTGCTCGATCAACTGGACGGCGAGCTCTCTGGACGGCGTGACAACGAGGGCGAAGACCCCAAAGGGGTCTTCGGCAAGGCAGTGGAGAATGGGGAGTGCGAATGCGGCTGTCTTTCCGGAGCCGGTGCGGGCGATGGCGAGGACGTCCTTGCCGGCGAGTACGTGGGGGACGCAGCGGCACTGGACAGCGGTGGGGCGCCGGATGCCGAGGGCACGGCACGTGAAAATGGCCCACTCGGAGAGGCCGAGGTCGGAGAATGATATGGCGGAGCTTGGGTCGGAGTCACCGTTGTCGGTCTCGGTGATTCTAGGGCTAGGATTTGGAGAGAAAATTGGCAAAATGGCACCGGTCAACGAGTGGTTTTAATTTTTACCACCAAGTTTAAAAACTTTGCTAGAATACCACCCCTAAAAAAGAGACTAAAATACACTCGTTCGTTTCCAAACACTAAAATTCCCTCTACGTCGACGCCGAACTCCGACCACCCCCGCTTCGCCGTACTCCGACCACCCCGCATCTACGAAAACGTCTCGCCGTACTCCGACAAAGCCCTATGAGCCAATTTGCGCCAATATACGCCAATATACATCAAGTATCGTAACGTATATTGGCGTATATTGGCGCATGTTGGTGCAAATTGGCGCAAATTGGCTCATAGGGCTTTGTCGGAGTACGGCAAGACGTTTCCGTATATGTGGGGTGGTCGGGAGTACGGCGAAGCGGGGTGGTCGGAGTTCGGCGTCGACGTAGAGGGTATTTTCGGCGTTGGGTTCCGACCACCCCGCTTCTCCGTACTCCGACCACCCCTCATCTACGGCAACGTCTCGCCGTACTCCGACAAAGCCCTATGAGCCAATTTGCGCCAATTTGCGCCAATTTGCGCCAATATACGCCAATATACGCCACGTTACGTGGCGTATATTGGCGCATATTGGCGCAAATTGGCGAAAATTGGCGCAAATTGGCTCATAGGGCTTTGTCGGAGTACGGCGAGGCGTTGCCGTAGATGCGGGGTGGTCGGAGTACGGAGAAGCGGGGTGGTCGGAGTTCGGCGTCGACGTAGAGGGTATTTTAGTGTTTGGGAACGAAAAGGGTATTTGTAACAACTGGTTTCCTTGTATCTGAATTTTTTATAATATAATATATGTTTTGGTGGATTTTCTCCTCTTGCGTGGTTTTCGTCTCCGTAGCTTTCAATTTCGATCGATTCGTCGTATTTTCTCGTTTCTTCCCTAGGATCGTCGATTTCGAAGTACGTCGTTTGTGACGGGCTTCATAACGGTCATATCTAACTATTAGATCAAGCCTAGGAGTCTTAGGATTCGATCACGGGGCCTCGCGCTCCGTATCGGAACTTTTGGTGCTCATTAGCCGGTATAAGAAGGGGGCACCGACCGACTAGATGACGATCCAGTCGGTCGGCAATCCTTCTTGGACCGACTAGTGAGCTTTCTAAATTTTCTCAGGAGTTACTGTTTATCGTTAGTCGGTCTAAGAAGAGTTGTTGACCGACTAGGTTGCAAACTAGTCGGTCGGCAATGCTTCTTGAACCGACTAACACATCATCTTAATTTTAGTTGAGTTACTGTTTACTCTTAGTCGGTCTAAGAACGTTCATCGACCGACTAGTTGCTAAACTAGTCGGTCGAGTACTTGTTCATGGACCGACTAACTCTAAATCATATTTTCGTTCAGGAGTTACTGTTTACACTTAGTCGGTCTGCGTTGGTCGACCGACCGACTAGTTGCCAAACTAGTCGGTCAGTGGTTGTTCTTTGACCGACTAGTCTGTGTTGAAACCCTAATTTCTGGGCAGCCGCCAGCTCAACCTATAAATACCCAACCCAAACGTTTTCATCTTCTCCAACACGACCCTAAGCCCTAGTTTCTCCCCCATTGAGCCCCCATCTTCCTTCAAGCTTCAATCCCTCATTCCAAACCCTAAATCCATCATCCAATCCATCCATTCACCCTATATACTTCTCATCTTCCCCAAATCTCCATCAAAAAATCCATCAAATCCCCAAAATCCCCAAAACCCTAGTTTCCCCAAACTTCTCCAAACTTTTCCAGATCTGATCCTAGGGTTCCCCGGAGTGTTTCTTCCGCCTCCTCTCGGTAAGAAATCGATCTACCGTTGTTTTCTTATCCTAATGTAATTTTTATGAAACCCTAATAAAATACTTGTGTTTTGATGATTGTTCCCCATAACAGCGATTCCCCGTAGGCTAGCATCCGCGGAAACGAACTTTCGTAGCCGTCATCCCCGGTGTTAGGCAAGTGAAACTTGCATCTCTTGATTTGGGCCATGTCTTAGGCCATTTACCTTGCTTTAGCGTAAAAGAGACTAGACGGTGAAAGGATAGCCGTTTAGACGCCATTGACCTAGCTTGACAACGAAGCTTGGTCCGTCACTTTCATCATGCTTGTATGTCACGTTTACTTTCCAATTAAACGGTACGCGTATTAAATGTTCATGTCATCCATGCATCCTTAACTGCTATTGCATTTTGCCTGCCATGTTTCATTTAAATAAACGGTACGCGAATATCTGTTCATGTCATTGCATTTTGCCTGTCACGTTTAATTCAATTAACTGTACTCGAAATATCTGTTCATGTCATTGCATGCTTGAATACTCATCGTGATTGCGTAGCTTTGCTACATACTAGTGTTACTTGTTCCGGCTAGGTGCACCCCTACGCCATACTTGTTAAATCCACTTTCTGGCTCGTGTTCCAGAAGACGAGCTGAACACAGCCTGCGGGCAAAGGGCACTCGTTGAGTGATCCCTTGTACTTGACACTTGAACACAGCCTTGCGGGCAAAGGGCACTCGTTGAGTGATCCCTTGTACTTGACACTTGAACACAGCCTGCGGGCAAAGGGCACTCGTTGAGTGATCCCTTGTACTTGATACTTGAATACAGCCTGCGGGCAATAGGGCATCCATGTGTGGGTGATCCCTTGTACGTGTTGTTACTTGACTATACTTGTCACACTTACCACTTGTACTTTACTTGTCACTTCCATACTATACTTACCATGCCATACATCCTACTATAACTGCTAGGTTGCTAGTTTACCTTTATTCCAGTTTCCTTGCACAAGTCTTTCGACTTGCTGACATGTGCCCCTCTTCTCTTTTGGGTGACACATGTTAGAGCCCGAGCCTGAGTTACTTGCGGAGGACGTGGTGTTCGCTGACGCTGAGTCAGGGCCCGCGTTGACCGAGGACTACATTGACACTGGGGACAGTCCTAGTGTCTTCGTGGTGTTTTACTTTTATTAGACAGTTGTTTGGTTGTCGGTGCGTAGCACCTTTACTCTGTTATGTCGTTGCTTTTGTTTGGCCTTGTTCTGGGCCTTTGACTCTTTTCTTTTAGCCTGGTGGCTTTTCTGTGATGTTGAATATTCTGTGGACAAACTTTGGGATTGGTATTTCATATCCGTCTTATATTATTATTGTTGTTGTTTCGATTGCAATTACAGGGACCTGCTTATACTAAATTGACGCTTATCGGGTTTGGGGCTTCACCGCTCCACTCCCGTGCGGACCTTTTCACGTCTCGCCTCCATTTTAGGGAAGCGGGTCGTGACAGGTTTTAGTGGTGGCCCATACAGGTCTTCTGTAACTGCAATTATCGGGATAACGATAATGATGCAAGATTGTCCAACAAATAATTTCGACATCTGAGCCCTAAGCTATGAGTCTAATTGTTTCGTTTTCTGTGTCATTAGATGGCAGGAAGGCGGATCACCCGTGGTGGTGGTAGTGGTGCGCCCCCTCATGACGAGGAGCCGGAGCGGGAGCCCAATAATGGGGAGATGATGAGGATGATGTTGCAGATGATGCAGGTTCAGCAGGGTGTGCTTCTGCAGGTGCAGAATGCTCCGGTGACTCGAGCTGCTCGGGTGGTGGAGACCCCTCGCCCTGAGCCCGGGGCGAAGCAGTTCAGAGAGCTGGGTCCTGCGTATTTTGATGGAACCGAAGGTCCATTAGCTGCTGATGAATGGATGAGGAATATCGAGGACAATCTGAAGATGTCCAAGGTCAACGAAGTTAGTTGGGTTGACTTGGCGAAGCGCCAGCTGAAGGATAACGCCAGGAATTGGTGGGATGCTGAGGAAAAGATGTTGGTAGAGCCGGTCGTCTGGGCTACCTTCAAGGCCAGATTTGATAGTGAGTTCTTCCCGAAGGCTGCCAGGGAAGAGATGCTGCAGCGTTTTATCGACCTGAAGCAGGGGAACTCGTCGGTGGACATGTACCACCAGGAGTTCATGAGGCTTAGTCGGTTTGCACCAAGGATGGTGCAGGACGCTGAGGAGCGAGCTCAGAGGTTCCTTCAGGGACTTGCCTCGGAGCTCCAGAGCTTTGTGACCTCCTCTGACCGGGAATCTTATCAGAAGGTTTTGGTCGCTGCCAAGAGGCAGGAACTGCTCGTGAACCAGAGGAAGGGGTCTGTTGTTGGTGCTGTGAGGAGGCCTGTGGCGCAGGCGAGAGCTGTGGTTAGACCTGGATTCAGGCCTAATCAGTCCGCTCAGTTTAAGAGGCCAGGAGGGCCTATTCTGAAGACTTGCCATTTCTGTGGCAAGACTGGACACCTCAGGGATCAGTGTAGGAGGTTTCTGGGACAGTGCATTGTCTGCGGAGATCCTGCCCACACCATCCGGGAGTGTCCGAAGTCGAGGCAGCCTTGGCGGGCTCCTATTGCAGCACAGCCGTTGCAGCAGCGAGCTCCTGTGCCCGTTGGACGTGGAGCGCCTCTTGTTCCACAGAGACAGGCTTTTCGGCAGGCTGTTCCGCCGAGAGGGCAGGCCTTTCTGATGACTGAGGAGGAGAGCATGGCCGTGGATGAGGTTATTACAGGTAACGCTCATTCTAGCTATTTATCTTCCTTAGTTGGTTTGATCTTTGATTATGTTGGTTGCTTGCTCATGTGTGCTGCTAGACTAGGATTTGATTGTTAATTGCTTGTTAGGTGTGGTTTTGGTTTGCACATTTCCTGCACGAGTCCTCTTTGACTCTGGTGCGTCGATGTGCATTTTGGCCCGGAGCTTCGTGGAGAAGCATTCCTTGTCGACGTCCTCTCTTCCTAAGAGTTGGAATATCGTCACAGGGAACGGTGTGGTCTCGGTGCATCGTGGGTGCAATTCTTGCCCGTTGGTGGTTTGTGGACGTGAGCTTTGTGCTGATTTCATTGTCCACGACATCATCAACTACGATGCAGTCCTTGGGATGGATTGGCTTGCGAGCTTCTATGCTACGATCGACTGCAGGAGGAAGAAGGTGGTGTTCAAGATTCCCGGACATCCAGTATTTGAGTTCAGTCGTGGTAGCAGTTCGCTTGGTCCTGTCAGATTTCGGGCCAGGCCGTTGGAGGCTGTAGCTATGCAGATAGAGCTGGAGTGGCCAGCTGTGGTGCGAGATTTTGGCGACGTCTTCCCCGAGGAGATGTCTGGGTTGCCGCCTGATCGAGCTCTGGAATTTTCTATTGACCTCGTTCCAGGTGCGCAGCCGATTTCGAAGGCGCTGTATCGTATGGCACCTGCTGAATTGGAAGAGTTGCGGAAGCAGTTGGATGAGCTGTTGCTGAAGGGTTATATTAATCCTGGCGTGTCTCCGTGGGGAGCACCGGTGTTGCTGGTTAAGAAGAAGGATGGTTCGCGTCGCATGTGCGTGGACTATCGGGGATTGAATGCGGTAACCATTAAGAATAAGTACCCGTTGCCTCGCATCGATGATATTTTTGATCAGCTTGGAGGTTCGAGGGTGTTTTCTAAATTGGATTTGAGGAGTGGTTACCATCAGTTGAAGGTGAAGAGGGATGATGTTCCGAAGACAGCGTTCAGGACGAAGTATGGACACTATGAGTTTGTGGTTATGCCTTTCGGCGTAACTAACGCGCCCGCAGTTTTCATGAATCTGATGAACCCGATTTTCTACGACTTTTTGGATAAGTTTGTCGTTATCTTTATTGACGACACTCTGATATATTCGAAGTCGGAGGAAGAGCATGCCTCGCACTTGAGGATGGTGCTGGAGATTTTGAGGAAGCATCGTTTGTATGCTAAGTTTTCGAAGTGCGAGTTTTGGCTGGATCGAGTTGCTTTCCTTGGGCATGTGGTGACTGGAGATGGTATTTCTGTGGATCCCGAGAAGATTAGAGCCATCAGGGAGTGGCCTGTTCCGTCGTCTGCGTCTGAGATTCGGAGTTTCCTTGGACTTGCTGGTTACTATCGGCGATTCATTAAGGACTTTTCTCGTATTGCTGAGCCGATGACCAGGTTGACGCGGAAGGATGTTGCTTATGTTTGGTCGGGTGATTGTGAGAGTGCTTTTGGTATTCTGAAGGAGAGGTTGACGAGTGCCCCTATTCTTGTTGTGCCTGGATCGCAGCGGTGGATTTGAGATCTTTTGCGATGCTTCTGGCAAAGGTCTCGGTTGTGTGTTGCATCAGCACGGGCATGTTGTGGCGTATGCGTCTCGTCAGCTTAAGGTTCATGAGAAGAATTATCCGACGCATGATTTGGAGTTGGCTGCCGTTGTGTTTGCTCTTAAGATTTGGAGGCACTTCTTGCTGAGTGAGAAAGTGAAAATTTTCACCGATCACAAAAGCTTGAAGTATATTTTCACGCAGAAGGAGCTCAACATGCGACAGCGTCGATGGTTGGAGCTTATGACGGATTATGAGATTGATTTGCAGTATCACCCTGGCAAGGTGAATGTGGTTCCAGATGCTTTGAGTAGGCTTCCAGCGGTGATGATTTTGACCTCGCAGTGGAGATTGCAGCAGGATTTTTGTGAGTCTGGCGTGGAGATTGTTCTTTCTGGGGAGGCTTCTTCGTTGATGTACATGCAGGTACAGTCGACAATCGTGGATCGGATTAAGGCTGGCCAGGCTGAGGATCCGAAGCTGGTGAAGATTCGGGAGCAGGTGGAAGCCGGTCTGCGGACTGACTTTTTGATTCATGAGGATGGCTCGTTGAGGTTTGGAGCCAGGTTGTGTGTGCCAGCTGGGGATATCAGAGAGGAGCTGATTGTGGAGGCACACAGTTCGCCGTATTCTGTGCATCCTGGTGGCACCAAGATGTACCAGGATCTTCGTCTGAATTATTGGTGGCATGGTATGAAGAGGAGCGTGGCTCGGAGTGTAGCCAAGTGCTTGGTTTGCCAGCAAGTGAAGGCGGAGCATCAGCGTACGGCCGAGTTGCTACAACCGCTTCCGATTCCGAGTGGAAGTGGCATCACATCACTATGGATTTCGTGACTGGACTACCTCGGAGTCCGAAGCAGAATGACGCGATTTGGGTGATCGTAGATCGGTTGACCAAATCTGCGCACTTTATTCCATTCCGAGTGGGACAGTCCACGGAGGTGCTAGCGAGGAGATATATGGAGGAAGTCGTGCGACTTCATGGAGTCCCCGTGAGTATCGTGTCTGACAGAGACACGAGGTTCACATCTCAGTTTTGGAAGAGTTTGCAGAAGAGCTTGGGTACGCGTCTGAGTTTCAGCACGGCGTACCATCCGCAGACGGATGGCCAGTCCGAGAGGACGATTCAGATTTTGGAAGACATGCTGAGGGCGTGCATGTTGGATTTCAAGGGTTCGTGGGAGGACCATCTACATTTGGTGGAGTTTTCTTACAACAACAGCTTCCAGGCGAGTATTGGCATGGCGCCTTTTGTCTCTCTTTATGGGAAGAAATGTCGATCGCCATTGAGTTGGGATGACGTTGGTGATCAGGAGTTGTTGGGACCTGAGATGATCGTGGAGGCCGTGGAGATCGTCAGGAATATTCGGGAGAGGTTGATGATTGCTCAGGACCGTTTTAAGCATTGGGCTGATGCTAAATGTCGTCCTTTGGAGTTTCAGCCGGGCGACCATGTGTTCTTGAAGATTTCCCCGAATCGCGGTGTTATTCGTTTCGGGAAGCATGGGAAGTTGAGCCCGCGATACATTGGACCATTTGATGTTTTGGAGAGGGTTGGCGAGGTAGCTTATCGCTTGGCCTTGCCGCCATCTTTGGAAGGAGTTCACAATGTTTTCCATGTGTCGCAGCTTCGTCGATACATTAGCGATCCATCTCATGCCGTGGATTTCTCGGAGATCGCCGTTCGCTCGGATTTGACGTATGACCAGCATCCAGTGCAGATTCTGGACAGGCGTCAGAAATCACTTCGGAACAAGGTTGTCAATCTTGTGAGGGTGATGTGGCGACACGGTTCGCCGGGAGAGTCCACTTGGGAGAGAGAAGATGAGATGCGAGAGCGTTTCCCACTTTTGTTTCCGGACTCGTGAGTATTCGGAAATTCCGAGGACGGAATTTTTCTTAAGTTGGGGAGGATGTAACGACTGGTTTCCTTGTATCTGAATATTTTATAATATAATATATGTTTTGGTGGATTTTCTCCTCTTGCGTGGTTTTCGTCTCCGTAGCTTTCAATTTCGATCGATTCGTCGTATTTTCTCGTTTCTTCCCTAGGATCGTCGATTTCGAAGTACGTCGTTTGTGACGGGCTTCATAACGGTCATATCTAACTATTAGATCAAGCCTAGGAGTCTTAGGATTCGATCACGGGGCCACGCGCTCCGTATCGGAACTTTTGGTGCTCATTAGCCGTATAAGAAGGGGCACCGACCGACTAGATGACGATCCAGTCGGTCGGCAATCCTTCTTTCTTGGACCGACTAGTGAGCTTTCTAAATTTTCTCAGGAGTTACTGTTTATCGTTAGTCGGTCTAAGAAGAGTTGTTGACCGACTAGGTTGCAAACTAGTCGGTCGGCAATGCTTCTTGAACCGACTAACACATCATCTTAATTTTAGTTGAGTTACTGTTTACTCTTAGTCGGTCTAAGAACGTTCATCGACCGACTAGTTGCTAAACTAGTCGGTCAGTACTTGTTCATGGACCGACTAACTCTAAATCATATTTTCGTTCAGGAGTTACTGTTTACACTTAGTCGGTCTGCGTTGGTCGACCGACCGACTAGTTGCCAAACTAGTCGGTCAGTGGTTGTTCTTTGACCGACTAGTCTGTGTTGAAACCCTAATTTCTGGGCAGCCGCCAGCTCAACCTATAAATACCCAACCCAAACGTTTTCATCTTCTCCAACACGACCCTAAGCCCTAGTTTCTCCCCCATTGAGCCCCCATCTTCCTCCAAGCTTCAATCCCTCATTCCAAACCCTAAATCCATCATCCAATCCATCCATTCACCCTATATACTTCTCATCTTCCCCAAATCTCCATCAAAAAATCCATCAAATCCCCAAAATCCCCAAAACCCTAGTTTCCCCAAACTTCTCCAAACTTTTCCAGATCTGATCCTAGGGTTCCCCGGAGTGTTTCTTCCGCCTCCTCTCGGTAAGAAATCGATCTACCGTTGTTTTCTTATCCTAATGTAATTTTTATGAAACCTAATAAAATACTTGTGTTTTGATGATTGTTCCCCATAACAGCGATTCCCCGTAGGCTAGCATCCGCGGAACGAACTTTCGTAGCCGTCATCCCCGGTGTTAGGCAAGTGAAACTTGCATCTCTTGATTTGGGCCATGTCTTAGGCCATTTACCTGCTTTAGCGTAAAAGAGACTAGACGGTGAAAGGATAGCCGTTTAGACGCCATTGACCTAGCTTGACAACGAAGCTTGGTCCGTCACTTTCATCATGCTTGTATGTCACGTTTACTTTCCAATTAAACGGTACGCGTATTAAATGTTCATGTCATCCATGCATCCTTAACTGCTATTGCATTTTGCCTGCCATGTTTCATTTAAATAAACGGTACGCGAATATCTGTTCATGTCATTGCATTTTGCCTGTCACGTTTAATTCAATTAACTGTACTCGAAATATCTGTTCATGTCATTGCATGCTTGAATACTCATCGTGATTGCGTAGCTTTGCTACATACTAGTGTTACTTGTTCCGGCTAGGTGCACCCCTACGCCATACTTGTTAAATCCACTTTCTGGCTCGTGTTCCAGAAGACGAGCTGAACACAGCCTGCGGGCAAAGGGCACTCGTTGAGTGATCCCTTGTACTTGACACTTGAACACAGCCTGCGGGCAAAGGGCACTCGTTGAGTGATCCCTTGTACTTGACACTTGAACACAGCCTGCGGGCAAAGGGCACTCGTTGAGTGATCCCTTGTACTTGATACTTGAATACAGCCTGCGGGCAATAGGGCATCCATGTGTGGGTGATCCCTTGTACGTGTTGTTACTTGACTATACTTGTCACACTTACCACTTGTACTTTACTTGTCACTTCCATACTATACTTACCATGCCATACATCCTACTATAACTGCTAGGTTGCTAGTTTACCTTTATTCCAGTTTCCTTGCACAAGTCTTTCGACTTGCTGACATGTGCCCCTCTTCTCTTTTGGGTGACACATGTTAGAGCCCGAGCCTGAGTTACTTGCGGAGGACGTGGTGTTCGCTGACGCTGAGTCAGGGCCCGCGTTGACCGAGGACTACATTGACACTGGGGACAGTCCTAGTGTCTTCGTGGTGTTTTACTTTTATTAGACAGTTGTTTGGTTGTCGGTGCGTAGCACCTTTACTCTGTTATGTCGTTGCTTTTGTTTGGCCTTGTTCTGGGCCTTTGACTCTTTTCTTTTAGCCTGGTGGCTTTTCTGTGATGTTGAATATTCTGTGGACAAACTTTGGGATTGGTATTTCATATCCGTCTTATATTATTATTGTTGTTGTTTCGATTGCAATTACAGGGACCTGCTTATACTAAATTGACGCTTATCGGGTTTGGGGCTTCACCGCTCCACTCCCGTGCGGACCTTTTCACGTCTCGCCTCCATTTTAGGGAAGCGGGTCGTGACAGTATTTTAGTCTCTTTTTAAGGGGGTGATATTCTAGCAAAGTTTTTAAACTTGGTGGTAAAAATTAAAACCACTCGTTGACCGGGGCTAGGGTTTGGAGGAGGGCGAGAGTTTTGGATTAGGACTTCTTGCGTTTTTTACAGGAGAATAGGTGAAATGATCCATCGGTCGCTGCCGCCTCCAGCTGATTGGCGGTTGTGTCCATTTTAGGCAGAATCGAAAGAGTTAGGGTTTAAGGTTAGATTCTGGATGCCAGAAATTAATAAGTTTTTAAAAGGAACCGTGTTTTTGAAATGGCTAATTACAATAAGGAAAAACAAATTGTTATGAATAATATTGTGTAGGCCCATTGGCCCATGTAGGTCATAGTCTATCTTGTATTAGATTAGTATTTTGTATTCTACATGAACTTTGTATCCCATGGTTGTTTGAACTCTGCCCTATAAATAAAGGTCTAATGTTTCCCGTAGAAAGTACTTCACAAGACATTATCAGTACGCTCTTCTCTGAGAAAGAGAGATACAGGTCGTTGCGAAAGCTTTAGCGGACGATGGAATTTCGAGAGATCGTTGCCGTTTGGACATTTAAGAACCACATTTTGTTCACGCCGGATGCTCAACCAACTCAACCATCGTTCTCTCTCAAATTGATTTAGAGATACATCGAAAAACACACTTAACTTGATCATGATCAAATCTTCTTATGCGTAAATACACTAGATCATACTTAAAACGAAGAAAAATTTCAGCAGTGAGGGCGACGGCCATCGACCGTCGACCCTGGGCCACCGACAGATCGGCTGCCAGCCATGCAGTCGTGGGGCAGCGGCCAATCGATCGCCAGCCCCAAACGAAATTACCAGAAAAGAAAATTATTATACGGCCGGCCGGTAGCCCATTGGACACCGAACCCCCCCAACCGGGGGCGACGACCAACGGTCTGCCGGTACAACCCCATGTCGCCGTTGCAGCGACGGTGCAATGCAGTCTACATCGGCCATCCTTTTTGTCCAAACCATAATTTGGGTTTGGGCCGAGATATTAAGAAAAGTAAAAAAATTCTGGCCAAAGCCCACTGCGAGAGCTACGGACCTTGGCCCACAACCAATAAAGAAAAAAAATTGTTTTTTGGCTACGGGCCGGAGACGTCAGGCCAAAACAAAAAACAAATAAAGTGCTATGGGCTGCAGCCCGCTACAAAGCTGCGGGCTTTTTTCCCTCAGCAAAGACATGAAAAAAGAAAAAGAAAGAAAGAATGGGGGATGTTATATAATTTAAATAAAATAAATATAAATATAAGGGTATTGCTCACTTTTCAAATTTCTTTTTTAAACCAGGCCACATTACAAATTCCTATAATTTTTCTTTTCATCATAATTATATTATGAGAATAATGGATATCATATGCCATATAAGATCGGCTCTCATACGCACTCTCACATAAAGCAACCAAGTACAAGCCCAGATAGGCTTGTACTTGGTTGTACTTGGTTGCTTTATGTGAGAGGGCGTATGAGAGCATATCGCATATGGCGTATGATAGCCATTATTCTATTATATTATATGCATATTGGTTTTATGATCATATTTATATGATGCACATCACATATTTTAAGACATGCTTCTAGGATATGATTAGCTTATGTTCATGAGCTTTACTTAATAATTATGCGGATCCTTAACCGTGCTGTCGTTAGTTGCATAACCTTACAGTGTATGACGTCATCTCGTGGTACAATTAATTATTAAGTATAATATATTTAAATTTTCATATCCTACATCTGAAATGTGATGAAAATGTTATGAGCACATTTTTTTGCATAAGTAGCTACATTGTGGTTTTTGGATCGGCCTCTAGTCCCACTTTTATTTTTCTACATTTTTTTTCTTTTTGAGCGAAAAATGTAGTGAGTAATATAATGTAATGTCCAAGACCGATGGTTATTTCCATGGAGTTAGAGGCCATCCCTGCGTAAGAAGACTTTTTATGGGATCCACGAGATTTCCAAAGTTGTAGTTTTTCAGTTATGTAAAAGGGGCTGTATTATTTGGACTATGGACATTATGTATCAGTGATGACTATGGTTTGCTGAGCCATTAGTGGATCTTTGTTTCTATACGCAACAAGAACCTGAAATTTTAAAAGGTATGTGGTATCCCATGATTCAAAATCAGATTTACAAAGACTATGGTTTGCTCTTTAGTTGATGTGCAACATAACTTAAAAATGGTTATTCCAAGTTCATATGAACACAATATATAACTGTGGGTTAGCCAAAAAAGGGTTTACGTGGATGGGAAGATGGGAGTTTTTTATGCAAATAAAGCGAAAGGATTCTTGGCATCATTTCGCCATATCCATAATTCCATGATTGAAGGGGTTAGTCTACATGCTTAGACGTAAAAGGAAGCATCTTACATAAGGCATGTATTGTAACGGCCCATATTTAATTCCCCCCTGTAATGCCCATATGTGTGAAGTATCATACTTGTGCATACTTGCAGGTACGTATAGTAAGTGTGACTATGTTTTTACGGAGATAAGAGGTAGGTGCTATACAGCCCAGGCCCATTTAAAGATAAAAACCCCTGAAACCCTGTTGTTAAGCGCCTCTCTCCTCTATCTCGACTCTCCTCTCACCGGCTTCGAATCTCATCTCTCGTCGGAAACGGAAGCACACGCGTAGCCTACACCTCGCCTCCTCTCCGAGTCTCCGACTCCGACGGTCACCCAGCACACGTGCGACGCCGGCGTGCCCCTGTTCGTATTCCCCCAATTGCCGCCGGTAGCCTGTAGCCTGTACTTTAATTTTTCTCACATCACAACACCACCTCTCTAATTCTCTCTGTGTACAGTGTCTCTAATTCTCTCTATAAGTTCTACCCCTAATTCTCTAATTCTCTCTCTGTACTGTTTGTTGAAGTTCACGAACCATTGCCTTCTAGCAGGAAAAAGGAAGTCTTAATATTCATGGTTCATTGAGTAACTGTACATAAGGATCATGTGATGTGACCTGGAGTTTTAATGTGCCGCTTAGATGTTTAGTTCAATCTTGATATACCATTGCATGCATGCCCTGCAGTGCGGATATGTTGCACATTTAGCATTATCTCTATGGTTTATTTCGTTCATGTAATTCTTGGTTTTTGCAATTTACATGACCAGAGTCTGTATTGTTTAGTGATTATGAATTTGCAGGTGTGTTGTTGAAATTGTGTTGCTTTAGCAATTTGTGTTGCTATTCCAAGGTGAGATCTTTTTTCATATATCTAGTTTAGTTTCAATTGCATGTATTTGTGTTTTCCTTTTTGTGAAATTGGGTACCCATAGGTGGATAGAAAATATCACTTTTAGTATTCGATGGAAAATTTTATTAGAAAATTATAATTTTGAAACATGCAGGTTTATAAACAAAATTATCATGTCATTAGAAAAGTATTTCAAACGCAAATCTATTGGGGTTGGAGAGTCATCCAATGATCTGAGCAATGTTGCTCAATCAAGTTCAAAGAAAAGTCATATTGAAATCAATTATCTGTTCGACGCTTCCATATCTAAAGATGCCACGTTTTGCCTGTATTGTTATCTTTTCAAGTCCCCAGGGGGTAAGGATTTGTTTGTGTGTGATGGATTTTCAAATTGGAAGAAGAAGGAGAGATTTGATCTTCACATTGGAAAGCCCAATAGTGATCACAATGTAGCTCGGATAAAATGTGAGAATTTAATGAACGAAAAACAAAGTATCATACCTTTGTTATCTAAGCAGACAACGAAGAGTCAAAGTGAGTACCGAACTCGATTGAATGCTTCAATAGAGTGTGCTCGTTTTTTGTTGCATCAAGGGCTTCCTTTTCGTGGACATGATGAATAGTCAAGCTCCCAGCCAGATGAGTCACGAGATATCATGTGACAGATACAGCGATTCTTTGTTTTCTACCTCAGAGGCTTCAGTTGCTCTCGTGGCTATCACGCTAAACATAGTTGGAACGTTCGTCTATTCTTGATGTATTAATAGATATTATGACTTTTTTATTGGTTTTTATTGTACGTAGAATTTATTTTTTATTAGCTTATAATTTGCCCCCTAAATGAAAATTTCCTGGCTCCGCCACTGGGTAGGTGTGTATTTGAATGACATGATTATCATGGGTGAGTATTAGTGTTATTAGTGTGATGTTATGGTGTGATGTTATAACATAAGTGGTAACATAAGTGGTAGCTATTATGACAAGGATCCTTCCATTTTTGGAAATGGCAATGGTGTAATAAAAGAAGTGGGTGTGAGAGGAATATGCCAGTTTTGGCAATGGCAAACTTGTAAATGAAGGGGAGGAGATATTTTTAGTTCCATCACCTTCTAAAACCTTCTCCTTTCTTCCATTCTTTCTTTTCTATTCATTTGTCATTTTTCCATTTCCTTCTAAAATCTTCTCCTTTCTTACATTCTTTCTTTTCTTTTCATCTTTCATTTTCCGTTTTCGTTTCTCTTCATTTTTGGGCCGAAATTCACAAAAAAGGGAGAAAGAACGAAAAGAAAATCAAAGGAGACGGAGGAGGAGTTCATCCACATCTCACAAGGTAGGATTCTCTACTTAGTGTAGTAAATATTAATTTAGGAATTGTTGTAGTAATTGGATGATCAAATTAGTTCATAATTAGATTAAAGTTGGGATTTTTCTTTAGCAAGTTTCGTTTTCATGGCAAATTTCTTAGCTTTAAAAAGTTTTTCACTCAAGATCACTCATCCATGAAAACCCTTGAGTAAGGAAGCAAAGGGCTACATCATTGTTTTGGGAATCCTAAAGAGCTAGCATTTTTTATTAAAGCCTATGTTTCATTTACAAGTCTTCATGTGAATGGCAATTAGTTTCCTCACTAACTAATAATTTATTAGGATCAATGCTCTTGATTTGGTTAGCATGTTAACTAGGAAGATTGTAGTTTTATGAAATTCTCCATAGAGCCACATGTATGATTAATCGTAAGTTAATGGATTTGTGGTAATTTACAAATGATCATTAATGTTGTATGTTATAACACCTGTTATAACATCCTTTACAACATCATTAAAGTTGTATGCTATGACATCCCTCATGGCATCCTTAATGTTGTATGCTATCTTAAAGTTGTAAGTTATGACATCCTTAACATTGTATGCTATGACATGAAATGGTAGTATCTTGAATGGGGTGGTTGTGGAAGGCATGGAGGCATGGCAATGTGAATGGTTGTGAATTGTTGTGGCGCGTGGATTTGGAATAGGAATGCACAAGGTGTAACGGCCTGTATTTTTCCAATACATTTAAATTAAGAATTTAAAGTAATTTCATTTTAATTGTATTTTGTAATGATTGATCAGGAGTTTTACTGATTTCAAAAATTTCTTATAAAAATATTTTGAAGTACCAGACTAGTTATGGAGTATTTGGGTAAGATCGGATTTCATCAAATACCTCTAAAAGATCTGATAAAAATTCATTTTCAGATATTGCAGTTTTGACTCAATGAATTTATTTTCTATACAAACGTCTTCAAAATGTTTTCAAACTTCCGTAGCAGCATCCTATGATCATTTAGGGCTCCCCACATTAATTTCGTAATTTTCTGATATCGTTTTAATAGAGAACCCGCTAACCCGATTTCTAAATGTTTTGGCCTAAAACTAGTATCTCCGTAGCTCAAACCCTGAAACGGTCTTCGTATTCGCGATCCTCGCGATGATACGATCACGTGGGTATGTTTTCGTAATTTTTCGGACACGTTTACTAGTAGGGGCATTTTCGTAATTTCGTTTTTGCCAATGACCTAATTACCCCTAATTACCTTAGTTAATTACCCCACCTAACCTACCCGTATCTACCCATCCCCATCTAACTCTGTCTCCCCAGCCAGCTACCTCCTTTTATTTTCTAACCCTATAAATTTCCCCCAGCTCATGTTAAGGCACACACAGATATCTCTACCTCTCTCTCTTTGTTTTTGAAATAACCCAACCCACAGCACTCTATCTCTCTTCTCCCACAGGCTCACCACACTCCCCCTCTGTTCACATTCGAAACCCACCCCAGCGCCGTCGAGAGCTCGGAGCTCCGACCCAACCGCTCGCCGACCTCCGACTTCACCGTCGACCGCCCGAACCGCCGCCTCCCGACGCTCCTCCACCGCTCCGGCACCCCCCTGAGAGCACAAAGCCCCCACTGACCCTCGCCTTCCTCCCCTTCGACCCATCGCCATCGCCAGGAGCTCGACCCACGTCCGACGGCCGCCCGACACCCTCGCCGACGTCGACTGCAGCTGACCGCCGCCGAGCGGCGTTCGCTCCAAACGACCCCCTACTCTCCGTCGCTCCCTCTCTCGAAGTCGTCTCCACCGAGCAGCTCCGACGAGGCAGCACCCAGCTCCGAGCATCCACGACGCCGCCGCCCGTCCGACGTCCTCCGACGTCGCCACCAAAGTCGCAGCACCCCTGATCGACCCCGGATATACACCCAGAGAACGGTTGTAGTTTTACCGCAAGTGCACGGTGTAGCAGCGAGCGGGTTATCGAACACAGGGAGGACGAATGACCGTGCTTGTTCCAATCAACCTGGCTATTTAAGAAGAGAGAAATTTGCCTTTGGCGATCCTGTCACAATCGTCAGACAAAGTACGGAAATATCAAATCAAATAAAGAACGTCTAGGGAATGGGGAATCCCCGCTACTCACCGTATTTCGTAAATGTGGTTCGTCGGTATCAAAATTGCTAGAATAAGATTTTGGATGAACTAGTTGCAACTGAATGTAGAACCAAGCTCACGCTCTCGCGCTGTTGCCGGTCTATAGCTATCCTAGGTTTGGGTCCAATCTCTTGCAAACCCTAGCCTAGGGAAGCTAGCATTAGGATCAACATCATCGTTCAATCGCGCACCGAGCCCAATCTCTTGCAAACTCGGACCGCGACCTAGGTTGGGATAGTTCCTACCCGTCCAATCTCTTGCAAACGGGTATCGGCACGGAATTGCAACCAGAAACCCTAGTATCGGTCCAATCTCTTGCAAACCGATACTACGGAAATTCGATTCCAACCCAATTCGGATTTCTAGGGTTTCCTATCGAATTGGGATCCAATCTCTTGCAAATCCCAATCGGTATGAACTCCTAGCTATCCGTAGTAAATCGATCCCAAACTAATCCCTAACAACAATTCTAGCAAAATTTCTACCAATTCATCACAAATATGAAATTGGGCTTGTAGGGTTCATCCCCACGCCCCAAGACGTGGAGACTACTCGCAATTCATAGCACAAACACAAGAATAATCAATGAAATAAGCAATAGAATTCATCACAATATTGAGATAAACAATAAAAATAGAATTTTTAGAGAAGAGAGAGGCAAACCAATGGAGTTCTTCAATTAATCCAACAAAAATCAACTTTTTCCTCCTCTCCAATCACAAGAATAAAGCTAAAAAGTAAAACTAAAAAGCTGCAAAAATCTAAGAGAAAAGCTCTCCAAAACTAGGGTAAAAACAGGGGTTAAATACCCCCCAAAATCGTCCAAAAACTGTGACCAAAATACCCCTGCGCAGCCTGAAATCCGCAATTTTAGCTACAGGCAGCGCGTCGCACTCGGCCGAGTGACAAAAGTCGCTCGGCCGAGTGAGAAACACTGTAATTTTCCAGTAAGTCTTGATCTTCAGGGGTCTTCACTTCGGGGGCGGCTCGACCGAGTGAGTTGTCGTCACTCGGCCGATGGCTTCTTGGTACTCGGGCGGTCGGGATTATCCACTCGGCCGAGTGGGTCTTCTGAAGCTCAGGCAGCCGAAAAATAGAAAGTTGGCGATTTTTGAATGGCTTCGTCTGGGCGCCACTCGGGCGGACGGGATCTCGTCACTCGGCCGATGTGGTCTCCGTCGCTCGGCCGAGTGCACATATGAATCGTGTCTGATCTGGTCGGCCGAGCTGTGTCTCGCTGGTCGGCCGAGTGACTCCTTCACTCGGCCGAGTGGGACACTAAAAATGCCCAAACAGTTTGTTTTGGCCTCCTCGTCGCTCCTGCGACGTCCGTTCTTCTTCCGCTCCTCTCCAACAGCAAAATACCCCTTGGGGAGGTTGTCGGTGACCCTCCGGAGTAAGTGCATCTCGAGATCACTCCAAATCGCGCCAAATCACCTGAAATGCGACAAAAACAACAAATCGTGAAAAGCATCGCAATATCGTCGATATATCGTGAAAAACATGATTTGGGCGATCAAAATTGCATGCAAACATGCGGGAAAAAAGTGTAAAATAAGGAGTGATCAAAATCCCCCAAGCTTACCTCTTACTCGTCCTCGAGGAAGATAAGTAAAAGGTGAACCCGGTGGATTCGGAAAACGAAAACGGCGAAAAAATGAAAAATGAAAAACGGCGAAGAATGAAAAACGAAATAAAAATAAAGAAAGAAGCGAAGAGGTAAGCTGCTAGATCATTCTCTCAGGACGTGGGTTCCGCTTACTTATATAGCATGCTCCGAATGAAAAAATACATGTCAAAGAGTTTTATTTTGATATCACAGTATAATAGTGCAAATAGAAATAGTAAACCCACGAACAACGATACAATCATGAAAAACGGAATAATTTTAGAATTAGCATCGTCTGAATCATTCAAAGCGGTATACAAATCGCAGATCACACACTTTTCAATTGAATGCTTTCTATGAGGAGTATAAGAGTATCACACAATAGAATAGAGAGAATAGAAAGGTATGGATTTCATGATATGAATGCTAGGCTTAGATTTCTGGATTCGTAAAGCTAGAAACAATCTCACCGAGTATAGAATATTACTTAGCCTAGGTTGTCGTGCAACGCCAAGTAGTCACTCTCTCACACATCAATGGATTCTCTCCCCCAAGCTTATCTGTAAGCATGGTGGCATAAAAAATATTCACATCCCCATTTTTATAAAGCTCCAAAAGCAATGAAAATGAACACGAAAAGAGAGAAGAAAGAAAGAAAGTGAGATGAGATCTTTTATTGAGGATTTTCCCTCTTTTTCTCTTTTTTTTTCTTTTTTTTTCTCTTTTTTTTATTTATTAAGCAATATATACACAACGATCCCAACTCAAAGAGAGATAATGATATACAAGAATATTTTCTCTCTTTTTTTTGAATAAGAAATTTGGAGCTAGGAATTAATAGCGGGGGAAATGCCATATAATAGAATCGCTAAGGGGAGATTCACCAATGATTTTAAAAGTAGAGAAATGATGTTCAAGATTTGTGGAGAAAGAAATAGATATATCTCTCGGTTCACTCTATAAGACATGCACGACAACTTCAGCAGGGTAATCTAATCTACTCAGTTTCGATCACAAAAAAGCTAACTAATCCAGATTTATCATAGCTAACATCATTCAATCATCCTGAAGTGAAATGTACAATTCATGCATATAGAAGTGATATAGGAAAAGAAATCAGTACTCCAGATATAGGCATTCAATGCGTGAATCTTGGTGTGTTTTCTGTGATAGCATACATATGAATATTCAGACTCAGCTAATAATAAAATTTCATCCATTTTCATGTGGAAAAAGCGTGGGTTACCATCTCTAGAAGTAAGGCAAGTCATAGCATATGATATCAGAAATAAAGCCTAAGACATGATAAATATAGCATGCAAATAGAGTAAGCTAACTCCACGTCATCATCATCACAGAAAAGTCATCTCTAGCATGAGATGAAAAAGAAAGAAATAAAGGAAATAAAGATAGAGGGAAAATAGAACTATTTACAATGCGGCACTCAGAAAAATAAGAAAAACGTGATGCATGGTAAAATAAAAGAAAAAATGATGAAAATAAGTGCAAAAGCGGAAAATGGCGTGAAAAACTAAAAATAAAGGTGGCAAATCGAAAAAGAACGTGAGAACTCACTCCCCCAAGCTAAATGGCACAGTGTCCTCAATGTGCAAAGTGTGGCACACCGAGAGACAAGTAATGTGAGGGGAAAGTGAGGGTGCATGCATGATGGAAAAAAGAAAATAAAAATAAAGAAATGAAAAATATGATGCGGACATGATGCATGCGGAAATATGAGTGATACAGATATATAGGTGTGGCACCAAAAACTCTCCCTCTCTACCAAAAAAGATATATAAAGATACGGTCAGAATGAGAATCCCAAAATAAGTGAGGGGGGGGTGGTAAAAAATGCTACAGGACCCAGCAGAAACGGGCAGCACAACGGCAAAAATAAACGATGGCATCAAGGGTGCCTAAGGGGGTGGTGCTACGCCGTCTCCGTCCTGAGGCGGAAGTGGTGGTGGCTGGACAGGCTGCTGAGCGGGTGTGGGTGTGGAAGTGGTAGCATGCTGAGTGTGGGTGGAAGTGTGGGTGGGAACCTGCTGGGTGGGCGGGGGTACGCGTAGGAGACGCTCCAGGACCTAGGTAAGGCAGTAGTGAATCTGCGGGACCAGGTCAAAGCGGCCAGCCATCGCAGAGACGGTGGAGGACAGGGTCCGAAGGTCGCCTCGGAGGCCACTCACCGCCCCCTCTAGAGCACGAATGCTCTGAAGTACAGTGTCAGGGGGAGGTGGTGCAGAGGGACGCACCGGTCTGGGCTGTGCAGGGCGGGGCTGGCGTACTCTGGTGGCGTAGGTGACGGGCTCAGCGGGTAGGGGAACGAAAGGTGCTGCGCTCGCAAATGTGGGCCTGGCCTCAGTACGAGGCTGGGCAGGACGGTGAGAAGTGGAGGCAGCAGCAGCGAAAGAAGAGTACAAAAGTGGCAGCGAGGCGGCCGGAGAGGTCGGTGGCACAGAAGTATGGACAGACGCCACGACACTCTCAGAAAATACAGCAGCAGTGGGGACAGAGGGCTCTCCGCACTCAACTATGGTCGGCGGGCGCTCGGGTGGGGCAGAGGAAACGGGCTCGGCAGACAGAGGGCCAGTGGTGGTGGTGACAGGCGTGGAAGCAGTGGAAGTGGGCTCAGCTAAGGTACTCCTGACACAGACAGAGGGTTTAGACAGAGGTTTCAGGAGCATCGGAAACATCGGGGATAGGCTGAGGGGCCACGGGGTCAATAGGGGCAGCAGGCTCGGCAGGGGCAACAGGGTCTGCGGGGGCAGCGTGGGCAGCATGGGCCTGCTCGGCCTCCTCGGCCTCGAGCACGTAAGCAGCGGGGATGAGAACATCCATCGCAAGGAGCCAGTCCACATGGGCTGGTGCAATCTGAGTCCGAGCTGGGCTCGGAAGAATCATGTAGTCTGCACCGTAAGGCCCGTGCAACCAGACCCAGTGTCGCTCACCGTGCGGATGAAGCATCTTCATCCGGGCCATAACATCAATCGACAGAGAAGTGGGGCCCGGTGCTCGTCGCAGGTCGTCAGGGAAGTCCTCGCCGGTCATAAGGGCAAGCAAGGTGATCAGGCCGCCGTAGCATATTGGTGAGCGAGCGCCCACCGATACAATGATGCGGTCCAAAAACCAAGCCGCGACATCAATCACGACGGCGGGGACCAGCTCATCGCCATCCCTAGATAGAACTCTGGGCCGAGTCATCGCGTAGAGCATGTAGAGCTCTGGCGTGGACATCGTGCCCGGCTCTTATCTGGCCAAAAAGGTCGTCGCCATAAGGCGCTGAGCTATACGTAGGCAGGGGTGGACAATGGCCGAGGCCTTGGCCCTACTAGGGTCAAAGGCAGTGTGAAGACCCGTAATCCGGGCCCAGAAGGCACCGGCGTCGAAGGAAGGTGGGGGGATATGGGTGGGGGCATAACCTAGATCGGCCCCGGGGACATCGGGCCACGAGAAAAATGCTCTCATCATACCGAGAGTGACCTGGCACTCCCGGTTCATGAACCGAAACGAGCATCCCTCGTCGGTCCGGGCGATCGAACTAAGTACCTCAAGTGTCGAACGGGTAGATGTGTCCGCCGACACCTGAAAGAAATCTCGCCAGCCCACGTTGTCGTACAACGTGAGCATCCCCTCTATTACCCCCAGGCGTCCTAGGTCGGCAAGGTGTGCAAACCTGGAGGGTACGATCGAGCGCTGGGAAATACGCTCGAAGGCGACGCGGTGTGCGTCATCTCGGAACGTGATCCCCAGTGGCCCGATAAGTGGAGCCGGAGGTGGTGGCTGTGGAGCGGCAGGGAGTGGCTGTGCGGGCTGTGCGGGCTGTGCGGGCGCTGCAGGCTGTGCGGGGCCTGCAGGCAGTGCTGGGTGTGCGGGGTGTGGTGGAGAAGGTGGAGGAGAGTCCTCCAACTCGTGGGAGGGGCCGGCATCATCCGACCGCTTCCGCTTGGCGGAAGCTCTCTTCGACCGCGGCCGTGTCCGGGGCGGCATATCGGCCCCGAGCGCGCGCCGAAAAGCGTGAAAAGTGCGGCGTGTGCAAAATAAAGGAGAGAGTGTACCACAACACGCCGTGAGTGCAAGCAATGGAAGCGTGCGAAGACAACGCCTCCGCGAAGCCCAAATCAGTCCCGAGAAGCTCCCCTGGACTCCCCTAAGCTCCCAAAAACAACCTGCGCATGAAACGGAGATATCAGCGAGTAATATTCAAAACGTAAGGAGCATTAGGGGTATAATAGATAGATATAGAAATCAATTTGGGTTTGGGGTTCGTTTAAAGCATGGATCCTCGAAAAATACACAGAAAGAGGAGAAAAAGGCGAAATAGGCGATACCGGAGGTGGCCGGAGTGGTGGCCACCGGCGGCGACTCGGGCGAGGCGCGGCGGAGCTCGACCGGCGGTGGCTGGCCGAGCGGCGGCGCGGCTGTCGGTGGTCGGGCGAGTGGGTGCGCGAGCGAGGGGAACGGGCGAGGGAGCTGAGGGGTCGCGGGCGGTTTTGATTTTTTTCGTTTCGAAAAACGTGCCCCCCTCGGCCCTTTATATAGCAAAAGTTACGACTCGGCCGAGTGAGATCAATGGAAAATTCCTCCCCGCTTACGCTTCGGCCGAGTGGCCTTGCCAGCCTCGGCCGAGTGGAGTAAGTCCATTCGGCCGAGTGGCTCAAGCTACTCGGCAAGACTCGCCCTAGGAGCGTATCCGTTTTACTCGGCCGAGTGAATATATATACTCGGCCGAGTAGCAGTTATACTGAAATCAGGAAATTAAACAGAGAGTTGGGTACAACAGACTTCCCTCGTTCGTGAGCGGCTCGGCCGGACGAACTTGTGTACTCGGCCGAGTGACTAGTATACTCGGCCGAGTGAGCCTTGTGTTCTGCTGTTTGTCTTCGTTTGTGTAACGACCTGTTTTCTAGTCGTATTTGAATGTTGTGTGCATATGATTTTACTACGTTCTTTCAGTTATTTTTGTCCGAGTAGATTTTTCGTCCGTGGATCGACGCGAGCGTGTCTTGTTTTCAGTTTGACCGTAGCGTAATTTTTATCAGTAAATCGTAATTATTTTTAATTAAAAGTTAATTTATAATTAATTTATTATTTTAACTAAGTTATTTTTACTAAATTACTGTTCTTAAATTTCCTTTACCCTAATCCCGTTTTTACTTTTACCATTTTTACCTTACCCCAACCCCCAACCGTTACCTAATCAACACTAACCCTACATCATTCATCTCCTGCCAAATGTTGGTGAGATCCAACATGGCATTCAACTTCCTCTACCTCACAACCACCCATATTCAAGCTGACTCCTTCCTCCCCCTCTATTCTTAAAACAAACCAATAGGAACGTTAACATCAACTCATGAAACAAACAAACAACAGCACCATCTCTCCCCCATCAGCCACCACCGACGATCACAGCAGCAACAACAACCCAATATCTCCACCACCTCCTCCACAAAATCCATCAGTCATCCAACTCCTTACAAGCCAAAATCAAACCTGAAACCCAAACCAAACAGAAATCCCAAAACAACCCCAAATCAACATACTAGAACCCAATTTCTTGAAGCCCAAAGCTACTGCAGATCACGCAAGCCGTCGTCGCTCGTGCCTCGGATCCGCCGTACCCACCTCCTATCATCGCGCACAGCCCGATCTCGACATCCGCCGCCGTGGATCTGCCCCAGCCGCCACCCTCTTCAGATCGTGTGCCGCCCTCAGGAGCACTTCTTCGTCGTTCTCAGGCCATTTCCCGACCTCGACCGCCATGCTGCCTTCAAGAACGCCGCCCCGTCATCCTCGGATCCGCCGCCGCGTGTCGTGGAGTCGTCGCCCCCTCTGAAAGCCGCCTGAAGCCGCCCAAGCCCGCCGCCGACGCATCGAGGCCGCCCATCGCGCCGCCGCCTCAGATCCGTACACCGCATCGCCGATCGACGCCGTTCAGCTCCGGAAGCTGCACGCCACCGCTCCATCTCCCGATCGCCCTCCGCCTTCGAAACGCCACCGCCCGCCACTCGAAGCCGCCCCCGCCTCCGGAATCCGCAGCCTAGAAGCCGCGCCCCCGCCTGGATCCGACACCTGCCGGCCGCCCCGTGCCCGATCCGCGCCGCCACACCCTCGATCCGTCGCCCGAAGCCGTCGATCGCCCCCCCGACCGCCGGATCTCGCCGTTGCCCCCTTTTTGCCCCGCTCGCCCTGTGCTCAAGAGAAAAAAAAAGAAAAAAAAAGGGGAAACGGGAGAAACACAGAGGGAGAGAAAGAGTAGGGGAGAGGGGATATTAAATGTAAGTTATTTAATTATTATTATTATTATTATTATTATTATAAGTTATTAGTTTATTATTAACTGTTAATAAGTTTGTAAGTTTATAAGTTTTAATAAGATTATTAAGGTTTGTTAGTAATTAATAAATTTAAGATTAATTTAAGTTAAGATTATTATTAAATTAAGGTTTTGTAAGCTACTAAGCTAAGATTTTTATACTATAAGTTAAGTAAAATTACTTTGCAAAACATTAAGTTAATAGGTTAGTTTAATGTCTTATAGCTAATTGTTAACCACTAGCCTGATGTCACTAGTCTACTTGATGCAGATAAAACGTGCCACACGCCTCGACACCCACACCGCGTCAAGGCAAGTATTTATTGTAATTGAATATGGGACAACTGCTAAAACTAGTGCAATCGTCATTTTTACGTTCCTAATTTATCTGTTGTAACTAATTAAAAACGGACATTTCATGTTAATGACTCTTTGATAAAGAACGACTTTTAACCCCAAACGGAACAGAGGGTGTGTCACGACCCTCGGAAACAGGTGTAGAATGAATTGCAAACTTGGTCTTTAAAACTTAGCATCAAACCTGGTTTCAATATGTTTGACAAATTCTAGTAGCCGGACATTATGTTTCACTTTACTTATTGCTCTTTTTACTTAACGGGACTGCTATTGCTTTTCGCATGTTAACAAGAAAAACAAATTTGGAAAAGACGAGTATGTTACTACACATATGTGATAACCGTCGACTACAGACGGGGTGAAACCATCGACTACAGATGGGGTGAAACTCAATCAGTAAATAAACATTCACAAAAAGCCAAGTTGGCTACTCCCGTCAGGTCATGTGTGACTAGTCTGGCTCGTGTTCCAGTAGGGTCACATATGACTAGTCTGGCTCGTGTTCCAGTATATGGCGGTACACTTTGGGTGGGGTTGGTCCATTGCAGTAGAGTTTGTGAGTGTGTCTCGAACACGATTACGGCCCCTCCGATGGAGGCAGCCAATGTGTGGAGCGTCACGGTAAAACCACCGGTGATAAGGTGTATCGAGAACATTTCACCTACCCAGGCATGGACTTATCACGAGCACAAACAATCAAATACTCAACATACAACTGTTTTACTTTACTTTTAACTGCAAAAATATCCATGCATGCTCATACTTTACTTTTCTGCACTTATTATTTATAACTGTGTACTAACGCTCTTTTGTCATCTTATACTTGTTCCTCATTTCATTACTTTAAATATCTTGCCGAGCTTATCGCTGACATATATTTCAACGTGTTATGAAATATATGTTAGGTTCAGAGACAGAGTACCGTGAGGACCCTACATTTGAGGATCCCATCTTAGAGGTGGACCCTGCTGTTCAGAGTTCGAGGACACTGAGATCCTCCCTGCGGAGTGCTAGAGCAGACCATTTCTTTTTCGGTTGTATTTATTTGTATTATTATTTTCAGGTGTGTTTGCTTTCAGCAGATTGTACGGCCATGCTGGGCCTTAATTGTTTGTGTGTTTACTTTGGACGCTGGTATTGTAACGTAATAAATATTTGTGCTGTTTCTGAGAAATTCGCGTGCAGTGACCTGCCTTCGCTAAAATTACGCTTATTGTGCTTAAGTCAAAGGAGGGAGAAAAAAAAATAAGTACCTCTCCTTTGCTTTAAGCACAAGCGGACCCGTCGCGTCCTCGCACCCAAGTATACTGGGAAGCGGGGCGTGACAGGTTTTAGTGGTGGCCCACGCAGGTCCTCTAGCACTGCGAGACACTTCAGAAATGGTATAAATATTATTACTAACCAGATCGTTCGGAGAAACTAGTACACAAACATTCACTTTGTTTGATTGCAGCATGGCAGGTCAACCCAACACTGGTAATGGAAATGGTGACGCCTACAACGAGATCGTAGGACTCGTAAGAGAAATGATGGAACTCCAAGCTCGATTAATCTCTGCGCTCAGTCGTTTCGCCCCTCATCCGGTCGGAGATTCTGAAGACCAAGCGTTCCAGTCGAGTCAAGGTTTAATCTACAACGCCCAAGCGCCAAGGACATCTGTCGATCTAACACTCGATGAGGAAACGCTGGGAGCAGCACGTAACTACGAGGATGTAGATAAACTTCGAGAGACAGGGAGTAAACATCCTGAGGAACCAACAAGAGACGCTCTTGGACCAGTACAAACTGCACTATTTAAAAGGTCCGCACCTCCAGTCAACAACCGATATCAGATGAAGTGCCACCATTGTAACCGACAAGGGCATATCAAGAAGGACTGCCGAGTGATGCTAAGGCAATGCCTGATATGCAGAGCATCTGAACATGCTACCAGAGACTGCACTCGCCGCACCAAAAAGCCAACAACTACTCAGCATGGACCACCTCTGGCTCCATAACAAAAGTCTTTTGCATTGACAAGGCAGAACCAGCCGAGACGTCAGATTTTCACTGTGACAGCCGCAGAGACCGAGTCGGATGGACAAGTGATTTCAGGTATTACTTCAACCCTTCTTTTATAATGCTTATGTTATATGCATGTGTTATTTGCTTATCTTTTAGCTAAGATATTTCATATCTACTAGGTGTTGTATTAATAGCCTCCCATCCATCCCTATCCCTTCTTTTGATTCGGGAGCCACTCACCGCTTTATATCCCGAGGATTTGTAGGGAAACATTCTATTCATGTTGACTCTCTACCAAATCGCTTGAGTTTCACTACTACGAGTGGGATAGCGAGGACTTCTTCTGACTGTCGATCTTGCCCCATAGTGATTTGTGGACACGAGATGTTCGCAGACTTTATGATAGTCGACATGTCCAACTTCGATGCGATACTCGGCATGGATTGGTTAGGAAATTTCTACGCTACTATCATTGTCACAACAAGAAAGTAGTGTTTGAAATCCCTGATCATCCTGTGTTTGAATTCATGGTCGGAGACCGTTCACTTGATCCTATCAAGTTTTGGGCCAAGCCGAACAGACTAATCATTGCATCGATGCAAGTTGAGCCCGAGAAACCTAGAGTGGTTCGAGACTTTGCAGACGTATTTCCTGAAGATATTTTGGAATTATCGCCTGATCAAACTCTGGAATTTACTGTCGATCTTGTGCCAAACACACAACCTATTTCGAAGGCTCGTTATCGCACGGCTCCTGCTGAACTGGAGGAACTTCGGAAACAACTCACCGACCTATTGAAGAAGGGATTGATTCATCCCAGAGTATCTCCTTGGAGTGCGCCAGTTTTTGGTCAAGAAGGATGGTGCCGGAGATCCTGAGACAAGTCAAACGTGACGTGCAAGCGTAGGCTGTTGCGTCTTTTCATCTTCTTGAGCTCGTATTTCTGTTCTAACCCTACTTTCATCTTATACCCGATTTTTCCATGTGTTTGAATTCTTTCCCACATACCACCTTCCCCTCATTATTGTCTTTTGTCTTCATTCTCTCCTCGAACCCCGTTCCCGCCTAACCTTACCCTATCATGACTTTCAGCACCCCCTTTAAACACACACCCCTTTTTCTTCTTTTTAAACCCCCTCTCCTTCCTCACTAAGCCACCCCACGGTTTCCCCCTTCGCCCCAACATCACCTCCACCTCGCCTCTCTCGCCCGAGCTCCTCCGGCCTCACCCGAAACCCTGCCAGCTCTGCTCCATCCTGGAGTCCCCCGCCACGTCTCGCAATCGCAGCCGTCGCACCTCGCCGCCATGGATCGACAACTGCCGATTGCCCGCCGACGACCTTGGGAATTGTTGGGCTTAGCGACAGCCCTCGCCGCCGCCCTCGCTATTGCCGTGTGGTCGGAATATTGGGAACCCGCCGCTCTTGGCATTATTTGAAGCTCCTTTTTCTGGTTCTTTCCCCTCGAGCTGTCCCACTTCGATTCCATCTTAGGGCATCTCCTTCGTGTTTGTTGGTTCGTGATTTTTGGTCATTGAATTGCTTAGGACTGATGGTGATGACCGTAGATGTCGACCAATGGTATTGGCCAGCAGTGTCATTGGGATTGGGTATTAGCTTGCTTTTGGCCTTAGGTGTTGAAGTTGGATGTCGGTCCTGCACTCGGATTTGGGAGATGGCTAGGATGTTGACTTCTTGTTCGATGTTATTGAGATTGTTGGGAAAAGTGTTAGCGATGATCTTGACCCTTTAGAATTGGCCGTATATCTACCTATTAGTGCCGATCTGGATATTGGCTTGTAATTTGGTAGCATGACAGACAAAGTCCTTTGTGTTCAGCTGGTTAAGTTGTAGCAGCGCGGATACACTAGGTTTAGCCCTTACGCTTTTGTATGCTATGGCGATGATTTACAGGATTAAGACCATGTAATCATCATTGGCATAAGTGGAAAATTTTAAATTTTATGATCTTTCTTTTTATGTGATTGATTATCTTATCACCTCCGGTTCCAAGTTCGAACCGATATCATCATCGTAATAGCTCCCATTTTCATGTAGTGCCATTATCTCGTATTTTGGCTACTTGATAAATCGGAAGTAACCATGGTGATGATACTAGGTTTCGAAACTAGTTACGGAAGCTATAGTGATGTCAATAGTAGGTATTCATCTCTTGTTTTCTTGATGATGTGATATCACATTATATTTCATGCTATTAACAACTTATTTTCCTATGTTGTGGTCGTTCATTGAGCCTTCCTCTCGATCGTTTAAATTGCTTAGGCAATTATCGATCCTCTTAAATTCCGAGGACGGAATTATTCTAAGGAGGGTAGGATGTAACGACCTGTTTTCTAGTCGTATTTGAATGTTGTGTGCATATGATTTTACTACGTTCTTTCAGTTATTTTTGTCCGAGTAGATTTTTCGTCCGTGGATCGACGCGAGCGTGTCTTGTTTTCAGTTTGACCGTAGCGTAATTTTTATCAGTAAATCGTAATTATTTTTAATTAAAAGTTAATTTATAATTAATTTATTATTTTAACTAAGTTATTTTTACTAAATTACTGTTCTTAAATTTCCTTTACCCTAATCCCGTTTTTACTTTTACCATTTTTACCTTACCCCAACCCCCAACCGTTACCTAATCAACACTAACCCTACATCATTCATCTCCTGCCAAATGTTGGTGAGATCCAACATGGCATTCAACTTCCTCTACCTCACAACCACCCATATTCAAGCTGACTCCTTCCTCCCCCTCTATTCTTAAAACAAACCAATAGGAACGTTAACATCAACTCATGAAACAAACAAACAACAGCACCATCTCTCCCCCATCAGCCACCACCGACGATCACAGCAGCAACAACAACCCAATATCTCCACCACCTCCTCCACAAAATCCATCAGTCATCCAACTCCTTACAAGCCAAAATCAAACCTGAAACCCAAACCAAACAGAAATCCCAAAATCAAACCTGAAGTTGCGGCGGCGTGTTCTCCCTCGGTGGTCTCCCGTCTCGAATAGTGTTGGGGGAGGCTCCCCCAAGCTAGCGTTTGCTCCGGTCAACGGCTTCACCGGTGACGCCGATTTCCGTATCGGCAGAGCTTTCTTCGGAGACTTCAATTTTGAGAGCTTACAGAGCTCTCGAATCCTTGCGACATCAGCGTCGCCTTCATCATTTTCAGCGGAGAGGTCGGGGGAATCATCTATCTTCTCATCTCGGCCTAAATCCGGGCCTTCCTCGAAATCCTCATCGAAAAGAGCGCCAATTTAGTGGGGGATCACTTCTTCAATTACCTCATCAATGAGGTCCATGTAGTCAAGCTCCTCGTGGTAAGGCATGTGTTTCATGGCCTTAGGAATGTGAAGCTCCACCTCGATGTTGCCGACGTTCAAAGTTAGTGTACCTTCTCGCACGTCGACAATCACACCGGCGGTGGCGAGGAACGGGCGTCCAAGTATCAATGACGTATCTCCCTCCTCCTTAACGTCCATGATCACGAAGTCACATGGCAAGCATATTCCCCCCTGGACTTGTAGCGGGATGTCTTCGACGATCCCTACCGGCCTTGTTATTCGCCCGTCGGCCAATTGTATCCGCATGTCGGTAGGTTTCAACTTCGTCCCGGTGTTTAGCCTTAAGAACATGGAGAGAGGCATGAGGCTCACTCTAGCCCCTAAATCTACCAATGCCTTTTGAAGAGGGACGCCGCCCAAGGTGCAAGGAATCCGAAAACTCCCCGGGTCTTTAAATTTGGCCGGCTCCTTCTCTCTCTTGGTGAACCAAGAGCCCTCCTCGGCTAGCATAATCTTCTCCTTCCTCTTTCTCCCCGAAATCAAATCCTTTAAGAATTTAGCATATGTGGGGATCTCCACGATGGCGTCGAGGAAGGGAATGTTGAGGCTAACTCCTCTCAGATACTCGAGAAACTTTGCTAGCCTTTTCTCCATTTTCGCTCTAGCAAGCCTTTGGGGGAATGGGACCGGTGGCATGAAGCGCCTTTCCTCAATCAATTGCTCCGCTCTAGATTTCTCGCTTTCTTGTGGCTCCTTCTCTTTTTCAACTTCAACTACCGGCTCAATTGGCTCCAAACTTTCCTCCACGGGCTCCTCGGTAGGAATCATGGCGGGGGTGGTATCCTTACCGCCTCTAGTAGTAACGGCAACTACGACATTGATGTGGCCGGTGTTGCTCCGTGGGTTTTGCTCCGGTTGCGTCGGTAAATGTTGAGTATTCCGATTGAGCAACGCCAATTGCTCCGAGACTTGAGCCACAACGGTTGCAAGGGAGTCTTGCCCCGCCTTCAAGGTAGCATTGACCTTCTTTTGCTCGACCATAAAGGCCTCCACTCTAGCTTCGAAGTCGGATTGTTGTTGAGCTTGTGGAGGGTTTTGATTTTGATTCCTCCACCCTTGATTGTATCCGGGCGGCCTATATGGTGGGACTTGTTGCTTCGGTTGAAAATTTTGTTGTGGAGGCCCCCTCGGCGGATAGTGTTGTTGTTGGGGTTGTGGTGGTGGTCGAGCTTGTTGAGGTGGTGGTTGTGGCGGGTTCAAAGCTCCTTCAGTGTTGGCGTAAGAGAATCCGGGATGATTTCTTGTGGCCGGATTGGCCCAATACCCTTGGTTCCCCGCGACATATTGTACTTGCTCCAAGGATCCTTCTCCGGGCTCTCCTCCCACATACATGACTTGAGATTGGTCTTGCCAATCACACATTTGGCTCGTTGGTGCGGAGGTGGAAGGGGTTCCTTGGGGCTCCGTGATAAACTTCTCCAGTCTCTCCACTACCTTGTGGAGAGAATAAAACTTGCTCGTAAGCTCCGCTACGGCCTTTGCCTCATAAATACTAGTTGGCTTCAAGGAGGACGTAGAGTGTCCTCGCTCATCGCCCCATTGTTGATTGTTTGAGTCCATCTCCTCAATTAGGGCCGTAGCTTCTTCGGGAGTCTTAGATAAGATAGCACCATTCGCCGTCGCATCAATAATTTGTTTGGTCCCCGGTTGGAGACCGTTGTAGAAGCTATGAACTAGCTCCCAATCTTCAATGCTATGGTGCGGGCATTGATGCTGCAGATCCTTAAAACGCTCCCAAGCCTCATAGAGCGTCTCTTGGGGTCCTTGCTTGAAGGACATGAGAGCGCTCCGGATCTTCACCGTCTTGGAGGGCGGATAGAACTTGTCAATGAATGCACTCGTCAACTCGTCCCAAGTGGTGAAGACCCCATCAGCCTGCGTCCTCAGCCAATAAAGTGCCTTGTCTTTTAGCGTGAAGGGGAAGAGACGCAGTCTGATGGCATCGATAGAGACCCCCGGCATCTGAAATGTGGCGCGCTTCGACAAGAATAATTGGATGTGGTAGTGAGGATTTTCATGGGCATTCCCATGAAATGGATCCTGCTGCATCAGAACCACTAGTCCAGTATTTAGCTCGAAGTTCTTGTCAGCCGCCAACTCCGGCATGGCAATGGATGAGGTCGTAGAAGAGGTCTTAGGCCGAAGCCTATCTCGAATAGAAATTATCCTCGACATCCTTGCCGCTAATTGGTCCGCAGTTTCCGGGTTGGTCATAAACCTCCCTTCCCGATCTTGCCTCCTTTCCGCTCTAAGTCTCCGCGCGGTACGTTCGATCTCGGGATCAAATAATATAGCTTCAGGGTCCGCCGTAGATCTCGTGTACATGCACAGGGAAAACAGAGTTTCAAAGAAATGATTAGTAACGTGGAAGGGTTAGGTAAAAATAAAGAAATAAAATAATAATAATAAAAGAAATAGCTAGGGTGGTAAGATCAAATGCAATCGCCTCCCCGGCAACGGCGCCAAAAACTTGATCGACCCCGGATATACACCCAGAGAACGGTTGTAGTTTTACCGCAAGTGCACGGTGTAGCAGCGAGCGGGTTATCGAACACGGGGAGGACGAATGACCGTGCTTGTTCCAATCAACCTGGCTATTTAAGAAGAGAGAAATTTGCCTTTGGCGATCCTGTCACAATCGTCAGACAAAGTACGGAAATATCAAACCAAATAAAGAACGTCTAGGGAATGGGGAATCCCCGCTACTCACCGTATTTCGTAAATGTGGTTCGTCGGTATCAAAATTGCTAGAATAAGATTTTGGATGAACTAGTTGCAACTGAATGTAGAACCAAGCTCACGCTCTCGCGCTGTTGCCGGTCTATAGCTATCCTAGGTTTGGGTCCAATCTCTTGCAAACCCTAGCCTAGGGAATCTAGCATTAGGATCAACATCATCGTTCAATCGCGCACCGAGCCCAATCTCTTGCAAACTCGGACCGCGACCTAGGTTGGGATAGTTCCTACCCGTCCAATCTCTTGCAAACGGGTATCGGCAAGGAATTGCAACCGGAAACCCTAGTATCGGTTCAATCTCTTGCAAACCGATACTACGGAAATTCGATTCCAACCCAATTCGGATTTCTAGGGTTTCCTATCGAATTGGGATCCAATCTCTTGCAAATCCCAATCGGTATGAACTCCTAGCTATCCGTAGTAAATCGATCCCAAACTAATCCCTAACAACAATTCTAGCAAAATTTCTACCAATTCATCACAAATATGAAATTGGGCTTGTAGGGTTCATCCCCACGCCCCAAGACGTGGAGACTACTCGTAATTCATAGCACAAACACAAGAATAATCAATGAAATAAGCAATAGAATTCATCACAATATTGAGATAAACAATAAAAATAGAATTTTTAGAGAAGAGAGAGGCAAACCAATGGAGTTCTTCAATTAATCCAACAAAAATCAACTTTTTCCTCCTCTCCAATCACAAGAATATAGCTAAAAAGTAAAACTAAAAAGCTGCAAAAATCTAAGAGAAAAGCTCTCCAAAACTAGGGTAAAAACAGGGGTTAAATACCCCCCAAAATCGTCCAAAAACCGTGACCAAAATACCCCTGCGCAGCCTGAAATCCGCAATTTTCGCTACAGGCAGCGCGTCGCACTCGGCCGAGTGACAAAAGTCGCTCGGCCGAGTGAGAAACCCTGTAAATTTTCCAGTAAGTCTTGATCTTCAGGGGTCTTCACTTCGAGGGCGGCTCGGCCGAGTGAGTTGTCGTCACTCGGCCGATGGCTTCTTGGTACTCGGGCGGTCGGGATTATCCACTCGGCCGAGTGGGTCTTCTGAAGCTCAGGCAGCCGAAAAACAGAAAGTTGGCGATTTTTGAATGGCTTCGTCTGGGCGCCACTCGGGCGGACGGGATCTCGTCACTCGGCCGATGTGGTCTCCGTCGCTCGGCCGAGTGCACATATGAATCGTGTCTGATCTGGTCGGCCGAGCGGTGTCTCGCTGGTCGGCCGAGTGACTCCTTCACTCGGCCGAGTGGGACACTAAAAATGCCCAAACAGTTTGTTTTGGCCTCCTCGTCGCTCCTGCGACGTCCGTTCTTCTTCCGCTCCTCTCCAACAGCAAAATACCACTTGGGGAGGTCGTCGGTGACCCTCCGGAGTAAGTGCATCTCGAGATCACTCCAAATCGCGCCAAATCACCTGAAATGCGACAAAAACAACAAATCGTGAAAAGCATCGCAATATCGTCGATATATCGTGAAAAACATGATTTGGGCGATCAAAATTGCATGCAAACATGCGGGAAAAAAGTGTAAAATAAGGAGTGATCAACCCCCTCCGCCGTATCAGCCCGCTGCCTCGACCTCCCTCACCGTCGCTCCACCTTGCTCGTCGTAGAGCCACCGCCGCTAGCTCCTCCTTCCGCCACCGATCGCCTGCCTCTGCCCTCGTCACCGACGACGTCGCCGCACCGCACCCCGGAGTCCCCACGCCTCCGTCGCCGCTGCATGCGTAAGCGAGGGTGCGTAAGTTTTCCCGATGGCAAACTTGTAAATACGAATTAATTTCGTATTTTCGGTTTTATATTAATTATTAATGGGTATTTATGGTTTTAAATCCATAACTTAAAATATAAGCCCTAGAAAAATGTGTGGCTAGCTCCAGAAAATCAGAAACAATATTTCAGATCCAATGGCGCTAGTTTCATTTCAATCCGATGCTTAGTTTTTCCAGAATTAATTTATAACCCTAAAAGATAAATACCTGATTTTAGTTCAAAAATTCGTATCTTCTTATTTTTACGTAAACTAATACTTGAGAAAAATATATGTTATATTAACCTTCGAGACGGTCGTTTTGACACCTCATTTGAACCATTCCGATGCAGATTGCATCCAGAATAAATTGTGGAATAAATACGTTACTAATTGGAAAACAGATTTTAAATTGTTTTTGAGCTTTTAAAAATTCGAAAAATTACTATAAGCCTCAGAAAAATATTCTCTCTTGCAGTAAAATTATTTTCATCATATCTAGCCTATATAAAAATTTAGAACTCTTTTTGACAACGTTTCAATTAGTTTTAAAAATCAGGACGATCCAATTATTTAAATAGAAATGTAGCGTTCATTAACCAAGTATTTTTGTGATTGCAGGTACCAAATCTCATGCACCAGCTCTTCTAGCTCCAACCTCGTCTTGCCACGACGAGCTCGAAATTAGTAAGTCACGACATATTCTAAACTTAGAAAACTAGTCTACTGTGCTTGTATGAACTTGTGACACTTCACCTATAGCCTCAGAACGGCTATTTAAGTTAAACCAAACTAGAGAACTAAAATGAAAGTAATCAACTAAAGATTACTTTGCCAACTTTCAACTTTCGTGGTTGTAGCATGCAACTACCAACTTGGGTAAATTGTGTGCTAAACCACACTACCACGTGCTCAAAGCACGGAAGTAACACTTTTTGTGTTGGACTTGTCTTTATCATGCTTTCTGGTTTTTAATGAGGAAGTCAACTAGTTGGCTTGGTTTGACCAGTAACATGCGGAACATCGTGTGGAATATCATGTGTGGAACATCCTGTGGAACAATCCTGTATAGAACTTGTAATTGACACGTCACCGGGGTTTCGGGGTAACTCACAGTTGCGAGAGTACGGGAGTGACTAGAGTTCGATCTACATGTCAAGCTGCCTGTGTTTCGGCCTCCTGTCTAGCTACCTGTGTTTCGGCAAACCATCCTGCTGCCTGGGTTCCGGCATTCGTCTGGGTAGCACCCAGGCAAGAGACGAACTGAACGGTCACATATTGTACTCTCAGACTTGAGTCACGTAGTTCTAGTGGACCTTGCACGGTTACTTCTTTACAGTCATGCACTTTACTTTTTGCACTTGTACAGACACTACACCGCACTTTACTTCCGCTTGTCATACTTGTACAGTACTCCTTTTCTTTGTTCAGAATCCTTGTGACTTACCTTCGGTTCCACTTGTGGCACCGGCAGACGACGCCCTGATCGAGAAGATTGCTCCAGAGTACGAGGAGCCTGCGTACGACCCAGAAGCTGCGGAGTTTTAGCTGTTTTGTGCTTGAGTGTGTGTTGTGAGATGTATTTCCTTTTCTGCAGTTTCTTTCCGTATTTCCTTTCATGTATCTGTGTGAGAGAGTGCTAGGTTGTTGTTGTACCTTAATATTGACTGTAATAATGTGTGAACGCTGGTTTGAGTGTTGTTGATACATCTCTGCGTTGTGGCTATGCTAATTTCACTGGTGAACTGCAGAACCTGCGAGTAAATCAAATAAGTAACGGGCCCCCGAGAGTGGGTCGTTACACAAGGAGATGCTTGTCCCAATTATAATGTGAAATATGGAAAGGAGTGCTACATGGCCCAAAGTGCTACATTGGGCCAAAGTTCCACGGTAGGAGTCGGGGGAATTCACCGGGGGCCACCTCTTGATCCCAATGGGAGACACCTCTTGATGCCATGCTAGCTTTAGGATATGGGATCCATAGGCATTGTGTTACACTCATGTTTGCATCGTTGCATCATGTGTGGCATTCCATCATATGCATCATGAAGCATTTTGGCTTATGATTGTGGATGTTGTGTACTTATGCCTTGTCATGCTTTCTTTACTTCGGGTATATCATAACATCCTTTGTAACATCCTTCAATGTTAGCTTAATATTTTATGTCATAACATCCTTCATAACATCCTTTATGATATCCTTTATGCCATCCTTAATGTTATGTATCATGTCATAGCATCCCTGATGACATCCATTATAACATCCTCAATGTTATGTTCGATGTTACAACATCCTTTATGATACCCTTTATGCCATCCTCAATGTTATGTTGCATGTTACACCATCCCCGATGACATCCCTTATAACATCCTTAATGTTATGTTATAAGTTGGTATTTAATTAAATACCTAATTAAATACCTAATTGCTTTACATTTATAATGTCTGATTTCTACTTCCTGGTCTGATATAAATGTGTCTCCTTTTGTGCCTTGCACTATTATTGTGTCTGAGAATAACATTTCCAAATTAATATTCCTGTACTAGTTGGGTTTCCTACTGGGGCACGCATTGACGTGTCCCACCGTGTGGTTTCAGGTAGCCGGAGTGGGTGGCCGGAAGCAGGATATATGGAGTTAAGCTGAGTCAATTTGAGAGATTGTGGGTTGGGGCTGAGACGAGTTTGAAAGACTTGTACCTTTGGGTTTTTTGGTTTAGTAAGTGGTTTTGATGTATAAAGGATAATGTGTAAAAGACATGTTACTTTCTATAGTAGACAGTGTTTCTGGGTTTGTCTCCGAGTTGCTTTAGTTGTTCAGTATTGGCTCTTTGCTTTAGTATTGTTACAGTCTCTGTGTTGTTGTTTTATTTAGGAACATTATAGGTACTATCCCAGCACCAACAATGCGCAGTGGACCTGTTTCTTTTAGCTTGTGTTTCTCTCCTTTGCTTTCTCTTCCTTTATCACACCCGTAGCTTCAGATATACTTGGGATGGATTCGTACTTCTCGGGTATTCTGGGGAGCGGGACGTGACACCTCACCTTCTTTTTCTTCCCATGGGCCACTCTGTTGAACCCAGTCCAAGCCCGTAAGGGGGCTTTTATTTCCCCCCCTTTCCATCTCTCTCCTCTCATTCTCTCAGCAAAACGAGCCCCGTGGGCTTCGATGTTCTCCCCTCTCATTTCGACGTCGTGAGCTCCATCGATCGCGTCCTTCCCCCCTTTCTCTCGCACAATCGCAGCGACCGCTAGGTCTCGACGACGCAGCGCCTCCTCCTCTGTACGACGAGCCCCTCCGTCCTCTCTCCCGATGCGATGGCGAGCAACCCCGCAGCTCTCTCCTTCGTCCTCTGCAAAGCAGCATGTTGAGTATTGGTGTTTCATACCAATCTTATTTTGATGATGATCACAACATTATGTTGTTGCTAATGAATCTCATGTTTTAGTCTCACAGTTTATTTCTTAGAATATCTTTCTTGGAGACTAATCACTTGGTGTAAGGATGGACATCATGTGGAGAAGGGCCAAAGTTTGGACTCTAGGAGTGCCAAAGCTTGGAGATGGTGGAGAGCAATCAAGGCATCAAGATTGAAGACTTAGACTCTAAGGAAAGCATTGTAATCCATGTAATTTATTTTATTGCTTTCTCTCTCTTTTGTGTCTAGGTTATTGTAATGCCTTGTTAGATGGTTTACTTATCATGCATATGCATTTAACCATCTTAGTGAACCTTAGGATTATCATAGAATCCAACCCAATAGGTTCACTCTGTCCAAAGACTCATTTGGAGTCTCTGGCTTTCCATCAGTCGCCTGATGAGGGAAACATAGTCGACTGGGTGATTTCCAGTCGCCTGTAGATCCTTCTACAGTCGCCTGATTTGCACAGCTCAAGTCAACATTTCAATTGACTCAAACTTGAGCTTTACGCACAGTCGTCTGTCGATCAGTTTACAGTCGCTTGTATACTTACAGTCGCCTGGAAATTGGCCAACAGTCGCCTGTCTAGCGTAAGTGCAATCTATGCATCTCTCTGTCTTCTCTCCATATTATACAGCAGACGGCTGATGAATAATATACAGTCGCCTGACTATTTGACAGTCGACTGTAGTATTAACATCAGTCGCATGTGCGAATAATTGGAGAAAGAGTACAGCTCTCTGTTTCGATCCATCCCCTGCAGCAGTCGTCTGCTGAAGGATTAACAGGCACCTGTCCTGTTTGTCAGTCGACTGTATTGTCTTCTTCAGTCGACTGTCCTGGCTCAGATTATAGCCGTTGGATATTTTCTAGCCGTTGATCAGTCGACTGTCTTTTGATCATCAGTCGACTGTTTCTGTCGTTTTCACCCAGTTTCTAGCAGTTGCAGAATTCTTTCTTTGGCTGTTTCCTTGGGTTTTTGGGCTTGATATGGGTTTCTTATATATATGAGTGTGCTGCCATCTCTTGCTGGTTGTCGATTCTTCTTGACACATTTGAAAATCTCAAGAGATTAATAAGCAACTCTCAAGCTCCCTCATTTCCCTCTATTGAGCATTCATTCCCCTTCATGCATTGAAGTCCAGCTCAAGGGAAATCATCCAAGTGCTCTCAAGCATATTCCAACACTTGGAGATCCTCTTCCATGCCTTGCATTCATTCATGAGTAAGCATCTCAAGGCATAGGTAAGAGTATTTATTTTACTTGGTGTAATTGTATTTTTTCCTATTTCTCTTTGTGGGATTAGGATTCTCTCTTTGTGGGAGGTTGTCTCTTTGTGGGACTTAGGATACTCTCTTTGTGGGAGTAACTCTCTTTGTGGGAGTTTTGGTGTCCTAGTGTAGGGCTAACCCTAATTCTCTGAGTGGGAGTTAGTGATTCTCTGTGTGGGAGTCTTGATCCTCGTGTAGGATTGGTTGGGTCCTTGTGTAGGGCATAAATCCTCTTTGTGGGATATCTCCTTGTGAGATTTGTATTCACTTCTCTGTGTGGGAATATAGTGAATATTGGTGTGGCTGGATGTACCCAAGTTTGGGGAACCAGGGTAAATCTTTGTGTTTGCGTTTGGATTGATTGTGCCTTTTAATTCCTCTTGCATTTATAATTCTGCATTTGCAAGTTAAATTTTAATTGGACAATTTTATTGCCATTACACTATTCACCCCCTCTAGTGTGTGTTGTTAGTATTGCAAGGGTTAGTCGATCCCTACAATTGGTATCAGAGAGAGGTTAAGGCATACTGCAACGATGGCATTCAACGCTACATCCGCGCCTCATGAAGAAGGTCTTTCAACCGTCCGACCCCCGCTCATCAACGGAACCAACTACCCGAGTTGGAAGATCAGGATGATGGTCTACTTGAAGAGTCACGACCTTTGGGACATAACAGAGTCACCTTTCGAGGAGCCTACTTCACCCGCGGCCTTGAGAACTAAAGCGGAGAAGGACTTGATCAAAGTCAATGCTAGGGCTATGTGTGTTCTCCATTGCGCCCTCACTCTGGATGAGTTCGATCGCATCTCCATGTGCAAATCGGCCAATAGTATTTGGCATACTTTGGAGATCTCTCATGAAGTGTTACTTCAACATAAGGAAGAGATTCAGTCAACCAAGCCCGAGAAGAAAAAGGGCGTTGCTCTTCATGGTGAGAAGGAGTCTTTCAAGTGGAAAAAGAAGTTCCAACAAGAAGCTCCTAGTGAAGATGAAGAAGATCTTAGCGACGATGACTACATCGAGCTTGCCAAGCAATTCAAGAATTTCAAGGCATTCCTCAAGGACAATCAAGTTATGTCTTCGTCAGAGTTTGTCTCACAGTCTAACAAGTTGGTTTCTTTTAACTGCAGTGGAAAAGGTCATGTGGCTACCGAATGCCCTTCCAAACCCACCATAGATATCTATAAGGGTGAAGGGAAGAAACATTGGAAAGCTAAGTCCGAGGTCAAGAACCAAAAGAAGGGACTTATCAGCACATTTGATGATTCCGATGGGGACACATCTAATGATGAAGAAGAGGATGACAAGGAGCACGACCACAGGTGTCTCGTTGCCTTTGATGATTCTTCATTAACTTCATCTAACTCTAGCGATGAAGAGATAAGGACATGGCTCAACTCCAAGAAGAAAGTTGCTTCATGGCTAATGGGGAAGAGTCTTCGCCAAGCTCAAGCGAGGAGGAAAGCGATGAGGAAGTCATGGAAGAAAGTGATGAGGAAGCTGAGGAGGAAAATCCATCCTATAAGGAGCTTGAATACCGCATAAATGTGGCCTCCAATTTGGCAAGTAAGTGCATCGACTCATATGATAAAATGAAGGCTAAACTTGATAATGCTATGAGTAGGGTACATGATTTAGAATCTTCTAGTGTAAATATTCATGATGAAATGCATGCTTATGACACTAGTGAGAGAGACACACTTCTCTCTCAAGTTAAGGAATTGAGCCTTTCAAATGAAAAACTTGTTGCTCAAAACCTTAGCTTAAATGCTCACATTCAACAACTTACGTTGAAATGTGAAGAGGAATCCCGGAAGCTCATAAGATTTGTGTATTCTAGGGATTCACTCTACGATTTGTTGGAAAAACAACAGCCAGCAAATCATAGAGGAGGTTTGGGTTATATTCAAAATGTGGTTCTCAAACCCACCTCTAATTCCTCTTATGGTGCAAGTTCAAGAAATATTGCTAAAGCACCTAAGAAGAATCACTATGCTTTCTTGTACAACAAGAACACCAACAAGAAGCATGTAGTTCACGAGGCAATGAGGAAGAATGAAAATCTTTCATTTTTTGCTAAGAAGCAAAATCCTCATTCTTTGCATGCTAAGAAATTTGTTTCTACACCTAAGCATGCCACATCCATCCCTCTTGCAAAGGCAAAACCCTTGCCTAGGAAATCCTTGAGATTATGGATTCCCACTAAGGTTAGTGTGCAAGAGAGAGATAGTTACATCAACTCTCTAGTTAGGGATGTGATCACCTCGTGTGATTACGTTAGGAAATCAAACTCCTCTTGGTTTGGTTACCTAATGTTTAGGTTCCTCACACATATGCATATTGCATGGGTATTGAGCTTCAATGTTTATTTTAAGCATACCCATTGATTGTGTGTGTTTCATGATTTTGAAAATATTTTCAAATGTATTTCTTTTCATGAAAATAGGGACCTTGGGGTTTATTGACATGCATGCATTTTTGATCCATGTGTATGTCAATAGGGGAGTTAATATGTTATATCTTTAAATTATTTTAAGACATATTTTAACTCTCATTTCGGGGTTGTTTGAGATCATTATCTACATTTGGTTATTTTGGGTCTCAAACCAAACCTCTTGTTTATTGCCAACTTGTTTCATGTTTATTGTTTTTGGCAATGTCGTTGTGTATCATTGAAGCGTGATTTTTCCATATCTATTGCTTTGATACACTTTTGGCCCATGGCTCCATTTATTGTATATTTGGTATTAGATCCTAGAAGTCAAAAGTTGACCATTTCTATGATCTAGGGGGAGCATGAGATAGTGAATTGATACCCACTAAAATTTTCAATTTGGTATCATACATCTCTTTCGTTCTTGCATATTGTCACATCTTGGTTAAGATGACAAAAAGGGGATATAATTGATGTCCACCTTTTTGATGATGTCAAGGGGGAGAGATATATGCATTATGTAAACATATATCATATGGGGAGAGATATATACATATGCATATGAGAAGAGATTTAAGGGATTGTTTAAACCATTCATGTTTGCATGTCATTGTATATTACAATTGGTTTATATAATCCTGCCTATTATATGTCACCTTGATTTCAGTTGGTATAATGAGTATTTACCTTTGAGTAGCTCATTGCTTATTTGGTGCATATAAGTAGGGGGGAGATCATTAGCATTGTGCTTTATTTCTTTATGATTTACATAATGTGTGTCATCATCAAAAGGGGGGAGATTGTTGAGTATTGGTGTTTCATACCAATCTTATTTTGATGATGATCACAACATTATGTTGTTGCTAATGAATCTCATGTTTTAGTCTCACAGTTTATTTCTTAGAATATCTTTCTTGGATACTAATCACTTGGTGTAAGGATGTACATCATGTGGAGAAGGGCCAAAGTTTGGACTCTAGGAGTGCCAAAGCTTGGAGATGGTGGAGAGCAATCAAGGCATCAAGATTGAAGACTTAGACTCTAAGGAAAACATTGTAATCCATGTAATTTATTTTATTGCTTTCTCTCTCTTTTGAGTCTAGGTTATTGTAATGCCTTGTTAGATGGTTTACTTATCATGCATATGCATTTAACCATCTTAGTGAACCTTAGGATTATCATAGAATCCAACCCAATAGGTTCACTCTGTCCAAAGACTCATTTGGAGTCTCTGGCTTTCCATCAGTCGCCTGATGAGGGAAACACAGTCGACTGGTTGATTTCCAGTCGCCTGTAGATCCTTCTACAGTCGCCTGATTTGCACAGCTCAAGTCAACATTTCAATTAACTCAAACTTGAGCTTTAAGCACAGTCGTCTGTCGATCAGTTTACAGTCGCTTGTATACTTACAGTCGCCTGGAAATTGGCCAACAGTCGCCTGTCTAGCGTAAGTGCAATCTATGCATCTCTCTGTCTTCTCTCCATATTATACAGTAGACAACTGATGAATAATATACAGTCGCCTGACTATTTGACAGTCGACTGTAGTATTAACATCAGTCGCCTGTGCGAATAATTGGAGAAAGAGTACATCTCTCTGTTTCGATCCATCCCCTGCAGCAGTCGTCTGCTGAAGGATTAATAGGCGCCTGTCCTGTTTGTCAGTCGACTGTATTGTCTTCTTCAGTCGACTGTCCTGGCTCAGATTATAGCCGTTGGATATTTTCTAGCCGTTGATCAGTCAACTGTCTTTTGATCATCAGTCGACTGTTCCTGTCGTTTTCACCGAGTTTCTAGCAGTTGCAGAATTCTTTCTTTGGCTGTTTCCTTGGGTTTTTGGGCTTGATATGGGTTTCCTATATATATGAGTGTGCTGCCATCTCTTGATGGTTGTTGATTCTTCTTGACATATTTGAAAATCTCAAGAGATTAATAAGCAACTCTCAAGCTCCCTCATTTCCCTCTATTGAGCATTCATTCCTCTTCATGCATTGAAGTCCAGCTCAAGGGAAATCATCCAAGTGCTCTCAAAAATATTCCAACACTTGGAGATCCTCTTCCATGCCTTGCATTCATTCATGAGTAAACATCTCAAGGCATATGTAAGAGTATTTATTTTACTTGGTGTAATTGTATTTTTTTCCTATTTCTCTTTGTGGGATTAGGATTCTCTCTTTATGGGAGGTTGTCTCTTTGTGGGAATTAGGATACTCTCTTTGTGGGAGTAACTCTCTTTGTGGGAGTTTTGGTGTCCTAGTGTAGGGCTAACCCTAATTCGCTGAGTGGGAGTTAGTGATTCTCTGTGTGTGAGTCTTGATCCTCGTGTAGGATTGGTTGGGTCCTTGTGTAGGGCATAAATCCTCTTTGTGGGATATCTCCTTGTGAGATTTGTATTCACTTCTCTGTGTGGGAATATAGTGAATATTGGTGTGGCTGGATGTACCCAAGTTTGGGGAACCAGTGTAAATCTTTGTGTTTGCGTTTGGATTGATTGTGCCTTTTAATTCCTCTTGCATTTATAATTCCGCATTTGCAAGTTAAATTTTAATTGGACAATTTTATTGCCATTACACTATTCACCCCCTCTAGTGTGTGTTGTTAGTATTGCAAGGGTTAGTCGATCCCTACACAGCAGCCCCCGGGGCTCCTCCGACTCTTTAAATCCCCTCACCTCTCTTCCACCTTGCTTGCGGTGGTTTCCTTGCTTGCGGTCTATCCCCTCCTTGCTTGTGGGGGCTCCTTTGCTTGCGATCCGTCACCTCCTTGCTTGAGATGGCTGTGGTGGCTCCCCTTGCTCACTGATTTGGGGTTCGTGGCTCTCTTGCTTGCGTATGTTCCTTCCTTACTTGAGTTAGGTTCATTGGCTCCTCTTGCTTACGATCTGCCCCTTTCTTTGCTTGAGTTAGGTGCAGTGGTTCCCTTGCTTGCGGTTGTGGGTTCCTTGCTACTAGTTGATTGTGGCTGGGGTTTTTCTATTTTTTTGGTTCGGCTGAATCCTTGCTCAATGTTGGGCTTCGGTTCTTAATTTTCTTGGCTCTTTGGCGACGATTTTAGGTAAACTATATATCCCATATCCTTCAGTCTTCTTTCGATTTATGCATGTTTAATTGAATCGTTGGGATTTGGTTGTCTCTAGCTTGCTGATTTGGGTTCTTTCTTGCTGTGGTGGTTTCCAGGTTATTGTGGGGTTCGGTGGTCTCTTTTGCTTGCGGGTTTGGGGTTTCCTTGCTGTTTTGAGGTTTGGACTCCCTTGCTTGCGGGTATGGATTCTTTGTTGTGTTGGGGTTTTTGTTCATCTCTTGCTTGCGGATTGAGCTTCCCTTGCCGGCTGTTGAGTTCAGTGGCCTTCTTGCTTGCTATTGGGGTTCTTAGCTTGGTGTTTGGGTTTGGTTGGCTTTACTTGTTATCTGGGTTCCTTTGCTTGCAGGTTTGGGGTCGGCCTTGCTACTATGGAGTTGGGTGTCTTCTTTCCTTGCTGTTCTAGGCTTCCATGCTGCTGTTGGGTTGTTGTTGCCTGGGGCTTTGGGCTACCTGCTGGTTGTTGAGTTGTGGCTGACCTTTCTGCTTACTGTTTGGTTGCGGCTGCTCCTTCTGCTTGCTGCCTTGGCCATCCTAGTTATTGTTGGGTTTTGGCTGGGTTCCTTGCTTGGTTGAGGATCAGTTGTTTCTCTTACTGTTTTGAGGTTCCTGGGTTGTTGGGTTGTGGCTAACCCTCCTTACTTGTAGTGCGTTGTGGCTGGCTTATTTACTTGTTGTTTGGGTTCTTACTTGTTAGGTTTGGTAGCTCCCCTTGCGTGATGTCCCTGGGTTATTGATTGTGCTCGACGGGGCTCCTTGCTTGTTGTTTCGAGTTTCGGTGTGGTTTACTTGGAGTCTGATCCCTCTGGCCTAGATTCTCTAGCACCACTTTGGGTTTGACTTTTGTGTTTTTCCTTATCAATTATTATATTTTCCTTTGTTTCTTGGTTCGTTGCATGCAACAGTTAGGTGTTTATTACCAGTTCATTTATGGAGTATCATGAGAAACATCTTTGCCTTACTTTATAAGTTTGCCATTTTTACATATAATATATTTAGCGAAATATATTTAGCAAAAAATTGTAATATAGTTTTATATATTTCACAAAATGTGAAACTTGTAAAAAGATATTTGATACTTTAGTATTTGGTAGTATTTGATAGGTATTTAAGTATTTGAAACTGGTGATACAGACGAAACGAAACTTACTTCCGAAACGTCCGAAACGGATGATACTGAAACCCAAATTTTCGGAAGACCGAAAACGAAAACGAAAACAAGGCCTAAAACCTTGGATCGAACTTTCATTTTTGTTTGATTTAATTAGTTAGTTAAAAGTTCGAGTCAAATCAGTAAGATATTTTCTTTCTACGTCTAATGAAACATGTTAAGATCTCTATGGATCTTTGTGGGTTATGATATGTATTTCATATGGCCACCTGCAAACTCACCTAGTCTTGTTGTTACGTTCTTATATCCTAGGTTAATACATTTTAAGAACTCCCCTTGTCAGGGTGTTTATGTCTGTGTCACATCAATTTGACAAACTTGTATTATTGTATTGTTCATAACGAAGGGTTAACAATCTTGAGAAATGGCAAAAGAAAAACACGAAATGCTTACCCTTCTCTGAATATGTAGATCTCCTAACTCCTATCCCATGGCCATCTAGATTTTTATAATCAAATATACAATATTCCCCTCCATCTCGTCATCAGTGTCAGATGGCTTCCCTTCACGTCTCTCACGTGGAACGAGAGGTGAAAGCTATAGAATCGCCTATTACATGTTCCGCACTCACAATGTGTCATTAACTCATGGGACTCCTTGCCAGCTCTTTATGTCAATTCTGAAACTGGTGGACTTCATCATTTGTAATGGGCAAGCTTTCTTCCTTTGTTCTCTCTTCTTGTACCGTGCAGTGTGTTGAACTATAATGTGGTTTATTGTAGAAAATGTTGTGTATCTCTAGGTTTCTGTTTTGCCTAGACATGGCAGTCACACGGTTTTTCTCATTTCTATTTTAGGGGCATGCCAAGGTGTGATTGCACTTAACATGGAGGATTGAACCCTTCATCGTTTCCGTGCAGCCTCGACTATTTTGGCCACGGGGTAATAGTCTTTTTATTTGTAGTGCATAAGACGAGACTTTTGTTACAAAAGCCCATTTTAACCGACATGTTGTCTATCTTCAGGGATATGGAAGATCATACCTCTCTGCAACTTCAGCTCATACATGCACTGGTGATGGCAATGCAATGGTTGCACGAGCTGGATTACCTCTTGAGGTTCTTTGAATGGGGTTTACTAACAGGCAGAATTCAGTTCAAGTTGGTTAGCATGCATTTATGATTAATGCTTTTATTTCTTTTTCAGGATCTTGAGTTCGTTCAGTTCCATCCGACTGGCGTCTGTGGTGCGGGCTGCCTAATTACGGAAGGTTCTTACTTTAGCCTTTAATACATTTTTGTCTAGTGTGAGTATGAATGTAAAGTTTTGTGGGTGTATGACCATATTAATGGTATGTGGCCCTAAATCCATTGTTTAAAACATTTGATCTGTAGCATTGGCATACGGTATCCTTACACCCAAAACCCCTTCCTTCAGAATCATGTTGTAACTTTTTTTAATCATTTGATGTGTGTAATCTCAGGATCTCGTGGTGAAGGCGGTATCCTAAGGAATAGCGAAGGCGAACGTTTTATGGAACGATATGCTCCCACTGCCAAGGATCTTGCATCACGAGATGTTGTTTCAAGATCTATGACTATGGAAATCCGAGAAGGCCGTGGTGTGGGTAAGTATTTTATGTAATGAAATCCCCATCTCTGGATGCTGATAAAACTGCTATTATGATGCTTCCTTGGGATATTCGATACAGCTGGCTGATCATCATGGGTGTGTGGAAAGTTAACTATGTTAATTTATTACTATATTTTCTCATGCTTCCTTTCAAATGTACATCACTTTTAAAGTAATAAAAAGTGAGCATAGTGCAGACATCTTTATTTCTAGTTGATGGAAGTCCTTTGGCTGCGTGTGTTGCTTGCACACCTGTGGTTCCCTTGTTTGCCATGTATTCCAAAGCCTAAGGGCCAATGCATCTACAGCTGCAGCTGAATAACTTATATTTAGATTTATTAGAGTGCAGGTCCATAAGAGTGGAACTAGCTTTATAGATTATAAAAGAAATAAACAAAGAAATCCACATGCACAGTCCATCTTCAAACCCTAATAAGTTTGTTGTTCTATATAGAAATCTGACATAAAAGCTGCGACAACTTATGAAACTCATCTACCTGAATTTCGGTCAAATTCATCCTGAAATCTAAATTCCAACTGATATTCCTACCCTAAAAATTAACAAAATCTGATGCACAAGCATGCGAGTTAGAATGTATGCATACACTAGAAAATAGACTATCCAATCTAAGACTAGAAGCCCAAAGATCAGACCAAAAAGCACATTCAAATACATCCCCCGCTTTGACAATTGGATTAGCAAGGAAAGAAGTTAATGAACTCAAGGAGCCTCGCCAGAAAGTTGACATTCTAACAGATTGGGTAGCCCAAATTGAATTTTTGCTGTTATATTGAAACCTCACACGTCTATTCCACAAAAGATCTGGCTGGATAAAGAATTTCCACGTCACCTGCATCATAAAGATAAACTCATTTCTGGTAAAGATAAAAACCCAAACACCATGTGAGGGTTCCTTCCCTCCTGGTTGCTCCTCCTGAGGTTCCTCCTCCTCTGGTCGCCTCTTCGGTTGTCCCATTGAAGCAAATAGGGTTGAATTGCAAAGCAAATCAAAGAATTCAAAGAACAAAATTAAAACAATGGAAAAAAACAAAAGAAAACAAAGCTCAAACAAAGCTTAACGAAATTTGATTGATTCAATATTCGGATAAACAACGAACACTCAGAATTCCTCTTATATACTCTCCTCCATTCTGAGAGCTCACAACCAATTCTGTTAGAATAATTTCGCCTCCTTTCCACTGGCATAGGCCCCTTGGTAGCTGGAGGTAAGGGAAGAAACCATCTGCATCTTCATCACAGTTTAACTATCCGGGTTCCCATCATCCAACGACTCACAATTCTCCACTCAGACTGTCAGACGGATGGGATTATATCAGAGCTCAAAGGCTGTGATACGTACGTTGGATTCCCAATCCAACGGTTCTGCTTGACTCAACGGTTACTTCCTTTGACTTCCCGCTCGCGGCTGCAGCAACATGTCACCCTTCTCCATCAGACGGTGGTGCGTCGGCTCTCAGCTCTGCCGGGACCCTTACATTGCATCCTCCATTTTTCGACATTGCCTCAAAGTCGAATGTAGGAAAACGCTTGACCAAGTCCATTAATTCTCCCAAGTGGCCTCATCTATCTCCCTCTGTCTCCATTTAACCACTACATGAGAAACTAGGGCATTTCGAAGTCGAATGGTTCGACGATCCAAGATTGACTCCGCTTCATCAATGATTTTTTCAGTATAGCATTTTAGATCATTCTGCAACAGAGCTTAACTAATGACGTTTTCCCCCCGGGTCAAAATCAAGGTGCTTTCAGTTTCTTCTTTCTCCTCTAAATCATGAACAGTTTCTCTATTCTTTTATGTACCTTTTTCTTCTCCTTCTTTGGCTTTTCACTGCTTAATTGAGTTTCTCTGCTGACCTCTCATGGTCTGAACATCTTCGCTAAAATTGTCAAAGAAGGTACAAAGATTCTCTCTGCAACAATTCCCTGGGTATTCTTCTTCACATTCCCCATTTCCTCCAATGGGAACTTCCATCAAACCCCTGAGGAACTCAAACACATTCCTCTCTGAAACATCCCTTCTCTTCTTCACACCATCTCCTTCTCTTCTTCTTCACACCATCTTCACCGTCACCAGCCTGATCCTCAATGACCACCAAAGGCTTTTCATCCTGGGTACTGTCCTTTTCTTTTGGAAAGCTTTTCCATGCTGTGAGATTTCTAGAGCTATTGCCATCCATCAAAATACCAACCATCCAACTGCGGATGTTCTGGAAAACCACTTCTTTTATTTTGTTAAACTTGATCAAGTCTAGATAACTAGAGTATTGAACTTCTGTACTGGTCTTATTTTTTATCAAGTGAATATATAAATGAAAACTCCAAGAGTGGTTGTGACTTCTTTGACAAAGGAACTTGATCTTTAGACCAACAACCCACCTCAGGATCAAACTTCTACAACTCTCTGATTTTCCAACTGCAGCTCCTCCAGGGTTGAAACCAAAGTGTTCTTCTGTAGGCAGAACATTTGGAATTGGAGATGAAGTGAGAGCTAACCATAGTAAGAATTCCTAGAACAATTCCCTATACTTCCAATAGATAAATGTCAGAACTGAGGCAATGAATTTTAATTCTAACCATTCCAGTGGATATAGTATTATGAGCTATGGTCCTTAAAGCCATACCTCTGAAAATTGGAATGTCTCTTTTGCTTTTCCCTGGAAACTGAAGTGTGACCAATCCTTGTGCTTCAACATTACATTTTGCTTTGTAGCAAAAACTGAAGTACTTCTTGAACCCTTTCCTTAATATTTTCACCATTTTCTCCTGTAAATCCATATTGCTACCAACATACTTCACCTTGAGAAATAAATAATTCTCTTCACATTTTTCCTCACATACCCAAACTCCTCCAGGATCAAAACCCATAATCCCTTTGAATCTTCCCTTACAACACATCCTTCTCACCACTCCATGGAAATGAACTTCCAACGATTCAGGAAAAATGTCAAGGAATACAAAGCAATTGAAAGAGACTGATGGCTTGGAGAAGGGAAAGATTTTTCCAAAAAATTTCTTGACAGATATTCTCTTAAAAAATTTATATGAAATGGAATTGATACCTGAGGCATGCTTGATTTTAAATGGCCTGGTCCAATTTTATTTTCTTCTCTTTATCTTGGCTTCCTTTGAACTCATCTTCTTGGGTCTCTTCGAGACCATAGATTATCTCTTAATTGGGTTCTTCTTCACAACATCACCACCAGGATCAAATGCGACACATCCCTTGGTTACAGATAACAGTCTCTTCTCCTCAAATCTCTTCCGCTGATCTACATCATACTCTTCAGTTGAATCGACCATAGAGATCTTGTTGTGCTAAAGCTTTTCTTGGGAGATGTTGAGAGGAAGATCGTAGGAACCCACGACCTCCTTGACAAGCCCCAAGTACTCTGGAATGGACTCCACCACCGAGACATGCTTCACAGCAAGGTGCTTTGCCCCGACCTTAGTGTCATCTTCAGGCTTCACTTCGTCGACGACAGCACAAGCTACTGTCAGATTACCAATGTTCCCAAAGTCTTTGCTGTTCTTGCCATCCACGCCTCGGTTTGATGCAGGAAACTTCTTCAGCTTTAAGGACGATGGTTCTTGATTACAGGTCCCTCTTATTTCATCATTTTTCTTAGGCAGCTGGCTGTGAACTCCGCTCAAGGAATTATCTGAAGATGGATCTCCTTCTTGGACTAAAGCTCGAATGGGTTTTCCTTGAAAATGGGAGCTTGAAATTGGACTGCTCCTGGCTCACCGTGGAGCGGCAGTTGAAGCTCGAACATGTTCCCCTTGTAATTGTCTGTTGTGGCCATCCCCCAAAAGTGACTAGAGGTAAAGAATTTCTCGACAGATCGTGCATAACCAGCTGTGAAGGCTGAAACTGAATCTCAGGCATCAGCAGCTGCGGTGGCGAATGATTTTGGGACTGCTGCAGATTTTGTGATTTCAACATCGGAAAAGATTGCAGCAAGGCCTGCTGGTGCGCTCCAGTATATGTTTGTTCAAACAAGTGCTTTGAGGACTGATTTGGTTGCATGTTCTTGACACTATTTTGCTGCTCAACCAATTGTCTGCCTGGGCCATTCATATGGAAAACTTGAGGAAAAGAATTCCTGGAAAGATCATCAAGTTGACTTACAATTTTTTGGTACAGAACCTCGTTTAACACCATTTGACGCTGCCAAATTTCCAAGTGATGCTCCATCGATCTTTGAAATCTCTCTGTCCAAAGAACCCCTTCTTTATGAAGATTCTTGGGTCATTGAGGTAAATCACCAAACACCTGGTGAGCGCTCGCAGAACCGCCGAGCTTTGATACCAATTGTGAGGGTTCCGTCCCTCCTGGTTGCTCCTCCTGAGGTTCCTCCTCCTCTGGTCGTCTCTTTGGTCGCCCCATTGAAGCAAATAGGGTTGAATTGCAAAGCAAATCAAAGAATTCGAAGAACAAATGAAAACAATGGAAAAAAACAAAAGAAAACAAAGCTCAAACAAAGCTTAACGAAATTTGATTGATTCAATATTCAGATAAACAACAAACACTCAGAATTCCTCTTATATACTCTCTTCCATTCTGACTGCTCACAACGAATTCTGGTAGAATAATTTCGCCTCCTCTCCACTAGTGTAGCCCCCTTGGTAGCTGGAGGTAAGGGAAGAAACCAGCTGCATCTTCGTCACAGTTTAACTATCCGGGTTCTCATCATCCAACGGCTCACAATTCTCCACTCAAACTGTCAGACGGATGGGATTATATCAGAGCTCAAAGGCTGTGATACGTTGGATTCCCAATCCAACGGTTCTGCTCGACTCAACGGCTACTTTCTTTGACTTCCCACTCGTGGTAGCGGCAACATGTCATCCTTCTCCATCAGACGGTGGTGCGTCGGCTCTCAGCTCCGCCGAGACCCTTACACCCCATGACCTTTTGGTTGACAAACCTTTTTCCAGCTTACCAAACAAGCACATCCAGTAAGCTTGATTACCCCCTTCCAAAAGAGAGATCTTTTGAGTATATCAATCCTCTCTTTGGCATAGTCATGAAAAGCAAAAAAAAGACATCGTACATAAAGGTATGCCAGAACTCACATAACTAATCAACACTAATCTGCATCCTCTAGAACCAGAGCCACCCTTACATCCAACTCCAACTAGCCGTATATCAATTTACCAATGAAAGGTTAGTTCTACCTCATCAACCTGGATGGTTTTAGAGGAATTTCAAGATAACATATGAGAAATTTTCCTGACAGTTGAGCATTGCAACCGCCTATTCCTATCTATTCTGATAGTCTTCCAGCAAAATAACAATGCTTTTGTGAAAATCATTTTTCAGTCTAGAAGCCCGCTCGAAACCATTGAGTAAAAGTTGAAGAGCTAACAACCGATTATTGGCAGACAAAAACAAAAACAGTAATGTGTCATCTGTATATTGAAGACTGATGCGGACGCATCGCCTACTCCACCGGCCCTTGATGATGCGGGTCCACCCATCGTGACATACGTGAGGCGTATGAGGCGCGTGATCGTCACGTAGTAGGTTTAGTGGGTCGAGGGGTATTTTAGTCTCTTTTGGCTAAATTAGTAAATCCCCATTTTCTATTTATTAGGGCTAGCCGCCATTGTTAGTGATATGCTTATTTTGTTGAAGAACATCCTTAGGCATTTTGCGAAGGATCTTTAGGATTTTTATCCGTTCAAGTAAAAGCTAGGAGATCGAGTTCGTCTCGAAGGAACTCAATTATCGTTGTTCTTCAAATTCTCAAATAAAAATTCCTCTTTTAAAATCTGATTTCTATTGATTCGATCCTCCGGATCGTATCAAATTGGTATCAGAGCACTAGATCCAAATGGCGGCAAGCACTCGATCGAAGGCGGATTTGATCGATGAGAAGATTCAAGGGCTACGTGAGGATCTCAATCGGGAGATCGAAGAACGGTTCGAGGGATTGAAGAAAATGGTGGGGGATTCACTCAAGGATCACGCCCATTCGCAAGAAGATATCCAGATCGAACTTCGGGGGATGAGGACGGACGCCGCGCAATAAGGCCGAGATCTCCGAGAATTGAAGGCGATGATACAAGCCCTCACTGTGGCGAAGGAAGGAGATCGAGGTAAGGGGATCCAAGAGGGAGGGGATTCTACCCTAGAATCAGCCTCTCTAGAGCAAGCGCGGACAACAACGGAGTTTTTACCTCAAGGCGACGCCTCGGGAGAGCGCCAAGGGACGGCGTGGCCTAACCTAGGGCCGCGCGGGCCTGTTTGGCCAACAACAGACCCGCGTGGGTCTGATCTGCCAGCGACAGGCCCTATCGGGCCTGTCGAGGCTTTGGCGGCCCAACCCAGGCCTCCCCAGGCCTGGGTGAAGCCGCCGAACCTCCCCAGGCAGGCGGCGAACCCTGGCGGGGGTCCGGAGCAATCGGCGGCCCCCACCGGGGGCGGGGATCATTCGGCACTCCCAATCGGGGGTGCGCAGAGGCCGCGGGGGCCCTTCATGGCCTCGTCGGCCCCCTACGGCTACAGGGAGCTGGCGGCACCCCCTTTCGGGGTGTGGCGGGGATCATACCCCACTCTGGGGAACTTCGGGGACAGTGGGAGGTGGATGGGCCTCGGGAGCAGCTATTGGGACCCCCGGCGGGCCAATTTTGGAGAGTGGAGACCACCCCACCTGGGCCGAGGCCCATTTTCGCACGACCACCAGAGTTTCTCGGGCATCACTATCAGCCCGAGGCATGGGAGAGGTCTGCATAGCCGGAGGAGTTGTACGGGGTTGACGGGGGAGGCCCGATGGAGACCCGGGTGGCGGTTTGGTTCGGGGAGGTGACCGTGGAGGAGATAGGGGGCAGCAGGGAGACATCAACGCGGACCGGAGGTTGATGAAGTTGATGATGCCGACCTTCGATGGCACCGACCCCGACGGGTGGATATATCGAGCGGAGAGATATTTTTAGGTGATGAGGCTAACGGAGCAGGAGGTCCTGAAGGCCATCGGGATTTATTTTGAGGGGAAGGCTCTGGCATGGTACCGGTGGAAGATAGCACGGTCCCCTTTTCGCACCTGGAAGGAGCTGTCAGCGCTGATCGTGGATCGGTTCCAGGAGACAGCAGGGGGAGATTTCTACGAGCAACTGTCGGCCCTGAGGCAGGAGGGGACAATGAGGGACTACGTGGAGAGATTTGAGATGCTGAATAGCCGGGTGAAGGGGGTGACCGACGAGGTGATGATTGGGAATTTTATGAGGGAGCTGAAGCCATCGATACGAGCTGAGTTGCGGATGCAGAGCCCGACGACCTTGGAGGATGTCCTTCGCTTAGCCCATAAAGTGGAGGAGAAGCATACAGAGGAGAGGAGGATATGGGGAGCTTGGGGGGCCAGAGTTCCCGCCCCACTCCACCAGCCGCGACACAGAGACCACCTGCGGCTGCTCCTGAGACTCGAGGAGAGGGCCGCCCAGCTACCCTGGGGCGGCGGATGACTGAGGCAGAGGTGAGGGAGAAGCGGGCCAAGTGGTTGTGCTTCCGTTGCGACGAGAAGTTCACCCCCGGGCACAGGTGTGCGAGCCGCCTACTGCATATCACCATGGTGCCCGACGAGGAGGGGTACGTGGATGAGGAGGAGCCTGAGGAGGAGCCACTAGTAGAGGAGGAGAAGTCTCACCTAGACTTGGCGGAGGTTTCCCTGAACTCTGTGGTGGGGTTCACACCGAACCACACCATGAAGTTATCAGGACAGCTTGGGGACACAGCGGTGACGGTGCTGATAGACAGTGGGGACACCCACAATTTCATCTCCAGCAGAGTGGTGGAGCGGCATGGGCTGCAGCTAAGCACCATGGAGAAGTTTACCGTTTTGTTAGGAACATGGCAGATGGAGGAGAGCAAGGGGCTCTGCAAGGGTCTGTGCCTGACGTTGCAGGGAGTGCAGATCATGGAGGACTTCTTGCCATTGGAGCTGGGAAATGTGGATATCATACTAGGGGTGCAGTGGCTGAAGAAGTTGGGGGAGATGAGGGTGAATTGGAAGCTCCTGAGAATGGAGTTCCAAGATGGAGATCGGACCGTCGTGTTGACAGGGGACCCGACCCTTTGCTTTTCTTTAGTGGCCTTCAAGGCCATCACTCGGGCACTGCGGGACGAAGGAGAGGGGTTCCTGGTGGAGTATCAGGGGTTGTCAGCTGAGGTGGAGAAGTAACAGGAGGGTACTGCAGCAGAGGTTGAGCAGGTGCTAGAGCAGTACCAGGAGCTCTTCCAGGACCCGCAGGGGCTACCGCCGTCCAGGGGGCACGAGCACGCGATTGTATTGCGTGATGGAGCAACACCGATGAGTGTGCGGTCGTACCGGTACCCACATGTGCAGAAGGACGAGATTGAGAGGATGGTGCGGGAGATGCTGCAAGCTGGGATAATCCAGCCAAGTGTGAGTCCTTTTTCGAGCCCAGTCTTGCTAGTCAAGAAGAAGGATGGGAGTTGGAGATTCTATGTCGATTACCGGGCTCTGAATAAGGAAACTGTCGCTGACAAGTTTCCCATTCCGGTGATCGACGAGCTGCTGGACGAGCTTCATGGGGCAGCAATCTTTTCAAAGATCGATTTGAGGGCAGTGTACCACCAGATCTTGATGCGGCCAGAGGATGTGCCGAAGACTGCCTTCCACACCCACGAGGGGCACTACAAGTTTAGAGTCATGCCATTCGGCTTGACGAATGCCCCCTCTACTTTCCAGGCCTTGATGAACAAGGTCTTCCAGCCCTTCCTGCGGAGGTTCATCCTCGTTTTCTTCGACGATATCCTCGTCTACAGCAGGAGCATGAGGGAGCACTTGGACCATTTGGAGGTGGTCTTCCGGGAGTTGCTGGCGTAGCAGTTGTTGGCCAATCGGAAGAAGTGCAGTGTTGGTCAGGAGCGGATCGAGTACTTAGGGCATGTGGTGTCAGCGGTGGGGGTAGCGGCTGACAGGTCGAAGATAGCGGCTATGCTGGATTGGCAGGTGCCTACTACACTGCGAGCTCTTCGCGGGTTTTTGGGTCTGACTGGCTATTATCGGAAGTTTGTTAAGGGGTACAGTACCCTAGCCTAGCCCCTTACTGAACAGCTTAAGAAGGACGAATTCCATTGGGGAGAGGAGGCCACCAAGGCATTTCAGGCCTTGAAGGTGGCGATGACGACAGCGCCAGTTCTTGCCTTGCCAGACTTCAGTATATCTTTTGTGGTGGAGACTGACGCGTCGGGATACGGATTGAGGGCGGTGCTCATGCAGGAGGGGCGACCCATAGCCTATTTTAGTCAGGTGATGTCTGCTAGAGCACGGCTGAAATCGGTGTATGAGCGAGAATTGATGGCCATTGTCTTCACGGTGACGAAGTAGCGGCCTTATCTGTTGGGTCGGGAGTTCGTGGTCAGGACGAACCAAAGGAGCCTCAAGTACCTCTTGGAGCAGCGATTGGTTACTGAGGAGCACCAACGTTGGTTGTCCAAGCTGGTGGGGGGTACCGATTCGACATCGAGTACAGGCCGGGGTTGGAGAACAAGGCAGCTGATGCCTTGTCTCGCCGCGAGGAGAGCGTGGATTTGAGGGCTCTGTCACGACCGATCTGGTTGGACTGGGAGCCCATTTTTCGAAGGCAGAAAATGATGAGGAGCTGAGACGGATCCGAGAGTTGCTGCAGCAGGGAGAGGGGCCTACCGGGTATTCCTTACAGGGGCGCAGACTGCTTTACCAGGGGAGGATGGTGCTTCCGCGGGCCTCAGGGTTTATACCAGTCCTGTTTCAGGAGTTCCACGGGTCGGTGACTGGAGGCCATTCGGGGGTACAGCAGACGTACCAGAGGATGGCCAAGGAGGTGTACTGGCCGGGGATGCGGAGGAGAGTTGTCCAGTTGGTGTCTGCTTGTGACGTCTGCCAGCGTCACAAGTATATGGCCATGGCCCCGGCCGGCCTCCTACAGCCGTTGGAGTTGCCAGAGAGGGTATGAGAGGAAGTCACGATGGACTTCATTGACGGACTGCCTCGTTCCTAGGGATATACAGTGATCCTCGTCGTAGTAGACCGCCTGAGTAAGTATGCCCACTTCATACCTATGAAGCTGATGCGATTCGTTGGGGATTTGATGATAAAAATGGGATTTTTATTGGATCTCAGATCTGAAATTAGAGAAAAACCTACTACAAATCAACTACTCGCTAGATAACAACTACAATTTAAAAGGACGACTAGCTAAGGATTAATCTAGGGGATAAACTAATAAAAAGAAAATACTCTCTCAATTTTTGCCTAAGAATTAGGGCCAGCTCAACCCCCTTAAATAGCCAAACACCCTCCAAAAGTTATTTTACCCAAATGCCCCTCTTCCCAAATACCGGCCGCAACACTACTCCGCCCCGGAAAAACCACCTTGTCCTCAAGATGGTGCGTGAAGGGTATGTTCTGCTACTCCACGTGCAGGTGCTCCTGATCATCGTCCACGCCAGCTTCCAACATTATCACACTCTCTTCTCCCTCTTCTTCGTCATTCACTATCAGGATCTGAAGAGTACGATTCCCGCACCGGTGCCCAGGAGTAAACTTCTCGTCGCATTTGAAACACAGGCCCTTGGTCCGTTTGTCTCGAATCTCTGCCTCGGTCATTCTTCGTGTCTGTCCTCCAGGTCGTAGTTCCATCCCCTTCTCCTTGGTAACCACTGAGCCGTCAGTGGGTGTTGCCCCTCCTGCGGCCCCTTTTTGTCCTCCTCCAGGATCCGGCCCTCGAAAGGTAGAGCCTCCCCACGTCCCGCGGGCTCTCCGCTCTGTCTCCTGGTGATCCTCCACCTTCCTGGCCCGCGTCATCATCACACGCAGACCAACGGGCTCAAACTGTCTCAGCCCCGACCGCACCGTGGGCTTCAGCCCCTTCATGAAACAGCCCTCCAGAGACTCCTCAGAGACTCCCCGAACTCGGTGGCGGAGCGACTCAAACTTCTTGATGTAATCTCCCACGCTCCCCTCCTGCTTCAGCGAGTACAGTCTCTCGAACACGCCGCCAGCCGGACCTCCTCCAAATCGCTCCGTCAAGAGCGTCGTAAACTCAGCCCAGGTCTGAAAAGGCCGCTGCTGATCGGTCCAACGGAACCAACCCAAAGCCTCTCCCTCCAGGCAGACCCCTATCGCCCGTAGCCAATCTTCCCCTGGGACAGCGGACACCTCCAAGTACCTCTCCACCCGGTACAGCCAGTCGTCTGGGTCGCCTCCCTCAAAAACAGGCACCTCCAGCTTCCTCAGACGGCTCTCGCCAGCGAATCCACCTCTCTCCTGCGGCTGGAAACCTCCCCTGGGCTGGTATCCCTGTCTCCTGTCTGGGAAGTAAGCCTCAGCCCGCTCACGGTGGCCTCCCCCTGCTCCATGTCCCTGCCAGTCTCCCAGAGGGTGCCCAAACTCCGCCTGGTGGCCTCCTGGGGGGTCCTGGTGCGCTCTCCAGTCTCCCGTAACCCCCCCAAAGGGTGGGGGCTGAGTCGGTGGCCCCCCTGTGATCTGCTGGTGGCCTCCGTTCTGCTGAAATCCTCCGCCAGGTCCTCCATAGGGCTGTAAACCCCCAAACTGAGCTCCACGGACCTCGGGCGGGCCTCCCGGAGGTCGAAAAGTCGTCGAGAAAGGCTGTCGGGCCTCCTGGGGGGTCGCTGGGCCCCCCAGAGATCCGGTGGGCCTCGGGTCCCCCCCTGGGGGTCGGCCGAGGCCCCCCAGGTCGCCGCCTGGGCCGGCCGGCCCTGGAATTGGGCCGGCGGGCCCCAGGCGGCGGCGGAATAACCCGCCGAGGCTGCCAGGGGGGGCGGCAGGGTCGCCCGCCCCTCCCAGGCCCCTGGCGGCCCTCCGCCGCCCCCGCTGGGGTTCGCCGACCCCCCAGGAACATTTTGGGGGGCCGGCGGCCAAGCCGGGGTGGTCGGGGGGTGCCGCTGAGTCGGAAAACCTCCCCCGGCCACTTGATCTTCACGGCGCGGTGGTGCGTGGTCTTGGTGGGTCCCACACGCGTTGTCTTCTTGGTCAAAGCCTCCTTCGTCGTCAAAACCCGGATGTTCTTCAAAAAAAATTGCCTTTTTACCTTTATCCTTCGCCAAAGGTGGCTCCTTTTTGCTTGGATCCGCCTTTGGGATGAGATGAGCGGTCAAGGCCGCTATGGCTACCGTCAATTCCGCAAATTTCCCCTCCGTCATCTCCTTCATCTCTTTCATCTTGGCCTCCGTCTTCTCTTGATTTTCCTTCATCTCCTTCCGGATCTCCGCGGCCATCTCCGCATCTTCTTTCCTTAGATCGATGAAACCCTTACTGATTTGGGCTTCAATCCTCTCAACCTTCCCTTCCAAAACTTCAATCCGCTCCGTTGCTCGCGTGTTCGCCATGGATCAACCGCTCTGATACCAATTGATGCGATTCGTTGGGGATTTGATGATAAAAATGGGATTTTTATTGGATCTCAGATCTGAAATTAGAGAAAAACCTACTACAAATCAACTACTCGCTAGATAACAACTACAATTTAAAAGGACGACTAGCTAAGGATTAATCTAGGGGATAAACTAATAAAAAGAAAATACTCTCTCAATTTTTGCCTAAGAATTAGGGCCGGCTCAACCCCCTTAAATAGCCAAACACCCTCCAAAAGTCATTTTACCCAAATGCCCCTCTTCCCAAATACCGGCCGCAACAGAAGCATCCTTACACAGCGGTCTCGGTGGCCACATCATTCATTCGGGAGGTGATACGCTTACACGGGATACCGGGGTCCATAGTGTCCGACAGGGACCAGGTCTTCTCGAGTGGGTTCTGGCAGGAGCTCTTCAGGGTACAGGGTACGGTCCTCAAGAGGAGTACAGCATACCACCCGCAGACGGACGGGCAGACCAAGGTGGTGAACCGCTCTATAGAGACTTATCTGCGGTGCTTCGCATTGGAGACACCGCGGCAGTGGCACAGGTGGTTGGCATGGGCAGAGTACTGGTACAACACATCGTACCACTCAGCAGCAGGAACGACCACATTCAGGATCCTCTATGGGCGAGTCCCACCGTCTTTGCTACGTTTCGGTGACAGGCAGACACCAGTGTCACAGGTGGAGGCTTACATGAGAGACAGAGATGCTATGTTGGAGGAGCTGCGGCGACATCTGTTGAGGGCTCAACAGGTGATGAAGGCCCGGGCAGATGGCCACCGGAGGAACGTCCACTTTCAGGAGGGTGATATGGTGTATCTTAAGCTGCGGCCCTATAGGCAGAAGACACTAGCTCGGAGGCAGAATGAGAAGCTCGCAGCTCGATACTACGGTCCCTACCAGATTACGGCCAAGATTGGGAAGGTGGCGTATCGGTTACACCTACCACCTTCCTCGACGATACATCCGGTGTTCCATGTATCGCAGCTACGGAGAGCGATTGCAGACCAGTCAGCCACGTCGACTCTGCCACCTACACTGGCGGAGGACATGGAGGTATTGCTCGAGTCCCTGGATGTGCGAGCAGTTCGTCAGGGACCGGTGCGACGAAGAGAGGTGCTGATCTACTGGGTGTGCCTGCCTGATTATGACGCCACGTTGGAGGCATATGACGTGGTCCGGGATCAATTTCCAGATTTCTACTTTGAGGACAACGTGGCTCTTTTAGGGGGGTATTGATGCGGACGCATCGCCTACTCCACCGGCCCTTGATGATGCGGGTCCACCCATCGTGACATACGTGAAGCGTAGGAGGCGCAGGATCGTCACGTAGTGGGTTTAGTGGGTCGAGGGGTATTTTAGTCTCTTCGGGCTAAATTAGTAAATCCATGTTTTCTATTTATTAGGGCTAGCCGCCATTGTTAGGGCTATATGCTTATTTTGTTGAAGAACATCCTTAGGCATCTTGCGAAGGATCTTTAGGCTTTTTATCCGTTCAAGTAAAAGCTAGGAGATCGAGCTCGTCTCGAAGGAACTCAATTATCGTTGTTGTTCTTCAAATTCTCAAATAAAAATTCCTCTTTTTAATTTTTCCTCTTTTAAAATCTGATTTCCCTTGATTCTTTTAAAATCGGATCGTATCAAAGACTCAGCACCTTCTGATCAAAACCATTTGGTTTTATCTCCTTAATAAGATAATTGTTTGTAGCAAGCGTCAACATCTTTGTAAAGATATCAGCATCTAGAACAAAAAGAAGCCTGAGTGCCCTGGTTGACCATTCACCATTATTTGAGATGGTTTCTTGCAGACAAGACTCGTTACGTTGAATCTATTTCTTCCCCATTTTTTAACATTAAGTGTATTAAGAATGAATTCCTAGCTAACATGACATAAACTTTAGCAAAATCTAGTTTTAACATCAATCCCCTCCTTACATTCTCCATGAAACCATACGAGATGAGTCTTTGTGCTGCAGCTACCATATCCAAAATGTACATGCCTTTGATTCAATCTATTAGCAAGTACATTAGTTATGACCTTATAGACCAATAAACCAGCAGGCTTGAAATCATCAATTGAACACGCTCCTTTCGTCTTAGGGATAAGAACCACATGTGCACAATCCAGCGTAGTGACATCCAGTGTACCATTATAGAATTATTCAAATAAAGCTCATATATCATCTTTAAAAACATGCCAAAATTATTGAAAGAAGAGAGTAGGAAAGCAACCAGCCTTGTTACTTTTCATCTCAAAAACTGCATCCTTTATTTCCTCCAGTCGTAAATGGTTGTTCCAACTCTAAAAGTCCTGCATCTATATTAACCTCCTTTGGATAAAGACCTGACCCCTACACTGAACTTGTGTTAGGTATAATTTCCATAATGATGATTTTACAATGAGCGGTAAAACAAATAAGAATCACTTTGATCCAAAATTGCAGCACTATCTATATTACAATTGAGAGATGTTTTTGAACTTATCCTATGTGGCAATGTCACATCAAATTTTGGAAAGAAAATTTTTGGGTTGGGTGAAAATTTGTTGGGAGAACAAATTGCTTTTTTGAAATTGAATGCATCAGCCTTTAATACCCACACATTCATCAAAGAGCCAGGCTGTGCTTTAATACCCACACGTTTCTCAAAGAGGCGGAATATGCAGAGGCACATTGCAGGTCCCATTGTTTTATGCGGGCTGAGATTGAAAGCCAGCTGGAAAACCAAGAGACATTTGTCAAGTTGTAACCCCTCCATTGTCACTGTGCTCACATCACACTGAACCTCCATTGTCCATTGATCATTCATGGCTAAAGCTAAGGCTATTTTCGTAATATCTGTGGAGTAATGGTGCGCACGATGGAGCCCGCATCCACCTAAACATTCCATCGTAACAACACAACGTGCTCCTAAAATAATTGTTTAAAAGAATTGTTTCATCATAAATACGCACACATTTACATGTATGTGTATCCACATGCAATATATATTTTTGAACCAACAAAAGGTGTCTGTGCCGAAGGCGTATTTTTGCCAGTGCCAAAGGCGCCGGCGTCGAATTTGTTGTTTCGCGCCGAAGGCGCCTACGTCGAATTTGTTGTTTCGCGTCGAAGGCGCCCGTATCGCTAAATATTTTTACGCTACTTTGTTTTTCTTTTAAATTTTGGCCGTGAAAATATTTTTTTTGGGAACACAGATTTCGCGAGGGGAAAATCTTAAATGAATCGTGCCCGCGGACACGGGTTATGACTAGTTATTTAATATCATAAGGATACAATTCCTTCTTTTCCTTCCATTTGCCACTCTGTGAAAATAACTTGTATTGGAACCTCTTTCCTTCCACCAATGTACTCTAGGTCTCTATTTGCTTCCTCCCTTAGAATACAATTCAACCTATCAGTAGCATTCTTCTCCACTAATTCCTGGTCATGTATGCCTCCAGCTTCTTTAAGGGCATCATACTTTAATAAATTTTCCAAGAGATCATTTGTAATCCTACTGATACTACGAAAATGCAGTTCAACCCAAATCTTAATTTGTTGTCTTAATAATCTGATCTTCATCACCATTATAGTAACTGCACACACTTGCATGAATGCATTATTACCGAATGTAGCAAGAAAAATTCATAAAACCGCATCAGTCTGTGACCTTACTTTGCCAAATCTGAAAATTTTAGGTTCCATGTATCCAAAATAAGATGAAAATGGTCAAATAATTGACTAGCTAATTCTTGTAGTTTAGTCAATGAAAACTGATTCAATGATTCATATTGCTTAAACAAATCATTATATTTAACAATTAAATCATTGTCATCATTAGAGGTAGAGTTTACCTCATCATCTCTTTGTGCAGTGTAGCACATGTATGAACCATCTCTTCATTAGAAGATATATCCTTAGAGGTAGATTCATCTTGCTCCTCTATCATGTGCCATAGTTGGGTTGCTGTCATAGTTTCTGATACACAATTACGAATTTTTTTATTCAAGAAGCTAGATATAATTTTCATTACCTCGTAGTTCTTGATATCCAATTCTTCTTCTTTGGTCCATTGATAGTCGGGAGTGGTAGGGGTGCAATATGGCATCTCCACAAGTTTTCAATAGTTGACGACGATAGATCGGATGTAAGACATCATCTTTCCTTTCCAATGTCGGTAGTTGGATCCATCGTATATTGGTGGAGTTTGCCTTTGAGTGGTGGTGGTGTTGTTTGTTCACGACATCCTTCAATTTAGCTCCAATACCAACGTGTTGTTGGAATCCTATGGACATCAGATAGACACTTGATGTGGGTGCTTAGTGTATAAGAAATTCATCAAGCTAATATATCTAATTTTACAATTAAAGTTACTCAATTTAAACTTAATCAATAATATTTATTTTAAGCAATAGTTTGCAACGAAAATTAGCACAAGAGATAACTTCAACACAGAGATAAGAACAACGCAAACAAGAGATGTGCCCTGGTTTAGATACACCGTATCCTACATCCAACCACCCAAGTCACATTTGGCTAATTCTACTATTATCCCAAATAGTACACCACCTTTTCCAAGAGGATTTTACAACTTACAATCTCTTCCAAAGAGAAACAAATTTACCATCTCTTTCCAAGAGGATTTTCCTTACCAAGACATGATTACACTTTTACCTATAGTATTGCTTGAAGCATGTGGATGTGTAGTGGCTATAGTGATTGATATCCAATGGAAGTGAATTAAAGGCTTCTGAGATCAAGAAACTTTGGCTAATAGTTTCGAGAGAGGCTTTAAAACATATGCCAAAGAAAGGGGTTTTCCTTTGAAAGAATTTTACTCAAAACAACTTTTCTTCACAAAATATTGATCATTAATGTTGGTAATGAATTTGAGACCAAACCCTTATATATAGGCCAAAAATCTGCTCAATCAGCTGGTCCAAAATGCTTATCCAACGGACAAAAAAACGAGTAGAAATTTGACCGTTATGGGCTGCCAGATCATCAATAGTCGACTACGGGCCATGGGAGTCGACTATTCTACATACATGAGTCGACTTTGAGCCAAGTCCCATACCTATCTAGGGCAGCCTAAGCCTTAGGAGTTGACTCATGTTCATTTGAGAGTTGACCATTGGTCTGATACGCAGGTACGTAGTAGAAACTACTATGATACACTTTCTAAATGATTTTAAAATATTTTTGCAGTGCTTCTATGTGTGTGAGCTTCTAGCAATGCTTTAGCAAGCTAAGACAAGAAAAAGAAAAATACATCAAATAAATATTATAATGATGACTATCAAAGCATTCTTTGACACTCCAAGCTCCTTGTCTTGCTCCAATTTGGTCCTTGGCCTTGGCCTTGTAGAGCTCACTAATTCATTGAGTGCATAGTTGATTTTTAAGCTCTTATACCTGCACTAATAGATATTAGATGATACATTTGCTCATCATCAAAACTATACATGATGAGACTCAATATCTCAATAGAATTTACCTAACTGGGCAAAAGTAGACTGTTTCCCCATATGACCAAGTGAATCACCTCCCTACATAGAAATATCAATCAATTCAAGCTCTCTAGCCACCTCACTGAACTCCTTGTGATGTGTACAGATTGCAAGGTTAAAGGTTTAGACCGAAGCTATTATGTTTTGACTGTGACATACGGGTTTGGAACCAACTACCATGAATCTTGGTTGACAATAGGCATGAGAATGGGCACAGGCCAGCCCGCTGCCCAATCGGGCTGGCCCGTAAAACTCGGTATCAAGTTATACCCAAATGGGCATCGGGCTACCTAAAGCTCGAAACCGAATTTTTTCATAAATTCTCTGGCCGTCCAAGGCCCGATCAGGTCGCCCAAAGCCCGATCGAAGCCCGATCGGGCCGTCCGAATGCAAGGATCGGGCTTCCAGCCTTCCGCCCGAATTTTATTCCTCTAAAAATTAAAACGCTGCTCGAAGAAACCCTAGCTGGAGATACAAATACTCAACGTTGCCGTCTCGCCTCGTCAATCATCGTCTCGCCCACCAAAATCGAAAAAAACCATAGCTGCTCATTGTCACCGGATCGCCGTCTCGCCCACTCGCCGTAGCCGTCTCTCTCGCCGTCTCGCCCAGAAAACAACCTAGCTTCCGTCGTCTCTTACAAACATTGTGAGGAAAATTGTGAGAGAGGATTTCCAACGAGCAGTCTTCAAGGTGGTTGGTTGGTTTTTTGAATGGAGTAATTGGGACGATTTCCAAAATTGCTGCCTGAATAACAACTTGCTCTCTCGTTTAATCTCACTCTCCTGTTTGCCAAAGTAAAGTCGATTTATTTCGAGGCTTTGATTTTTTATCAAAATGTCCCATTGCGTTCTGCACTCTTATTGATCTGGGTTTTCTGTAGCTATCATCGATGTGATAATGCTACTTGAGCCTTAACCTTCAGTCAATTGTGACCTGATAATTGACTTCGTGTTCCCTGGTGCTTCCATATCTTGCTCCAATGAGCCATGATTCAATGCATGCTGAGACGGAAAAATGTTGTATGATTCAAATGATTAATGCACTGTATCTTGTATAATCTTGTATAATATTGTATGATTCAAATGGTTCAATGTACTGGTTTTGAGTTTTGATGATGCTTCATTCTATAAATTTCTAATTAAGATAGGTCCAATGGGCATGCCGAAAGCTTTCTGCCCATTTGGGCATTCTTAAAAAAGCCCGTATGGGCTTTGGGCGACCCGAAAGCCCGCCCATTTAAATTGGGCATCTATTTGGCCCGGCCCGGCCCGGTTCATTCTCATCCCTAGTTGATAACTTGGGGGTTTTGACCGAAATAGTAAAAAAGAACAGAAAAGCCCTACTTTAACTATCATAATTTTTTTGACCCAAATTGTGAAGCTTTAAATTTTTCAGAAACGCATTGATAAAGAGAAAAAAAAGCACAAAAGCCCTAAGCACAATCTCGGAAAATTTTAAGAATGTGAGTATGCACCAGCAACATGAAGAAACAAGTGGGGCGTAATATTCACCAGAGCATCATTGCGGCGAACAGCTACTGCAACATTACTGTCTCACCTATTGCATTGAACCTACAATCTCACTTTGTTTTTATTCTCTCATCTATGGCTTCGAACATCCAATCTTGTCTCGCTCATACACTACTTCGATATCCTCTAACTCTGTTAATCTCCCCTTGACTTGTTGCTTTGACGTCTAGCTCTAGTCCCCCTCTGTGTGTTTGTTTGAGTGTAACGCCAAAAGGAAAGGGGGCATAAGCCAGTTCTGATTGATGATTAAATACAATGGTTTGGGGGTTATTGGGTTAGAACTTGAAAGACTGATCCAATTTGAGCACTATTGATTTGACCCTATGTAAATTTAAATTCATAAGATGTTGGGTCCGCATTCCACACTTACAATTACACATTGAAAATTTTCATTTTTACATAATTATACTAGTAAACTATCACAATTATATATATGCATACAAATACATACTAAAATGAAACCAAAAATAAAAGTGAAACTGACGAAACTTTTTGAAACCAAATTTTTTAAGGGCCCAAAACTGAAGCCGAATTCTCTAACCTTGGTATATTGACATTGTATTTATAACCCAAATCTAGTCAAGTTAAAATCACCTCCAACAATCCAAAACCATCATAAATAGCTCTAAACTCCCTATGTTCCTCCCACGTCATATGTCAGACAAAGGAAAATACACGATACTTAAGCCCCACTTAAAATTGGTTCTAACATCCCTTAAGATCACAAAAACACAATGATAGCTGATCTCTTACAAACATATTGAAAATAACACCCAACTAAAATACCACCAGCTGACCCCATAACAATCTTAGGACCACACATAAATTCAAGCAGCCCCTATAGAAGTAAGCATCTGACATAAACTTTATCAATCTTTGACTCCTGAATACAGATGCAATTGATAAAAATCCTTCACATCCATTCTCTCATACCTGCTGCCCATGCCTCTTATATTCCAAGATAAGATAATCGTTATAGACCCTTTCTATCCACACAATTAATAGCTCTTTCATGTCATTTCCTAATAACATCAACATGTACAAGTTCAGAAGTATGTGGAAATGATTAACCCACACGAACCCTCCTCCTGATTTAATTGGCTATTTGAAGATGAAGCAACCGGAATCTTCACAAGAGTGTGTAGTTTGAAGCGTCAGCTGAGTGCATACCTGAACATTGCCCCTTCAGCTGAGACTGCCAAAACTTCAATTGCAGCCTTGTTTTCTTCACGTCCAACATCGGGCATATAATCAACTTGCATTAATCTAGAGCAACGTCCAACATCGCAAGGAAAAGAAATAACTCTGTTTTCTGTGTACTCCCAACTGCTTTATCAAAAATGTTTTAAAGCTTCTGGGTGTAACATTGGCAATGTAACCATTTTTTTCAAGAATTTTATCATCCTGGGTGTCGCCAAGAGCAAACTCTTCCATGGGTTCAGTTGAAGACCCAAAAATTAGAGAGTCCATAACAAACTAAGACACAGTAACGTCCTTTCTAAGAAAGTGATCCTCCATTAACTTATAAACCCTCTCATGACTGATACAGAATTGCAGGCTGTGCCGCTGTGCACAATGAATCAAGATCAGTGTCCCTTTAGAAATCTCGGGGATATCAACAACCGAAGCTTGACTCTCCTTTCTACCCTCTTGGCTAACAGTACACACCTTCTCCTGTTGTTTGCTTTATTATGTATGTAGTTTATTATATTAGTTGAATGGTGTCTTCAATAAATAACGCAGCCAGAATGTTGTTACTTTAACTGTTTTCATTGCTAGATTAGGTCTCAAAAGGTTCCATCAACATATATTCAGTTGTGTAGAAGTTGCTCATTAATTTCTTTCCGGGCAAAATCCCCGTTTCTAGTCCCTGTAACACATTTTCTTCCCGTTCATAGGTACTGGGAGAACGGGAAGGTCAGACTAGAATACAGGCCTGTGCACATGAACACTTTGGATGAAGAAATCGAGTCATTCCCGCCCCAAGCTCGTGTTTACTGAGCCCTTTCTCATTGGAAGACTCATTCAAGGGAAGTTATTGCAGTGTGAATAAGGCAGCGAGTGCACGGCATTCTCTAAAGCAATAAAGTGATCCATTTCAGCTTTGAGACGTCCCTGACTCCCTATACAGGGTCATGATGGTGCTTTCTTTCTCGAGTAACCAAATCTGTTGCTTTGTTTTTCTATTATTTGCACATAATGTACACCCTTTGTCTCAACTTTTGTTCGATGATGTTCGTTTTAGCAGTTGAAATCGCTGCTATGGTGAAAGAGCTATTGGTACATGTAGAGTATGTTTAAGAGCTGTGAATTCTGAAAAATTCAAATGTACCAATCTTCCATGATGTTTATTCTTCTAAGACACATCTTAGCAACGTCCACATGATTTCCAACACATCCAAGTGATGCTGCCTCTTGGGTAAAATGTGAGTATGAAACAAAATTTGATGCTGGGTTGACTTTTTCCATCTGATTCTTTCTGGAGCATAAAAAAAATGATTCCTTTATGATGGCCTCCCGTGGTTTAGGAGCACATTAGCATTGTCTCAAGGTTGTGTATTTTGCTTGCAGATAATATGTGATATTATAGATAAGCTGAAGGATTGGTTGCTTTATGATGTGCTTTTCGCATTGGATTCCATTTGTTTATAGCCTTTTATTCTTATTATTGACTTTTTTGATGGCTTCTCAATTATTATACGTGTATTATAGCTATTCTTCCTTTCATTGCCTATTATGTTTGTTCATACATGGAAAAGAGTTTGATAGTGTGGTTTGTTCATGTATTAGTTCATGTTCTAGATGTCAGTTTTTGAAGCTGGTAAAGCTAAATTGATTGAAAATTTTTCTAGTGTAAAATCGAGAATAGCGTTGACTTCTGATATTTGGGCAACAAAATGTGGTGTTTCATATTTATGTGTTACATCGCATTTTGTAGATAATTCTTACATGCTAAATAAGATGATTATTGGATTTAGAATGTTAGAGCTTGCTCATTCTGGGGGTGTTATTTCTAATGAAATAATGTCTGTAATTCATGATTTTAATATTGCAGAGAAGATTTTTTAATTACGTTTGATAATGCATCCAATAACACTAGTGCAATTAGCATTTTAAAAAGAAATATGACCCTCGATATGGATGGGTTGCTGTTCCATCAAAGATGTGCATGTCACGTCTTGAACTTGATAGTTCGTGATGGACTTGTAACTAGTTCACCTTATTTAGATAAAATTAGAAATCTCATGTTGTTCATACATACTTCTAGCACTAGGCGACTTCGGTACAAACAACTGTGTCGTACTAGACAGAGACCATACCTTTTGAAAGTCTATATAAATGGAGGAAATTCTATGCTTTTGTATAGAGGACGGCATCGGGTTCTCAGCCATAAATAAAGCCAAGGGGCAAACAAATATCACGCTGAATGACTTGGAAAAAAAGAAGGGGTGCACAAATTTCATCTGTGGACGTGTTCCCTTCATCAGTAAAGCAAATTTAGATCCGTAAATTCCATCATAATAATTTTAAAATAAACAACATTGTGTTCCCTGGGTCCTGTCCCGCTGTTGAGAAGGATAGCCATAAGCACCCACCAGCTGCTTCCTAACAGCCTGAATACAATTCTCTCTACTTCAGCTGGACAAGCACTCAAGCTGTGCTGTAAATGGTATCTGATAACCCGATCCCATTTCTCGATCAAAAGTTGGACCAGGCCTAGAATATTTAGATTGAACCGGGTAGGATGAGGATCTAGAATGTTGATTGGATTAGGGTTCCAGTAAAAATAGCTTATAAATATGTTAGTCTAATTTATATAAAGGTTCGGATAGGATTCGGATCCAATTGAACCTATGGGGACAGTACATCGAAGCTGTTTCATTACAAACAAATCATATAGAAAGTGAGCTACCTTGGTAATATTTTAAGCACCGCCGCCACCTCTTATTTTTAATAGCCTCCAATTTCTTCTTAATCTCAGCTTCAATTGCACCAATAATGTCTATATCATTCTGCAAGTAATACAGAAAAAAGATCAGCATCATGCCCACGCGTAACTGTATAAGCAGAACCACAATATAAGATTGCATGATGAACAACTATGCGGTAGGCCTACATTCAGTTGAGTACAGGATAATGCATCCGTCAAATTAAAAAAATTCAATGTTGAATGTGATACATGTTATATAGGTAGACTAGAAGAGAAAAAAAGGACAAATAAACATATAACCTCTTTAGTCCAACTATATATGCAAATACGTGCGCACAAATGGACAAAGTGAAGCTTAGGCATTACGTCAGATAAATTGATACACATCCTCTATATCCCAAACCATGTCGGAACTTGTTTTGCTACCTGTAACTTCCGCCAAAATTTACGTTGATAGAAATTAGCATACATATAACCATGCATAGATGTGATAAAGTTTAGTTCCAAAAAAAGATTGAATAGATATGTACTACCTGCAAGACCAGCTACTACCTGCAAGACCACATCGACAACTTAGATGATGTGCCTTCAAATCGTCGGTGGTACCCCTCCAGAAAGACCTTTCTCAGACTTCTAGGTGACACAGAATAGGGGTAAAGTGGTCCACCCCATAGGCCGATACATGTATTCTCACTGAGGTCCAATTGAAAGTGACCTTTTCAAAATATATTCAGTTGCAAAATATATTCAGTTGTACTCGGTATGGTTTAGTAGACTGGAAGGGGTTGGAATTCTTTCAATATTGTTCTGAACTTGGACAAAGGTGGCTATGGTTTGGGTCTTTATAAATAGGACTCAAGCCTGCAGTTTCTATTCAAATTGTATGCCTAAAATATTTGTTTGCCATTTAGTTGCATTCATATATCCAGTTACTAGGTTCAACTTAAAAGGATTTATTTGTTGCTGAAATGTCAGTCACGTTGGTTTTCAATATTAAGATGAGAAGTCGAGAACATAAACATATATGGGCATCTGTGACTACTTTGACCTCCAAAAATTTCATTGGATGTATTCATCTTAGAGTCATATGAACTTTTTGAGTAGTGCAAATCCGACATCATCCAGAACTAGAAACTGAGAGAAATCAGTAAACACATTGTTAGAAATAGTGTAAGCATTGTAAATCTAGCCTAGAGTAAGCTAATCTAACCAAGGTTTTAGGTCTCGGTTTCGGTCTCGGTATCGTTCATTCCAAAATTTAGGTTTCGGTCTCGGTATCGCCTGTTACGGCGGTTTCGGAAGCAAGTTTCGGTTTCGTCCGTATCGCTTGTTTCGGCAGTTTCGTTTCGGGTTTCGGTTTCGGTTTCGGAGATACTTTAAATATGTAGATACTATATACACACAGTGATGGTTTTGAAGATTCTTAAATCTAAAGCAATCAAATACTATTAAATACTTAACAAACTAAAATATTAATCATATACTATCAAATACTAAAACTAAATAGATAAACTAAATTTGAGTTCGCAATCATATCAAATACTAAATACTTAAAGTTTGGTACTAAAATACTAAATATTAGATAAATGAATAGATCCTAAAGCTTACGTTGCGCACCCACTGTTTTACATTGCGTAGAAACCACTTATTTACAAGTTTGCCAAAAAAATCGCTGGGCGTTGCTTTGCACACATACCACTTATTTATAAGGTTGCCACAAAAAAATCCGCTTGATATGTGCACCGACTGTTTTACTCTATGCACATACACTTATTTACAAGTTTTCCTTTTTTTAAAACACAGCCTCTCCAGAAAGGCGACTCGGGCCTCTCTCTCTGCTCTATATCTCTCTCACGCTACATGGTCGAGGTGCGGCGATGAGGCAGGAGGCGTGTTCGTCGAGGCGGCGACGCGATGCAGTGAGTTCAATTTTTTCAACATCTTCCTTTTTTCCTTTTTCTTCTTTTTTCAGCAATTTTTTCTTGGGTTTGTCTCTTCTTCATCTAATTCTTCATCATTTTCAAGCCGAAACCCTAGGGTTTTCTCCACTCTTTTAACCGAGATTTCTTTGCAACCTATTAATTCACAAAAAATTTTGGGGGTTTTAGAAAATTTTTAATTAGTTACACATTCTTCTTCCTCCGTCTTCGAATGATATTGAATGGTATCGGTCTGTTTCGGTCGAAATTGAACGGTATCGACCAGTTTCGGCCGGTATCGGCCGAAACTGACCGATACCGTTCAGTATCGGCCGATACCGAAACTAACCCCTAGTTTAACATCAATGACAGCAGATTAACATCATTGATTCAATCATGAAAGGTTAACCAAAATATCATGTCCAAAGCAAACAGATTGGATAGGCAGATTTTATGGCATCTTCTAGGTGTTGGAAAAAAAATCAGGGGAACTGTAAGTTTCATTTCTCATTTTATTTCACTAATGATTTCAAGGTTCAGTGGTGCACCAATAAAAGTTCGGTTTGGAGTTAAATAATAACCCAACTTACATCAATTGCAGCAGATTAACATCAAGTCAAATCAATATCTTACTTGCAAAGAGAGGACGACGAATAACCAGTTATTCTCACAGATCGGATCTTTTAGTATTTTCTTGCGAGACTTAAGAAAATTGTTGCCCACAAGGAATTTAAGTTGCATTTTTGTTTCCCTTACCCAAACTGTTGTAATTTCACTGAAAATAGAAATCAGACCAAAAGATTGGATCTTGGACTTAAAAATCATACATTTGTCTTCTCGAACATTGCGGCAATGTCCGGATCCTCCTCCATCACAACCCTAATCCTCCCGGGCGTTGCAACCACGATATGCGGCCTCTCCACCAGCCCCTTAACCTGGGCCGCCATCCCCATCCCCCCAATCACCAAGCAGCACCTCGCGTTCAAGCTAGCCCCAAAAGCCCTAAACTGCTGGAGCAAATGGACGGCGAGCTCTCTATACGGCGTGACAACGAAGGGCTAAGACGCCGAAGGGGTCCTCGGCATAACGGTGGAGAATGTGGAGGGCGAAGGTGGCGATTTTTTCGGAGTCGATGCGGGCGATGGCGAGGATGTCCTTGTCGGCTAGTATGTGGGGGATGCAACGGCGCTGGACGGCGGTGGGAGTCGGATGCCGAGGGCACGGCACGTGTAAATGGCCCACTCGGAGAGGCCGAGGTCGGAGAATGATATGGCGGAGCTTGGGTCGGAGTCACCGTTGTCGTCTCGATGATTCTAGGGCTAGGGTTTGGAGGAGTGCGAGAGTTTTGGATTAGGACTTCTTGCGTTTTTTGCAGGAGAATAGGTGAAATGATCCATCGGCCGCCGCCGCCGCCGCCGCCGCCGCCGCCGCCGCCGCCGCCAGCTGATTGGTAGTTGTGTCCATTGGAGGCAGAATCGAAAGAGATAAGGTTTAATGGTAGATTCTGAATGCCAGAAATTAATAAGTTTTTAAAAGGAACCGTGTTTATGAAATGGCTAATTGCAATAAGGAAAAACAAATTGTTGTGTTATAAGATTTTGGAGAAGAGTAACCATAGCCAATAGCCATGGTTCTTTATTTATAATTTCATATGGAATTCTAAGGGACAATTAGCATACCAAAGGTCTCCACCACATTAAGCGTGGTGGAGTAATGGGGGGACAATGGTGGGGAGGCCAAAGGCCTCCTCCACTCACACCACTCCCCCTTATCCATCCATTACTTTGGTCTTAGCATTTAAGGCTAATAGGGGGTGGATACTTCTGGATCCTGAGTAATCGTGTGTTTGCCTCGTTAAAACCTTAGCTGTGGAAAACCCAGTGGAAAAAACCAACAGCTTAAGGGAAAAGAGTGCATCACACAGGTTACTCCCCCTCATCCGTACAAGCTTCAGGCTTGTAGGTCTTTCAGTTGTCTCATACCGATTCCTTTTACAAGTTTTACAAAAATACATTTTGGTAAAGATTTGGTAAAAAGATCAGCTAAGTTGTTGCAGGACTGGATCTGCTGAACTTCAATCTGCTTGTCCTCCTTTAGCTCATGTGTCCAGAAAAACTTGGGAGATATGTGCTTCGTCCTGTCGCCCTTGATGTAGCCCTTTTGAAGTTGAGCAATGCACGCAGCGTTGTCTTCAAACAGGACGGTAGGCTCCAAATCACCGGTCTTCAGGCCAGTAGATTGAAGAATGTGTTGGACGACGGATTATAGCCAATAACACTCTCTGCTTGCTTCATGGATCGCAATGAGCTCCGAATGGTTGGATGATGTAGCTGTTGTGGTTTGCTTTACCGATCTCCAGGAGATAGCAATACCTCCGTAGGTAAAAACAAAACACGTTTGGGATTTTGCCGTGTGCGAATCTGAGAGATAACCTACATCAGCATAACCAAATAATTTGGGGGAGGCACCTCTCTGGTAGTAAAGTCCAAGATCAATGGAACCCTGGAGGTATCGCAGAAGATGCTTTACTCCGTTCCAGTGGCGCTTTGTGGGCGCTGCACTGTGTCTGGCTAGAAGATTAACTGTAAACGATATATCGGGACGCGTACAGTTAGCCAGATATAGAAATGCTCCAATGGCACTGAGCTAGAGTACTTCAGGACCCAGTATCTCCTCCCCCTTTTCCAGTGGCCGGAAAGGGTCCTTATGTACATCTAGTGATCTTACGACCATAGGAGTACCTAAAAGATGACATTTATCCATATGAAACTTGCGTAGAAGTTTCTTTGTATAATTAGATTGGTGTAATAGGATTCCACCTCTTAGGTGTTCTATCTGTAAGCCAAGACAATACTTTGTTTTGCCTAGGTCTTTCATTTCAAAAGTATGTTTTAGGCTTTCAGATATCGTATTGATCTATGCAGGAGATCCTATGAGATTTAAGTCATCTACATATACTACTATGATGACGAATCATGTTCCCGTTCTTTTGATAAAGATACACGGGCAGACTTCATTATTCGTGAATCCTTGCTGTGCAAGGAAATCACTAAGTCTGTTATACCACATCTTGCCCGATTGTTTTAGACCATATAATGATCTATGTAGCCTTACAGAGAATACGTCCCGAGGTATCTCTTTCATCTCTGGGGTAGATTAAACCCATCAGGAAGTCTCATATAGATATTTTTATCTATATCGCCATATAGATATGCAGTCACAACGTCCATGAGCTGCATTTCTAGGCTTTCCAGAGAAGTTAGGCTTATTAAAAATCGGAATGTGATCGAATCCATGACCGGGGAATACGTATCTTCGTAATCAATCCCCGATCTTTGGGAAAAATCCTGGGCTACAAGGCGTGCCTTATAGCGAACGATCACATTATTTTCATCTCTTTTTCTTATGAAAACTCACTTATATCCCACAGGCTTTACACATACTGGTGTTTGGACTACTGGTCCAAAGACTTTGTGTTTCAAGAGTGAGTCCATCTCTACTCTTATTGCCCCGTCCCACTTTGGCCAATCATTTCTGCGTTTACATTCCGCTAGAGATCGTGGTTCGACGTCATCGTCATATTCAGTGACGTGAACGGCAATATCGAACGCAAAATCGTCGACGACGACTATGCTATTTCTGTCCAGTACTTCTCCAATACGTACAAAATTTAATGATGTTTCTCATATTGTTTCCTCTGTCGGGGAAATCAGGAGGGGAGAAGTAGCTGGTCTGAGCTCAGCATCCTGTGGAGAGATAATCTTAGTATCTCCAGGAGTCTTCCTCTTTCGAGGAACTATCTTTTGAACCTGGTGGGCGTCCTCTTTTCATTTGAGGTACAGCCAATTCTGCTGCCGGTGGATTGCATCCATCTATGGGGATGTCAATCCTAGCTGGCGTATTGGCAGCAGGGATGTGTGAACGGACAATCTTCTGGTTGTCCGTGAACTTATCCGGCAAAAGATGTACTGTATTCTGGATGTGAAGGATCTTCAGGATCTCATCTTCACACAGATTAGTACGCGGATCATATAGGGACAAAGACTTCTGGTCCCAACTAATGGTCTCAGTAGCTTCTGGCTTCTTAGACTGTGTGCCCAATTTAGGAAAAACTTTCTCATCAAATTCACAGTCATCAAAACGTGCCTTGAATGCGTCACCCATCAGGGGTTCAAGGTATCTGATAATAGAGGGCGAATCAAACCCAATATATATACCTAGACGACGCTGAGGACCCATTTTGGTCCTCTGAGGTGGTGCTATTGGGACATATACCGCACAACCAAACACTCTCAAATGAGAGATATCCGGAGGTGCGCCATATGCTAGTTGCATCGGAGATAAAGTATGACCTCCAGAGGGTCTTATCCTAATAAGTGATACGACATGTAAAATAGCATGCCCCAAGCATCCACCGGCAACTGGGATTGCATAAGCAATGGGCGTGCAATCCATTGGAGTCTCTTTATAAGGGACTCAGCTAATCCGTTCTGGGTGTGAACATGTGCTACAGGATGTTCAATTTCAATACCCGTTGCCCGGCAATAGTCTTCGAAGACTTGTGAAATAAATTCTCCCGCATTATCAAGACGTAGTTTCTTGATATGTTTATCGGGGAAATGAGCACGCAACCTTATTATTTGTGCCAATAGCTTTGGAAAAGCTAGGTTGCGGGTGTACAAGAGGCACACATAAGACCATTTGGTTGATGCATCAATTAGTACCATGAAGTACCGAAATGGGCCACTTGCGGGGTGAATAGGCCCGCAAATGTCACCATGAATCTTCTCAAGGAAGCCAAGAGACTCTAATCCCACTTTCAGGAGGGATGGTCTCGTTATAAGTTTTCCCTTGAAACAAGGGAGACAAGGAAATTCACCCTTTTGAAGAATCTTCAGGTTCTTCAATTTGTGTCCACGGGATTCAGTGATGATGCGTCGCATCATTGCTGTTCCAGGGTGACCAAGTCTATTGTGCCAGAGTTGGAACTCTGGCAGTGATTGGCACGTCTGGTGCTCAGTCATATTGGCTTCTATTGGTTGAATGTATGTTTGATAGAGACCCGACGGAAGTCCTTTGAATCGCTCGCAGATGATCTTCTGGTCATCTTTTTGACGAGTTACATACAGATATTCAACCTTATTTTCATCTCTGGTTTCTAAGTGATATCCGTTTAAACGGAAGTCCTTGAAACTTACGAGATTCCTATTTGATTTAGGAGAGAATAATGCATTATTTATTTGAAGTCTTGTGTTATTTGGGAGCAATATAATTGCTTCACCAGATCCTTCGATTATTTGGGACAGTCCTGAAATTGTGATAACAGGACCGTCATATTTATTTACGCTATTAAAATAGCAATGATCGCGAAGGATTGTGTGCGTCGAGGCACTGTCCACTAGGCACTCATACTTTATCTATATAAGCAAAAACGAAATTTTATTTGAGCGAAATGTAGACAACATTCAAAGATAAAAGTTTGTACTAAAGCAAATAAAAGATGAAGATACATCGAATTCTAAATGCATAGATAAAAGATGATGCTCAATCGAGAAGGTCGTCGTTCTCGAAGTCTTTTGCATTAAACATTGTTGGCGGCTGAACAGCCGCCGAGTTTGTTTCAGGTAGAGACTTCTGGCTCGCCTGGTATAGATCCTGGAGGTGACGAGGAGTGCGGCAGTTTCTGGACCAATGGCCAGTCATGCCGCATCTATGGCATTTATCCTCCCAGTTCTTTTTAGGAAGTGACACTTGCTCGGTGTTCTTTCGCTTCCATGTGAAGGAGCGCTTTCCCTTATTGTTTTTGTTTGTCTGGGGAGCTGCACCTCTTGGTTGCTTCATTATAGCTTTCCCTTTGGTGTTTTTAGCCTTCCTCTTGTTTTTCCACTTCTGGGGAGAAACGTGGTGGGCTTCAGGGATAGGGGCAGTGCCAGCTGGACGTAAGTTATGAGTTGCAAGCAGTAAGTCTTGATTCTGCTCTGCCCTAAGTAGACATGAGATCAGATCGGAAAATTTCGTGATATTGCGTTCACGATACTGCTGCATGAGGATTGCATCGTTCTCGTGAAACGAGGTAAATGTCTTTTCCAACATGCGTTGTTCTGTCACTTCTTCACCGCACAACTTCAGGCGTGAGGTGATGTTATGAAGTGCAGAATTATACTCAACGACGGACTTATAGTCCTGAAGTCTGAGGTTTTCCCACTCATAACTGGCACGGGGTAATATAAGATCAATTTGATGTTTATACCGTGCTTCCAGCGCTGTCCACAGATCCTTTGGGTCCTCAACCGTTAAGTATTCGGCCTTTAAGGTCCGATCTATATGTTTCCTAATGTATATTATGGATTTCGCCTTATCTACATCGGATACAGTGGTTGGAGAGCTGCTGCTAGATGTAGCAGAAGCTTCGGCCGCTGTTGGGACCGTGGAAGGAGCCAAAATGGACCCAAGGAGGGCCATCGAACGCAAGTGGAACTTCAGGTCCACTCGCCAACTCAGGTAATTTTTCCCTGCAGAGTCAAGGACTTCGAAATCGACGCTTGCCAATTTAGCCATTTATCTACGCAATTTAAAATAAGCATGAATTAATATAAATTAAAATTCACTCATAACAAATAAAGTAAGCAAAATGTGGGGATCGGCCAGATACCCAAAAATGTACGAAGTCCAAAGTCCGAATATACAGTCCATAAAGAAAATAAAAATACAACTTGGAAACCCAGAATGGGTCCCTAAATTTTCCAATGTACAACGTCGTCTTCATTTTGTCGGTACGCCGGTCTTTGGCAAAAATACATATAATCCTCACTTACAAATTCTCTCAAAAAAAGAAAATTAAATTGCAAGGAATTGAAAAGGGTATCAAATTGGCCGATCCCAAAAATCACATTTTAGCTTTACAAAAACATCCACGCAGTTTATAAATGCTACAGGCACAAAATAAACAACCACGCATGTTTATAACACAGGCATATAAAATATTGGAAAATAGACTATAAAATATAATAATCTCTCGGACCACGGGGAGACGTCATACACCGTTAGGTTAGTTTACTAACGGCAGAGCGGTCACAGGATCCTTAAGATAATTATATTTTTGAAAAATCCTAAAATTCCATATTTTTTTAAAAAAATGCAAGTGTTATAACTTTTGCAATATGAAGTGACAAGTTTTTAACCAAGAAATGATATAGATTAATAATTTAAAGGGGCGGTAGGCCCATAAATATTAATATGTGAAATATTTCATTAATAATTGGGCTGCAGGCCCAGTAGCAAAAAATCAACAAAAAGAATATTGCAATAAGAATTAATTGGCTTCAGGCCATTATTTAGTGGGCAAAAATAATAACCGTTAAGTAATTGGGGCTACAGGCCCAAAGAATTTATTTAGTTATTGGTAGGCACAAATGGGCTGCAGGCCCAACAACATAGCTATCAATTTAAATCAAGCCGAATCAGCCATTAAGCCCATTTTTGGGTTGTGAAATACAATTAATCCCAAAACCCTAAGTTTGTCCCCTCAAATCCCACACCATCTGTTACTATTTTAGGCCATTGTCGACGGCCAGAAATCTCCCCCTCCGCGTCGGCCAGAGAAAAGACCCCCCTACCGCCCTGCAGGAGGGGGGAAGCAGCGCAGAAGAACGCCCCCCCCCCCCCCGTCGGGGGGCGCCGACAGAGAAGACCCCCCCCCCCCCCCCCCCGCTCGGGGGGCGGCGGCGACCGAACCCCCCCCCCCCCCTCGGGGAGGGGCGCCGACAGAGAAGACCCCCCCCCCCGCTGGGGGGCGGCCACCGAACGCCCCCCCCCCCCCCGTCGGGGGGCGGCGCGACGAGGGGGGCGGTCGCCAGAAAAAGGCTCCCCCCTTCGGGGGCTGAAAAAATGGTTTTTTTATTATTTATTGTATGTTAACAAGACATGATATTGTATTTAGCCGATTGTAAACAAGCCAAAAAGAGGTTGTAAAAAATCATGGCTAAAAATAAAAATTTGTTTATCTACGGGATCGACGGAAATTACCTCTAGATTGAAAATCTAGGGAAGATCGAAAAGTCGAGAAGATCCGTAGAGACAAAAATCCACGCTCCGAAAACGCCCAAGAGATTCCTTTAGCAATGCACGCCAAAGAGAAAATCCGCCACGAACAGCAGCAACCAGAGATTCCTTTGCGCGTAACAAATTAGAGGATGGATTTTGGAGTGTAGAAAAGCTCAAAAGAGAGGAGCAAAAGTGCTGATAACGTGTTATAAGATTTTGGAGAAGAGTAACCATGGCCAATAGCCATGGTTCTTTATTTATAATTTCATATAGAATTCTAAGGAACAATTAGCATACCAAAGGTCTCCACCACATTAAGAGTGGTGGAGTAATGGGGGGATAATGGTGGGGAGGCCAAAGGCCTCCTCCACTCACAACATTATGAATGATATTGTGTAGGGCCATTATTGGCCCATGTAGGTCATAGTATATCTTGTATTAGATTAGTATTTTGTATTCTACATTTGTATCACACGGTTGTATGAACTATGCCCTATAAATAAAGGTCTAATGTTTCCCGTAGAAAGTACTTCACAAGACATTATCAGTACGCTCTTATCTGAGAAAGAGAGAGACATGTCGTTGCGAAAGCTTTAGCGGACGATGGAATTTCGAGAGATCGTTGCCGTTTGGACATTTAAGAACCAGATTTTTTTCGCGCACAGACGCTCAACTAACTCAACCATCGTTCTCTCTCAAATTGATTTAGAGATACATCGAAAAACACACTTAACTTGATCATGATCAAATCTTCTTATGCGTAGATACACTAGATCATACTTAAAACGAAGAAAAATTTCAGCAGAGAGGGCGACGGCCATCGGCCTTCGACCCTGGGCCACCGACAGATTGGGCCCCAGCCTTACAGTCGTGGGGCAGCAGCCAATCGTTCACCAGCCCCAAACAAAATTACAAGAAAAGAAAATTACTATAAGGCCGGCCGGCAGCCCATTAGCCACCGAACCCCGCCAACCGGAGGCGACGAACAACAGCCTGCCGGTACAACCCCATGTCGCCGTTGCAGCGACGGTGCACTGCAGTCTACAATGGCCATCCTTTTTGTCCAAACCATAATTGGGTTTGGGCCGAGATATTAAGAAAAGTAAAAAAAATCTGGCCAAAGCCCACTGCGAGAGCTACAAACCTCGGCCCACAACCAATAAAGGAAAAAATTGTTTTTGGCTACGGGCCGGAGACGTCAGGCCAAAACAAAAAAACAAATAAAGTGCTATGGGCTGCAGCTAGCTACAAAGCTGCGGGCTTTTTTCCCTCAGCAAAGACAGGAAAAAGAAAAGAAAGAAAGAATGTGGGATGTTAAATAATTTAAATAAAATAAATATAAATATTAAGGTATTGCTCAGTTTTCAAATTTCTTTTTTAAACCAGGCCACATTACCAATTCCTATAATTTTTCTTTTCATTATAATTATATTATATGCCTATTGGTTTTATGATCATATTTATATGATGCACATCACATATTTTAAGACATGCTTCTAGGATATGATTAGCTTATTTTCATGAGCTTTTACTTAATAATTATGTGGATCCTTGACCGCGCTGTCGTTAGTTACATAATCTAACAGTGTATGACGTCATCTCGTGGTACAATTAATTATTAAGTATAATATATTTAAATTTCCATATCCTACATCTGAAATGTGATGAAAATGTTATGAGCACATTTTTTGCATAAGTAGCTACATTGTGGTTTTTGGATCGGCCTCTAGTCCCACTTTTATTTTTCTACATTTTTTTCTTTTTGTGCTAAAAATGTAGTGAGTAATATAATGTAATGTCCAAGACCGATGATTATTTCCATGGAGGCAGAGGCCATCCCTGCTGAAGAAGGCTGTTTATGGGATCCACGAGATTTCCAAAGTTGTAGTTTTTCAGTTATGTAAAAGGGGCTGTATTATTTGGACTATAGACATTATTTATTAGTGGTGACTATGGTTTGCTGAGCCATTAGTCGATCTTTGTTTCTATACGCAACAAGAACCTGAAATTTTAAAAGGTATGTGGTATCCCATGATTCAAAATCAGATTTACAAAGACTATGGTTTGCTCTTTAGTTGATGTGCAACATAACTTAAAAATGGTTATTCCAAGTTCATATGAACATAATATATAACTGTGGTTTAGCCAAAAAGGGTTTGGGTGGATGGGAAGATGGGAGTTTTTTTATGCAAATAAAGCGAAAGGATTCTTGGCATCATTTCGCCATATCCAGAATTACATGATTGAAGGGGTTGGTCTACATGCTTGGACGTAGAAGGAAGCATCTTACAAAAGGCATATATTGTAACAGCCCAATTTAATTCCCCTCCTGTAATGCCCCTATATGTGAAGTATCATATTTGTGCATACTTGCAGGTACGTATAGCAAGTGTAACTATGTGTTTACGGAGATAAGAGGTAGGTGTGTATTTGAATGACATGATTATCATGGGTGAGTACTAGTGTTATTAGTGTGATGTTATGGTGTGATGTTATAACATAAATGGTAACATAAGTGGCAGCTATTATGATAAGGATCCTTCCATTTTTGGAAATGGCAATGGTGTAATAAAAGAAGTGGGTGTGAGAGGAATATGCCACTTTTGGCAATGGCAAACTTGTAAATGAAGGGGAGGAGATATTTTTAGTTACATCACCTTCTAAAACCTTCTCCTTTCTTCCATTCTTTCTTTTCTATTCATTTGTCATTTTTTTCATTTCCTTCTAAAATCTTCTCCTTTCTCCCATTCTTTCTTTTCTTTTCATCTTTCATTTTCCATTTTCGTTTCTCTTCATTTTTGGTCCGAAATTCACAAAAAAGGGAGAAAGAAAGAAAAGAAAATCAAAGGAGATGGAGGAGGAGTTCATCCACATCTCATAAGGTAGGATTCTCTACTTAGTGTAGTAAATATTAATTTAGGAATTGTTGTAGTAATTGGATGATCAAATTAGTTCATAATTAGATTAAAGTTCGGATTTTTCTTCAGCAAGTTTCGTTTTCATGGCAAAGTTCTTAGCTTTAAAAAGTTTTTCACTAAAGATCACGGATCCATGAAAACCCTTGAGTAATGAAGCAAAGGGCTACATCATTGTTTTGGGAATCCTAAAGAGCTAGCATTTTTTTATTAAAGCCTGTGTTTCACTTACAAGTCTTCATGTGAATGGCAATTAGTTTCCTCACTAACTAATAACTTATTAGGATCAATGCTCTTGATTTGGTTAGCATGTTAATTAGGAAGATTGTAGTTTTATGAAATTCTCCATGGAACCACATGAATGGTTAATCGTAAGTTAATGGATTTGTGGTAATTTACAAATGATCCTTAATGTTGTATGTTATAACACCTGTTATAACATCCTTTACAACATCATTAAAGTTGTATGTTATGACATCCCTCATGGCATCCTTAATGTTGTATGCTATCTTAAAGTTGTAAGTTATGACATCCTTAACGTTGTATGCTATGACATGAAATGGTAGTATCTTGAATGGGGTGGTTGTGGAAGGTATGGAGGCATGGCAATGTGAATGGTTGTGAATTGTTGTGGCGCGTGGATTTGGAATAGGAATGCACAAGGAGATGCATGTTCCTATTATAATGTGAAATATGGAAAGGAGTGCTCCATGGCCCAACGTGCTACATTGGGCCAAAGTGCCACGGTAGGAGTCGGGAGATTTCGCCGGGGACACCTCTTGATCCCAATGGGAGCCACCTCTTGATGCCATGCTAGCTTTAGAATATGGGATCCCTAGGCATTGCATTACACTCATGTTTGCATCGTTGCATCATGTGTGGCATGCCATCATATGCATCATGAAGCATTTTGGCTTATAATTGTGGATGTTGTGTACTTATGCCTTACTTGTCTTGTTTTCTTTACTTCGGATATATCATAACATCCTTTGTAACATCCTTCAATGTTAGCTTAATATTTTATGTCATAACATCCTTCATAACATCCTTTATGATATCCTTTATGCCATCCTTAATGTTATGTTGCATGTCATAGCATCCCTGATGACATCCATTATAACATCCTCAATGTTATGTTCGATGTTACAACATCCTTTATGATATCCTGTATGCCATCCTCAATGTTATGTTGCATGTTACAACATCCCTGATGACATCCCTTATAACATCCTTAATGTTATGTTGTAAGTTGGTTTTTAATTAAATATCTAATTAAATACCTAATTGCTTTACATTTATAATGTCTGATTTCTACTTTCTGGTCTGATATAACTGTGGCTCCTTTTATGCCTTGCACTATTATTGTGTCTGAGAATAACATTCCCAAATTAATATTCCTGCACTAGTTGGGTTTCCTACTGGGGCACGCATTGACGTGTCCCACCGTGTGGTTTCAAGTAGCCGGAGTGGGTGGCGGGAAGCAGGATATACGGAGTTAAGCTGAGTCAATTTGAGAGATTGTGGGTTGGGGCTGAGATGAAACTTGTACCTTTGGGGTTTTGGTTTAGTAAGTGGTTTTGATGTATAAAGGATAATGTGTAAAAGACAGGTTACTTTCTACAGTAGACGGTGTTTCTGGGTTTGTCTCTGAGTTGCTTTAGTTGTTCAGTATTGACTCTTTGCTTTAGTATTGTTACAGTCTCTGTGTTGTTTTATTTAGGAACATTATAGATACTATCCCAACAACAACAATGTGTAGTGGACCTGTTTCTTTTAGCCTGTGTTTCTGTCCTTTGCTTTCTCTTCCTTTATTACACCCGTAGCTTCAGGTATACTTGGGATGGATTCGTACTTCTTGGGTATTCTGGGGAGCGGGACGTGACATCTCACCTTCTTTTTCTTCACACGGCCCCACTCAGTTGAACCCAGCCCAAGCCCGTAAGGGGGCTTTTATTTCCCCCCTTTTCCATCTCTCTCCCTCTCATTCTCTCAGCAAAACGAGCCCCGTGGGCTTTGATGTTCTCCCCTCACATTTCGACGTCGTGAGCTCCATCGATCGCGTCCTCCCCCCCTCTCTCGCACAACCGCAGCGACCGCTAGGGCTCGACGACGCAGCCCCTCGTCCTCCTTTGTACGACGAGCCCCTCCGTCCGCTCTCCCGATGTGATAGCGAGCAACACCGCCCCTCTCTCATCCGTCCTCTGCAAAGCAGCAGCCCCCGGGGCTCCTCCGACTCTTTAAATCCCATCACCTCTCTTCCACCTTGCTTGCGGTGGTTTCCTTGCTTGCGGTCTGTCCCCTCCTTGCTTGTTGGGGGCTCCTTTGCTTGTGATCTGTCACCTCCTTGCTTGAGATGGATGTGGTGGCTCCCCTTGCTCAATGATTTGGGGTTCGTGGCTCTCTTGCTTACGTATGTTCCTTCCTTACTTGAGTTAGGTTCATTGGCTCCTCTTGCTTACGATCTGCCCCTTTCTTTGCTTGAGTTATGTGCGGTGGTTCCCTTGCTTGCGGCTGTGCGTTTCTTGCTACTAGTTGATTGTGGCTGGGGTTTTTCTATTGTTTTTTTGGTTCGGTTGAATCCTTGCTCGATGTTGGGCTTCGGTTCTTAATTTTCTTGGCTCTTTGGCGACGATTTTAGGTAAACTATATATCCCATATCCTTCCGTCTTCTTTTGATTTCTGCATGTTTAATTGAATTGTTGTGATTTGGTTGTCTCTAGCTTGCTGATTTGGGTTCTTTCTTGCTGTGGGGGTTTCCAGGTTATTGTGGGGTTCGGTGGTCTCTTTTGCGTGCAGGTTTGGGGTTTCCTTGCTGTTTTGAGGTTTGGGCTGCCTTGCTTGCGGGTTTAGCCTTCCTTGTTGTGTTGGGGTTTTTGTTCATCTTTTGCTTGCAGATTGAGCTTTCCTTGCTGGCTGTTGAGTTCAGTGGCCTTCTTGCTTACTATTGGGGATCTTGGTTTGGTGCTTGGGTTCGGTTGGCTTTGCTTGTTATCGGGGTTCCTTTGCTTGCGGGTTTGGGGTCGGCCTTGCTGCTATGGAGTTGGGTGTCTTCTTTCCTTGCTGTTCTAGGATTCCATGCTGTTGTTGGGTTGTTGCCTATGGCTTTGGGCTCCCTGCTGGTTGTTGAGTTGTGGCTGGCCTTTCTGCTTACTGTTTGGTTGCGGATGCTCCTTTTGCTTGCTGCCTTGGCCATCCTGTTAGTGGTTGTGTCCTAGGCCAAATATTTGGACCTTTATGTTATGTCATTTTCATTTATAAAATGTTTCTCTTATTGTTATTATATTGCTTGCATGTTTCTTTATAATAATGTTTGAATAGTTGTGTTATGCTATTCTAAGCATCCCTAGTCATTCATCATTAAAGGTTTAATGAAGAATTAAGACTATAAGAGTTTGGTAGATAATTATGAGATAATTATATGTATGGTGATACAAATCAAACTTATAGGTACTTGTTGGAGAACATGTACTGGATAGACTCGCTATAAGATCATTACATGGATTAGTGTCATAAATGATCTCATAATAGTTATGTCATTGAATCCTTAGACCTGAGCTCATCACAGTTTCCTACATAAAGAACATCATATTTTGACATAATCAAACGTTATCTTTAATCAGATAATCATAAAGGTTATGATCGAATATGATGTGAATTATGCAGAGGAAAGTGAATGAACAAGATGGAATTTGTCACTCTCCTATGAGAGATATCTAATGGGCCACTCGATAAGTAGGACTGAAAAATGCATGGCCGTGCTCAAATGAATGTCATTTGATTTTATCAGTCTACTTAGAAAGCGAGAAATTAAATGTTTAAACTATATAAGTATGACACTGCCCATGACTTATGTTCAAATAAGATATCGTGTGACAAAAGGATTATGACATGTTCTATTGGTTAGGTTAATATCGGACTAACGATATTCATATTAATTGGATAGTCAAAATGTCTTGCTAGAGACCAATTATGACTTGTGGGCTTCTAATGAGATTAGGCCCACTGCCAATTTAATATGAGCCTATTGGGTCGCACACAAAGAACGAATTGGATAGGATAGGGTTTAAACATGATTTCGAATATGATTTGAAATTCGTGATAAGGTGAAATATCTTAACCGTCAGATATCGTATCTCGTTAAGATATTATCCCTAAGATATCGCCGCTTAACTAAAATACGTTAATGAGTTAACGTGGGATTCTTATCCCTAAGATAGTGTCGTGTAACTGAATGTTGTTAAGGGGTTAACGTAGGATTCTATATAAGATATAGAATCACGATTTTCTGTTTTTATGTTTTCAATCTATCTCCTCCGTTTTTGAGAAAAACAAAGAGCGAGAGAAACCCTAGTTGCGGAGAAGGAGCTAGCACCCTCGCAATTCTTGTTCGTGATGTTCGTGTGGATACCGGTTGAGGGTGGTCGTTCGTAGAGCAGCACCTGTAGTCTGACAGATTCAGATCGTCAGAAAGGTTAGTAATCTATTCGAATCAATTAGAAACGCATGGATCTTGGTAGGTTTCTATTTTCTGCTGCGTATAAAGTAGTTGTAATATAATAGAAACCCTAACACATCATAGTTATTATTGGGTTTTGGCCGGGTTCCTTGCTTGGTTGGGGATCAGTTGTTTCTCTTACTTACTGTTTTGAGGTTCCTGAGCTCAATCCTGAGTTGTTGCATATAACTGTTTCAGTTGTGACGGCACCCGGGTATAGGGGCATTACAAGTGGCGGCCCATGCAGGTCCACGCAATTGCCTCGTGAACAGTGTATATCATGAAGGAAGTACGATAGTCGACCGACTAGATCCATCTTATGAGAATTCCGAGGACAGAATTTTTCTAAGGTGTATAGAACGTAACAGCCCATATTTAATTCACATCCTCCTTTGTCTTCCTGCGGCCCGCTCAGCCGAGCCCAACCCAAGCCCGCAAGTGGGCTTTTATTTCCCCCCCCTCTCTCCATTCTCTCATTCTCTCAGAGAAACGAGCCACATGGGCTTCGATGTTTCTCCACTCTCATTTCGACGTCATGGGCTCCGTCGATCGTGTCCTTCCCTCCTCTCTCACACGGTTGCAGCGACCGCTAGGGCTCGACGACACAGCGCCTCGTCCTATTCCGTACGATGAGCACCTCTGTCCTCTCTCCAGATGTGACAGCGAGCAAACCCGCACCTCTCTCCTCCGCCCTTCTTTGCAACACATCAACCCCCGGGGCTCCTCCGACTCTTTAAATCACATCCCCTCTCTTCCTCCTTGCTTGTGGTGGTTTCCTTGCTTGCGGTCTGTCCCCTCCTTACTTGCAGGGGCTCCTTTGCCTCCTTGCTTGAGATGGATGTGATGGCTCCCCTTGCTAGCTGATTTGGGGTTCATGGCTATCTTGCTTGCGGTATGTTCCTTGCTTGAGTTAGGTTCATTGGCTCCTCTTGCTTACGGTCTACCCTTTCTTTGCTTGAGTAAGGTGCGGTGATTCCCTTGCTTGCGACTGTGGGTTCCTTGCTACAAGTTGGTTGCGGCGGGGGTTTTCTGCTATTATTTGGGTTCGGCTGAATCCTTACTCGATGTTGGACTTCGGTTCTTAATTTTCTTGGCTCTTTGTCGACGATTTCAGGTAGACTTTATCCCTTATCCTTCAGTCTTCTTTCGCTTTCTGCATGTTTAATTGAATCATTGGAGTTTGGTTGTCTCTAGCTTGCTGATCTGTGTTCTTTCTCAGTGTGGGGATTTCCGGGTTGTTATGGGGTTCGGTGGTCTCCTTTACTTGCGGGTTTGGGGTTTCCTTACTGTTTTGAGGTTTGGGGCCCCTTGCTTACGGGTTTGGGGTTTCCTTACTGTTTTGAGGTTTGGGGCTTCCCTTACTTGTGGGTTTGGCCTTCATCGCTGTGTTAGGGTTTTTGTTCCTCTCTTGATTGTGGATTGAGCTTCCCTTGCTAGCTGTTGAGTTCGGTGGCCTTCGTTCTTGCTGTTGGGGTTCCTGGCTGGGTGTTTGGGTTTGGTTGGCTTTGCTTGTTGTCGGGGTTCCTTTGCTTGCGGGTTTGGGGTTGGCCTTGCTGTTATGGAGTTAGGTGGCTTCTTTCCTTGCTGTTCTGGGCTTCCTTACCGTTGTTGGGTTGTTATTGCCGGCGAATTTGGGCTCACTGCTGGTTGTTGAGTTGTGGCTGGCCCTTCTGCTTACGGTTGGGTTACGACTGCTCCTTTTGCTTGCTGCCTTGGCCCTCCTTGCTATTGTTGGGTTGTGGATGTGTTCCTTGCTTGGTTGGGGATCGTTGTTTCTCTTACTGTTTTAGGTTCATAGGTTGTTGGGTTGTGGCCAACCCTCCTTACTTGTCGTGAGTTGTGGCTAGCTTATTTACTTGTTTTGGGTTCTTGATTGTTGTTAGGTTTGGTGGCTCCCCTTGCGTGCTATCCCTGGGTTATTGATCGAGCTCGGCTCTTCGCTTCACTTGTTTCGGATTTCGGTGTGGTTTACTTGGAATCGGATCCCTCTGGCCTAGATTCTCTAGTGCCACTTTGGGTTTGACTTTCTGGGTTTTCCTTATCAAGTAATTATTATATTTCCTTTGTTTCTTGGTTCGTTGCATTAAACAATTGGGTGTTTATTACCAGTTCAGTTTTGGAGTATCATGAGAAACATCTTTGCCTTACTTTATCACTTGCCATCTTTGTTATCATGTCATTTCATTATCTCTTAAGCTTCCTAGTACTATGAAGTTTAATATTGTTAAATTGCGTAGTCTTGGGATGTTACTTGTGATGGCACGATACTATTACCGATACTGTTCTCGATACTATTCCCGATACTTATTCACGATACTGGACGACTGGTGGACTTGAGGTTGACTCTGGACATGGCTGGTTACTACATTCGATTATGGATCCCCCATAACTACGTAGTTTACATAATATTAAACCACCTCATGACACTAAAACTAATAATTGATTCATTCAGCTTGACTCGCCGGCTTTGGGAAAACTTATGATTGTGAGAGTACGAGAGCAACTGGGACATGTCTGTAGGCTATGTCTGGGAGGATTTCCATTCCACACAATACTATTCTCGATACTATCTCGATACTATTCCCGGGTACTAACATTAGCGTATGAATCCTAAGTAGTCTGTTATTCGACCGGGGGTAGCGCCCTTGCGGTCTCAAGAGGTTCTTCGTGTTACACATCGTACTCTTTCTCATAAGTCACGACCTAGAATTGGTTCACTTTAATGAGTACCATCTTACAATAGTTTGTGGACATTTAATAAACATAACATGTTACTTTTCTGTACCATACCATTATAACTGCTATCATATATTTTTTGTGCACCTTTACTTTTGTCTCTTGGTTAGATATTGTCTATTCTATTGAGCCGTGGTGCGACCTCTGTTGCCCACTAGGTGACGCACATGATCATGCGGAGGCGTCTGAGTACGCGGAGTCAGACTTCCAGTGCAGAACGTCTGAGCTAGCGGCAAGTGAGTGTTGCATTTACGTTTCAGTCGTAGTATAGATTTTATTGTCTCTTTTCCCTGTTCGGTACTGTATTACATGTTGTACCATGAGTATTTTCATTCTTTATGTACTGCTCCACATTAACTTCACTGGTATATGCAGGACCTGCATATAAATGTTTCAATTGTGACGGCACCCAGGGAGCGGTGCGTTACATATATAAAGTGCAAGGAACAATAGTATTGGAACTAAAGTTTCGCTGCCGATGAATTAAACCTGTCACATAAATATGATATATATGATTAGGGCATGCACACCAGAATAAAATATTACACATAAATATAATTAATTGAACTAAAGGGCAACATCAAAGTTTGACAGAGAAAAACTACAGATTTTTGCTCCCAAAACTTTAGTGTCACATAAAGATAAACATAGTAATTGAAAAATCTAGGAACACGGTTCCTACTGGAGCAACAAACACTTATATTTGAGGAGTGAAGCAGGATGCATGGATTAGCCATTGCAAGTAGGGGCCCTCTGCATCGACACTCCAAAAAGTAGAAAAGGAACTAAGAGCATGAACAACTTGCAACTTGCTTGAAGGAATAAGTTCATGGAATTATAGTACTATATATCATCTACCTACTATAAATAATGGCCACTCTTCTTATAGAGAGAACAAAAGATCATCTCATATGTTGTCACGTGGCAGCTTCAGGTGCTTGGGAAAAAGGTTTTTAAAAATTGAAAAAAGGAGAGCATGCATGATCATGAGAGGAAAGCGGAGATATTGAGGCCTACGTTATATGACAGTTAGCCCTTTTTAGAACCATGTAACAATTCTATTTCTTAGAAAAAAAGAAAAAAGTGTTGGCTAAATAATTCATTGTATTCAACTAATATTTCAGTTTATACTTTGATTTAAATTACAAAAGTTAACAATATTTAGTTTACACCCCCACAGCACCCAGAAAGGCATTCAAAGTTTAAACTTAGTGAAAAATTTTATATACATATTAATAATAAACTTTATAATTTTCTTTCTTTATGTACAAATTTTTGCGTATTTAAATTTACACTAAACTAACAAAAGTTTATGTGTTTTTCGCAATATTTTGTAGAAATTCTCTCTTGTATTGCCAAAAAATCATTCTACAATAAACTTTATTTTTTATCAAGGTAACATGTGTTTATGCATTGATACACGTATATTAAAATGCGCATCTAAGATATCTCTTCCATCACAACTCCAGCAAAATCGTTCAAAATTTTAAGTTTAAACTTGCTGACAAATTTGAGAGACTGACGAGAAGTTTACTTGTGTTTATTACAGTATTTTTAAAAATTGTCTCAAAAATAGTCTCTTGCATTGTAAGTTCAAAAAAACAAATATGTACACAACTATCCTATTGTAATGCATAGGGGTGGGGAACTCAAGATTGAGATCTTATCCTTCCTCTCAAAAAAGTTCAAAAAACAAACAAACAGATTTACATTGCATTTCATATTTTATCGATGTAAAACTATCTACAAAGGCTTCTTTTAAATATATTTTTTTCATTAAAATGTTCACTTAACATAAGACTTTTAGGTATCCTACCGCCTTGCATGCAAGTGAAGCTCTAATTGGCAGCATGGTGCTTGCCTTCATCAATGCATCCAGAAATTGATATAACTGCTATATCATTTCCAATCACTCAAATCTTCCTTTGTTCTTTTGATTCTAATTCTATTGAAACTTAATGCTTAAGCTATATGTGCATTTGCACATGCAAAAAATCTAGTATATATCTTAAGCGCAAGTACTAGAGCAATGTGTATTATACAGAGACTAGGTGTATCAATGTTCCACGTCATACCATTTATGCTGAACTTGGAAGATTAAAATGTGGAAGATCAAAATAAAGATCATTGTATACAGAAAACAAAAGGTACATAGATTCACTGAGTACTGGAAATCATTTTAAAGAATTTGCAATCCTATATGGCTCATCATCCTAGCCTTCATCCCAAAAAAAAGTGGGGTTGGCTCCATGGACTCAATAGAAAGAGTATCCGATCGTGATCGCGTCAGATCGTGATGTCATATATCCTATATGACTAACAAAATATAATTAATCATTCCATTCACTTGTCATATTTTGATTTACTTGTATACATCACCTTTTCCCCATTAAGAAATTCGCAATTAGTCAATCACATATTGATTCATTCAAACAGATAAATTAATGTGTGCATTAATCCATGGCAAAATTGCAAGAAAATACCACAAACGTTACCTACCTTTGCACCTAAATAGCGCATGGGTTTTCAACTGCATTTAAATACCTCAAAGTTTAAAATTGCACTTGCCCACTAAAGACATTTAATTATAGCTAGAGGAAATGACCCATTTGCCCATGGTTAATCCCGACCCACCCCACCCACCCCTCTGCCCCATCATTTAAGAGATCTAATTCCAAAATTTCTAACCGCCCTCCTCAACCCCAGATTGAAACCAAATTCAATCGCACTGGACCGACATGTGTCTCAGGTTACTAAACAGTAGGATCTCAAGGTTTTGGTGGTGCAACCGTGGAATAATTTGGAGGAAATGATGAGATAAGGCTTACGGAGATTGCGGAAGAGTTGATAATTCAATTAGAAAGATTGGTAAAGAAAATGAGATGAGGGTTAGTGAGAAGAATAAAAAAGAGAAAGTGAAGGATTATGGATCATTCAAAGATTAGGGGAATGCAACAACTTGGGCATCATTAGCATAGAATAGAAGAAAAGAGGCTCACGGCATTCTGGTATATAATAGTAACATAAAGGTTATAAAGTGATGTTTTAGTCACATGGGAATATTCTTTGGAATATTTTGATGGTACATTAATGGTATGTACCAAAGTGCAAAGATATGGTAACTTTGAGGTATTTTACTGCAGTCGGAAAATGGCAGACACTTGAGTGAGAAGGAATGTAAACTTTGTGGTACATGTAATTAAGCCTTAAACTGTAAAAATATTACCATCCTAACTATCCTATACTATAGGAATAACAAAAACGAAAGAAGAAGATAAGAAGCAGCGGTAGCGGTAGCCACCTACCACTCACAATAAATGAATCCTCCCCAAACCAAGGATCCTTTTCATAATGAATTTGTTTGAAAAGTTGTGAATGAAATTTGCTTCTTTCAAAAGAGGCAAATGAACTATTAAAGAAAAGAAGAAACCAAAACCCGTTGTGAAAGAATAAATCAAGTGAACACATCCTTTTTCCTCTCTCGACTTTTTTGCATAAGGGAATATAAGTTCAACAAGATTTCTGGTGCAAGACATTTGGCTTACCATGTGATCATATCTACTATCTTATGTGTCCACAAACTGTCATATCCAGTTGTATGAAAAATAAACCATTGTATTGCAGAAATAAGCATAGTACTTGCTTTGTTGTTATAGAATTCAGTCATTTGCCAACTTTCCTCCACGTGAGCAATTGGAAGACTCATGCCTTGAAAAAAATCAACAAATGTGAGAAGGCTATGAAAAGGGGGTTTGTAAAATGAATCAAAACATTTACCAGAAAGTCAGAAAGTATAGAAAAAGAAATGCATGATAAATGCACTAACCGCAATCCTTTCCCAAGTAAGCAATCCATGCTAGAGCTGTAAGGCTATCAGCAGTTGTTTTCAAATGGTTTAAGGCATCGGACCTCCTTCCTTCGTATTTCCTTCCTTCTGTCAATGTATTTGCTTTAACAATAACATCGTTCAATGGCTTCAAAAAATTGACTAGTCCAGCGGCGTCTGGTTTCTAATTCACAAGTTTGTGTAAGCATGTGGCACAAAAAAAAATAAGGAAAGGAACTTAAAGGCAGATCAGGATCCATCTCTTCGCTCAGGTGAAAATAATTCCCTTGGAAAAGAAAAGAAAAAAGCAACACCTGGATTTATTCAAATTTAAGCATCGACATCTAAAGCTTAACCACAATCCAAGCTATAGATATTGAAAACATGCAATAAAATTCTTCATATTTCTTTAAAAACAGCTCAAACAATATGTCCAAAGCTGCATTACATTGGAAGGACGCATAAATTATGTATGATTGGAGATGGAACAGACTATAACAAACAAACTGATAGGGATCAGAATTTTATTTTATTTTATTTTTATTTTGAGTTGTAGTTATATAAGCATCTTTTATATATATTAAGTGTTCTAGTCTTTAGTTTAGTCACAAATCGGATGGGTTAGGAGAAGTGCTGGTTCGTACGCCTACAAAAGGCAACTAGACTTGTTATTTTGGGAATCGACGAATGCATGAAATTGAAAGGTTATCCTACCTGTGAAAGGACACCTCTTACATGGTGCAAAGCCTTGAACTCTTTGGTGCGAATCCAGTAACCCTAAGTTATCCCTTTCTTTCCCAAATCATCCACCAAAACCCAAAAATTCTCCCACAAAAATCACAAAGAACGGCAACCAGATTCACCAGAAACCGCTGACGCACAAACTACTGGACATCGCCGACATTGTCACTGGCAACAACCAGAGCCGACTACCCCACCAGGAGGTGTGCAGCTCCCATGCGAACCCGCAGAACAAAGGAGGGCGCAAAATCACCAGTGAAATTGTCAAAATTCAGCATCGGCGCCACCGAAGCCGACATTTATAGCAGCTCAATTGAGCCAAACCTATGCCCGACCCGATCCGACACTGTTCATCGGCTCGGGTGAGTCGACCGGGAGCAGCTCGAGCTGACTGAGCCAACGAGCCGACTCCCGAGCCGGCTCATCAAAACTGGTTGACCGTATTTTACCTAATTTTTGTATCGTTCAGTGTATACATTGTTCATGTTTTACTTCCATTCTCCATGCATTTTCCATTCACTTTTTGCTCATTTCACCCTTGGGGAGAATTCTGTACTTCTCAAGAATAAAGTGCGTAAACCGATGCAAAAAAGGGATATGCAAAGTAAGGGAAAAGAAACGACGAAGATCGAAGATAAAATGAAGAAGATGTAAGCCAAAGTCAGGCCAACACAGTCATGCATTAACACACACGGCCGTGCAAGCGTATCAGCCTCCCAGTTCGAAGGAGAGCCACTGCAACACGGTCATCTACAAGGCGGTGCCAGATTTGCAAAACTTGTGAAATCCTATCAAAGGGGCTGTCAAGGCCCTGCAGCTATCTGACACGACCGTGCAATGTTTGCATAACCTGGAGATTCTGGAGCCTAAACCGATGCGGCTGTGCAGCCATCTACAAGGCCGTGCAACAATTGCAAAAGCTGAATGGATTCTGCTGAAGGAGCTGACATGGACGTGCAGCCATCTATAAGGCTGTATAGCCATCTAAAAGGTCGTGCCGTGTTTGCATGACCTATAGGAGCTGGTAAGGAATCGACACGGCTGTATAGCTCATCTGCACATCCGTGCACGATCTGTATAGATCATGAAGACCAAGATGCACAGCGACGCACGGCCATACGAATTAGCGACACGGTCGTGTGCCTGAAAATCTGGGTTTTAAAGCCGTATTTTCCGAGGGTTTTGGGGAGGTATAAAAAGAAAATAATGTATCAATTGATAACGACTTTTTAGGTTTTAATTGGATTTTTTTGGGTGTTACTCTGGAGATTTTGTTAGAATTCCTTATTGCTTTTCTTCGGTTGCAAGTTTAATCTTGTTCTTCAATAGATTGGTATTGCTATCTCAATACTCGCTTTCTTATCTTTTTGATGCATTTTCATAAGAATTGTTTGATGATTAATTCCATGTCTAGTGAGTAAATTTCTTGTCTTGGATGAAGTTGAAACCAAATGTAGATTATTCGTACGGGCTGATCGCCTCAAATATCAATCTATAGCAATATTGCTATGGTTTAGTTCTGAATGCGCCTACTATCAATTTAATGATTGATTTGTTGCACAATCCTAAACTCTGACGACAAATTAGGGTTTTGGGTTGATCCTTATCGATATTGAATTGATTCTCTAATAATTAGGGTATCGACGAGACATCAAACCTAAATTACTAGAGCCACTAAATTAGGCTATTGAAGAGACACCAGAATTTTAAGTAGAGATCCAGACTTTGATCTGAGTCCTCCCACGAGACATGACAAGAACGAGGATTGGAATTTAATTCTCACTCATAACTTTATCTCGGTAGATTGAGAAGTTAGATTAACTCTACGATTAATTTGCAGTAGCGGGAATACTTAGCCCTAGCATTTCTCATCCTTGACATGTTCTCACTACGTTCACTCTCTCGATACGATATTGTGTAGCTAACTATAATCTTAAACTAATCAGTGCTCAACCAATACATCCCTGTGTTTGACCCGTTTGCTACGACCACCGTACGCTTGCGGTAATTAAAACCCTAACATCTAGATTATGAGACACCACATATTATTAGGATGAAGACTACAATGACTATTCTCTTCAGGAAATGTATGATCGGGTCCCATACTTTTATGACTTCGAATACAAGTATGGATATGATGATTAGGAATCACATCTAGAATATATCTTCTGCAAGTTTTATTTTTCAGAAGAACGGAAATACATGTATGCATATCACACGTTCAAAGGAGGAGCAGTATCTTGGTATAGGCGACGTCCATGTCATAGTCGATGAACGGTATTCAAACTCCGTCTTCAAAATCGCTATTCTTCCCCGAATCAGTATATTCCACATGCACCCCAACAAGTTTCAAGCCCGAAAGTAAAAGGGCCATGTAGAGCTGATACATGAGATATGCAACATTCTTCTTAAAGTATACAAACTTAAGCCAGAGCCCACGACAGAGGTTGATTCAAATCCTGATGCAAAGTGTGAGCTTGAACAAAAGCTGAAGCATGATCCCAATCCAGAGATTGAGACACGGTTAGAGCCTGAGCCTGAGTTAGAGCGTGAGGTAGTAATGAAGTCCCCGCAAGAGCCTGAATCTGAACAAACTGAGATTGATCCAGTACTACATTCATTCTGAGCCTAAACCAAATTTTGATCAAGTGCATTCTGAGCCAGAAACAGAAGTTGATCTTGTTCTGCAACCTAAGCCAGGGCCTTATCTAGAGCCATTTATGGAGCATGCGCTGGAGCTATTTATAGAAGCACCATTGAATCCGATTGAACACACTGAGTTTATGATTACAGATCCTCCTCCAATAACCAACAACATGTGTTGAATGTTTTTCTATCTTTCATCAATTGAGAGAATTTATCAGAGGACAAGCTTCTACTAAATCTACATCATGATAGACTTCAAAGTTTGTGGACGCATCCTCTCTAGTTGCCGATGACTGTTAATTTTTGCCCAACTAAGCTATGTTTCACGTCCTTCACTAGGAGATGAAGTTCTCTAGTCGGAAAGAATGGTAGAGATCAAAATTTTATTTTATTTTGAGTTTTAGTTATCTAAGTGTCTTTTATATAGTTTAAGCGTTTTAGTCTTTGAGTGAGTTTGGTACCACATCGGATGGATTAAGATAAGTGTTGGTTTGTAAGCCTATAAAAAACCACTAAACTTGTTATTTTGGGCACGAAAAAATGAATGAAAATGAGAAATTTCTCCAAAACCCGTGAAATGCACCCTCTTCCTTAGTGTGAAACCTTGAAATCCTAGGTGCAAATCCAAGAACCCTAAGTTAGCCCCTTCTTTTCAAAATCACCCGTCAAACCCCTAAAATTCTCTACCAAATCCCTAAATCCCAATATGTCCTTCATCACAAACAGGTCTCACTAGGTCTCACTGACAATCAAATGATTAATATAGATGTTGGATGTTTGTAAGTATGAAGAAATTTGGTGTGACATACTCATCTAACGCAAGACATATGTGCTCCAACAAGCTAAGCTGGTGGATGAAAAATAGAATCGGCTAGTGAAGCAACATGCAACGATAGGGATAGGCTGAGCAACAGATGTTCAACATGCATTTGTAAAGAAAAAAAGAAAAAAATTGACTTTTCACGCATGACATCATTCGGACAAACAAGAGGAACTGAGACATAATATTTCAACAATTTCCCAGTCTCCTATGGGGTTTGCTTCATCAACAGATCAACATGCCCTTGACGGCATCTCTCACGTGACAAGCCCAACTTGCTAAGTCAAAATTATCCTCTTCCTACAGGAGAATGAATTCATAACCAGAATCATACTTCTTTGGAATAAAGGGGTTTATGCACTTTAGGAATTAAAGCAACAAATGCACTGGGTGGCTAAATGGCCTTCTTTATTCTGATTATTCCTTAATTTTCAGCAAAGCTAGTCATGAAGATTTCCCAAATTCATTATCCATTTGATTTATCCAATCTTACTTATCAATACATGTATACATTGGCACTCCGATTCTCAATGCCAACCCTTAATTTCATAGGAATGCTACGCATTTGAAGAATCATCAGAACACTGTTTTTCACAAACTATCAAAGATGAAAAAAATAAAATCGAACCAATTAAATACTTAAACAAGTATAACAGTACAATGGATTTGAGATCCTCAAATGTATTCCAAATCCTACCTCCAGCGTATTGTCAACTACAACTACGACATGGAATCCAGAAACTACGTAAAACCTACATCATTGTATGGTCCGAATCAAAAATGTTCTCTATTTTGATATAATGAAGCTGGATTGAAAACTAGCACAAGAATCAATCTTTGGTTCAAATGTTTCGTCGTTGTTTAGTCCAATGAACTACCAATTATCAAGAGATCTCATTAAGTGGAACTATGAGCAAAAAAATTCATTAGATTCGTTACTAAACCTGGCTTGGCCTGGCCTTGATGAGCGGATCTCTCTCGGCCTTCGTTTCTATACTCAACATGAACCTGAAATTTTAAAAGGTATGTGTTATCCCGTGATTCAAAATCAGGTTTACGAAGACTATGGTTTGCTCTTTAGTTGATGTGCAACATAACTCGGAAATGCTTATTCCAAGTTCATGCGAACACAATAGATAACTGTGGTTTGGCCAAAAAAGGGTTTGAGTGGACAGGAAGATGGTAGTTTTTCATGCAAATAAGGCAAAACGATTCTTGACATCATTTCGCCAAATCCAGAATTCCGCGATTGAAGGGGTCGGTGTACATGCGTAGACGTAAAAGGAAGCATTTTACATATGGCATATATAAAGTGCAAGGAACAATAGTTCTGGAACTAAAGTTTCACTACCGATGAATTAAACTTTTCACGTAAATATGATATATATGATTAGGGCATGCACAGCAGAATTAAACTTTTCACATAAACATAATTAGTTGAACTAAAGAGCAATATCAAAGTTTGATGGATAAAAACTCCAGATTTTTGCTCCCAAAACTTTAGTGTCGCATAAAGATTAACATGGTAATTGAAAAATATAGGACCACGCTTCCCACTGGAGCAACGAACTGATATTTGCGGAGTGAAGCAGGATGCATGTAGTAGCCACTGCAAATAGGAGCCTTCTGCATCAACATTCCAAAAAGTAGAAAAAGAACTAAGAGCATGAACAAGATACAACTTGCTTGAAGGAATAAGTTCATGGAATTCTAGAACTATATATTATCTACCAACTATAAATAATGGCCACTCTTCTTATAGAAAGAACAAAAGATCCTCTCATATGTTGTCACATGGCAGCTTCATGTACTTGGGAAAAATGTTTTTAACAATCAAAAAAAGGAGAGCATGTGTGATCATGAGAGGAAAGCGGATATATTGAGGCCTACGTTATATGACAGTTGGCTCTTTTTAAAACCATGTAACAGTTCTATTTCTTGCCTAGTTATATGATAGAAATAAGCATAGTGCTTGCCTTGTTATATGACAGAAATAAGCTTAGCGGAGATATTGAGGCCTACGTTAAATGACAGAAATAAGCATAGCACTTGCCTTGTTGTTATAGAATTCAGCCATCTGCCAACTTTCCTCCACGTGAGCAATTGGAAGACTCATGCCTTGAAGAAAATCAACAAATGTGAGAAGGTTATGAAAAAAGGGTATGTAAAATGAATCAAAACATTCTCAGAAAGCATAGAAAAAGGAATGCATGATAAATGCACTAACCGTAATCCTTTCCCAAGTAAGCAATCCATGCTAGAGCTGTAAGGCTATCAGCAGTTGTTTTCAAATGGTTGAAGGCATCGGCTCTCCTTCCGTCTGTTAATGCATTTGATTTAACAATAACATCATTCAATGGCTTCAAAAAAATTGGCTAGTCCAGCAGTGTCTGGTTTCTGAGTCACAATTCACAAGTTTGTTTAAGCATGTGGCACAAAAAATAAGGAAAGGAACTTAAAAGGCAGCTCAGGATCCATCTCTTCGTTCAGGTGAATAGAATTCACTTGGAAAAGAAAAGAAAAAAGCAAACCCTGGATTTATTCAAATGTAAGCCTTGACATCTAAAGCTTAACCACAATACAAGCACTAGAAATTGGAAACAGGCAATAAAAGTCTTCATATGCCTTTAAAAACAGCTCAAACTATATGTCTAACGCTGCATTACATTTGAGGGACGCATAAATTAACATACACATGATTGGAGATGGAACAGAATATAACAAACAAACAGTTTTAACTGACAATCAAATGATTAATATAAATGTTAGATGTTTGTAAGGATGAAGAAATCTGGTGTGCCAGACTCATCTAACGCAAGACATAGGTGCTCCAACAATCTAAGCTAGTGGATGAAGAACAGAATCGGCTAGTGAAGCAGCATGCAGCGATAGGGACAGGATGAGCAGCAGATGTTCGACATGCATTTGTAAAGAAAAAAAGGAAAAAAAATGATTTCTCACGCATGACATCTTTGGACAAACAAGAGGAACTGAGACGTCATATTTCAACAATTTCCCAGTCTCCTATGGGGTTTGCTTCATCAACAGATCAACCTGCCCTTGACGGCATCTCTCACGTGACAATCCAAACTTTCTAAGTCAAAATTATCCTCTTCCTTCAGCAGAATGAATTCATAACCAGAATCATACTTCTTTGAAATAAAGGGGATATATGCACTTTAGGAATTAAAGCAACAAATACACTGGGTGGGTAAATGGCCTTCTTTATTCTGATGATTCCTTGATTTTAAGCAAATCTAGTCTTGAAGATTTCCCAAATTCATCATCCATTTTATTTATCCAATCTTGTTTATCAATACATGTTTACATTGGCACTCCGATTCTCAATGCCAACCCTTAATTTCATAGGAATGCTACACTGTTGAAGAATCATCGGAACTGTTTTTCTCAAACTATCAAAGATGAAGAAATAAAAAAGAACCAATTAAATACATAACCCAGTATAACAATACAATGGATTTGAGATCCTCAAATATAATCCGAATCCTACATCCAGCATATTGTCAACTACAACATGGAATCCAGAAACTAAGTAAAACCTACATTATTGTATAGTCCGAATCAAAAATGTTCTCTATTTTGAGACAATGAAGCTGGATTGAAACTAGCACGAGAATCAATCTTTGGTTCAAATGTTTCGCCGTTGTTTGGTCCAATGAACCACCAATTACATTATGTGGAACTATGAGCAAAAAAATTCATCGGATTCGTTACTAAACCTGGCTTGGCTTGGCCTTGACGAGCGGATCTCTCTCGGCCGCGGACGCTTCCGCAACAATCTTCATCGCATCCGAGATTTTCAACCGATCTTTTCCGCCGCAGCCGAAACTCTACCGATAGATTTCTCCACCAATTCGTCGAACGCGAGAATGGCTGGATCCGACAGCGGGGTCGACGTCGAGATCTCTCGACGAAATCGATGCCTGGGATCCGATGGAGATAGATTCTAAGCGCCCGACCGCGGCCTCGAGGCTCTCTATGAGGGAGAGAAAATTGGGTAAATAACACTAGTCAACTATGAGTTTTAATATCTACCACTCAATTTAAAAAGTTTGCTAGAATACCATCCCCTTAAAAAAGAGACTAAAATACACTCTTCTTCCCAAACACTAAAACCCAACAAAATCAAATCCCTTTGCGAAAACAAGTGCAGCGAACGACGTTCTCCCTCCGGCGAGCGAAGCCCAGCACCTCGCACCGCCTCGAACTCCCCTCGACAGCCTCGACACCGCTCATCGCCGCCATCCCACAACCCAACGCCGACAACACCCCCCATAAACGTCTACGTCGACGCCGAACTCCGACCACCCCGCTTCGCCGTACTGCGACCACCCCGAATCTACGGCATCGCCTCACCGTACTCCGACAAAGCCCTACGAGCCAATTTGCGCCAATTTGCGCCAATATGCGCCAATATACGCCAATATATGTCACGAAACGTGACGTATATTGGCGTATATTGGCGTATATTGGCGCAAATTGGCGCAAATTGGCTCGTAGGGCTTTGTCGGAGTACTGCGAGGCGTTGCCGTACATGCGGGGTGGTCGGAGTACGGCGAAGCGAGGTGGTCGGAGTTCGGCGTCAACGTAGAGGTATTGTCGGCGTTGGGTTCCGACCACCCCGCTTCGCCGTACTTCGACCACCCCACATATACGGCAACGCCTCGCCGTACTCCGACAAAGCCATATGAGGCAATTTGCGCCAATTTGCGCCAATTTGCGCCAATATACGCCAATATACGTCACGAAACGTGACGTATATTGGCGTATATTGGCGTATATTGGCGCAAATTGGTGCAAATTGGCGCAAATTGACTCGTAGGGCTTTGTCGGAGTACGGAGAGGCGTTGCCGTAGATGCGGGGTGGTCGGAGTACGGCGAAGCGAGGTGGTCGGAGTTCGGCGTCGACGTAGAGGTATTGTCGGCGTTGGGTTCCGACCACTCCGCTTCGCCGTACTCCGACCACCCCGCATCTACGGCAACGCCTCGTCGTACTCCGACAAAGCCCTATGAGCCAATTTGCGCCAATATGCGCCAATATGCGCTAATATACGCTAATATACGTCACGTTTCGTGGCGTATATTGGCGTATATTGGCGCAAATTGGCGCAAATTGCCTCATATGGCTTTGTCGGAGTACGGTGAGGCGTTGCCGTAGATTCGGGGTGGTCGGAGTACGGCGAAGCGGGGTGGTCGGAGTTCGGCGTCGACGTAGACGTTTATGGGGGGTGTTGTCGGCATTGGGTTGTGGGATGGCGGCGATGAGCGGTGTCGAGGCTGTCGAGGGGAGTTCGAGGCGGTGCGAGGTGCTGGGCTTCGCTCGCCGGAGGGAGAACGTCGTTCGCTGCACTTGTTTTCGCAAAGGGATTTGATTTTGTTGGGTTTTAGTGTTTGGGAAGAAGAGGGTATTTTAGTCTCTTTTTTAAGGGGGATGGTATTCTAGCAAACTTTTTAAATTGGGTGGTAGATATTAAAACTCATCGTTGACTAGTGTTATTTACCCAATTTTCTCCTATGAGGGATCTCTCATTTCTTCTGGTTGGGGTTTGGTGTGTTTGATCCAGTCGAGCGCCAGAATTTTGTAGCCCTTGGGCGTGTTTTTTCTAATTGTTTTAACAGCGCTCGCTTCGTTTTTTCGGTGGAGCACGCCGAAGGGAGAAAAGCAGCACCGCCACTGTGGAGGAATGGCCTCCTCAGATTGCTCCCCCGCCATCGCCGCCGGGTCCTCCTCCTCTCCTCGCTTCAATTTGCGAACCATTATCTCACAGAGAATATAAATCAAAAGAAGAACGAAGGAAGAAACAAAGAACAAAGGAAAAAGAGGAAAATCTCAACTGAGATTTCTTTGATTGGTCAAACGTATTAGAATACGAATTCGTATCCTATGTTAAGAATCGATGGCCCTGTATCCAACGGCGGAGAAGAAAACTCCAACGATCGAGATTATATCACGAAGAAGGGTTGAGATTGGGCCTCTCCATCATCCGACGGTTGAGCTCATCCCAACGGCTATATCATATTCAAACCTTCATCAGCTGCACCACCACCCCGACTCCGTCGACAACCTCTGTTGCTACCGCCGTTAGCTCCGACTCCCACGACCTATTTCTCACATAGCCTTCCCCATTTTTCGTGCCTCAAGATCGAAACTTGGAAATATCTTGACACGATCCCAGGATTTCTCACATGTAGCTAGGGATGGCAATTTTCGGCCCGGCACGATAGCCCGGCACGGGCCCGGCACGATAAGACCATGCTTGGGCCAACAATTTTGGCCCGAAATCCTTATCGGACCGAGCCGGCCCGGCCCGGTTCATTTTCGGACCGGACCCGAACCAAGCTTTTCAGCCCATGGGCGGCACGACACGGCACGAAAAGCATTTGATCGCCCCACTTCAATTTGACCACACATTGATCTAAATCGGATTTCAGTAATGTGCATTCAATAATGGTGTTGAGTCCAATGTCATTAATCTTATCAGATCAATGTCCAAATATCATAAATTTTAACTTCCCCCCAGCGCCAACTTTGATGTCTTCGGATCTTGGGGTCGATCTCAGTTTCCGAGAAGAGACAAAGAACCACCAAACATGTTACTTCATCTTAGCAAATAAATGAAAACAATATAGGACATATCACCTTATGCAACCCACTTAATCCTCTACTTTTGTGCTCCATTTCGATGCATCTTTAAGCATATGAGACAAGTTTGTGTTTAAAAATATGATAAAATATTGTCACAATACATAATTTATTCAACCATATCGGACCGGGCCGGGCGGCCCGAATTTTTATCGGACCGTGCCGGGCCTCTCCGGAATGGCCCGAAGTCTTATCGGGCCGGACCGGCCCAGTCCTTTAAGAAAACCGGACCGGGCCGGCACGGCCCGATAAGACCGGGCCGGCCCGAATTGCCACCCCTATATGTAGCCTCATCCTGACTCCTCTGCTTCCATTTGATCAGCACTTGCGAAATCAAGGCATTTCTAGATCGACCAGTTCGGCGATCCAAAATCTGATCGGCTCATCAATGATCTCTTCAGTGTAGCAGGATTGAACATTCTGCACCACAGCATGGGTGCCTAGCTTCCTCTTCAGTTGGGAGACATGGAAGACTGTGTATCATGGATGTTGGAGGCATCTTCAACTTGTACGCCACTTGCCCAATCCTCTCCAGTATCTCATATGGATCATAGTACCCAAGGGATAATTTGTGTGGTTTTCTCATGGAAGCACTGATTCGGGATATAAATTGCATATTTTACCCCCTAACTATCCCCATTTTGTGCCAAAGATTAGACTTAATTATGCTCTTTTTGGATATATTTTCACTTTATGTCGATTTTAGAGCTTATTCTCATTCTTGGCACAAAATACGATTTTTATCGTCTTTATTGGCTTCCTATTATTTTTCCTATGCTCCTGTCATTATTTTGATCATATCCCCATTTTTGGGAATTATTTGAGCATGTGGATAATTTATATGGATTATTGGGAGGTCAATATTGTGTTTTTAATAGTCATTAAATTAATTTTCACATCAAATGGACTAATTTCTTCATCTTATATTTTTCAGGTACCCCTAGGAGTCTTGGGGATTTTCCAGAATTTTTTGGGATTTTTCTGGGGCTTCTAGGTATTTTTCATGGATTAATTGGAGAAGAAATGGGGTTAAAACCTAGGGAAAATAAGAAATCAGGGGCGCCACGTGGGCCAATCAGATGGCGCCACGTGGCGCCAGGAGGGCTGCTTGTTCCCATGTTTGGGCTGCGGGCCACCGCTGCTATTTTAAAATAAAAAAATAAAAAATAAAAAAATAAAATATTACGGGCCGGCCCGCAAGGCCGCTGCGAAAATTAAAAAAAAAAGTTTTTTTTTGTTTTGTGGGCCGGCCAGGCGGCCGGCCCACGCGCGCGCGCTGCAGCCCGCTTTGCGGGCTGCTGCAGTTCCGACCGCCCCAATGCGGGGCGGGTTTAATCTCGCGGGCCGGCCTTTGGCCGGCCCGTTTCCGCGAATTTCGCAGAACGCGCGCGCGGGGTGCGGTTTTGCGGGTCGGGTAGTCCAAAACCCGACCCGCAAGCCCGATAACTTGATTTTAGGGGCTGCTGTGCGATTTTTGAAGGGAGACTCGGTTTTGGGGCTTTTTCTTGCGTTTTTTAGGGTTCTTGGAGCCCTAGCTCCAATTTTCTAGTGCTCGGAGGGGGGAGAGGCCATTAAAGGATGAAGGAAGCAAGGAGGAGGAGCTAAAGTGGAAGGGGATGCTTCATTTGAAGAGATTGGGTGAAATCATTCCTCTCACTTTTGTAATTTCACATCTCTCAATTTGTATTGAAGATTGGGTTATTTTTGAATGAGAATTCCATCTTTGATTTCATGATGATTGAGTAGTGTAGAATTGCTTGGGATGTGATTTATTGATGTTGTGTGTTAATTATTGCCCTAATTCCCTCTTGCCTATTATATTGTTACTGTTGGATGTATAATTAGGGCACAATTTTATTGGCCAAGTCCCGAGAGGGCAATTTGAGAAAATGTCATGCTCGTAATTTGATTAGTGTTCGATTATACGTCCATCCCTATTGCTAATTGTGATGCCCTTTATTGTTAAATTCTCCGATTGGGCTTCCTTAGCCGGATGACCAATTGAAGTATATGAGGGTAATTTGTGCTTAATTAACACCAACATTAGTGATTTCACAACCCATGCTCCTCGCCTTGCTACCGTAATTTCTCCTTTTGGCTCTCTAACCCTAGACACTTAGGTTAGAATTTTAGTTTCGCCATACTTTTTCCTCCTCTCATCCACCGTAATTTGGGTAGTTGTAAAACACTTTAATTTTCTTTATCGATCAAATTTGTGAACGTAGAACGACTTGTCCCTGTGATCCGACCCGATACTCACCGGTTATTTTTATATTGCATTGACGCTCCTACGCTTGGGAGCGGAAGGCGTGCACTTGCGCGTTTTTCCGAGTCAACCAATTGGCGCCGTTGCCGGGGACAACGGTTTTTATTATTAGCAATTTTTGATTGATTTTGAAACTTTTAGTGTGATACTTCTATCTCTTAGTGTGTGTCTTTCTATTTGTTTATTTTCCACTTTTTGAGTCGTTTGGTTGTTTATTTTCAATTGTTTTGTGAATTTTTTTTTTTAACAACATGGCATCACCTTCGGATTTTTCGGACTTTGATTTGGAGGATATCCCACTTCCGCCATATTTCCATGGCACGGAGTGGGAGAACCCTCACTTACATATTAAAAATTTTGAAGATTGGATGCATTCATGTCTTGGTGGGAATATTGATGATGATTGCATATATTTTAGATTCTTTCCCGATTCTTTATAGGATGATGCTAGACTTTGGTTTGATTCATTGTCTCTGGACTCACATTTTACTTGGTTGTCATTTCAGGCTGAATTTCTCCGAGTGTTTTTGCCTATCTTTTTGGAGCAGGTACATGGGCGGCAGGCCATGGAGCATGTAGCGAGCTTTATCCAGGATGAGTGGGAGGCCTACCATCAGGCTTGGCAGAGGTTCACTGATTTGGTGCTTGCATGCCCACACCAGAGCTTTCACGAGGATCATCTTCTGCAGATCTTCTACACAGGGTTATCGCCATCTGGGCGAGATTTGGTGCAGATGAGCTGCGGTGGAGAGTTCTTTGATTATTCGACCGAGGATTCTTGGTTGTACCTGAGAGACCTTGCAGAGTGGGAGCAGACTGAGCCATCTGGAGAGCCGTCACTTGGATATGAGGATGATGGCCAGTCCCAGTTTCCATTTCAGGATGCAGAGCTGCAGGCCCAGTGTTAGCTTGAGGAGCCACCTTTGGGCTCTTTTTCTTGCGACCCCATGGGATACAGAGTAGAGCAGGAGGATGGGTTGCATGAGAGCCAGGTAGAGGATATTGACAGATTATATTTTGATGAGTCGGAGGAGATAGATGATGGAGTGCGTGTCGACCACGACGGTGACACGATGCATTTTCATTTTGAGGTTGATGATGAAGTGGATGTGCATGATGGCCAAGAGCAGATTGAGGACACAATAGGGCCTGAGCCACATTCCACTTCAGAGTTAGCTTCACAGGTCGAGGCGGTCGAGTACTTTGGGAGGACGACTGAGATGAGCTATTTCTGGGATGGCGAGGATGATGCGTGCTTGGATTTGCCCGAGACATGTCTACCTCCAGTCCTGTCACTGATGTCACTTCCCTCGCCTCAGGATGCGCACTTGTCAGTCATCGAGGAGGTTTGTGAGGAGCAGTTATCAGATGTGGGGAATGCCGCAGAGATCGTTGATGTTGATATTGATATCGAGGAAGAGGATAGCGACGGAGATTGCGAGATGGTATATTCTGAGCCCGAGCTCCCTCTTACTCCAGTTTTCCCTCTGCAGCCACTTCCACCTCCTCCTGAGGCCATGCATCATGCCACATCTAGCACCGTATTTCAGGGAAGTTTCCACCATCTCATGCCTTGCATTTCTGAAGCCCAATTTGCACTTCCACATATTTTTGCTTCAGATTGTCGTCCATTGCATTTACATTCTTTTATTTGTTTTGACGACCCGTTTTGGAATGCTTTTGCAGGGCATGAGGACATGGCTTGGATTGATGCAGCTCGTCTCCCACATACCACATATTATCAAAAGGAGATACTTGGAGTTGCATTGCTGGAATCCAAGGAGGCCGGTGGTGGCCTAGCTCCAAAGCAGCTGGCAGAGGAGCAAAAGGATATGATCGAGCAGCTACCACCACCGTTATACATTCGAGATCCGCCATTTGCCACGGTGTGTTCTTTCCATGTAGTGTAAATAAATAAAATTAAAAAGTTAGTTTGCTTTTGCTTGTTTGTTTTCGTGTGTTTTTCTTTTCTTTTTTTAGGATCTTTTGCCAAGATCTAGTACTCTCCCAACATTGAGGACAATGCTTATTTTAAGTTGGGGGGAGAGTGTTAGAATCTTTAGGATTGTTTAGATTTTGGCCTAATTTTTTTTTGAGATTCCTCCATGTTTCGCATCATTCCATGAATGTCATTGCATATCATATTTGGCCTTCTCGTCCCTATGCCATTAGCTTTGTTTAGTCCCTACTTGCTTAATGCCATGCGATTTTTCGGATTATCATTTTGGTATCGATTTCTCGATGTTGGATTGGTATGTTTTCGTTTCTTTTCCAATTTGGATTCATATGTTAATATACCATGTATGAACTATTTTATACGTCGTGATATCTCTTTGAAACAATTTGGGAAAAGTTTGGTGTAAGTGATTGCATTTGTTGGGATGAACGGCGTGGGTTTTAATTGGATTGGATTTGGCCAAATTGTGTTTGCTTTGTTTTCCTCGTAGGAGTGGGTGGATGAGTTGCTAATTTGTGTTGGAATGAAAATGAAAGTTAGTATAAGTGAATGTTTCTTTCTAATTGAATCGAGTAGCCGGTGCCCCACGAAACATTGGGGAGGACGCCAAAAATGAGATTTAGGAGATCATTCCATCCATTTGCATATATAGCGTCATCGCGTGTATGCAAATGTGTCGGTGTTTGCATTTATGGCGTTATCGCGTGAATGCAAAACATAAACATCAAAAGAAAAAGAAAAAGAAAAGAAAAGAAAAGAAAAATGAATGAAAAAAAATGAAAGAATAAGCCACATGAGTGATGCAATCTCATCTCCCACAACTTAGAGAAAAATTCTTTTGTTTTGGCCACTTTCATGAAAATTGGAAATTTTGACATCGTGATATTTCCCGATACGTATGATACGGTGCTTATTTCTTTACTTTTCGTTGAATTGGATCGAGGGGAGTATCATTTGTTGCTTAATTTCATACATTTGGTATATTGGCTTTGAAATCATTTGGAAATCCCATTTTGGAGTATGCCATGATGATATCGAGGATTTGGTGCATGTTTTTCAATTTTATCCGAATTTATCGCATATTTTGCTAGGGACTAGCAAAAAGCTAGTTGGGGGGTGTGATTCAGGATATAAATTGCATATTTTACCCCCTAACTATCCCCATTTTGTGCCAAAGATTAGACTTAATTGTGCTCTTTTTGGATATATTTTCACTTTATGTCGATTTTAGAGCTTATTCTCATTCTTGGCACAAAATACGGTTTTTATCGTCTTTATTGGCTTCCTATTATTTTTCCTATGCTCATGTCATTATTTTGATCATATCCCCATTTTTTGGGAATTATTTGAGCATGTGGATAATTTATATGGATTATTGGGAGGTCAATATTGTGTTTTTAATAGTCATTAAATTAATTTTCACATCAAATGGACTAATTTCTTCATCTTATATTTTTCAGGTACCCCTAGGAGTCTTGGGGATTTTCCAGAATTTTTTGGGATTTTTCTGGGGCTTCTAGGTATTTTTCATGGATTAATTGGAGAAGAAATGGGGTTAAAACCCAGGGAAAATAAGAAATCAGGGGCGCCACGTGGGCCAATCAGATGGCGCCACGTGGTGCCAGGAGGGCTGCTTGTTCCCGCGTTTGGGCTGCGGGCCGTCGCTGCTATTATAAAAAAATAAATAAAATAAAATATTGCGGGCCGGCCCGCAAGGCCGCTGCGAAACTTTAAAAAAAAGTTTTTTTTTTGTTTTATGGGCCGGCCATGCGGCCGGCCCACGCGCGCGCGCTGCAGCCCGCTTTGCGGGCTGCTGCAGTTCCGACCCGCCCCAATGCGGGGCGGGTTTAATCTTGCGGGCCGGCCTTTGGCCGGCCCGTTTCCGCGAATTTCGCAGAACGCGCGCGCGGGGTGCAGTTTTGCGGGTCGGGTAGTCCAAAACCCGACCCGCAAGCCCGATAACTTGATTTTAGGGGCTGCTGTGCGATTTTTGAAGGGAGACTCGGTTTTGGGGCTTTTTCTTGCGTTTTTTTAGGGTTCTTGGAGCCCTAGCTCCAATTTTCTAGTGCTCGGAGGGGGGAGAGGCCATTAAAGGATGAAGGAAGCTAGGAGGAGGAGCTAAAGTGGAAGGGGATGCTTCATTTGAAGAGATTGGGTGAAATCATTCCTCTCCCTTTTGTAATTTCACATCTCTCAATTTGTATTGAATATTGGGTTATTTTTGAATGAGAATTCCATCTTTGATTTCATGACGATTGAGTAGTGTAGAATTGCTTGGGATGTGATTTATTGATGTTGTGTGTTAATTATTGCCCTAATTCCCTCTAGCCTATTATATTGTTAATGTTGGATGTATACTTAGGGCACAATTTTATTGGCCAAGTCCCGAGAGGGCAATTTGAGAAAATGTCATGCTCGTAATTTGATTAGTGTTCGATTATACGTCCATCCCTATTGCTAATTGTGATGCCCTTTATTGTTAAATTCTCCGATTGGGCTTCCTTAGTCGGATGACCAATTGAAGTATATGAGGGTAATTTGTGCTTAATTAACACCAACATTAGTGATTTCACAACCCATGCTCCTCGCCTTGCTACCGTAATTTCTCCTTTTGGCTCTCTAACCCTAGACACTTAGGTTAGAATTTTAGTTTCGCCATACTTTTTCCTCCTCTCATCCACCGTAATTTGGGTAGTTGTAAAACACTTTAATTTTCTTTATCGATCAAATTTGTGAACGTAGAACGACTTGTCCCTGTGATACGACCCGGTACTCACCGGTTATTTTTATATTGCATTGACGCTCCTACGCTTGGGAGCGGAAGGCGTGCACTTGCACGTTTTTCCAAGTCAACCAAGCACTGATTTGCCTATATGGTGTTGAGTATTGGTGTTTCATACCAATCTTATTTTGATGATGATCACAACATTATGTTATTGCTAATGACTCTCATGTTTTAGTCTCACAGTTTCTTTCCTAGAATATCTTTCTTGTAGACTAATCACTTGGTGTAAGAATAGACATCAAGTGAAGAAGGGCCAAAGTTTGGACTTGAGGAGTGCCAAAGCTTGGACTTGAGGAGTGCCAAAGCTTGGAGATGATGGAGAGCATCAAGACATCGAGATTGAAGACTTAGACTCTTTGGAAAGCAATGTAATCCATGTAATATTTACTTTATTTTCTTTTCTCTCATTTTGAGTCTAGGTTAATGTAATGCCTTGATAGATGGTTTACTCATTCATGCGTATACATTTAACCATCTTAGTGAGCCTTAGGATTATCATAGAATCCAACCTAATAGGTTCATCTAGTCCAAAGACTCACTTAGAGTCTCTGGCTTTCCATCAGTCGCCTACTGAGGGAAACACGGTCAACTGGGTGATTTCCAGTCGCCTGTAGATCCTTCTACAGTCACCGGATATGCACAGCTCAAGTCAACATTTCAATTGACTCAAACTTGAGCTTTACGCACAGTCGACTGACGCTCAGTTTACAGTCGCATGTAGATTTACAGTCGCCTGGAAATTGGCCAATAGTCGCCTGAGTAGCGTAAGTGCAATCTCTGCATCTCTCTGTTGTTTCTCCATCTTATACAGCAGACGACTGATGAAGTAATTACAATCGCCTGACTATTTGACATTCGACAGTATTTTTGACATCAGTCGCATGTATAGTATCTGGAGAAAGAGTGCAGCTCTCTGTTTCAATCCATCCCCTGCAGCAGTCACCTGCTAAAGGATTAACATGCGTCTGTCCTGTTTACAGTCGACTGTATCGACTTCATCAGTCGACTGTCCTGGCTCAGATTATAACCGTTGGATATTTTCTAGTCGTTGATCAGTCGACTGTCTTTTGATCATCAGTCGACTTTTCCTGTCTGTTTTGCCCAGTTTCTAGCCGTTGCAAGATTGATCATTTGGCTGTTTTCTTAGGTTTTGGGGTTTGATATAGGGTTCATATATATATATGAGTGTGCTGCCATCTCTTATACTTCTTGATGCTATTGAATATCTCAAGAGATCTATAAGCAACTCTCAAACTCCCTCATTTCCCTCTATTTGAGTATTCATTCATCTTCATGCATTGAAGTCCAGCTCAAGAGAAATCATCCAAGTGCAATTCTAGCAAATCTCATCACTTGGAGATCCTCTTTCATGCCTTGCATTCATTTATGAGTAAGTTCATCTCAAGGCATAGGTAAGAGTATTTGTTTTACTTTGTTATTTCTTTGAAACCCTAGCTTTCTGTGTGAGAGCTAGTTACTCTCTGTGTGAGAGTATAACCTTCTGTGTGAGGGTTGATTGAGATCTCTCTGTGTGAGAGTTTGAGTCTTTCTGTGTGAAAGCAAGGATATCTCTTTGTGGGAATCCTAAATCCTCTATGTGAGGTATCTCTAGGTGAGATTGTATTCACTTCTCTGTGTGAGATTATAGTGGATATTGGTGTGGCTGGACGTACCCAAGTTTGGGGAACCAGGGTAATTATTGTGTTTGCGTTTGGATTGATTGTGTTGATTAATTCCTCTTGCACTTATTATTCCGCATTTGCAAGTTTAATTTTAATTGCACAATTTATTGCCATTACACTATTCACACCCCTATAGTGTGTGTTGTTAGTATTGCAAGGGTAAGGCGATCGTTACAATTGGTATCAGAGCGAGGTTGAAGCATACAACAACGATGACATACAACGCTTCATCCATGTCTCATGAAGAAGGTCTATCAACCGTTCGACCCCCGCTCTTCAACGGAACCAACTATCCAAGTTGGAAGATCAAGATGATGATCTACATGAAGGGTCAAGACCTATGGGACATTACGGAGTTGCATTTGTGGAGCCTACTTCACCCGCGGCTTCAAGAACTAAGGCGGAGAAGGACTCAATCAAAGTCAATGCGAGTGCTATGAATGCATTCCATTGCACCATCACCTCAAATGAGTTCAACCGCATCTCTATGTGCAAAACGGCCAACGAAATTTGGCATACATTGGAGATTTCTCATGAAGGGACTTCGAAGGTAAAGACATCTAAACAATGCGTATTTAGATCTAAATATGAGTTGTTTAAGATGCAGGAAGGTAAAAACATCTCGGAGATGTTCACAAGGTTCACAGAAATCGTGAACGCTTTGGAAGGACTTGGGAAGGTGATTTTCCAAGAGGATCGAGTGGAGAAGATCCTTGACTCGCTCACATCTCAATGGGATTCAAAGGCCAATGGTATTTTGGAGTCTTACGACATGTCCAAATACACTGTTGAGGAGTGCATTGGGAATCTCATGGCGTATGAAGTAAATTTTCAACACAAGAAGGAGATTCAACTAACCAATCCCGAGAAGTCGGAGAAGCAAAAGGGGATTGCATTCCATGCCAAGGAGGAGCCAATCAAATGGAGGAAGAAATTCCATTAAGAAGCTCTTAGTGAAGAAGATGAAGAAGAAGAGGCCAGTGGAGATGAAGTCATGGAGCTTGCCACACAACTGAAAGCATTCCTCTAAAGCAAGCAAGGTAAATCTTCTTCAAAGTTTGCCTCCAAGTCTAACAACTCTATTTGCTTCAATTGTAGAGGAAAAGGTCATCTTTCTACCAAATGCCCTTCCAAACCCAACAAAGATACCTATAAGGGCAAAGGGAAAAAGTATTGGAAAGACAAGTCCAAGTCCAAGAATCAAAAGAAGGGACTTGTCGGCACTTTTGATGACTCCGATGAGGATACATCAAGTGATGAAGAAGAGGATGATAAGGAGCGAGCTCATATGTGCTTTGCGGCTTTTGATGATTCTTCATCAATCTCCTTGAGTTCTAGCGATGAAGAGGTGAAGGCGTGACTCAACTCCAACGAGGAAATGTGCTTCATGTCAAAGGGGGAAGAGTCTTCGTCTAGCTCTAGCAAGGTGGAAAGTGATGAAGAAGTTGAGAAGAATAAGCTATCCTATGAGGAGCTCGACTACCGCTACAATGTGGTCTCCAATGGGGCAAGTAAGTGCATCTACTCATATGCTAAATTGAAAGCTAAATTTAAAAATGTTGTGAGTAGGTTGCATGCCTTAGAATCTACTAGTGTAAATGACAACGATGCTTTGCATGTTTGTGACACTGGTGAGAGAGACACACTTCTCTCTCAAGTTAAGAATTTGAGTATTTCTAATGAAAAATTATTAGCTCAAAATCTTTGCTTAGAAACTTGTATTCAACAACTTACGTTGAAATGCGAAGAGGAATCCCAAAAACTCAAAAGCTTTGTTTATTCTAGGGATTCACTCCACGGTTTGCTTGAAAAATAACATCCGACAACCCATAGAGGAGTTTGGGATACACTCCAAAGGTGGTTACCAAACCCACCTCCAATTCTTCTTTTGGTGCAAATTCAAGACATATTGCTAAAGCACTTAAGAAGAATCACCATGCTTTCTTGTATAAAAATAACACCAACAAGAAGCATGTAAATCACAAGGTGTGGAGGAAAAATGAAAATCCTTCATTTTTTGTTAAGAAGCAAAATCCTCACTTCATGCATACTAAGAAAATATTTTCTACACCTAAGCATGCCACATCCACCCCTCTTGCAAAGGCAAACCACTTGCCTAGGAAATCCTTGAGTTTGTGGATTCACACTAAGGTTAGTGTGCAAGAGTGGGATGGCTACATCAACTCTCTAGTTAGGGATGTAATCACCTCATGTGATTACATTAGGAAACCAAACTCCTCTTGGGTTTGGTTCCCTAATGTTTAGGTTCCTCACACATATGCATATTACATGGGTATTTTGCTTAAACGTTTATTTTTAGCATACCCACTGTTTATGTGTGTTTCATGATTTTGAAAATATTTTCAAATTTATTCTTTTCATGAATATGGGAATCTTTGGGGATTAAATTGACATGCATGCATTTTTGATCCATGTGCATGTCAATGGGAGAGCAAATATGTTATATGTTTAAAATATTTTAAAAACATATTTTGACTCTTATTTCGGAGGATGTTTGAGATCATGATTCACAATTGGTTATTGTTGGTATCAAACTAAACCTTTAAGACATTGCCAACATGTTATATGTTATATTTGTTTTGGCAATATCTATGTGTATCATTAAAGCTTGATTTTCCATATCTTTGGTTTTGATACATTTTAGGCCCGTGGCTCCATTATTACTATATCATTGGTAAAGGGGGTTATTTTCTCAAAGATTCTTTGTCTACAATTGGTATTACCTCAATTGTTAGAGATTGTTTATCTTATACCTCTCAATTGGTATTAGATTTAAGAAGTCAATATTTGACCATTTCTATGATCTAGGGGGAGCATGGGATAGTGAATTGATACCCACTAAAATTTTCAATTTGGTATCATACATCTTTTCTTTCTTGCATATTGTCACATCTTTGGTTAAAGGTGACAAAGGGGATTGATGTCCACTTTTTTGACGATGTCAGGGGGAGAGATATATGCATTATGTAAATATATAAGGGGAGATATATTCATATGCATATGGGGAGAGATATATCTATGGGGAGAGATATATGGGATTAGATAAACCTTTCATGTTTGCATGATTTTATCCTTTGCAATTGGTTTATGTAATCCATGCCTATTTATGCCACCATGACTTTATTTGGTATTATGAGTATTTACCTTTGTGTAGCTCATTGTATAATTGGTGCATACAAGTAGGGAGAGTTCATTAGCATTGTGCTTTAATACATTGTATTTTACATAATGTGTGTCATCATCAAAAAGGGGGAGATTGTTGAGTATTGGTGTTTCATACCAATCTTATTTTGATGATGATCACAATATTATGTTGTTGCTAATGACTCTCATGTTTTTAGTCTCATAGTTTCTATCCTAGAATATCTTTCTTGGAGACTAATCACTTGGTGCAAGGATGGACATCAAGTGAAGAAGGGCCAAAGTTTGGACTCAAGGAGTGCCAAAGCTTGGAGATGATGGAGAGCATCAATGCATCGAGATTGAAGACTTAGACTCTTTGGAAAGCAATGTAATCCATGTAATATTTACGTTATTGCTTTCTCTCTCATTTTGAGTCTAGGTTAATGTAATGCCTTGATAAATGGTTTACTCATTCATGCATATGCATTTAACCATCTTAGTGAGCCTTAGGATTATCATAGAATCCAACCTAATAGGTTCATCTAGTCCAAAGACTCACTTGGAGTCTCTGGCTTTCCATCAGTCGCCTGCTGAGGGAAACACAGTCGACTGGGTGATTTCCAGTCGCATGTAGATCCTTCTACAGTCGTCGGATATGCATAGCTCAAGTCAACATTTCAATTGACTCAAACTTGAGCTTTACGCACAGTCGACTGATGCTCAGTTTACAGTCGCATGTAGATTTACAGTCGCTTGGAAATTGGCCAATAGTCGCCTGAGTAGTGTAAGTGCAATCTCTGCATCTCTCTGTTGTTTCTCCATCTTATACAGCAGACGACTGATGAAGTAATTACAGTCGACTGACTATTTGACAGTCGACTGTATTATTGACATCAGTCGCCTGTATGGTATCTGGAGAAAGAGTGCAGCTCTCTGTTTCAATCCATCCCCTGCAACAGTCGCCTGCTGAAGGATTAACAGGCGCCTGTCCTGTTTACAGTCGACTGTATCGACTTCATTAGTCGACTGTCCTGGCTCAGATTATAGCCGTTGGATATTTTCTAGCCGTTGATTAGTCGACTGTCTTTTGATCATCAATCGACTTTTCCTGTCGTTTTCGCCCAGTTTCTAGACGTTGCAAGATTGATCCTTTGGCTGTTTTCTTTGGTTTTGGGGGTTGATATAGGATTCCTGTTGAGTATTGGACTTCTCCCTACTTGGTGTTAATGATGAGCAAACATAAATACTTGTGACTAATCCCCTATTTTGCAGTTAATCCATTGCCTAAGCTATCTATGAAGGTCTACTAGCAATGGATGACTCACAAAGTTCATTGAAGGCAAATTACATGGATTAGATGGTCGTAGATGATGATTGAAGCTCCGTGAAGACTTCAAGCTCATACGATGGAAAGAAGAGATTATTCGTCAAATGTAATTTTCTTTTATCTCTTCTAGTATGTAGCTTAGAAGTAGAACCTTGATGGAGCACTCACACACAACTACATTTGGTCGTAGGACATCATTAGATCATGTGTTCTTTGACCCCAATTCATTTGGTTGTTAATTATGCAAGGATTGGTTATAACAGTCGACTGCTTAACAGTTTACAGTCGCCTGTCTCAAAAACAGTCGACTGTGTTTTGTTCTTCAGTCGCCTGTTATGCACAAGCTTTTGCAATCAAGTTTTATACATTTCTGTTTATCTTGCACAGGCCACTGATGAACGATTCACAGGCGCCTGTCCTAGTGACAGTCGACTGTGTTTTGTAAATCAGTCGCCTGTCTATCCTTCTGCCCAAACTATTTTGATCTGCCTCTTACGGCCAGTCGACTAATGTTGAATATACAGTTGACTGTCTCTTGGACCAGTCGACTGTGTATGCTGCATCAGTCGTCTGTCCTGTCATCTTACAGGATTCCCTGTTTTCTGTCTCTTACCATCTCTCGACCAGTCGCCTGTAGAAGTAATTACAGTCGCCTGTTGGTTTAACAGTCGACTGTCTTTGCTTCATTGGTTGACTGTCCACGTGGTAAGTTACCGTTATGAATTCTTACCTACCCATGCTGACCGTGCATCAGTCGACTGAGGTTTCTTCATCAGTCGACTGGTGTGTGTGCAGTTTCTATCCGTTGAGATTTTTCTCACGGATTCCAATTGGGTTTTTGCCTAAACTGTTTTGTGGATTTGAGAAAGCTATAAATAGAGCTTCTACTGTTCCATTGGAAGGTTACTCATTCATTGCAAATTCTCTCAAGCTTTCATTTCTAAAGATCAAAGCTCTCAAATCCAAAGCCCTAAGTATTTCCAAATCTTCTTGTCTTGCTCTCCAACCTAGAACCAAATTGTGATCATTTAGGCAATTGGTGCAGTCAAGAGAAAGGGCTTCTCCTCTCTTCCAAGAGAGTTCTTCAACACACATCAGACTCCACCTTCAAGTTCTACTTCAAGGCATAGGTGATTGTAAGTGTTGTTTTCATTATTTCATAACTTTCGTTATTTAAGATTTGCTCTCGGTTGTGAGAGTGGTTTGCTTGCTCCCAAGTTGTGGGAGTCAAGGACATCGATTGTATTCGATTGCACTTGTAGGGTTGCTATAAGTGGGCTTTAAGGGAACCTCAAGTTAGGGTTCTAACTTGATTATTGTCACGCCCCGCTTCCCAAAACAACGGAGGCGAAGCGTGACTAAGGCCCGCTTAGGCCGGGCCCGAAGCCCGAACCCAATAAGCGTCTGTGTGGTACTCCAAGACGAAGGAACAGGTCCCTGCATGTTAGTATAGAACAATAAAAGTGCTGAAATAGAAAATCATTCATTTTATTCCAAATATATCAATCCAGAGTACTGAGAGTCTAACAAAAGCCTGAGTCAGCAACAACGGCAGAAAAGTAAACTACTGGTGCAAGCACCCAACCTAGACAGAAAGTAAACGGTGCTACGCACCCAACAAGACTACGGTGGAACCTCTGAATCGGCAACACGAAGATCTCTAACTCTGGTCCTCCTCGGGCACGTACTCAGGATCGATGTCCTCCGGCTCTACGTCCTCGGGTAGCTCTGCCTCGTCGACGTACTCTGGATCCACACCTGACGTACAACACCAAAAGAAGGGAACTGTACGTCAGGTAAAGTCTACAAAAGAAATCAGACTCTACTACAAGTGTACCGAACTATTAAACATCAGTTTACTGGTTGATTAGCATGCTGGGGTTATAACAGTGTAACAAAAGAAGTAGCACAGCAGAAAAGTAAAACGTAGCAAGTAGTAGTCGTAGCGTGTGCTGCAGACTACAGGACTAACCTAAAGGGGTCGTGACAAGACATGACAAGACCAGCAAGACATGACAGGACACGACAAGACAAGACACGTGTGACTTGAAGGGTTCACGCCTTACGGTTCGAGGGGGATCAGACCCTCTTGCCGTGCGCACGCTCAACCCTACCCCAACCCAAGTGCTCAAGACAAGTCCGTACAAGGGATCACTCGGAGAGTGCCTTATTGCCCGCAGGCTGTGTATCAGTACAAGGGATCACGGAGAGTGCCCTATTGCCTGCAGGCTGTGTATCCGTACAAGGGATCACTCGGAGAGTTCCCTATTGCCCGCAGGCTATGTATCCGTACAAGGGATCACTCGGAGAGTGCCTTATTGCCCGCAGGCTGTGTATCCGTACAAGGGATCACTCGGAGAGTGCCCTATTGCTCGTAGGCTGTGCAAAACAAGACACGACGTGACACGACAGGGATAGTTCTTCTAGGGTGTCCACACGCACGCACACGCAAAATAACCCTACGGTGTCAAAAGTTGTTGTTACGCCTAGACTTCGTCGTCAAGTCTAGGTCGTCAGGGCGTCCCGGACGCTATCATTTCACGTCCGGTTCTATTTTTTCACACTCTAATAGTTCTAGCAGTCTAAGGCCTTGGCATGGTCGAAAGAGCAAGTGAAGTACACTTGCCTGCGGTGGCGAGTGTGTTGTCCGTCCGGGTCGTCTCGTCCAGTCGTCGCGTCCGCGGTAGTCCGTCTGAAACAGGTCACGGCGACGGCGTCAGGTCGCGATTTTCATCAAGTCCTATTAGGGTTTGTTTCTAGGTTATCGGGACTACCCTAATCGTCAAAGTCACGTTTTTGGTGTTTTATCAGCCTAGATCGACCACTATCCTATATGCACAGAAAAATTGTCCGATGGTCGATTTCTACAGTGAGCAGCGTTTTACTGGTGCGAAAAAGTAAATTTAGTTGTAGTTGTCCGATTTTAGTTAGGGTTCAGTTTTTCTACGATGTGGGTTTGCTACGAGTTTCGGGAACCAACCTCTCCGGTGTTTGGCGCGAACGGGAAGTAGAGTCTGAACGGCGACCGATCTGAGCGGCACGGCTATGGAACGTCTTCTTGAGGCGTCTCGGCTACAGGTAGTGTAGCCAGACACGTCCCGGCAGCGAACGAAGTGTGACAGCGGGCACGATCAGTCCGACGGCAAAAACAGCGAACAACGGCGTGTAACGATGATGGAAAACCCGTTGGAACGCGGCTGAGAGTTGACGTCGGCTTGTGGCTGCCGAAGGGGCTTCTGGCCTAGGGGGTGCTCGGGAAACAGGCGGCATCGACGGAAACAGGCGGCAGTTCTGTGGCGGCTGTGCGGGGTGTCGGGACAGAGATGGGGCGGTGCGCTCTGCGGATGGGCGGCGCGCGCAGCAGGCGGGGAGAGAGTGCGGTGGCGCGGGGAGCTGCAGCGGCGGCTGCAGGCGGTCAGGCTGCATCGGGGCTTGCACGCGGGCGGATGAGAGGAGCGAGCTGCGGCGCTCTACGAAAAAGAGACGCGGTGGGGGTCACGGCACTGCGCGGCGGCGCTGCGTACAGCGGGAGTGAGGGGAGCCGGGGTGCGCGCGTTCAGGCGGCACGACGAGAGCGAAGGGGAGTTGCGGCGGCGGCTGAGAGGGGCCGTGAGTGAGAGAGATAGAAGTGGGAGTGAGAGAGACGCGCGGGGTGGAAAATTGTTGGCGGCGGCTGCAAACGCAACCTAGGGTTAAATCTTGAATAGGTTTAGGGTTAGATAGGGTTAGGGTTAGGGTTATTATTATAATAATTAAAAGTGATAAATAACTTTAGGGTTAATAGCTAAAAGGAGAGATTAAAGAGTTAGTGGTGTACAATTAGGGGGAAAATCTAGGGGACAATAGAGGGAGCAGTTTAGGAAAGATATGATAAGATAATTAGGGAAATAAAACAGATTTGGTATCTAATTCGAATTTGAATTGGTTGGGCTAATCAACAGTCAAGATTAATCCGGGCGATATCTCTCAATCCGGGCGTCAGAAAAATAATCCAAAAATACCGGGGCGATCGTGGAGACGAGATGCACAGATCTATGGAACCTGATCATGCGCTATGCCTACCAAAAATTTACGTAAAATTGGAAACGGCATTTTGAGCCAAATGACTAAAACGCCCCTATCGTTCCAAGTCGTTTTGCGAGAAAACGAGCCGTGAAATGACGTTCCCAAAAATTACTATAAAATTCTACACTCCCATACAATCACAACGGCATATCACATCGCATATACCGGAATCCAGAAATAGCCAACTAAAATACGTGAACGATAAAGCACGTGCACGCAGAAAATCCATAAGGTCGAAAAGCGACCGTTACATTCTACCCCACTAAAATAAAGATTCCGTCCTCGGAATCGACAACACTAATCAGCAAACAAGAAAGGGAAACGCACTCTCATCTCCTCCTCACGCTCCCAAGTGGACTCTCCAGGTGATCTGTGACGCCACATCACTCTCACCAGGTCGACTACCTTATTACTCAATTGCTTCTGTCGACGGTCCAAAATCTGCACAGGCTGCTAGTTATACGTCAGGTCCGGGCGGACCGTAATCTCAGAGAAATCAACCGTGTGCGACGGATCACTGACGTACCGACGTAACTGGGATACGTGGAAAACGTCGTGAACTCCCTCCAAAGATGGTGGCAGAGCAAGGCGGTAGGCCACTGCTCCCACACGCTCCAGTACATCGAATGGTCCAATATACCTCGGACTCAGCTTTCCCTTCTTCCCGAAATGAATAACTCCGCGGTTCGGAGAGATCTTCAAAAAAAGGCGTGATCTCCCAGCTGAAACTCCAAAGGTCTCCTCTTGGCATCAGCCCAATGCTTGAATCGATCCTGTGCAACTTTGAGCTTCTCCATGATGTCTCTCACGACATCCACAGCTTCCACTATCATCTCTGGACCCAACAGCTCCCGATCTCCAATGTCATCCCAGCTCAGTGGCGATCGACATTTCCTCCCATATAAGGCAGCAAACGGCGCCATGCCAATGCTCGCCTGGTAGCTGTTGTTATATGAAAACTCCACCAAGTGAAGATGGTCCTCCCAAGATCCCTTTAAATCGAGCGTACAAGCTCGCAGCATATCCTCTAGGATCTGAATAGTCCTCTCGGACTGGCCATCAGTCTGCGGGTGGTACGCCGTACTGAAACTCAGACTCGTACCAAAATTCTCCTGCAAACTTCTCCAGAACTGAGATGTGAACCTCGAGCCTCTGTCAGACACGATGCTCACGGGGACTCCGTGTAAACGTACGATCTCCTGCACGTACACGGTCTACGTCACAACTATTTCCAAGAGGAAAATTTAAAAGAGGAGAAAAACGAAATTTTACCTCTAGATATTTCCTTGCCAAGACTTCCGTAGACTGGCCCACTCGGAAGGGGATGAAATGCACAGACTTAGTCAACCGATCAACGATTACCCAGACTGCGTCGTTATGCTTCGGGGTCCGAGGAAAACCAGTCACGGAATCCATCGTAATATGTTGCCACTTCCACTCTGGAATAGGAAGCGGTTGTAGCAATCCAGCAGTACAATGGTGCTCAGCCTTCACCTGTTGGCATATCAAACACTTGGCAATGCTCCGTGCCACACTCCTCTTCATACCAATCCACCAGTAATTCAGACGGAGGTCCTTATACATCTTGGTGCCACCAGGATGTATAGAATAAGGTGAGCTATGAGCCTCGCTCAAAAGCTCCTCCCGAACATCACCTGCAGGTACGCAGAATCTGCTGCCGTACCGCAGCGAACCATCCTTATGAACCATGAACTCCGTCCGTAGTCCAGCTTAAACCTGCCTTCTGATCCTCTGTAGCTTCGGATCTCTTGCCTGTGCTGCCTTGATCTGATCCACGATCATGGACTGAATCTACAAATTCATGAATGAATGAACCACACCAGGTAGGACGACCTCTAAATCCATCTCTTTCAGCTCCTGCTGAATCCTCCAGTCGGCAGTATGCATTATCGCAGTAGGAAGCCTACTCAAAGCATCGGGCACTACGTTCACCTTCCCCGGGTGATACTGCAAGTCTATCTCATAGTCAGCCATGAGCTCCAACCATCGTCTCTGACGCATGTTGAGCTCCTTCTGCGTAAAGATGTACTTCAGGCTCTTGTGATCGGTGAAAATCTTCACGCTCTCACTCAGCAAGAAGTGCCTCCAGATCTTCAGTGCAAATATCACCGCTGCCAACTCCAGATCGTGCGTCGGGTAATTCTTCTCATGAGTCCTCAACTGACGCGAGGCGTACGCGACCACGTGGCCATGCTGATGCAAAACACATCCCAGGCCCTTCCCTGATGCATCACAGTATACCTCGAAACCTCCGCTCCGATCCGGTACAGCCAAAACCGGTGATGTGGTCAATCTCGCCTTCAAGATACTGAAGGCCTCCTTGCAAGACCAATGAAACTCAACATCCTTCCTTATCAGCTTCGTCATCGGCTCTGCAATCTTCGAGAAATCCTTGATGAACCGCCGATAATAGCCTGCTAAGCCAAGAAAACTCCTGATATCAGACGCTGACTGTGGAGTCGACCAATCTCTGACTGCTCTGACCTTCTCCGGATCTACAGATATGCCATCACCGGACACCACGTGTCCCATGAACGTGACTTTGTCCAGCCAGAACTCGCACTTACTATATTTGGCATATAGTTTATGTCGCCTCAGCGTCTCCAGCACTGTCCTCAGATGACAATTGTGCTCCTCCTCAGACTTCGAGTAAATAAGAATGTCATCTATAAAGATAACGACAAACTTATCTAAGAAGTCGTAGAAAATTAAATTCATCAAATTTATGAACACGGCTGGAGCATTTGTCACGCCGAAAGGCATAACCACGAACTCATAATGTCTGTACTTCGTCCGGAAGGCTGTCTTCAGAATATCGTCCTTCTTCACCTTCAGCTGATGATATCCGCTCTTCAAGTCCAACTTCGAGAAAACTCTCGAACCTCCCAGCTGATCAAAAATATCGTCGATGCACGACAGCGGATACTTATTCTTCACTGTGACAGCATTCAGCCCTCGATAGTCCACGCACATCCTACGGGACCCATCCTTCTTCTTCACGAGCAAAACTGGTGCACCCCACAGTGACACACTAGGGTGGATGAAACCCTTCTGCAGCAACTCATCTAATTGCTTCCGCAGCTCCTCAAGCTCAGCAGGAGCCATCCGATACGGCGCCTTCAATATCGGCTGCGCTCCCGGCATAAGATCAATACCGAATTCTAGAGCTCTGTCGAGTGGTAGACCCGAGATATCCTCCGGAAAGACGTCGTCGAAGTCTCTGATGACAGCGGGTCGGTCGATCTCCATCTGCATAGCTGCGATAATCGGCAACTTCGGCTTGGCCCGAAAGCTGATGGGCCCAAGCGACTCGTCTCTGCTACGGAACTCGAACTCCGGATGGCCTGGAATCCGGAATACCACCCTCTTGCTGTGGCATTCGATCGACGCGTGGAAGTCTCCCAGCCAATCGATGCCAAGGACGACATCGAAATGCGGTAGATCGTGGATGATGAAATCTGCAAATAATTCGTGTCCACTGACCACCAAGGGGATCGATCGACAACCCAAATTCACCGTCACCACTCCGTTCCCTGTGGTGATGTCCCAACACTTACGAAGTGTATGGGTGGGAATGGAGTGCCTTGTTACAAATCTCCGGGATAAGATGCACATGGATGCACCGGAGTCGAACAAAGCCAAGGCAGGGTTAGAGGACACTAGAATGGTGCCTAGGGTACGAAAGAACTACAGTCAAACCAAGCTACTCTAACAAAGAAGGCAAACAAATATAGCTAACATTAAGATCTACACTACGAAATGAAAGACTAGATTTGAAGTATACCTGCAATAACTCCATCCAGTTCCTCGGTCTCAACAGCGGTCATGGTGTAAGCCGGCCTCTGGGGTTGTACTGTCCGCTGAAACATCTGCCTCTGTGGCTCCAAGGGTGGTCCACGTACAGCAGTTCCTCTCTGAACTGGGGCAGGTGCTCTATTCTGTAGCGGGGCTAGTGCTCCGACCATGGCATGAAGCGCTCTCAGACAATCCTTAGCTGCATGCGAAGCATCTCCACAAACCAAGCACAATCGCAGCTTCCTCCTACAATTGGTCTGAACATGTCCTGGCTTGTTGCAGAAGTGGCACGGTCCCTTATTCTGAATCTGCATAGGTGCTCCTGGCCTCTTGAAAGGCACTGTCTGAACTGGCCTCATTGTCGGCCTAGCAGGTGGTCGGTACTGCTCCATGAGACGCTTTCCTCTATCAGCTGGAGGGTCAGGTAGACGCGATATGGTCTCATGGTTCCTCGCGGCATTCAGCACCGCTCCCATGGTCGTGAAATCTGCCGAAGACATCGAAGCCTGAATCTTCGGACGCAGTCCCTGACGGAAACGATCAGCTTGTTTCTCCTCCTTCCTCACCATATGTGGGGCAAACCGACTCAGCATCTCGAACTCCGCCTCATACTCGTCAACGGTCATATCCCCCTGATTCAGGTCTACAAATCTGCTCAACAGCTCCCTCCTAGCAGCCTTGGTGAAATACTTCTCCTTGAACATCGAGCGGAAAGTCCTCCACTCCACTGGCTTCTGCAGGCGCCTCTCCTCAATGCGCCACCAGTTCCTAGCATTCTCGGTCAGCTGCATCTTCGCTATCTCAACCTGGGTATCATCGGGAATCTTCGCAGCAATTAGCTTCTCCTCAGTACTTAGAATCCACTCATCAGCAGCCAACGGTCCTTCCTTACCAGAAAATGTCTTCGGCTGAAGCTCATTGAACCGCTTCACTCCCGGAGCAGCTCGAGGGGCATGCGGTGGCGGTGGCGGTGCAACTGAAGGAGCATGGGCAGCACGGTGGGACTGCTGAACCAACTGGTGCTGCACGTCCAGCATCTCTTTCATCACGCCCAGAAACTGGCGAAACTCCGCCCTGGTCTTCCGGAACTCCATCGCCTGAGTTCTCGGATCGGGTGACGCGTCGTCCTGCCATCCTATTGACAAGAAAGGCACAGATTAGACTCGTACAATTACTGGATAACAATAAAATGAATATTAATACTCCTATTGTTCCGTACTTGCAGAAAGAATTGGGACCTGCATGGGCCACCACTAAAACCTGTCACGCCCCGCTTCCCAAAACGACGGAGGCGAAGCGTGACTAAGGCCCGCTTAGGCCGGGCCCGAAGCCTGGACCCAATAAGCGTCTGTGTGGTACTCCAAGACGAAGGAACAGGTCCATGCATGTTAGTACAGAACAATAAAAGTGCTGAAATAGAAAATCATTTATTTTATTCCAAATATATCAATCCAGAGTACTGAGAGTCTAACAAAAGCCTGAGTCGGCAACAACGACAGAAAAGTAAACTACTGGTGCAAGCACCCAACCTAGATAGAAAGTAAATGGTGCTACGCACCCAACAAAACTACGGTGGAACCTCTGAATCGGCAACACGAAGATCTCTAACTCTGGTCCTCCTCGGGCACGTACTCAGGATCGACGTCCTCCGGCTCTACGTCCTCGGATAGCTCTGTCGCGTCGACGTACTCTGCCTCCACACCTGACGTACAACACCAAAAGAAGGGAACTGTATGTCAGGTAAAGTCTACAAAAGAGGTCAGACTCTACTGCAAGTGTACCGAACTATTAAACATCAGTTTACTGGTTGATTAGCATGCTGGGGTTATAACAGTGTAACAAAAGAAGTAACGCAACAGAAAAGTAAAACGTAGCAAGTAGTAGTCGTAGCATGTGCTGCAGACTACGGGACTAACCTAAAGGGGTCGTGACAAGACGTGACAAGACCAGCAAGACATGACAGGACAAGACAAGACAAGACACATGTGACTCGAAGGGTTCACGCCTTACGGTTCGAGGGGGATCAGACCCTCTTGCCGTGCGCACGCTCAACCCTACCCCAACCCAAGTGCTCAAGACAAGTCCGTACAAGGGATCACTCGGAGAGTGCCCTATTGCCCGCAGGCTGTGTATCCGTACAATGGATCACTCGGAGAATGCCCTATTACCCGCAGGCTGTGTATCCGTACAAGGGATCACTCGGAGAGTGCCCTATTGTCCGCAGGCTGTGTATCCGTACAAGGGATCACTCGGAGAGTGCCATATTGCCTGCAGGCTGTGCAAAACAAGACACGACGTGACACGACATGGATAGTTCTTCTAGGGTGTCTACACGCACGCACACGCAAAATAACCCTACGGTGTCAAAAGTTGTTGTTGTTACGCCTACACTTCGTCGTCAAGTCTAGGTCGTCAGGGCGTCCCGGACGCTATCATTTCACGTCCGGTTCTATTTTTTCACAGTCTAATAGTTCTAGCAGTCTATGGCCTAGGCACGGCCGAAAGAGCAAGTGAAGTACACTTGCCTGCGGTGGCGAGTGTGTCGTCCGTCCGGGTCCTCTCGTCCAGTCGTCGCGTCTGCGGTAGTCCGTTTGAAATAGGTCACGACGTCGACGTCAGGTCGCGATTTTCATCAAGTCCTATTAGGGTTTGTTTCTAGGTTATCGGGACTACCCTAATCGTCAAAGTCACGTTTTTGGTGTTTTATCAGCCTAGATCCGATGGTCGATTTCTACAGTGAGCAGCGTTTTACTGGTGCGAAAAAGCAAATTTAGTTGTAGTTGTCCGATTTTAGTTAGGGTTCAGTTTTGCTACGGTGTGGGTTTGCTACGAGTTTCGGGAACCAACCTTTGCGGTGTTTGGCGCGAACAGGAAGTAGAGTCTGAACGGCGACCGATCTGAGCGGCACGGCTACGGAACGTCTTCTTGAGGCGTCTCGGCTACTGGTAGCATAGCCAGACACGTCCCGGTAGCGAACGAAGTGCGGCAATGGGCACGATCAGTCCGACAGTAAAAACAGTGAACAACGGCGTGTAACGGCGATGAAAAAACCGTTGGAATGTGGCTGAGAGTTGACATCGGCTTGTGGCTGCCGAAGGGGCTTCCGGCCTAGGGGTGCTCGGGAAATAGGCGACAGCGGCGGAAACAGGCGGTGGTTCTGCGGCGGCTGCACGGGGTGTCAGGACAGAGATGGGGCGATGCGCTCTGCGGATGGGTGGCTGGCGCGCGGGGAGAGAGTGCGGCGGTGCGGGGAGCTGCAGCGGCGGCTGCAGGCAGTCGGGCTGCTTCGGGGCTTGCGCGTGGGCGGATGAGAGGAGCGAGCGGTGGCGCTTTGCAGAAAAGAGACGCTGCGGGGGTCACGGCGCGGCGCGGCGGCGCGGCGTACGGCGGGAGTGAGGGGAGCCGGGGTGCACGCGTTCAGGCGGCGCCATGAGAGCGAAGGGGAGTTACGGCAGCGGCTGAGAGGGGCCGTGAGTGAGAGAGATAGAAGTGGGAGAGAGAGACGCGCTGGTCGGCCCCGGATATACACCCGGAGAACGATTGTAGTTTTACCGCAAGCGCACGGTCAAGTGACGAGCGGGTATCGAACACGATGAGGTGGTGTTGGCTCCAATCTATCCTAGGTTGGTTTGACTACGAATGTTTTATTGGTGGAGGTGGTTATGGAATGATATAATGGAAAGGGTGGTAGATGTCAGTGTCGGTGATAAAGAAGTCAGATAAAGTATCGATTCAAATTAAATACAATAAAAGAGTCTAGAGCTAGGGAATCCCCACTACGGATCATCATACATCATTGTAAATAGTGAATCTCAATATTACCAGGCTTGTGTTGAGGTGAACTGGTCGTAACTGAATAGAGAACCAAGCTCACGCTCTCGCGCTATTGCCGGTCTATAGCAACCTAGGATGGGGCCCAATCTCTTGCAAACCCTAGCCTAAGCCCCTAGCATTAAGATCGACATCATCGTTCAATCGCCCCTCGAGCCCACTCTCGTGCAAACTAGAGTTACAATCTAGGTTGTGATAGTTCGTATTCGTCCAATCTCTTGCAAACGAATATGGATATAGATTTATAATAAAAATCCTAGCTTTGGTCCAATCTCTTGCAAACCAAGTCTAGTCAATCTCGATTATAAACCTAAATCGAATATCTAGGCCTTCCCATCGATTAGAATCCAATCTCTTGCAAACCCCAATCGATGGAAATCCCTACCAATCCGTAATAAATCGATCACAACCTAACCTCCTAGCAATTCTAGCAATTTAGAAATTCATTCATCACAAATCTGAAATTAGATCCATAGGGTTCATTCCCATGCCCTAGAACAACAAATCTACTCAAGCATAGCAATAACGATATGAGAATCAATAAAAATCATTGCTTGCATACAAAAAGATAGAAAAAACAAAGATTCAAATAACAAGAACAAAATACTTAGCTTTGATGAAGATCTTCAATCCAAATACAAGCTTTTTGATCCAAGAGGGGGCCTAGGGCATGGCCTAACCTCTAAAATAATCACTAATAAAACATCATGGGAACCCCTTCTAATGACGGCTACAAACCCCTTATATATCCCCCCCAAAACCCTAGCAAAAAACCCTAGAAAACCCCTCAAAATCGTGCCCAAAAATAGCCCAGGCCGTAACTTAAAATCTGGGCCCGCCGTCACTCGGGCCGAGTGGCAATCTGACTCGACCGAGTGGAAATTCCAGCACTGCAGCATCAACTTGCAGAAATGCTCCAGATTTCATCCGACCTCCGATTGGTGCGTTCTTAGCGGCGTTGGAACCGTCATAAAGTCTACCATACATAAAAAATATGAGAAAAATACTTTGATTGCTGGAATGATATCAGATTTCAAAATAGTGGAAGGTTGTCTGAAAATCTGGACGTGTGTGTCATTGGCGTCACTCGGTCGAGTGGACTTCTCCACTCGGTCGAGTGGGCTTCTCTACTCGGCCGAATAGGTCTCCAAAGGATCTCTGAAAATTCCAGTAACTTCGGCCTTTTTTTTGGAAAATTTCTCTGTACCACTCGGGCGAGTGAGATTTCTCATTCGGCCGAGTGGGATTTCTTCGTTCGGCCGAGTATACGCTGAAATTAGCTCTGTGTGCGTATCCGTTCTGGTCGGTCGAGTGGGGCTTCTGGTTCGGCCGAGTGAGTGATCCACTCGGCCGAGTGGCATGCTGTAAATGCCCAATCTTCTCCGTTTCTCCTCCTCGTCGCTCCTACAAAGTTCCTTATTCTTCCACTCATCTTCCATCGCTGAATGGCCCTCAAATGAGCCGCGGGCGACACTCCTTAGCGCTTGCGAACCACTTGATCTAAAATCGCTCCGAATCGCTCCATATTTCCTGAAATACGACAAAAACAAGAAATAGTGAAAAGCATCGCAATATTGTCAAATAATCGTGAAAAATGCGATATGGGCGATCAAAACGGTATGCAAACATGCAGAAAAAAGGGGTAAAATATGGAGTGATCAAAATCCCCCAAGCTTACCTCTTACTCGTCCTCGAGGAAGATAAGTAAAGAGACGAACTCGGGAGATGAAAACAAAGGAAATGAAATGAAAGAAAAAGAAAGAACATGAGGTGGAAGGGGGTTGCTAGATTATTCTCTCAGGTCTCAAGCCATAAGCTATACATCACGAAAACTTGGAAAATACGAATCACATGCTATAAGGATTTCAAATCTTACTTAGACATGGTACTTGCAAGCTTTTAAGAACAATAAGAGGGACTCTCTAAATTCATACAATCAATTCATATCCACATCACACATTTCATAGAATTTAATATACAAATGTTGGCGATGCACTTTTCAATCAAAAGTTATAAATGAAGCATATAAGATACACACCAAGCATGCAATAGAGAATAGAATAAGAGTCATGGCATTCACATATTCATTTCAAATCATGAAAAATCTCCATATCTAATATATTTTGCAAAGTCTAAGCATTATCGAATATTCCCATTCATGCACGTCTCCACTCTAAGGTCATACTCACTCATTTGGTCAAATGAATTCACCCCCCAAGCTTAGCTTAAGGCATCGCATCTAAAGGAATATGATAGTGGAAAATGGGATTTTTGCCTTGGGTTTCCCAAGTATTTTGTGTCTCCAATAATGAGATAAAGAAATATCTTTCTTTTTCTTTTTGACCTTTTTGTTTCTTATTTTTCTTTTTGGATTTTTTTAGGAGCTATTTGATTTGTATTTTTTTGGGTTTTTTGGCTCCTTTTTGGCTTTTTGGACTTTTTGGAGCAACCTTTTTCTTTTGTAGGGATTTTTGGTAAATAAATGCGATATAAGTATCTTTAGGAGGTGAACTCATGTGACATGTAGAGAATAAAAAGATATATGTGGAGAAAGAAATAATGTAGCACTCGGTTCACTCTAAGATGTGCACGAACGGTTCAATAAAATAATACTTCAAATAAAACTCATATGTAAGCATGGATATTCTCAATCATTTCAATAAATAGTGAAGTCAAGTAGTAAAGTTTACAACTATATCAGGCATGCAGCAGAAGGTGAATAAGACAATAAAACTGATGCTTCAGATATACTAATGATGCGTGAATCTTGGTTCATTTCCAACAAAAGCATACTAAACACTAATCAATACATTCAGCTTCAATTAATATCATGCATTCATATAGAGGAATCATCAAAAGAATATATAAGCAAGCACATGGATAGCAAGACTATGGAATACTCAAAGTAGCATGGCAAGGAATAATAAGCATCGTGATGGTTGGTAAAGCAATAAGAGATATCATCATACAAAACTCATCTAACGGAAGAAGAGAAAGGAAAATAAAGAAATAAAAAATAAAAGAGAGGAAAGAAAAGAAAAACAAGCACACAACATGATGCATGAACACGCATAAAAGGAAAATAAGATGGAAAATTCAAAAAGATGATGCAAAATTCTAAAATTTTTTAAAAAAACCCTAAAAATAAAGTAAAAGTGCAACTAGATGGCATGGAAATGCACTCCCCCAAGCTTAAACTTCACATTGTCCACAATGTGATCATAAAAGGAAAAATATGAGGAACAACGAAAAATAAGAGGGAGCTGAATGAAAAATGATGAAATGAATGACATAAAATCCTAATGCAACTACATGCACATGCAATGATGCATGAGAGTGCTTCCCCTAAGCTTATACCAAACAATCCTATTCAAATGACTCGATCAAAAATATCACGGCTTCACTAAGCTAGATCAAGTCAAACAAATAAGAATGTAAGGTTTCACTTGAAAGAAATGCTCGGTGGTGGTGAGCAAAAGAATGTGGCGTATCAAAATATGAAGAGGGTAATTAATATATAATGGGTTTGGGGTGTAAAAGATTTTTTTGTTGCCGTCATATGAGGTAATATTTATTCAAGCAAATCTATACGGTCCTCTCGCTGTCGAGAGAATTCATGTTTATTTAAAGCATAAAAATTTCTACACTACTGGATTGATATCACCTATAGCGAAAGGCGGATCCAGTATCTTTGTCGGTGCAGGCAATTGCTCCAACTGCTCCTTCTGTGGCTCTGCCAGGCGTGTATGTCCACGAACACCAACAAACTCTAGCAATGCATCCTCCAGCATTCCCACAAGGACTCCACCTGTACCCTGCAGAGAATAGGATGCATCAGTTCGCTGTAAAAATTTCGCCCTCGTAATAAAAGTATTCCAAAGAGGATCGTCTATAGAAATATATGAAATAAATAGTGGTGGACGATACTTCCCTGGAAATAATCCAATATCCTCCCGTGTTGTGATAGCTGTCTCCATGGTGTCCTCTCTCAGCTGCTCAAGAAAATCTGGATCATAGGTGTGGACCTCCTCGATAGGCTCGTCAAACTGTGACACGTCCAAGCATACCTCCGGTCCATAATCGAATGTGTGCTGCAAAAGGTATGACGTGTCAAAAATATCTGAATCAAAATAAATATCGAATGGAATGCATGATTCAGAAATGGAGTGGGTAAAAATATCTCCCTGAGTGGGAGCAGTAAGCTCTGTGGGTTAGTCCTCGACGTCAGTGGAAGGATGAGGTGGTTGCGGGAGCTCCAATGGAGGAGGGTAGTGCTCGGGATCCTTATGAATGGCTGTGTCCTCGTCCCGATGCACGACCTCCTCGGCGATAAACTCTGGCTCCGTGTGTAAGGCCTCCTCAAAAGCATGCTTCGGCTCTGCGAGGTAGATTACATCAATGTCTTCTCCATCTGAATCATCTCCATCCATCCACTCATAGTATGGACTAGTTGTGTCTGTGGGTTGGGGAGTGACGACGGTGAAACCCGGCTCTGTAGCAACACGCCCTGAGTATCTCATCGCAGTTCTCTCATCAGAAGTGGCTGCATCTGTGCCTAGTACCGTTGTCTCCTCAGAGGTGGAAGCATCAATGTCCTCAGCCTGCCATCCAAGAATCTCATCCAGGTACGCATAAAAATGTGTGGTCCATATGATCACAGCCTCAGTGGAAGGTAGAGGTGGCTACGGAAGCTCAACTGCAGGTGGGCATGACTCTGGATTTATCTGAATGAAGTTGCCCTCGTCCCAAAGTGCTGTCTCAGTAATGTAATGCTATGGCTCCACATGTGATGCCTCCTCGTGAACTATCAATGTAGGCTCTCTCTGGAATGGTGATGCCGGCTGCGCATGTGTGTCAACTTATGGGGATGCATCATATGGAGGGGAATGCCCGCGAGCAATCCAAAAATTTAGTCTATCCCCCTCAAGACTGACATGGATGTCCTCCTCAATTGTTCCTACAGCTGAAACATGGTTCATAACAAAATCTGCAAATCGTAGATCAAATGCATCACCTGCTGTAATGCTCTCTGAACTGGTGAACCTCACTGACTCCAAGCAGGGGTGGCAATTCGGGCCGGCCCGGTCTTATCGGGCCGTGCCGGCCCGGTCCGGTTTTATTAAAGGACTGGGCCGGCCCGGCCCGAGAAGACTTCGGGCCATTCTGGAGAGGCCCGGGCACGGTCCGATAAAAATTCGGGCCGCCCGGCCCGGTCCGATAGGGTTGAATGAATTATTTATTTTGACGATATTTTATCATATTTTTAAACACAAACTTGTCTCATATGCTTAAAGATGCATCGAAATGGAGCACGAAAGAAGAGGATTAAGTGGGTTGCATAAGATGATGTGTCCTATATTGTTTTCATTTATTTGGCAAGATGAAGTAACATGTTTGGTGGTTCTTTGTCTCTTCTCGGAAACTAAGATCGACGTCCAAGATCCGAAGACATCAAAGTTGGCGCTGGCGGGAAGTTGTTAAAATTTATGATATTTGGACCTTAATCTGATAAGATTCATGGCATTGGACTCAACACCATAAATGAATGCACATTACTTAAATCCGCTTTAGATCAATGTGTGGTCAAATTGAAGTGGGGTGATCAAATGCTTTTCGTGCCGTGCCGTGCCGCCCATGGGCTGAAAAGCTTGGCCCGGGTCCGGCCCAAAAATGAACCGGGCCGGGCCGGCCCGGTCCGATAAGGATTTCGGGCCAAAATTGTTGGCCCAAGCACGGTCTTATCGTGCCGGGCCCGTGCCGGGCTATCGTGCCGGGCCAAAAATTGCCACCCCTAACTCCAAGAGGCCATCCAATAAGTTCTGAAATGCTTCCTCCTCAAAATCTGTGGTCCACATAAAACCATCCATAACACCCGATAAACAAAGGTAAATACCTGGAGAAAAATATCAGTGGCACAAAAGAATATAGAAATAGTAGTAATGGTGGCGGGGGTGAAATTTTATTTTTTAAATTTTTTCCGTAGTCTAATCAACCTAATTGTGACAAATTAGCTTCCAACGGGAAACACCTCCCCGGCAATGACGCCAAAAACTTGGTCGGCCCTGGATATACACCCGGAGAATGATTGTAGTTTTACCTCAAGCGCACGGTCAAGTGGCGAGCAGGTATCGAACACGAGGAGGTGGTGTTGGCTCCAATCTATCCTAGGTTGGTTTGACTACGAATGTTTTATTGGTGGAGGTGGTTATGGAATGATATAATGGAAATGGTGGTGGATGTCTGTGTCGGTGATAAAGAAGTCGGATAAAGTATCGATTCAAATACAATACAATAAAAGAGTATAGAGCTAGGGAATCCCCACTACAGATCATCATACATCATTGTAAATAGTGAATCTAAATATTACTAGGCTTGTGTTGAGGTGAACTAGTCGTAACTGAATAGAGAACCAAGCTAACGCTCTCGCGCTATTGTCGGTCTATAGCAACCTAGGATAGGGCCCAATCTCTTGCAAACCCTAGCCTAAGCTACTAGCATTAAGATCGACATCATCGGTCAATCGCCCCTCGAGCCCACTCCGTGCAAAGTCGAGTTACGATCTAGGTTGTGATAATTCGTATTCGTCCAATCTCTTGCAAACGAATATGGATATAGATTTATAATAAAAATCCTAGCTTTGGTCCAATCTCTTGCAAACCAAGTCTAGTCAATCTCGATTATAAACCTAAATCGAATATCTAGGCCTTCCCATCGATTAGAATCCAATCTCTTGCAAACCCCAATCGATGGAAATCCCTAGCTATCCGTAATAAATCGATCACAACCTAACCTCCTAGCAATTCTAGCAATTTAGAAATTCATTCAGCACAAATCTGAAATTAGATCCATAGGGTTCATCCCCATGCCCTAGAACAACAAATCTACTCAAGCATAGCAATAACGATATGAGAATCAATAAAAATCATTGCTTGCATACAAAAAGATATAAAAAACAAAGATTCAAATAACAAGAACAAAATACTTAGCTTTGATGAAGATCTTCAATCCAAACACAAGCTTTTTGATCCAAGAGGGGGCCTAGGGCATGGCCTAACCTCTAAAATAATCACTAATAAAACATCATGGGAACCCCTTCCAATGACGGCTACAAACCCCTTATATAGCCCCCCAAAACCCTAGCAAAAAACCCTAGAAAACCCCTCAAAATTGTGCCCAAAAACAGCCCAGGCCGCAACTTAAAATCTGGGCCCACCGTCACTCGGGCCGAGTGGCAATCTGACTCGGCCGAGTGGAAATTCCAGCACTATAGCATCAACTTGCAGAAATTCTCCAGATTTCATCCGACCTCCGATTGGCACGTTATTAGCGGCGTTGGAACCTTCATGAAGTCTACTATCAATAAAAATAATGAGAAAAATACTTTGATTGCTGGAATAATAGCAGATTTCAAAATAGTGGAAGGTTGTCTGAAAATCTGGGCGTGTGTGTCATCGGCGTCACTCGGTCGAGTGGGCTCCTCCACTCGGTCGAGTGGGCTCCTCCACTCGGCCGAGTAGGTCTCCAAAGGCTCTCTGAAAATTCCAGTAACTTCGGCATTTTTCTGGACAATTTCTCTGTACCACTCGGGCGAGTGAGATTTCTCATTCGGCCGAGTGGGATTTCTTCGTTCGGCCAAGTATACGCTGAAATTAGCTCTGTGTGCATATCCGTTCTGGTCGGCCGAGTGAGTGTCCACTCGGCCGAGTGGCATGCTGTAAAAGCCCAATCTTCTCCGTTTCTCCTCCTCGTCGCTCCTACGAAGTTCTTTCTTCTTCCACTCATCTTCCATCGCTGAATGGCCCTCAAATAAGCCGCGGGTGACACTCCTTAGCGCTTGCGAACCACTTGATCTAAAAATCGCTCTGAATCGCTCCATATTTCCGAAATACGACAAAAACAAGAAATAGTGAAAAGCATCGTAATGTTGTCAAATAATCGTGAAAAACACGATATGGGCGATCAAAACGGTATGCAAACATGCAGAAAAAAAGGTGTAAAATATGGAGTGATCACGCGCGGGGGGAAAAATTGTTGGCGGCGGCTGCAAAACGCAGCTTAGGGTTAAATCGTGAATAGGTTTAGGGTTAGGTAGGGTTAGGTTAGGTTTATTATTATAATAATTAAAAGTGATAATTAACTTTAGGGTTAATAGCTAAAAGGAGAGATTAAAGAGTTAGTGGTGTACAATTAGGGGGAAAATCTAGGGGACAATAGAGGGAGCAGTTTAGGAAAGATATGATAAGATAATTAGGGAAATAAAACAGATTTGGTATCTAATTCGAATTTGAATTGGTTGGGCTAATCAACGGTCAAGATTAATCCGGGCGATATCTCTCAATACCGGGGCGATCGTGGAGACGGTTCGTCATGTTTTATCTTATGTCTTCTAGCTTCATAGTTTAGAATGTTAAGCCTTGAGTAGGACTTACATTATAATCTTCATTTCGCTCATATCTTAGAGCTAGGATTATCATAGAAGCCATTAGAAACTTTCCCGAAGCTTATCGCTTCTTCCCTCGGCTTCTAGTGCATCTTAGTTGGTTCATGTAGGAGTACCAACCGACTAGATGACGATCTAGTCGGTCGGTAACTCTTCATGAACCGACTAGATGTCCTTGCTCATTTCAGCTCATTCCCTGTTGATCAATTAGTCGGTCAAAGAAGGTTTACTGATCGACTAGATGACGATCTAGTCGGTTAGGAATCCTTCTCAGACCGACTAGTTATCATTGCCTGATTTCAGCCTGAGTTACTGTTTACAGTTAGTCGGTCCAAGAACATTCATCGACCGACTAGTTGTGAAACTAGTCGGTTGGAAGTTGTTCTTAGACCGACTAGTGTAACTTGTATTCAGCTACTTGCATTTCACTCTTAGTCGGTCAAAGAACACTCAACGACCGACTAGTTGGCAAACTAGTCGGTTGGCAAGTCTTCTTAGACCGACTAGTTCATATTGCCTGGAAATCACTTTATTGGCTGTTCACCTGTTAGTCGGTTCACGTTGAATCACCGACCGCCTAGTTGATGAACTAGTCAGTCAGTGATCCTTCTTTGACAGACTAGTCTGCTTCAGAATATGACCGTTGGGAATCTTTTGGGCACGATTTTTCTTGCCTCTATAAATACAAACCTGATTCGTTTGAGGCAAGGTTAGAGGTCCATTATCAAACTTATTTCAGACCTAAGAGAAGAGTTTTCTCAAGCTATTTCTAAGCTCCCTCTCCTCACCAAGAATCTCTCCTTCACTCTTTGAGCAAAATTCCTCAAGAGAGATTCTCTCCATTGTGAGCCATCCAAGCCAAAGAGCTTGATCCAAGGTCACCAACTCCACCCTAGGCTTCCATTGCTGGTCAACTTCTTGGAGTTAGGGTTTGGTGACATCTTCTTCCTCAAAATCCATTCTTGCCCTAATTTGGTAAGTATACTCAAGGCATAGGATTTCGTGGTAAGTGTTTCATTATTTCATTTACTTTGATATTGTGTGTTGTTCTCTCGGTTGTGAGAGAAGTGTGTGATCCTGGGTTGTGGGAGTCACATTTACATTGTGTATGATTTGGTCTTGTGAAGTTTTCACAAGAATTTCATAGTGCTAAATCTTGGGTTAGTAGTTTCTAACTCAAGTATCCGAAGGGGATCCGGGTGGTTGGGACGTAGGATCACCGGGAACAAGTCGGGGAGACTTGGGTGGATCCGAACCCGTTACATTCTTTGTTTGCATTGTCTATTCATGTTGATTGTTGTTTATTCCGCATTGTTGTTTGTTTATTGCACAATAGTTAGGAATAACTCTCTTGATTATTTTTAAGTAGTATTCACCCCCTATAGTACATGTGCAGTAGCTTCACATGGCACTACACACTTCAGCTTCTTTTCCTTTTGGCAAGAAACCCACTAGGGGTGGAAACCAAAAGCAAGGCCATGCTTATATGTACACTAATACTCATCCACGTAGGAAATCTCCTACTTCAAAAGTGGATAATCATGACACATTCTATGCTCAGCACCCACGGACACGTACACAACCACACATGAGAAATACTCATGTACGTGCTCCTATACACCCGTATGCTCATACACATCATTCTTTCATGTATGCTCATCCTCCACATGTCATGCATGATTCATATACTTCATATAATATGCATGTTCCCAAGCATACATTTCATCCTAGAATGTACAATGCATATCCTCCACCTCATATTTATGTTAGGAATCATCTTCCTAAAAAGCATGCAACACATAGAAATTCAACAAGTATGCATGCAACTAGGAATAGGACTCCCAAGACTTACACAATTTGGGGTCCTAAGAACACTAGACTAAATGTTAGGAATGCGTATATTGATTCTTATTTCCATGATGTCATTAAGAATAATAATTATGTTGGGAAGCGGAAGTCCACTTGGACTTGGCTTCCAAAGGGCTAATCCCCTTGGACCCAACAAACATTGGGTACCATAAGCTTATGGTATATTATATAGGTACCCAAGAGAAAGAAGAAGAGCAATAAATGTCTTGTTAGCTCTAAAGGGAAAGGATGGATTCTTGATAGCGGTTGCTCCAAACACATGACGGGAGATCCCTCGTTGCTCTCTGAAGTGATTAGCATCAAGGATGGTGCAACAGTCACTTTTGGAGGTAATCAAAAGGGAACCATCATTGGAGTAGGCATCGTTGGTAATCCTTCTAAACCCTTAATTACTAATGTTTTTTAGTTAGTGGTTTGTGTCACAATCTCATTTCCATTAGTCAACTTTGTGACAAAGGTTACACGGTTAACTTTGGAGAAGGATTGTGTACAATTGTTGATTGTGATTCCAATATTTTATTTTCCGGTATTAGTCACAAAAATATTTATTATTTGAGCTTGCCTAAAACCGTAGAACATTGCTTAGTTGCTAACACAAGTGAACAACTATTATGGCATCGCCATTTTGGTCATGTTCACTTCAAGCACTTATATAAGTTAGCTAAGCATGATCTAGTCAAAGGTTTTCCTAAGATTGCTTTTAATAAGAAAAACTTTTATGATTCATGTCAAAGAGGTAAACTAAGTAAATCTTCATTTAAGCTTAAAGAAGGGATTACTTCTAAGAGGCCCCTAGAACTTCTTCATCTAGATTTATTTGGGCCAACTAGAACCGCTTCTTTAGGTAATTCTCATTATGGATTAGTTGTCGTAGACGACTTTTCTAGATTTACTTGGGTTTCATTCTTATCTAATAAGAATGAAGCTTATGAAGAGTTTACCAAATTTGCAAAGAAGATTCAAAATTTCTTAGGATCCACCATAATCACTATCTGTAGTGATCATGGAGGAGAATTTGCGAATGAATCTTTTTCTAAGTTTTGTGATGACACCGGGATAACTCATAATTTTTCCTTCCCTCGGGCACCACCTCAAAATGGTGTTGTAGAGAGAAAGAATAGGACTCTTATTGAGTGTGCACGCACTATGCTTCATGATAGTCATTTAGGACTACAGTTTTGGGTAGAGGCGGTGCACACGGTATGTTATGTGCTCAATAGGATCCTAGTGAGGCCCCGAACGAACAAAACTTGTTTTGAATTGTTTTATGACAAAAAGTCTCAAGTCAAATATTTTCGTGTTTTTGGTTCAAAATGTTTTATAAAGAACACATTTGGTAATTTAGACAAGTTTGAGCCAAGATCCGATGAGGGAATTTTTTTGGATATTCCACACGTAGCAAAGCCTACCAGATATACAACAAAACTTCTTCAACGATTGAGTAATCATTTCACGTATCTTTTTATGAAGATTTTGATTTTCCTCATGTTGATGATAATGTATATATTCTTTGTGATTCTCTTAATAATGTTAAGATTAATGATTCTATTGTTGAGACTAACTCTTCTAACGAAGTTGTTGAAGTTGTTCATAGTGATCCAGGTATACCCAAAGCTTATCTGACCGTTCGTAACCATCCCCATAACCAAATTATTGGAGATATTGGTGTGGGTGTTCGAACGAGGTCGAGAATTGAAGAATTCTCTCATTGCGCATTTGTATCTGCCATTGAGCCAAAGAACATCCAAGACGCTTGTGAGGATAGCTCTTGGATAGTGGCAATGGAAGAAGAACTAATGCAATTCGAGAGAAACGAAGTTTGAGAACTCGTACCTCTTCCAAGTGGTCACCAAGTCATTGGGACCAAATGGATCTTCAAGAACAAGACGGATGAAAACAAGGTAATCACACGAAACAAAGCAAGGTTAGTAGCTCAAGGCTACCGACAAGAGGAAGGTATTGATTTCGAAGAATCTTTTGCCCCCGTAGTTAGATTAGAAGCTAGTAGGTTGCTTTTATCTTTTGCATCCCATAAGAATTTTAAACTTTATCAAATGGATGTTAAAAGTGCATTTTTAAATGGGTTTATCAATGAAGAAGTTTATGTTTCTCAACCTCCCGGTTTTATTCATGAAAAATTTCCAAACCATGTTTTCAAACTTAAGAAAGCATTGTATGGGTTGAGACAAGCTCCTAGAGCTTGGTATGATCGACTTAAGACATTTCTTTTGAATTTAGGTTTTAAAATGGGAGAAGTTGATTCTACACTCTTCATTAAAGATTATGAAAATGACATTCTTTTGGTTCAAGTTTATGTAGACGATATTATTTTCGGTTCTACTAAATTTAATCTTTGTCAAGAATTTTCCAAGTCTATGAAGGATGAGTTTGAGATGAGCCACATGGGAGAGCTCACCTACTTCCTTGGATTGCAAATTCGACAAATGGAGAATGGCACTTTCATACATCAGACAAAGTACACAGGGGAGCTTATTAAGCGATTCGGGATGAAATCGTCTTCGAGCAAAAGGACTCCGATGAGTACTACTACTCATTTACACAAGGATGAAAGCAGAAAAGATGTAGACGTTCGTCTATATCGAGGTATGATCGGTAGCTTACTTTACTTAACCGCTAGTAGCCCCGATATCATGTTTTTCGTATGCCTTTGTGCTAGATATCAAGCGAGACCTAAGGAGTCACACTTGATTACGGTTAAACGAATATTTCGTTATCTCAATCAATCTCTAGATTATGGGTTACTTTACCCTAAGTCTAGCACATATGAGTTAATCTCATATAGTGATGCCGACTTTGCCGGATGCAAGTCCGACAGGAAAAGTACTCGTGGCATTTGCCATTTTCTAGGAAATTCTCTTGTTTCTTGGTTTTCTAAGAAACAGAATTCGGTGTCATTGTCCACGACTGAAGCGTAATATACTGTCGCGGGTCTTGCATGTGCACAAGTTCTTTGGATGAGACACACTCTTAGTGACTATGGTGTCAATTGTGATACTTGCCCTATCATAGTTGATAATCAAAGTGCTATTTGTCTTTCCACCCGTACCAAACACATAGACGTGAGACACCATTTTATCAATGATCATGTAGCTAAGAAGGACATCATCTTAGAGTATATTGAAACCCAAAAACAAATTGCTGATATCTTCACTAAACCTCTTAAAGAAGATTCATTTGTGAGGTTGCGTGGAGAATTAGGAATTATGGGTGAATCTGAAATCTAGAAGCTCAATCCTTCATGTTATAACTCTTTTTGAGCTCATATCATTTTGTTGCATATCTTCATGTGCTTTATTGTATTTATATGTTAAGAAAGGCAATTGTGATTTAATTGATTTAATGAGTTTTTGATATTAATGGTAGTGATTTGTGTTTCAATGGATTTATTGTTTTTACATTGTTTTTACGATGTATGTGCGATTAGAGTATAGGTTCTAGGGTGAGTGTTCTTATTCTTTGGAATTCCATCTCACTGTGCATTTTTGGACCAGGACAGACGATTGTATTTCCTCCTCCAGTCGACTGCCCTACTCTATCTCCTCAGTCTGAGATTTGATATCTTTCGCACAGCCGACTGATGACTGTTTTACAGTCGACTGTAATTTTAACAGGCGACTGCATTTTAGTCATCAGGCGACTGTTCTCTCTGTCGAATTCTTACAGTGCTCTCTGTTGTTTTTGATGAACTGTATTAATTCTCGGCCATCCGACTGTTGAGTATATGTCAGTCGATTGTCCAATGGACAGGTGACTGCATGTTACTTGCCAGTCGGCTGCCCATCTTTCTGAGCCTTATTGTTATCACTTTATCCAGTCGACTGAATTTTGTTCATCAGTCGACTGTCTTCTGTTGAGACGGTTCAAGTGTTTTGATCCGAGCCGTCGATTCATTGATCCAATGGCCCAGATTCATTTCCCAACTTTTATATTCGAGAAAGCCCGATCATTTACCCACGTTGACTCTCTCTCTTCCGATTCGACCGCTTCGTATTCCCGCTCGATTTCTCTTCCAAAAACCGTCGACCTTCTTCCCTTCGTGAGTCGATTTCGTGTTGTCACTGCCGTCGATCTCCTCCTCCTCGCTCGTCGACTGCTTCGTCGTTGCTTCCTCGCATCTCCTCTACTTGGTTTGCTTCTCTCTCTCTAGCCCTTTGTTCGATTTGAGTCTTTCGATTTCTTTGCATCGTTTCTCTCTCTCATTTCCATGGCATCAAGGGTAAGGGAAAAGAGAAAATCGTTGCTCCTAAGTGTCCTAGGGCACCCAAGAAGCCTATTGCCAAGAAGAAGAAACCCTTCCAAGCCTAAACCAAACATGCCGATTCTTCTTCAGCTACTTCTTCCGATGCTCAGCCCTTGATCCATCGTCAGCGCAAGCCCACTGGTGTTCACATTAGTGAGCCTGCTGCTGAGAACCCTCGTCTGTCCCCTTCAGCTTCGAGTTCTTCAGAAGAATCTCCTACTGCACCCCCTGCTGATCCCCTAGTTCCTATTTGCCGAGACGATCTCTGTTTGGCAAAATATCACTCTCTTCTAGGAATCAAGATTCTCAGGGAGCGATACATTCATTTCCCCTCTTTCACAGCTGAGAGACTTTCTGACATTCTATCTGCTACTCACCTAGCCGACCTTTTTCGCTTCTCTCAGAGCGAGTCCCCCAGAGCCTATCCATTTCTGGTAAAGCTCTTCTATGCGAACCGCGTTCGCGGTGAGTATTCATCTACTGGCATCCTCGATACTGTCGTTCAGCGAACCCACATTCAGATCACTCCCTCGCTCTTAGGAACTATTCTTAGGATTCCCTCTGTTGGTTCCTTTCTCACTGATATCTGCTTCTCTGATATTGACGACCTTGACCAGTCTGTCCTCCAGGATATGTTTCGAGAAGTACCATTAGCTCTTGATTCGGGTGTCAGGTCATCTATGTTCTCTGCGAGAGGTTGGGCTATTCACCTAGTGGTGAATCCAACATCCTGCTGAGGTATGGATCATCTGATCAGCCGTCTCAGGATATACTGAAGTGTATGTATGCTATTTTCTCTGGCATGCCCATGAACTGGGCCAGTGTCCTCCTTGATAGGATGGACATGGTTGAGTTCACGACCTCCTTGTCTCACATTCCTTACGGTGGTCTTCTGACTCGTGTCTTCCATCATTTTGGTGTTGATTTGACTTGTTACGAGCCCATGCCCTTTGGTCCTCTCTTCGACGCTTCTGCAAAGTTGAAATCTTCTTCGGCTCTACAGACTGCCTCGAAGAAGAGGAAATCTACTTCGGCTCCGTCCTCATCCACTGTTCCTCCAGCTGATCTGCCTTCATCCTCTGCTCCACCATCTCATGACATTCTTTTGGAGATGGTCTCTGGTATTTACAGATTACTGTCCCTCTCCTTCCTTTATCAGGGAATACCCTTCCTTGAGGATCTGAGACAGTTTGTTCCCCAGCTTCATGTTCCTACTCAGCCCATTGATGTCGTTGAGCCTCCTGGTGTAGCTTCTACTCAGGATGTTGCTGTTGATGCTGGTGCTGCTACTGTTGCTCCCTCTGACCCTCCTCCAGAGGATACACCTGCTATCACAGAGCCTGCTTCTTCTTCTGTAACCCCTGGAGACGCTCACTCTTAGATAGGTGTTTGAGTGGTGTTAGTTTGGTGATGATTGATATTATGATGTATGCTGGATGATGTTGTTCACTTTATATCTATTTGGTGATGTACTTCGCTGTTGTCATGATGATGTATTTTTTTGTCTTGATCATGATGTATCTTTTTTGTGTGATGGACATGTAGATGTCCATTCGTCGATGTACTCAGCTTTTCTATATATCTATATATGATGTTGCTGTTTATCTTGTGTCACACTATGCTATAATGTTTATCTTATCTGTGTGATGTATGTTTTGTTGTCTCCAAGTTAGATATACTCTCTTTGATGTGATCCAGTTTTTGAAATTATTTTCGTTTTGTATATCTAAAATGTTGATATTGGACTACAAATCCATTACTCACATGTGTATATGATGTGATTTTATGAGTTCTGATTCGATATATCTTTATACTCCTTGATTGTTGTTAGTTCATATTTAGCACTATTGTTGTTGTTGTTATTTGCTCCCACCTTTTTGGATAATGCCATAGGGGGAGAGAAATAAACATACAAGATTCATAATGAATGTTCTAAGTATGTTCTAACACTTTGAATCTAAGATTGAAGTTGCCTTAGATTCAGGGGGAGTAAGATTACAATGAATAGGGATTTTAATTCCTAGATTTCTTGAATTATATTCATGCATATCTTCTCATTTGCTTCAATTGATACGTAGATGCTCTAATATTTGTTGACTAACCTTATTTGCATCTATGTAGGGGGAGTAAGTTTTCATTACGCACAATTATTTATCTCTTGTTTATGTCTGTTTGTCATCATCAAAAGGGGGAGAATGTTGAGTATTGGACTTCTCCCTACTTGGTGTTAATGATGAGCAAACATAAATACTTGTGACTAATCCCCTATTTTGCAGTTAATCCATTGCCTAAGCTATCTATGAAGGTCTACTAGCAATGGATGACTCCCAAAGTTCATTGAAGGAAAATTACATGGATTGGAAGATCGTAGATGATGATTGAAGCACCGTGAAGACTTCAAGCTCATACGATGGAAAGAAGAGATTATTCGTCAAATGTAATTTTTTTATCTCTTCTAGTATGTAGCGTAGAAGTAGAACCTTGATGGAGCACTCACACACTTTTACATTTGGTCGTAGGACATCATTAGATCATGTGTTCTTTGACCCCAATTCATTTGGTTGTTAATTGTGCAAGGATTGGTTATAACAGTCGACTGCTTAACATTTTACAGTCGCCTGTCTTAAAAACAGTCGACTGTGTTTTGTTCTTCAGTCGCCTGTTATGCACAAGCTTTTGCAATCAAGTTTTGGGCATTTCTGTTTATCTCGCACATGCCACTGATGAACGATTCACAGGCGCCTGTCCTAGTGACAGTCGACTATCTTTTGTAAATCAGTCGCCTGTCTATCCTTCTGCCCAAACTATTTTGATCTGCCTCTTACGGTCGGTCGACTAATGTTGAATATACAGTCGACTGTCTCTTGGACCAGTCGACTGTGTATGCTGCATCAGTCGTCTGTCCTGTCATCTTACAGGATTCCCTATTTTCTGTCTCTTACCATCTCTCGGCCAGTCACCTGTAGAAGTAATTACAGTCGCCTGTTGGTTTAACAGTCGACTGTCTTTGCTTCATCGGTCGACTGTCCACATGGTAAGTTACCGTTATGAATTCTTACCTACCCATGCTGACTGTGCATCAGTCAACTGAGGTTTCTTCATCAGTCGACTGGTTCGGGTGCAGTTTCAATCCGTTGAGATTTTTCTCACGGATTCCAATTGGGTTTTTGCCTAAACTGTTTTGTGGATTTGAGAAAGCTATAAATAGAGCTTCTACTGTTCCATTGGAAGGTTACTCATTCATTGCAAATTCTCTCAAGCTTTCATTTCCAAAGATCAAAGCTCTCAAATCCAAAGCCATAAGTATTTCCAAATCTTCTTGTCACGCCCCGCTTCCCAAAAACATGGAGGCGAAGCGTGAGGAGGTCCGCTCAGACTTGAAGCTGCAGAGCTGCAAGTCCGATAAGCGTCAATCAAATTTAAAACTGCAGGTCCTTGCAACGCGAACGAAACAAAGATAATAATAATTAAATGAGACAAAAGAGATATCTCGGAATATCCATAAAATAAGTTTCAACATCACAGAAAAAGCCACCAGGCTGGAATAAAAGAGAGTCTAAAGGCCCAAACATGGCCAACAAAAGTACAAGGTACAAAACAACGGTGCTACGCACCAACAACTAACAAAAGGCCTAAAACAAAATAAAGCTCAACAAAGACTCAAAGAATGGTCACCGGTGTCCACCAAAATCCTCCTGGGCAATCATGGACTCAGACTCAGCGTCAGCAACACATCACGTACTCAGCAACGGTCTCTGGCTCAGGGTCTAACATGTGACACCCAAAAGAGCAAGGGGCACATGTCAGCAAGTCTACAAGAGACTTGTGCAAGGAAACTGAAAGTACAAGTAAAAGCAACCTAAAAGTTCTAGCATGATGCAATGACATGGCAGTTAAAGTAATGAGTGCAACAAGTAAAGTAAAGCGAAGTAAAGTACGAGCATGGCATGACATTCACAAGACAAGTACAAGACAAGAAAAGTAAGCACCTCGTGCACAGAGTTCACGCCTTACAGCTGAAGAGGCTGTACGGGCACACTTCTACGCTGAGTGGTCGCTCAACCCTACCCCTCCACGTGTATCGAGCCAGGGCCTTACCCCCGAACGGGAATGCTCGCTTCTGGATCACGAGCCAGGAAGTGTTTTTAACAAGTATGGCGTAGGGGTGCACCTAGCCCGGGACAAGCAAGTACAAGTAAGTAGCGTGTGCTACGAATGCGACATTCAATGCATGGATGACATGACATGGCAAGTAGTAAAGCGTACAGGTAAGGAAAGTAAACGTGACAGTTTAGTATGCATGAACAACAAGTTTAAGGGTTGGATCTAGCTTCGTTGTCAAGCTAGATCATTTATGTGACGGATCTAGTTTCGTTGTCAAACTAGATCAAGTAGGCGTCTAGCCAGCTATCATTTCACTGACTAGTCTCTTTTACGCTAAAAGCAAGGAAGTGGCCTAAAAACATGGCCCTACACAAGAGTCGGCAAGTTTCACTTGCCTGAAACTATCACGTCAAGAAAACACTGTCCAACGAGTCCAAAGTCACGATTCCTACGTGCACAAGTCCACCGGCCTACATCCGTTTTATTAATCTTGATTAGTGATTGCTAAAACATTTAAAATACTTAAAATACTGATTTTTAGTCTTGATTAGCATGCAATTTGGGTTGGGGGTCCTAGGGGTGCAAAGCGTTACCTCAACACGACGCGAAAGCTACACCGGCGTCGGGTAGCGACGCCGGGGGTTGGAATAGAAGATCGCGCTCCAAGTCCAGATTCCAATTAGATTCCTCGCTGGAAATTTCAGAGCAATCGACCGGGGTGAAGATTCCAGATTCCAAAGCTCGCACGTGCGACGACGGGCTACGACGTGCGACGACGTCGTACGCGGCAAATCCTCAAAGAGCAAGCACCTAGGTGGGGCCCACAGTAGTCCTAGGGGCCTTTGGGGGACCCACAATAACTCTGGAGAACTTGGGGGGCCCACGGTGGCAAGCGGTGCGACGGGTGCGGGGTTGCGACGAGTGGCTCTCGGTCGTACACAGCCAATGCGGGGAGATCCGTCGGTCGTGCGCTGAGAATGCGGGGCTGCGACGTTTGGGGTGTGCAGCGGCTGCGGGGTGGCTGTGGTGCGAGGGTGCTTCTCGGTCAGTGCGGGAGAAACGCTCGGTCAGGCGCTTGGATGCGGGCGGGGCGATGTTGCAACGTTGCAACACTTGCAACACCAGTCGGTGCGGAGCAGCGGGTCGGTCGTGCGGGGTGCGGAGCGGGGCGACAAGCGGGCGACGGTGCGGAGCGCTGTGCGGGCTGATGCGGAGCGGGATGCGGGCCAATCCCTCGGTCAGACCGAGGGAACGGAGCGGTGCAGAGCGATGCGCTGTCCTGCGATGCGGAGCGGCTAGGATGTGGGGCGGGGCTTCGGTCGGAGCGGGGGAACGGGGGCTGTTCTCTCGGTCGGTGCGGGGGCTGAACGTCGCAACGTTGCGACGAATCGTCGCAACGTCCAAATTGAGTTTTGGAAGAGGCTAAGGCTAATTTCTTGCGAAAATAGGTCTTCCTAGGGGTTGTTTATATAGTGTAGATGGGTCGACTTGGTCTAGGGCTAAATCTAATAGGATTAGAAGTTTAAAATAATTTAAAATTTGAAATCCAACTTCTCCAACTCTCCCAAGGGTTTGACTTGGTCCAAATGAGCTGGAAATTGGCTCAAAAATTCTTTAAAACGTTTAAAACTCAAATAAATTTTATTTGGCCGAAATTAATTTATAAATTAATTATTAAAAATATTATAAACCTTGTTAAAAATTTAAAAGTGGTCAAATAAACTCCAAAAATTATAAAATAAATATCGTGGTGATCGTGATGACGAATGTGAGCTAACTAAGAAGACGGAACTCAATTTCGACGTCGGACGACGAAACTAAAAATAGAAACGTCTCCCGTCAAGAGTGAGAATCGTCACGTCTCATCGAGTAAATTTAAATTGTGGAAAAACGACTCGAGAAGTGTCGTTCCAAGATAGTGCCACTATTTAATACTCTCAGAGACGTTCACAACGGCATATCACACTAAAGTGTTCACGAACAAACAAAGTCTAAAACAAACACGTGCACGGTCAAAAGCACGTGCACGAACAACGTACCACGAAAAGTGGTCGTTACACTTCTTCTCTTGCTCTCCAACTAGAACCAAAGAGTGATCATCTAGGCAATTGGTGCAGTCAAGAGACATGGCTTCTCCTCTCTTCCAAGAGAGTTCTTCAACACACATCACACTCCACCTTCTAGTTCTACTTGAAGGCATAGGTGATTATAAGTGTTGTTTTCATTATTTCATAACTTTCGTTATTTGAGATTTGCTCTCGGTTGTGAGAGTGGTTTGCTTGCTCCCAAGTTGTGGGAGTCAAGGACATCGATTGTATTCGATTGCACTTGTAGGGTTGCTACAAGTGGGCTTTAAGGGAATATCAAGTTAGGGTTCTAACTTGAGTATCCGGAGGATTCCGGGTGGAAGGGACGTAGGATTACCGGAAACAAGTCGGGAGTTGACTTGGGTAATCCGAACCCTAGAAACATAATTGTGTTTGCAATTGTTTCATTTTTGGGTTTAATTCTATTTCCGCATTATTTGTTGGATTGCATTTTATTTGGCGTAAATTCCTTTTAAATTTGCATAAACACTATTCAACCCCCCTTCTAGTGTTTTCCCCATTGACAGGGTCCTTACAATTCCTATATATATGAGTGTGCTGCCATCTCTTATACTTCTTGATGCTATTGAATATCTCAAGAGATCTATAAGCAACTCTCAAACTCCCTCATTTCCCTCTATTTGAACATTCATTCCTCTTCATGCATTGAAATCCAGCTCAAGGGAAATCATCCAAATGCAATTCTAGCAAATCTCATCACTTGGAGATCCTCTTCCATGCCTTACATTCATTTATGAGTAAGTTCATCTCAAGGCATAGGTAAGAGTATTTGTTTTACTTTGTTATTTCTTTGAAACCCTAGCTTTCTGTGTGAGAGCTAGTTACTCTCTGTGTGAGAGTATTACCTTCTGTGTGAGGGTTGATTGAGATCTCTCTGTGTGAGAGTTTGAGTCTTTCTGTGTGAAAGCAAGGATATCTTTTTGTGTGAATCCTAAATCCTCTGTGTGAGGTATCTCTAGGTGAGATTGTATTCACTTCTCTGTGTGAGAATTATAGTGGATATTGGTGTGGCTGGACGTACCCAAGTTTGGAGAACGAATGTAATTCTTGTGTTTGCGTTTGGATTAATTGTGTTGATTAATTCCTCTCGTACTTATTATTCCGCATTTGCAAGTTTAATTTTAATTGCACAATTTATTGCCATTACACTATTCACCCCCCTCTAGTGTGTGTTGTTAGTATTGCAAGGGTAAGGCGATCCTTACATATGGCTGCAGTCCCAAGTAAACCCAACTCCCCACTTTAAACTCCCTCTCTAATCTTCTCAAGTCAGCATATTTCTTCATCCTCTCCTTGACTTTTCTCAGGTGGTCTTTGAGAAGTTGAAGCACCACTTCTCTTGAAAATAATTCATCATCCACAGTATGTACTTTAGAGATCTGTGGAACATAGTTCAGTAAATTGGGAGGTTTTCTTCCATAAACAGCTTCATAGGGAGACATCTGAGTTGGACCCTTCCAAGTGGTATTGAATCAATACTCCGCAAGAGCAATCCACTTGGGCCATTCTTTGGGTTTATGGCCATAAAACCACCTCAAATAACATTCCAAATTTCTATTGGTAATCTCAGTTTGTCCATTAGACTGAGGGTGGTAGGTTGAGCTAAAAGCTAAGGTAGTTCCTTGCAAAGCAAACATCTCCTTCCAAAATATACTTGTAAAGATAGGGGCCCTATCACTCACAATAGTTCTAGGTAACCCATGTAGTGTAAAGACCACATTAAAAATACTTGGGCTATGTCTTAGCAGAGAATGGATATTTGATGCCAAAAAATGAGCATATTTAAACAACATGTCGACTACCACATAAATTGCTCCAAACCTCATCACAAGGAGGCAAACCGAAAATGAAATCAATGGATATATCTTCCCATACCTGATCAGGAGTGGGGAGTGGTTGAAGAAATCCTGGAGTAGCTACATTCTCATCTTTGCTTCTTTGGCACGTATCACACTCATTGACATACCTCTGTATATCATTTCTCATGCCCTCCCAGAAGAAAACATCCTTCAATCTGTGTAAGGTCCTGGTGGAATCTGAGTGGCCTCCCAGAGGTGTACTATGGTACTCATTTAACAGGATTTTGACAACCTCTTGGTTATTTGGGTTCACCAAAATTTTATGCATGTAATAATAGACTCCATCAACCTTTTTTATTTGGGTATTCTCCTCTCCATTCAATTGCAGTATTTGCTCCAGCACTTTAAAAAATGCATCATGACTCACCATGTTCCTGATACCCAACATCCAATCACTCTGGGTAGCTGACAGTTCATATATGGAAAAATAATCCTCTTGCAAAAAAACTCACAGCCTTCAGACTCCCTGTATAAATCATCATCTGTTGCATTTCCCCTTCCAGGTTTATACTCTAGCTTATAATCAAATTGCTGCAACTTCACTAACCATCTAACCATTTACTTTGTATACCATGATGTAGCCTCTGCCCCCAACAAGTAGCACAAACTCCTATGGTCAGTTCTGATAATAAATCTCCTTCCCAACAGATAACGACTCCACTTCTTAGTAGCAACAATCAGGGCCAACAATTCCTTCTCATAGGTGGATATCAGAAGATTTCTACCCTTCAACTTTGAACTCAGGTAAGCTAGTTGCTTGCCATCCTGCATCAACACAGCTCCAATACCTTGGCCAGAGGCATCACACTCCACCACAAAGTCCTTGTAAAATCTTGCAGTGTTAAAACTGGAGCTGTAACTAGGACCTCCTTCAACCTTTGAAATGTTACTCTTGCTTCAGTACTCCACCTAAACTCCCCCTTCTTCAGCATATTTGTCAAAGGAGCAGATATGCTTCCAAACCCCTTCACAAACTTACGGTAATACCCAGCTAAACTTAGAAATCCTCTTAAGGCCTTAATGGATTTTGACTCATTCCATGCTACTACGGCCTCAATTTTCTTAAGGTCAGCAGCAACCCCATTCCCCGATTTTACATGCCCCAAGTAATCCACAGAATTATTGCCAAACTGACACTTAGTAATTTTCTCAAACATCTTTTGTTCTACAAGAATCTCAAAGACTTTTTCAAGATGAACTAAGTGTGAATAGGAGTTGGTGCTGTAGACTAAGATGTCATCAAAGAAAACGAGTACAAATTTTCTTAGAACTGACCTAAAGATGTGGTTCATCAAGGAATGGAAAGTCGATGGAGCATTGGTTAGCCCAAACGGCATGACGCCGAACTCAAAATGGCCGTCGTGAGTTCAGAAAGCAGTATTGAATATGTCATCTTCCTTCACATAGCCTGAATGAAGGTCCAATTTAGAAAAGATTACAGCTCCATGGAGATCATCTAGGAGCTTATCTATTATCGGAATTGGGAATTTGTCCTTCACCGTTTGCTGAATAAGAGCTCTATAGTCTACACACATCCTCCACGACCCATCAGCCTTCTTCACTATGACCACAAGCGACCGATAGGGACTGGAGCTGGTGTGGATGACTCCCGACTTTAGCATTTCTCCAACTTGCTTCTCTATTTCCCCTTCAAGCAATGAGCGTGTCTGTAGGGTCGGATGCATACTGGCTTGGCTCCTTCCACCAAGGGAATGCTGTGGTCGCAGTACCGTTTGGGAGGTAGTTCTTTCGGTTCTTCCAATATTGAAGAGTACATGTCAATCCGCATTTGTAACTTCGAAGAATGATCCGTTGTTGGCTGAAGGCCACATTGCTTGCACTCAGGAGACATGTCCAATGACTTCAACTGAATGATGTATCCAACTCCTCCTTCCTGCCGCAGAGCCTTTCTCATCTGCTTCTCCCCTACCAACTGGGAACCTTCTCGTGACCTTTGCCATGTACACTTCTTGCCTTGGTACTGGAACTTCATTTGTAACTTCTTGAAGTTTATCACAATGTTGTTCAACTGCTCCAGCCATTGTGCACCCAACACAATCTGATTTACTCCCATAGCCAACAAAAAGAAGACCAAGGGATACTGAGATACCCTAGCAACTGAGCACCACTCCTTTACAAACCCCCGAGCCTTCGAGCTTGTCACCATTAGCCGCCACCACCTTGAAATTCTTAGAGGTTTCTACCTCCAAACCCAAACTCTTAGCCAACTTCGGGTGAATAAAGCTATGAGTCGAACCTGAATCAACTAACACTTGAACTGATTGGCCCTTAATACTTTCCTCCAACCTCAGAGTATGTGCTGCTTGTATGCCGTTCATAGCGTGCAAGGAAATAGCATCGGGGTCCTCCTCCTTCCATGAGTGATCTTGCCTCGTCACTGGATCAGCTTCTTCTGCATCTTCCCAGTCATAGATTCCCTCTACACTATACAACTTTTTACACTTGTGGTCCTGACTTTATTTTTCATCACAAGCAAAGCAGAGGTGATTCTTCTTTTTGTGTTGTATCTTCTCTGGGGTTAATTTCCTGGGAATGGGAGTATGACTGCCAGAATTCAAATTTTTGGTAGCTATTGGACTACTAGTGGTGGTGTTGAAGGTTCTTGAGGAAGCTCCTGCCACTATCGACGGCCTATAACCCCTTCAAGCCAACGACATTTTTTCTTCAAAGTTCTGGGCTAGGTGAATGGCTTGTTGAAGATCTAGAGGGTTCAAAGCTGTTACTTCAAAACAGATTTAATCTTTCAGCCCCCCCAATGAACTTGTCAAGGATGTAGTCTCTTGGTAGCCGATCCAAGAACCCCATAACTTTTTCCAACTTCTTCAAAAATTCTCGTACAATTCCCTCCTGCTTCAAATTAGTAAATGTTTGAAAGGGCTGCTCCATGTCAAGTGGACCAAAACGGCCAAGAATAGCTCTCTTGAAATTTTCCCAGATCGAGAAGACATGTATGTTATCTTTTGCCCATTCATACCAAACTAGAGCCTCTTCTTTCATGTAGAATCCGTAGATTCTGACGCAACCACTTCTCTCGGTCTTGTAGTACTCAAAAATCTGCAACACTTGATTGATCCATTGAATCACCTCCTCTCCCCCCTTGAATAAAGGAAAATCGGGCCTCAATCCCTTAGGATTGCAGTCTCTAACACCGTTGGTCTTTCCTCTCATGTGCCCAAACTATTCACCCCCATGAAAAGAAGACTGCACAAAATTTTCCTGGGGTGTACCTCCCTGATTATGTGTACAAGGTACTATATGTAGAGGATTCTTAGAGAGATCTTCCAACTTACTTGTAAGGGTGTTGATCTTGTTTAGTGTTGTTAATGGTAACTTGTTGTTGCAGTTGTTCTTGGATTAGTTCCCACTGTGCACGAATCTGATGATCCCTCTGCTCCTGTATCATCTTCTCCCATTGCTGATGTTGTTGTTAGCTGAGGAGTTGTGCAGCCTTCTAACCGTCCTCCAACTGCTGAAACCTTTCTATCCAAGAATCGTCTTCCAAAGCTTCAGCTCCAAAATTGGGCTCCTCCCACTGATTCATAGGTGGCTTTGATACCAATTATGGAGGAATGGCCTCTCAGATTGCTCCTCTGCCATCGTCGCCGGCTCCTCATCCTCTCCTTGCTTCGATTTGCCAACCATTATCTCACACAGAATAGAAATCAAAAGAACAACGAAGGAAAAAACAAAGAACAAATGAAAAAGAGGAAAATCTCAACTAATATTTCTTTGATTGATCAAACGATGATATTACAATAGGAATGCTTATCCTATTTATACAGCTCTCTCAATTGACTAACAACCTAACAGAATTTAGTTAGGGGTCCATTCGCTCCATTCAATCCAACTATAGGACAAAGAAGAAGAGCGCCAATGGCTATTAAGAATCGATGGTCCTGATATCCAGCGGCTGAGAAGAAAGAACTTAAAACTCTAACGATCCAGATTATATCGTGAAGAAGGTTGAGATTGGGCCTCTCCATCATCCTACAGTTGAGCTCATCCCAACGGCTATATCATATTCAAACCTTCATCAGCTGTGCCACCCCCGACTCTGTCGACAACCTCCACTGCTATCACCGTTAGCTTTGACTCCGGCAGCCCATTTCTCACAGCCACTGTCCTCTAATATCTGATGACAGGGGTTGTGTCCCTCGGTTGTTCGATCATTTGATTGTCCAACACCTGCTTAACCGTGTAATAAATTGGTTTTCTCTCCCCTAATTAATTTTGATTAACGCTGTTAACCCTGTCCCCTCCATGTGTGTGTCCTTCGGGCGACTATCGACTGGAAACCGACGTCCCTGCGGAGTTCACAACACCTTCTCCTACCCTCGCAGCATTGGCATTGCCTTCTCGTGCAAGAATCTATCTGGCTACATCCGCTCTGAACTCGACACCCTTGTCTTCCTCTGCCGGCTCAATCTCCACTGCAACAAGCTCTCCAATTCTATCCCCACCCAACTCTTCAACGCTTCCTCCATCCACTCAATCTTCTTGTACACCAACAAATTGTCCGGATCGTTGTCACCTGAACTCTGCAACCTTACTCGAATTCAAAACATCGATCTACCGAGAAACTCGCTCTTCGACCCCATACACTCCGACCTTCGCAACTTTTGCCAGCTGCAGCTGTTACTGCTCGCCCAAAACCAATTCTCTAGCAAGATACCTGCCGGGATCTGGCACGAGATGCTGAGCTTGATCCAGCTGGATTTGTCTTCAAACAATCTATCCGGTCTGCTCCCGCCCGATATCGGCGATCTAAAATCACTGTCCGACACCCTGAACATGTTACAGAACCATTTATTTTTAGAAAAATCTCGAGCTCGCTCAGCAACCTCCCGGCATCCGTCAGCCTTGACCTTCGCTACAACAATCTATCCAACGAGATCCTACAGGCAGGTTTGCTGGTGAACCAACTCCCTATCGATATCCTCAACAATCCATTCCTCTGTGGAATTTCGCTGCAGAGCCCATGCCATCAAGCGGAGGTGGAGACGGGGGAGCATGGAAATAAGGGAGGGATTGGGTCGGAGGTGGGAGGAGTGTCGGGAAAAGATGGGAGGCGGGGGGCGGAGGCGGGGCAGGGCAGAGGCGGGAGGAGCGCATGGAAGGGCAGGGGGTGGGCGGAGCTGTGAGGAAAGTAGTTGCAAAGGGGGTGTAATACCATGTTTTCGTATATACAGGTATACTATACGTATTTCTAGACGCATTTGTACGTATGAAATTTTTGGGTATTTTTATAAATTTTCCATATTTTTCTTATGACTAAATTATTTTAAAATAATTTTTTAAACATCGTTTGGATGATATGGATGAGTATTTGATGGTATACTTGGTATTTGGTGAGTAAGGGTATTTTAGTAAAGTATTTCGGTTAATGCCAAAATGACCAAAATAATGATGATGCTGATGTGTCCATATATTCCAAGTTCACGGAGCTTCTGAAAGACATCCAGCTCACCATTCCATTCATGGATGCCATTACAGAGATTCTCATTTATGCAAAGTTTCTAAAGGACCTCATCACAGGGAAGAGGAAGCATGAGGAGATAAAGCTTATGGAGGACTCTACCTCCATTATAAAGAACCATCTCCCGAGGAAGATACCGGATCCGGGAAGCTTCACGGTTCCATGTTCCATAGGAGGTATGCCCATTAATCGCAATCTAATTGACTTGGGAGCAAGCATCAGCTTGATGCCGCTTTCTATATTTGAAAGACTACAGATCAGAAGTGAATTGGAGTCGACAAACATGTCCATACAGCTGGCGGATCACTCTATCACATATCCTTTAGGCATCACCAGGGACATTATTCTGCAGATACCTCCTGGGTTGTGTGTGCCAGTGGACTTCGTTATAATGAATATGCCCGAGGGAGATAGCTCCCAGCTTATACTTGGTCGCCCATTCATGGCGACGGCCGGTGTCTTAATAGACCTCCGTGAAGGGAGTTCTCATTGAACGTGGACAATATTGAAGCCCAGTTCAACCTGCAAAAACCAATGAGGGAGCATATACGAGAAGAAGGGGCTAGTTATCAGGAGCTCCTAGAAGATGATGCAATAGAGGAACATGCCGCTGAAGGGGTCATGAAGGACCTGATAAGAACAAATGCCAATGACGACGGCGACCCCATTTACAACAAGGCGGTTGCCGCCTATCTTCGTATCTTGGATGAGGAGCTCTTGGATCATTCTTTACACCATGAGAAGCCGGATGCCATCGGTTACACCGATGAGGAAAAGCTTGGAGTGGAAGGATGCCAAATACCGTCGCACGGTATCGTTGGCAAGAACGATGCACGAATCCCATGTGCACCAGATAACTATTGAAGAACCAGAGGGAGTCGAGCTCATGACTCAAAACGAGCTCTTATTGGGAGGTAACCCAATCTTTTATATCTTTGATTCTCTTTTCCAATTTCTTATTTTTACTTTATCTATTTAAGAAAACCAAATAAAAATGCTATTTATTTCTCTTAAAAATACAAAATCATAAAAATTTGATGGGTTCTTCCTTTCTACAGGTTGAACATAAAGGGGCACGCAAATCGACGTTTTAAATGGAAGAAAGCTGGAGGAGAGCAGCTGATTTAAAAGCAGACCAAAGGAGAAGAGTCAAATTCGACACAGGTGACTCGACCGAGCAAGGCTTGTGCTCGGTCGAGTAGCGCAGACACAAGAAAATTGAAAGAAAACGTCGCTCTGGCTACACGGCCCGAGCAGCTTGTGCTCGGTCTGAGTAGACACTAACTCGACCGAGCAGCCACGTGCTCGGTCTAGTAGCGCAGGCACATGGAAATAAGGGAGAGATGTCATTCTGTCTACACGGCCCGAGTAGTCTTTGCTCGGCCCGAGTAGACACCAACTCGACCGAGCAGGCCATGCTCGGTCGAGTAGATGAGGGAGTGTTCTAAACTCGTTTTTATTTTTGTCTTACTCGACCGAGCAGCTACACTACTCGATCGAGTCACTATTTCCTAGAATGCGGGGCCCACTTCCGAACGAGTTGGGTTATTAAAACCCAACTCGTTCCCTTTATCCATAAGCTCTCTCAATTAATCAAAACCCACTGCCCGAGCATGAAATCCCCACCCTACTCGACCCACTCCACCGCCGATATCCACCCTTCCTCCGCCCGCACCGTCATCCATGCCGCCAGTCCGGTCAGCGCGCACACACACACACACTCACACTCACACACACACTCTCTCTTTCTCTCTTCCAGGTCCTCCGCCCCCATTTACCCCTTTTTTTCGAACCACCGATCATCGCTGCCGGTGACTCCCTTACCAGGGTGCCGCCCCCCGCAAAACCCCCCGCCCTCCCCTCTTGAAACATCGTTCCCCTACCTCCCCGCTGCTCCATCCCCCTATCGCTATTCCCCGCCGCCGCTCCCCTAGGGCATCTCGGTATGCTCGACCAAGCAATGAGCATTCCTGCTCCCCACTACTGCTGATCGACTGAGCACAGTAAGTGCTCGGTCCATCCTTCCCCACCCTATTTCCAACTGCTCAACCGAGCACTAGTGCTGCTCGGTCGAGCAGCCATTCACGCACAAATCATACACTTACTCTGCTCGACCGAGTAAGGCTAGTGCTCGGTCGAGCAGATGCACATATTCCCTATTTTATTTTTCATATCCTAACATTATATTTTTCTCTATTTCAGATATGTTTTGCCTACGTCAGCGTACAGTTTGGGATTAGCTTGGGAGAGACCGCTGATCGGCAGCATTCTGTGTTCACCTGGCGGGTTTCTGTATTTTTTTATATTTTTTTAAAAAATTAATCATAGCGGCCCACTCAAAGAGCGGGCCACGGGCTGCGTCCTGTTTCATATATTTTTTTTTGTTTTTTTCGCTTTAATAAATCCCAGATATGCATTCTTTGCTCCAAAAATTCCCGAAAAATAGCTCCTAGATCCAAAAAATTCTGGAAAAATTCCAGAAAATCCAAAAAAATCCCAGGAGTACCTAAAAAAATAAGGAAAGTAAATATTAGTCCATAAAAACATATTTTATGTATAAAATAGGAATAGGCTTTAATAATTCACGATATCACGAATACGCACGTATCAAAGCCAAAATAAGCATGATATACAAATAAAATGCCCAGAAATGGGGGGAAATATGCAATTTATATCCTGAATCAACACTCTCACCCTTTTTACCTTTTTACAGGCACTCCAGCTTGCATCTTCCACGATGCCTCGCACAAGAGGTGGCCCCACACTTCCCCGTCGCAGGAAGAGGAAGGCCATTGGCGCCTCCTCTTCTAGACTGTCACGCCGCACTCGTTGCGAGCCTTCACCCACCACCGAGGAGGAGCACGTGAGCGATCCATCGTCCACGTCCGACTCTTCTCCCATACATCGCACACAGATTCCAATCATCTCTGCCCCCATTCCCACTACCGCTCCACCACCACCACCCTCTCCCCCCGCCGCTCTTTCACCACATGGACTTTCGGCATCACCTTCCGTGACGACACACACTGCGACCGCTTCGTCAGGCTATCGCAGCTTTGCCTCGTTCCCACACTATTCATAGATGTCCCCACACTTCGATCCCTTGGACTCTTGCAGAGAGTCCATTGGCTTGACTGTACTATTGGCTTCGATCGAATCCTGGCTGTCCACACACCCACATACTCTCACCTCACTCTGGAGGCATTGAGTTCCATCACACGCAGCCCGACAAGCGATTGCATCACCTTTCGGCTGATGGATCATGACTTCACGATCACATACGACATGATCCACTCCCACTTCTATTTCCCTGACATCCCTGACCCTCGCGCCGATTTCTCCCCAGACTACGACCTTACCTCGTTCGATGCCTCTGCTTTCTGGCATCGCATTTCTAGTCTGGACCACTACCGCTTGAGCCGGGGCGAAGGCATCATGCATTGTGCATCCTTGCCTTTGCTACGCGTAGCGACACCTCACCACGACCATCTTCTACAGACCAGAGGTCGGGACCATGTCCCTTTCCGAGCTTTCCCATCTTATGGGCATGACCCGACCTATGTGCTTCCATCCCGACAGCTCCCTCTGCCCCTTCGTACTTTCTGATGCAGCCCACTAGCTGTGTTATCGCCTTCTGTAGACCACCCACTCTCACTATGCCACTGACATCTGCTGCGGCGGATTCTTCACCATTTTTATACGAATGTTAGGTATCCATCTTCCTGATGACCTAGTGACCCCTCCTGGCCCCACTCACTTGACCCTAGGTGTGCTTGAGCACATGCATATCATTAGGCCTTACGGAGCCCGTCACTGGACCTACCTGGTTGGCACACACCACACACCACACTTCATCCTTTTCACCCCTCACCTCACCACCATAGCACCTATCCAGCAGAGCTAGAATATAGATATGGTCCACCCACTTCCAGCACTCCACGTCCTCGAGCCATCGGGAGTCGACGTTACGACAGTCGCCGACGGCCCGGTTCCCCGCTCCTCTTGGTACGAGGAGCATGACCTGGCAGCCATTGTGGCCGCCCTTCTAGCTCTGTCTGTACACCCACCTCCACCAGGAGGCACATCTTCCTCCACCTATGTCTCGACCACCTCCACCACCGTTGAGGACCTCGGGGACTGTCACCACCTTTTGCCCCGAGTCCATTACTGCTGTCTCTTCTGTCTCCGTGCCTGAGGGCACTGATATCTCTTCTGCTCCAGAGCCCACTGCTCCAGATTTTCCTGAGCACGACCCAGCCGTTATCCTTCCACCTCTTAGAGACCTACTAGCATCCTTGCATATCTCCCTAGGGTCCTTTTCACCTACCTCTGGCTCCACCTCCTCACACGCAGCGGCTTTACTCACTAAGAACGTCTCGATTTCTGTCCTCACTTCTGTGTCGACGACTGCTCTATCTTAGCCACTGCTGAGATCCCATCGAGTTCACCCTCCTCGACCTTCCAGCCCAGGCACTGTGGACTATCTACACATGGCCGCTTTACGAGAGTGGTGTCTCACGGCTCTCGTCCTCCCCTCGGCTCCTGCACCACAGACTCTTGTCTGACGGTGTTGGAGGACTCGACTTCTTGCCTTATGCGGGATTTCGATGCCTTCATCCACTCGACAGCCATCCATCATGCACGAGTCTAGTCAGACCTAGCCTCTATCATTGACCTACTCAGGACACGTGGCCCACCTCCCGTGATCCTTGCACACACTCCTCCACCCAGGCCGTTCACTGTCTCTATGGTTGCACCACTCAGTGCTCCACACTCTGAGGCTTCTGTCGAGCCTATCACCTCTACACCTGAGTTGGTTGCCACCACTGTTTCCAGTACGGTCGTCGGCATACACACTTCTTCTCCTATCGAGACCGCTATTGTCCTATTTTCAGCTTCGTCTGTCACCACCACGTCTGACCCACCAATTGACCCAGTCATCGAGCCACAGCCAGCTGCTGCCACTCTTGGTGCACAGTAGGGGGACCCATTACCACCGACAGACAGTGGTGCCACTGCTTGATGTTGTCCTTGCACACTTTTTACTTCCCTCATATTATATTATGCCCATCTATCTCTACGGGGCCCTGGTCTTACACAGCTTGGGGGAAGACCCACCATGCATCATTTCATGCATATGCATCATCTTTTTATCATTTCATCATTTCCCATTTTATTTCTTCTGCACAGTTTTATTTTCTTACCCTCACTCACCCACCCCTTTCTAGCATCATCTCCAGCATACTAGCATTTTCTCAGCAGTGAGTACACTGTTGGGTTTAGCTTGAGGGATGAGCGCTATCGCTTTATTTTGCATTTTCTTTTATATTTTCTTTTGTTTTCCACCTTTTACTTTATTTTTCCGCCCATTTTCCGCCTTTTTATCTTCTTTTCCATTCAGCATCACGTTTTTCACTTTTTACCATGCATGCATCCCTGTTCTCATTCTATTGTTTTCTCCGCCCTTTTTCATTTTGCTAAGGTTGTTCTGCATGATGATACTTCTCATAGCCCTCAGTAGCTGCTCACGGTGCTTATATTTGATGACATGCTATTTAGAGTAGTTTCAGTTTTACTATCCATATGCGTGCATTTTCTTTTGCTGATCTCTCTAATTAAATGCCTGATATGAATTGAAATTGAATGCATGAAATAGTATCTAGTATGTGCTTTGTTGGGTAATGCACCTAGGTTCACGCATCATTAGAACATTTGGAGCACCTATTTGCTATCCCATTCACTTCTGATTGCATGCTTGATATTATTGTGCTATTACCGCATGCTTTTCAGTATTCATTAAGATGAATGAAAATACACATGCTAGCTATGAGTTTAGTTAGAGTATTATCCTATCGAAGCATTGTGCACCTCTGATGAGTGAACTGCGTGATTTATTATTTTCCTTCTCCACATATCTTTATGACTCTCTACATATCAATTGGTTCACCCCCTACAGCTACCTTCACCGCATTTACTTCCCAAAAAGATCCCAAAAAGAAAAAGATAGCTTCTAAATAAAATGAAATGAAAAAAAAGAAAGAAAGAAAAATGTGAAAAAGAGAAAAAGAAAAGAAAAAGAGAAAATAAAGAAATAAGATTGTTTTCTATATCCTTTTATTAGAAGCTGCCACAGATATTTGGGAAAAGACAAAATTTTCATATCCTATTCCTAGATGCGACGCCTCGAGCTAAGCTTGGGGGATGAACCATTTGATCATATGAGTAGTATAACATTAGAGTGGAGACGGTGCATAACAGGAAGATTTGATAACGCTTGAACTTAACAAAATTTTTTAGTTTTGGAGACTTTTCGTGATTCGAAGTGAATATTTGAATATCATGATTCCTTCCATTCTTTATTGCATTTGGTGTGATTCTCTATGCTCCACTTGTATCTATTGATTGAAAAGTGCACCGCCAACTCTTTTTATACTAGACTTGTAACGACCGGTTTTGTAATGACTATTATATGAATAATATTGGATGTTCTCTCCTTGTGTGTTTTTTTCTCCGTCTGACGTTTTCGTTCGGTTCATTCTGATCTTTATCTTCCATTGCATATCTTGATGGGGCTTGGAGTAAGTATTCTTACGATAAGCTTCATAGCGTCTTAACCTTTGAGCTAGTGTGATCCTAGAGGCCATAGGAATCTTCTCGAAGCTTCGTGCTTCGATTCGGCACTTTTGGTGCATCTTAGTTGGTTCATGAAGGAGAGCCAACCGACTAGATTGCAATCTAGTCGGTCGGTAACACTTCTCAGACCGGCTAGTTCTTCTCAGTAAATTTCGACTGAGTTACTGTTTACAATTAGTCGGTCTAAGCACATTCATCGACCGACTAGTTGTGAAACTAGTCGGTCAAGACTTGTTCTCAGACCGACTTGTACAGAGTACCTTTTTGTCGGCTGAGTTACTGTTTACAGTTAGTCCGTCAAAGAACAACTAACGACCGACTAGTTGAGAAACTAGTCGGTTAGAGTTTCTTCTCAGACCGACTAACTGTCAGTACTCATCATCTATCTTATTCGACCTTTAGTCGGTTTATGAACGTTCACCGACCGACTAGATCCCAAACTAGTCGGTCGACGGGTCTTCACAGACCGACTAATCATGCCTTCCATGTACCAACCCTGTTCACTGTTTGATTTTAGTCGGTGTCAGTTGGACGACCGACCGACTAGTTCCCAAACTAGTCGGTCGACCACTCTTCACTGACCGACTAAATTGCCTAGTAAACCTAGGTTAAGTCGTAGCCGCCACTATTTCTTTCTATTTAAACCCTACACGTTTTCTATTCTTTCTTCACTATTATTAGCCGATCTTCTTCCCCAATCAACCCCCAACCTTCCTCTAGCCTTCCATCTTTCTCCCGTGCCCCCTCTTCCCCTCCATTCGCCGGCACCACCCCCGTAGGCCACCGGCCGTCCCTAAACCCCAAAATTCTCCTTTTGCTCCAGATTTTCCCCTATATTCTCCATTCTCCAGATCTGTCCTATTTCAGCCGCGAGGAGTTCTCTTCAGCGTAATTCCTCTGATCGCTTCTTCCGTTGTCGTGCTAGATCTGATTTGGCGACGGCAATCCGGAAACCGGCGAGATCTTCTCCTACCTGCAGATCCGTAGGCGTCTCGATCTTCGCTTCGTAAACGGTTAGTGATCTACCTTTAATCTCCCCATAACCCTCACCGTAATTTAGAAAACCTAATAAAAATTGATTACTAGACGTTATAGGATTCCAATACAAAAATATGGATTAGATCTTGATTCTAATTTTCTGTTTTGCCAACAGCGAACCCTAATTCCCGTAGAATAGCGATCTTGACTCGACGATCAAAAAACCACGGTACCAGGCAAGTGAAACTTGCCAACCTTGCTTTAGGCAATGTTTTAGGCCATTACCTTGTTTTAGCGTGAAAGAGACTAGACTGTGAAATGATAGCGGTCTAGGCGCAAATCCAAATTCTAGCTTGACAACGAAGTTAGAATTGCCCTTGTCATGTCATGTCATGCATTTGCCTGTCATGTTTAATTTCTTTAACGGTACGCAATGTAATTAAATATCTGCCATGTAATTGCATTCCTACATGCCATTTAACTTGTATGTTGCATCGTAGCACACGCTACAAATCCAAGTACAATCCGTGTTTCCGTGTTAACGGCTAGGCACCCGTTATGCGGGCATAACCCTACGCCATCCTTTTTAAAAACACTTCCTGGCTTGTGATCCAGAAGCAAGCATTCCACGTTCGGGGGTAAAGCCCTGGCTCGATACACGTGGAGGGGTAGGGATAAACGGTCACTTGAGCGTAAGAGTTGGCCCGTACAACCACTCTAGCCAAAGGGCGGAATCTCTGTGCACGACGTGCTTACAATACTTGTACTTGTCCTTGTAAATGTTTACTTGCCCATGCCATGTTTTTACCTGCCATGCTTTAAATCATGCCATGTCATAATCTGCTGTTTACTTTACTTGCTGTTCTCCTTGCATAACATGTCATGTTATACCATACTCTAGAACTGCAAGGTTGTTTTTACTTTTAGTTTCCTTGCGCAAGTCTTGTAGACTTGCTGACATGTGCCCCTTCTCGTTGGGTGTCGCATGTTAGTTGCTGAGCCGGAGCCTGCGGTTGAGGGCGACGAGTTCGTGGAGTTCGTGCCCGATCCCATTGCTGACGCTGAGTACGAAGACACCGACGACCAGTCTTAGTTCCCTTCGCAGTTCCTTCTTTAGTCTATTGTTAGCTTGTCGGTGAGTAGTACCATTTTGTTGGATTTTCTTTATTGGCCATGCTGGGCCTTTTTCTTTCGACTCTGTTGTAGCCTGGTGGCTTTTCTGCGGTTGTTGAATTTTATCTGGACTTGAGGTTGATAATTTATTATTTGTCTCTTTTTCTATTATTCTTGTCTTTGTTCTGTGTCACATTACAGGGACCTGCCAATTATTGTTGATTGACGCTTATCGGACTTGCGGCTTTGTAGCTTCAAGTCTGAGCGGACCTTCTCATGCTACGCTTCCACATTTTTGGGAAGCGGGGCGTGACAGGTTTCTTTGGTGGCCCATGCAGGTCCACACTGTAACTGTGACTTAATCGGAACAACGATAAGGATTATAGAATGTCCGATAAATAATTTTGACACCGAGTCATAGGCTGAGAGTCTGATTTGTTTCGTTTTCTGTGTCATTAGATGGCTGGAAGACGGAATACCAGTGCTGGTGGTGGTCTGCCCCCTCGAGTCGAGGAGCCAGATCGAGAGCCCACCAACGGGGAGATTATGCGGATGATGCATCAGATGATGCAGGTGTAGCAGGGGATGCTACAGAATGCCCGGAATGTTCCGCCTGCTCGAGCAGCGCAGCCTGTTCAGAATGTCCCTCGCTTCGAGCCCGAAGCAAAGCAGTTTCGGGAGTTGGGCCCCGCTTACTTTGACGGGACCGAAGGACCTCTAGCTGCGGATGAGTGGACTAGGAACATGGAGGACAACTTGAAGATGTCGAAGGTCGACCCGACTGGATGGGTTGACTTGGCGAAGAGGCAGCTTAAGGATAATGCTCGGAACTGGTGGAATGCTGAGGAGGAGTTACTGGAGGAGCCAATATCTTGGGCTACTTTCAAGTCCAGATTCGACGAGGAGTACTTTTCGAAGGCTACCAGGACGGAGGTGGCGCATCGCTTCATCGACCTGAAGCAGTGGAGCTTGACGGTGGACCAGTACCACCAAGAGTTCACCAGGCTGAGTCGTTTCACACCAAAGATGGTACAGGATGCTGACGAGAGAGCCCAGAGGTTCCTGCAGGGGCTTTCTCTGGATCTTCAGAGCTTTGTGACTTCTTCTGATGCGGAGTCCTATCAGAAGGTTCTGATTGTAGCGAAGAGGCAGGAGCAGATTGTGAACTAGAGGAGAGAATGCGCTTCTGGAGCTGGGAAGAGGCCTGTGGAGTAGGCCAGGGCAGTGATGAGACCAGGGTTCAGGCCCAATCAGCCGGTACAGTTCAAGAGGCCCGGAGGACCTCCTACCCTGAAGATTTTCCATTTCTGTGGCAAGACAGGGCATGTCAAAGATCAATGCCGGAAGATGTTGGGACAGTGCTTGGTTTGTGGTGATCTTGCGCATACCATGAGGGACTGCCCGAAGTCCAAGCAGCCATGGAAGGGACCTGTTGCAGCTCAGCCGTTGCAGCAGAGAGAGCCTGTACCTGCTGGACGTGGAGTGCCTCTCGTTCCACAGAGGCAGGCTGTTCAGCAGGCTGTTCAGCCGAGGAGGCAGTCTTTCCTGATGACTGCAGTTGAGGCTGAGACCGAGGATGAGGTTATTGCAGGTAACTCTCAACCTAGTTGTTCTTTTCTTAGTTAGACTTGTTTGTTGGATTTTGTTTGGTTGCTTGTTATGTTTGCTAGAATAGAATTTGATTGTTAGACTGTCTGTTAGGTGTGATTTTGGTTTGCACATTTTCTGCACGAGTCCTCTTCGACTCAGGTGCATCGATGTGCATTATTTCCCGGAGCTTCGTGGAGAAGCATTCATTGACGACTTTCCCTCTTTCCAAGAGTTAGAATATCGTCACGGGGAATGGCGTGGTCTCGGTGCATCGTGGTTGCAATTCTTGCCCTTGGGTGGTCTGTGGACATGAGCCCTACACTGATTTCGTCGTCCACGACATCATCAACTATGATGCTGTCCTTGGGATGGACTGGCTTGGGAGTTTCTACGCCACGATCGATTGTCGGAGGAAGAAGGTGGTGTTCGAGATTCCAAGCAATCCGGTGTTCGAGTTCAGCAGTGGCAGCAGTTTGCTTGGTCTGGTCAGGTTTCGGGCCAGGCCGGTGGAGATCATTGCTATGCAGATGGAGCAGTGTCGACCTGCGGTAGTGCGTGACTTCGACGACGGCTTTCCCAAGGAGATGTATGGATTGCCGCCCGATCGAGCTCTCGAGTTTTCGATCGATCTCATTCCGGGAGCGCAGCCCATTTCGAAGGCGCCGTATCGTATGGCACCAGCAGAATTGGAGGAATTGCGGAAGCAGCTGGACGAACTTCTTCAGAAGGGTTACATTAATCCCAGTGTGTCTCCGTAGGGAGCACCGGTCTTGCTGGTAAAGAAGAAGGACGGATCGCGTCACATGTGCGTGGACTACCGGGAGTTGAATGCGGTGACCGTCAAGAACCGATATCCATTGCCTCGTATTGATGACATCTTTGATCAGCTTGGAGGATCAAGAGTATTCTCTGAGCTGGATCTGAGGAGTGGTTATCATCAGCTGAAGGTGAGGAAGGAAAATGTTCTGAAGACATCATTCAGGACGAAGTATGGACACTACGAGTTCGTGGTTATGCCTTTCAGTGTAACCAATGCGCCCGTAGTTTTTATGAATGTGATGAATCTGATCTTCTATGACTTTTTAGACAAGTTCGTCGTTATTTTTATTGACGACATTCTGATCTACTCGAAGTCAGAGGAGGAGCATGCTTCACACTTAAGAACAGTATTGGAGATCTTGAGGAAGCATCGGTTGTATGCTAAGTATTCCAAGTGCGAGTTTTGGCTGGACAGAGTTGCTTTTCTCGGGCATGTGGTGACCGAAGATGGTATCTCGGTGGACCCCGAGAAGATTAAGGCTATCAGGGAGTGGCCTGTTCCGCGGTCAGCATCTGAGATCCGGAGTTTCCTTGGATTGGCTGGTTATTACCGGCGTTTCATTAAGGACTTCTCCCGTATTACCGAGCCGATGACCAGACTGACGTGGAAGGATGTACCTTTTGTTTGGACTGATGGTTGTGATAAGACTTTTGGTGTTCTGAAGGAGAGGCTGATGACTGCCCCTGTTCTTGCTGTGCCTGATCGGAGTGGAGGATTCGAGATCTTTTGCGATGCTTTCGGCAAGGGTCTCGGTTGTGTATTGCATCAGCATGGGCACGTGGTTGCGTATGCTTCTCGTCAACTTAAGGCTCATGAGAAGAATTACCCGACACATGATTTAGAGTTGGCTGCTGTCGTGTTTGCGCTGAAGATTTGGAGGCACTTCCTGCTGAGTGAGATGGTGAAAATCTTCACCGATCACAAAAGCTTGAAGTATATTTTTACTCAGAAGGAGCTCAACATGCGACAGCGTTGGTGGTTGGAGCTCATGGCGGATTATGAGATTGATTTGCAGTATCACCCTGGCAAGGTGAATGTGGTTCCGGATGCGCTGAGGAGGCTTCCAGCGGTGATGATGTTGACTTCACAGTGGAGATTGCAGCAAGATTTTTGCGAGTCCGGTATTGAGATTGTTCTTCCTGGAGAGGCTTCTTCGTTGATGTATATGCAGATACAGTCGACGATTGTGGATAGGATCAAGGCTAGACAGGCTGGAGACCCAAAGTTGGTGAAGATTTGGGAGCTGGTGGAAGCCGATCTGCGGACTGACTTCTTGATTCATGAGGATGGCTCGTTGAGATTTGGAGCCAGGTTGTGTGTGCCGGCTGGAGACGTCAGAGAGGAGCTGTTGGTGGAGGCACACAATTCACCGTATTCTGTGCATCCTGGTGGCACTAAGATGTACAAGGATCTTCGTCTGAACTATTGGTGGCATGGTATGAATAGGAGAGTGGCTTGGAGGGTAGCCAAGTGTCTGGTTTGCCAGCAGGTAAAGGCGGAGCATCAGCGTACGGCAGGGTTTCTACAACCGCTTCTGATTCCGGAGTGGAAGTAGCAACACATCACTATGGACTTCGTGACTGGACTACCTCGGAGTCCGAAGCAGAATGACGCGATTTGGGTGATCGTAGACCGATTGACCAAATCCGCGCACTTTATTCCCTTCCGAGTAGGACAGTCCACTGAGGCGCTAACGAGGAGATATATGGAGGTAAATCTTTTTACTCTCCGTTTTAATTTCCTTTTTCCTAGTTTAGATAGTGATGTAACGTGAATTGTGCAGGAGATAGTACGAATTCACGGAGTCCCTGTGAGAATTGTGTCGGACAGAGACACGAGGTTCACATCTCAGTCTTGGCAGAGTCTGCAGAAGAGTTTGGGTACGAGTCTGAGTTTCAGCATGGCGTACCATCCGCAGACGGATGGCCAGTCCGAGAGGACGATCCAGATCTTGGAGGACATGCTGAGGGCATGTAAGTTGGACTTCAAGGGTTCTTGGGAGGATCTGTAAGGACCCTGTCTATGGGAAAAACACTAGAAGGGGGTTGAATAGTGTTTATGCAAATTTAAAAGGAAATTACGCCAAATAAAATGCAATCCAACAAATAGTGCGGAATAGAAAAACAACCCAAAGAGAAACACACACAAACGCAGATATGTTTCAAGGGTTTGGATTACCCAAGTCAACTCCCGACTTGTTCCCGGTAATCCTACGTCCCTACCACCCGGATACCACCGGATACTCAAGTTAGAACCCTAACTTGAGGTTTCCTTAAAAACCCACTTGTAGCAACCCTACAAGTGCAATCGAATACAATCGATGTCCTTGACTCCCACAACCAGGGAGCAAGCAAAAACCACTCTCACAACCGAGAGCACAATTCAAATAAAGAAGTTATGAAATCTGAAAGCAACACTTACAATCACCTATGCCTTGAAGTAGAACTTGAAGGAGAAGTGTGATGTGTGTTGAAGAACTCTCTTGGAAGAAAGGAGAAAAGCCCTTTCTCTTGACTGCACCAATTGCCTAGAAGATCAATCTTTGGTTTTAGGTTGGAGAGCAAGAGAACAAGATTTGGAAATACTTAGGGCTTTGGATTTGAAAGCTTTGATCTTTGGGAATGAAAGCTTGAAGGATTTTGCAATGAATGAGTAACCTTCCAATGAAACAGTAGAAGCTCTATTTATAGCTTTCTCAAATCCACAAAACAGTTTAGGCAAAAACCCAATCGAAATCCGTGAGAAAAATCTCAACGGATATAATCTGAACTCGCGACAGTCGACTGTTGAACAATCCATAGTCGACTGTTGCACAGTCAGCAAGGGTAGGTGAGAATTCATAACGGTAACTTACCACGTGGACAGTCGACTGATGAAGCAAAGACAGTCGTCTGTTAAACCAACAGGCGACTGTACATTCTTCGACAGGCGACTGACCGAGAGATGAGTAAGCTAGACAAATACTGGAAACCTCACAAGATACAGGACAGACAACTGATGCAAGGAACACAGTCGACTGTTAATCAGAACAGGCGACTGTATAACCTTAAACAGACGACTGTCACAATCATGATAAATTTCCAGAGAGCTGAATCAAAGAATTGATTTACAGACAGGCGACTGTTGCAGCATAGACAGTCGACTGATCTAATAGACAGTCAACTGTATATACATCATAAGTCGACTGGCCGTAGAAGAGAGATCAAAACAGAGTTCGGGCAAGGAGAGACAGGCGACTGATGTATAACACACAGTCGACTGTCACAAGGACAGGCGCATGTGAATCGTTCAACAGTAGCCTGTGCGAAATAATCAGAGAAGGCCCAAAACTGCATTGCAATAGTCTGTGCATAACAGGCGACTGTAGAACAAAACACAGTCGACTGTTTTTGAGACAGGCGACTGTAAACTGTTCAACAGTCGGCTGTTATGAACAATCCTAGCACAAACAAAAGAGAATTGAATTGAGATCAAAGGACAAAGGTCTAGAGATGTCCTATGACCGAAAGTAGATGTGTGTGAGTGCTCCATCAAAGTTCTACTTCTAAGCTACATACTAGAAGAGATAAAAGAAAAATTACATTGACGAATAATCTCTTCTTTCCAACGTATGAGCTTGAAGTCTTTACGGAGCTTCAATCATCAATCTACGATCATCCAATTCATATCATTTGCCTTCAATCATGTTTGTGAGTCATCCATTGCTAGTTGATCTTCATAGTAAGCTTAGGCAATGGATTAACTGCAAAATAGGGGATTAGTCACAAGTACTTATGTTTGCTCATCATTAACACCAAGTAGGGAGAAGTCCAATACTCAACATTCTTCCCCTTTTTGATGATGACAAACAAACATAAAAAAAAGATAAATAATTGTGCGTGATGAAAACTTACTCCCCCTATATAGATGCCAATCAAGTTAGTCAACAAATATTAGAGCATCTACATAGCAATTGAAGCAAATGAGTGAGATATGAATGAATTTAATTCAAGAAATCTAGGAAATAAAATCCATATTCATTGTAATCTTACTCCCTCTGAATCTAAGGCAACGAAAATCTTAGATTCAAGCGTTAGAACATACTTAGCACATCCATTATGAATCTTGTATGTTTATTTCTCTCCCCCTATGGCATTATCCAAAAAGGTGGGAGCAAATAACAACAACAATAATAATGCTAAAATACGAACTAACAACAATCAAGGAGTATAAAGATATATCGAATCAAAAACTCATAAAATCTCATCATAAACACATGTGAGTAATGGAATTGAAATCCAATATCAACATTTTAGATATTCGAAATGAAAATAATTTTCACAAATTCATCACATCAACGAAAGAGCATGAATTAACCAATATCAAATCCATGTATTGTCTCAAAAGCACATCAAGGAGAGTGAAGCATACATAGAGACAATATATCATACATCACACAGAAGTTAATCAATATAGCATAGTGTGACACAAGAGAGGGATGCAACATCATATATATATAGATATAAAGCAGCTGAGTACATCATCGGATGGTCATCAACATGGCCATCCCAAAAAGATACATCATGATCAACAAAAAGAATACATCATGACGACATCAAAAAGTATATCACCATACATATATAAAAGTGTCACAGACAGCATCATCCATCATACACAATCAAAACATATTTCATCACTCCACCTAAACAAAAGCAGACCATACAAAATAAAACAAGGTCTACAGGTGAGTGAACACAACAGCATCAGCAACAGCCTCAGTCGATATGAATGACTGAGGGGTCCGACGGACGTCCGGAAGATCGGAACAAAAGCCGAGCAGAGCGACGAGTAGGAAAAGTCGGAGTCTTCCTCTTGGAAGACGAAGCATGATTAGCAGAGGAAATAGAAGGAACATGAAGTGGAGTCTGGGCATTGAAGGTCCGAACCAAAAAGGGTTTTGGTGTGAAGCCAGGAGGAGGAGATACACAAGTAGGAGCAGATACCTCAGAGGTAGCAAACATAGCCTGAAGCTCGGGAGGAATGGGACAACCAAGATGCTTAAAAGAGATAAGTTGAAGCTTAACCAAAAGCGAGAGCTTCTCATCCAAAGAAACAGAGAGAATTTCAAGAGCAGAGACACGAGCGTCCAATTGACGAAGAAGGAACTCAGTGGACCTAGAAGGATGCACAGCATGCCGAGAAGAGTGTTCAGCAGCATGCACGGAAGGGATAGGGTCACTGACAGAGATATGAAGAGGCTCTCCCGAAGATTGAGGCGAAGAGGGAGCCGGATCAGGTTTTGGTGAAGGAACAGGCTCATTGAGGAAGTCGAGCGAGATATTGGGGAAGAAATGATCGAAAAGAGCCATGGCCGAGCACGGAGCTAGGGCAAGAAACAAAATGAACAAACCTTAACATGTCACAAGATAGACGGAAGTGACCTAACCTCGTTGAGTGACAGAACAAAAAGTAACGACTCCTCGAGATTGACGCACGAAAGGGAGCGAAATTGATGGCAAAGGAGCATCAATCGAGCGGGAAAATGCACAGCCGAAACGGAGGAGAGAGAGAGAATCAACGAGGGGAAATGATCGCGTCGACTGAATATAAAGTTGGGGAAATCAATCTGAGCCATTGGATCAAGGAATCGACGACTCGGATCAAATCACAGAACCGACACAGCAGGAGACAGTCGACTGGAGAACAAAAGTCAGTCGACTGTATGAAGTGATAAAATTAAAGCTCAGAGAGATGGGCAGTCGACTGGCAAGTATAATGCAGTCGCCTGTCCACTGGACAGTCGACTGACATATACTCAACAGTCAGCTGGCCGAGAATTTATACAGATCACATGAATAACAGAGAACACTGTAAAAATTCGACAGAGAGTACAGTCGCCTGATAACTAAGTTGCTGTCGCCTGTTGAGCTAACAGTTGACTGTAAAATAGTCATCAGTCAGCTGTGCAAAAGATATCAATTTTCTTATAGAGGATATAGAGTAGCGCAGTCGACTGTCAGAAGAAAGACAGTCGTCTGTCCTGGTCCAAAAATGCACAGTGAGATAGAATTCCAGAGAATAAGAACACTCACCCTAGGACCTATACTCTAATCACAAATACATCTTAAAATCATTATGAAAACAATAAATCTATTGAAACACAAATTACTCCAATCAACTTCGAAAACTCATGAAATCAAATAAGTCACAATTGCCTTTCTTAATCTCATAAAACAATAATGCACATGAAGAAAGACAATCAAAAATATGAGCTAAATAAGGAGTTATAGCATGAACAATTGAGCTTCTAGATTTCAGATTCACCCATAATTCCCAATTCTCCATGCAACCTCACAAATGAATCTTCTTTAAGAGGTTTAGTGAAGATATCGGTAATTTGTTTTTGGGTTTCAATGTACTCTAAGATGATGTCCTTCTTAGCTACATGATCATTTATAAAATGGTGTCTCACGTCTATGTGTTTGGTACGGGAGTGGTGTACCGGATTCTTGGAAAGACAAATAGCACTTTGGTTATCAACCATGATAGGGCAAGTATCACAATTGACACCATAGTCACTAAGAGTGTGTCTCATCCAAAGAACTTGTGCACATGCAAGACCCGCGGCAATATATTCCGCTTCAGTCGTGGACAATGACACCGAATTCTGTTTCTTAGAGAACCAAGAAACTAAGGAATTTCCTAAGAAATGGCATGTGCCACTAGTACTTTTCCTGTCAGACTTGCATCCGGTAAAGTCGGCATCACTATATGAGATTAACTCATACGTGCTAGACTTAGGGTAAAGTAACCCATAATCTAGGGATTGATTGAGATAACGAAATATTCGTTTAACCGCAATCAAGTGTGACTCCTTAGGTCTTGCTTGATATCTAGCACATATACATATGGAAAACATGATATCGGGCCTACTAGCGGTTAAGTAAAGTAAGCTACCGATCATACCTCGATATAGACGAATGTCTACATCTTTTCCGCTTTCATCCTTGTGTAGATGAGTAGTAGTACTCATGGGAGTCCTTTTGCTTGAAGACGATTCCATCCCGAATCACTTAATAAGCTCCCCTGTGTACTTTGTCTGATGTATGAAAGTGCCATTCTCCATTTGTCGAATTTGCAATCCAAGGAAGTAGGTGAGCTCTCCCATGTGGCTCATCTCAAACTCATCCTTCATCGACTTGGAAAATTCTTGACAAAGATTAAAGTTAGTAGAACCGAAAAAAATATCATCTACATAAACTTGAATCAAAAGAATGTCATTTTCATAATCTTTAATGAAGAATGTAGAATCAACTTCTCCCATTTTAAAACCTAAATTCAAAAGAAAGGTCTTAAGGCAATCATACCAAGCTCTAGGAGCTTGTCTCAATCCATACAACGCTTTCTTAAGTTTAAAAACATGGTTTGGAAATTTCTCATGAATAAAACCGGGAGGTTGAGAACCATAGACTTCTTCATTTACAAATCCATTTAACAATGCACTTTTAACATCCATTTGAAATAATTTAAAATTCTTATGGGATGCAAAAGATAAAAGCAACCTAATAGCTTCTAATCTAGCTACGGGGGCAAAGGATTATTCGAAATCAATACCTTCCTCTTGCTGGTAGCCTTGAGCTACTAACCTTGCTTTGTTCCGTGTGATTACCTCATTTTCATCCGTCTTGTTCTTGAAGATCCATTTGGTCCCAATAGCTTGGTGACCACTTGGAAGAGGTACAAGTTTCCAAACTTCATTTCTCTCAAATTTCGCTAGTTCTTCTTCCATTGCCACTATCCAAGAGCTATCCTCACAAGCTTCTTGAATGTTCTTTGGCTCAATGGTAGAGACGAATGCGCAATGGGAGAATTCTTTAATTCTTGATCTCGTTCGAACACCCACACCAATATCTCCAATAATTTGGTTATGGGGATGGTTGCGAATGGTTGGATAAGCTTTGGGTAAACCTGGATCACTAGGAATAACTTCAACAACTTCGTTAGAAGTGTTAGTCTCAACAATATTATCATTAATCTTAACATTATTAAGAGAATCACAAAGAATATCTACATTATCATCATCAACATGAGGAAAATCAAAACCTTCATAAAAAGATACGTGAAGTGATTCCTCAATCGTTGAAGAAGTTTTGTTGTATATCCGGTAGGCTTTGCTACATGTGGAATATCCAACAAAAATTCCTTCATCGGATCTTGGCTCAAATTTGTCTAAATTACCAAAGGTGTTCTTTATAAAACATTTTGAACCAAAGAAACGAAAATATTTCACTTGAGGCTTTTTATCATAAAACAACTCAAAACACGTTTTGTTTGTTCGGGGTCTCACTAGGATCATATTGAGCACATAACATGCCATGTGCACCGCTTCTGACCAAAATTGTAATCCTAAATGACTATCATGGAGCATAGTGTGAGCACACTCAATAAGAGTCCTATTCTTTTTTTCTACAACACCATTTTGTGGTGGTGCACGAGGAAAGGAAAAGTTATGAGTTATCCCGGAGTCATCACAAAACTTAGTAAAAGACTCATTCTCAAATTCTCCTCCATGATCACTACGAATAGTGATAATGGTTGATCCTAAAAGATTCTGAATCTTCTTTGCAAATTTGGTAAACTCTTCATGAGCTTCATTCTTATTAGTTAAGAATGAAACCCAAGTAAATCTAGAAAAGTCGTCAACGACAACTAGTCCATAATGAGCATTACCTAAAGAAGCGGTTCTAGTTGGCCCAAATAAATCTAGATGAAGAAGTTCTAGGGGCCTCTTAGAAGTAATCCCTTCTTTAAGCTTAAATGAATATTTACTTAGTTTACCTCTTTGACATGAATCACAAAAGTTTTTCTTATTAAAAACAATCTTAGGAAAACCTTTGACTAGATCATGCTTAGCTAACTTATATAAGTACTTGAAGTGAACATGACCAAAACGGCGATGCCATAATAGTTGTTCACTTGTGTTAGCAACTAAACAATGTTCTACGGTTTTAGGCAAGCTTAAATAATAAATATTTTTACGCCTAATATCGGAAAATAAAACATTTGAATCACAATCAACAATAGTACATAATCCTTCTCCGAAGTTAACCTTGTAACCTTTGTCACAAAGTTGACTTATGGAAATGAGGTTGTGACATAAACCACTAACATGATAAACATTAGTAATTAGGGGTTTGGAAGGATTACCAACGATACCTACTCCAATGATGGTTCCCTTTTGATTACCTCCAAAAGTGACCGTTGCACCATCTTTGATGCTAATCACTTCGGAGAGCAATGATGGATCTCCCGTCATGTGTTTGGAGCAACCGCTATCAAGAATCCATCCTTTCCCTTTAGAGCTAATAATGCATTTATTGCTCTTCTTCTTTCTCTTGGGTACCTATATAATATACCATAAGCTTATGGTACCCAATGTTTGTTGGGTCCAAGGGGATTAGCCCTTTGGAAGCCAAGTCCAAGTAGACTTTCGCTTCCCAACATAGTTACTATTTCTAATTACATCATGAAAGTAGGAATCAACATAAGCATTCCTGTTACGACCCAAAGATTGTAGGAGTTTGACTCCCGCCCAGATCCACTGATATACCTCATTGACTCACCCCTTTGCAAAGGGACTGCCGACCCGGAGGTCCGAGGATACATGGGAATAAGCGCACCTCGCAGCGCCCCCCACCTCCCGACCGAGGCGTACAAACGCATTCGCTCGTCCCTCAGGGGGTAGTGCGCCTGGGGAGCACCCAGACAGCGCAGCCTGGGATGTTGACAGAGGCACATGCATATCCCTCCCTGCCAGCGGTCCACGACCCGCGACCGAAAAGGTGCGCGCCCGGGCCGGACAACCCACGAACAGGTCGACCCGACGGGTCCCCACGAATCCCGCCGCCGGGGATAGCATTGCCGGACCTTTAGTTCACCACACACGACAAACAACCTAGTGTAAGGACACGATTGACACTAGCGCCGCCCGACCATCTGACAAAGCACCCCTGGCCGCTGAGCCCCCTGACACTTAATGCTTTCGGCCCTGACACCCTGAAAAAAGTGTCCCTGGCCGTTGCTCCATCTGACAAAAGCGAGGCAGACACTCCTGTATCTGACATCCTCGTCCGAAGCTTCCACTGACAGCCGGGCCAGCTCAGCACGTCGAGTCAGCATGCCAGGTCAGCCCCACCTAATCATCTCCCATCAGGTATAAATACCCCCTCGCTTCTTACGGGGAGGGGGTTGGCAAATTCCCTCTGATTCCCCTTATTCACACACGAGAGCAAAGGTCATCCATATCTTTGTTCTCCCACTTATAGCTCGTCACGTACGGTCGACACACCCTCAGTCCGACCTACGTGCCTAGCCCCCGCATTAAGTCCAGTTACTGACTTAGGCATCGAAGGGGCTAAGGGTTGGACCCCAACCCGGCCCTTCTGACGAGTTGCTCGTTGTGCAGGGTAGCTCGTCCCTTGGTCGACATCCGCCTTCGGCTCCCACCGCTCGATCCTCCTCCACCGCGTCCGGCGAGATTTGACTCCGTGGCCTCCCTCGGCGACAAGCTTAGCATCTTCACCCCACTAATCACTTGTTAAATAGCCCATCTAAATCCTCTTATCAATATAACCACCGTGCCCTTGGTTCCCCATAATACAAATTCATTGTACGCGGGTTCCACCCCGCAACAATTGGCGCCGTCTGTGGGAACGAAGGGTCACACCCATGTTAGACTCCATGCCGATCACTCGGAACCCTAACCACGGCAAGGATCCCGTGGGTCAGGAGCCACTATCTCTACCAATCACCTCGGTGACCGACCCCCCTCCGGGGATAGGCGCGGAGACAGTCCAAACCTCGGCCCGCGCAATCCAGAAGAGCTTCGAGGCCGTTACTCAGGCGATGGGAGGCTACACGACGACGGGAGCGGAGCCACCGCCTGGCCCCTCGGAGCCCCTGAACGTGAGACGGAATCTTCACCCTCAGTTCGAGGAGGAGGGGGGAGACAGGGGGCTCGTCAAGGAGATTGCGGTCCAGCAGAAGCTCTTGTAAGAGGAAATGGAGGTCACACGGCTGTGGAGGTGTCGGGAGGAGGCGGCCGCCACGCAAAGGCATTTGGACGAAGCGGCCGAGACCGCCCGGTGGGCCTACCAGGACGAAGAAACCGCCCGCCACCAACTACGCTTCCTCACCGCCGAGCGCGAAAGGCTTCTACGGGAGAATCAGGAGCAGATGGAGATCCGGGGGGAGGCAGCCGGAGGGCGATGGTACTGGGAGAACCGTAGCCCGCAACCCGTCGAATCCTCAACCCGGGGAAGGAGTCCCCCCAGGCGACCGTCACGCTACTCCCCGGGGCGGGAGGAATGTCGGCAGCCGAGGCGCGACCGGAGCCAGACCCCCGAATGGCGAAGGGGGGATGCGCCCGAGCGCCCTACCTACCCGGAGGAGGCCATGCCGCTGGCACGATGGATCACGTTCGCCCCAAGGCCAGCAAGGTTCAAATCCCCCCACCTGGCCACCTACAACGGAAGAGGCGACCCCCTCACGCACGTGCAACAATACCGGGGGGCAATGGAGGCGCAGGATGTGGATGAGGCGTTCCTGTGTCAGTATTTCTCGCAAAGTCTGAGGGACACGGTGTTGGATTGGTAATTTGTCCTACCCGCGAGATCCATTGGGAGCTTTGGCGAGCTGTCCCATAAGTTCTGCCAAGAGTTTCGGGCCGGGCGGACGAAGAAGAAGCCCTTGGACTATCTTAGCACGATAGTCCAAGGAGAAGGGGAGACGACGGGTAGATACCTGCACCGCTTTCAGGATGAGAGACGGGCGGTGGTGACCTGTGGCGACGAGGTACTCATGCTGGCCTTCAAGACGGGATTGCAGACTCGGAGCCTCCACAAATCCCTGCTCCGAGATCCGTCGGCCGACTATGAGGCGCTGGTTGCTATGGCGGAGAGGCATGCATTGGTCTAAGAGACTCTCGGCACGAAGGCCCTATTTCCCCCGGCGAAGCCACTCCGAGGCGAGCCCAAATCACCCCCTCGGCCAAAGCAGGAAGAGGGGCATAGGGAGCACGACCGACGGGCCCGACCAAGGCACGACCCGACGGGGCGTCACCCGTAGGATCGCCCTGGCCCGGTCTGAGAGTTCGCCCCGGCCCAAGGGGCCACCCGAGCCATCCCAAGACAGGAAGGCCCCCAGCAGACCCACTACACACAGCTCAATGTCCCCATGTTAGAGGTCCTGGCCGCGGCGACGAGGGCCGGACTGCTGCCGGAGCCTCCCCGAGGGATGAGGTCGGATCCGGCAAAGCGGGATCTTCGGAAGTACTGCCGGTATCACCATGACCACGACCACGATACTGACCATTGCTACACTCTTAAGAGAGAGATCGAGCGGCTGATCCAGGCGGGCCACTTGGGAGGCTTCGTGGGGGACAGGCGGGCAATACAAGGAGAGAAAGCCCCCCGGGGGCACGGGGGCCGGAGCCGCCAGCGGACCATGGTCAGGATGAGCCGCGCCCCCCCAGGGCGATCATGCGCATAGAGATGATAAGCGGGGCGCCGCCCCCAGGTGGGGCGCCGCCCATGATCACGGAGGCAGGTGCCCGGCAGGTGATGGTAGCGGGCGCCAACAGCAGGCCGAAGCGAAGAAAGACAAACCGACCCCCTATCACCTTCACCGAGGGAGATCAACGGGAGGTTGGGAGTCAGCGTGATGACGCCCTCGTCATCGAGGCTCAGATCGGGACGGTCGTCGTCAGTTGGCTCCTGATCGACACCGGAAGCTCCTACGACATCCTGTTCCTGTCAACGGCGAGAGGATGGGGTGGAGGCGCGCTGACCTAAGGCCCTGCGCGGGCCACATTGTCAGCTTCACCAGCCATACAATCCCCATGGTGGGGACGATCACCTTGCCGATGACTCTGGGGGAGGAACCGAGGGTCGTCACCAGGGGGACACGATTCGTCGTCGTCGACATCGCGTCGGCGTATAACGGAATCATAGGGCGCCCATACATGACGGCCATAGAGGCGCTCCCCAGACTGCTACACCAGATGATGAAATTCCGGACCCCGCGGGGGGTGGGACTGGTGCGGGGAAACCAGGAGGTGTCTGGAGGCCGCGACAAGGGGCCAGTCAGGGCCGGAGCCCGAAGCGGGCCCTTACGATCCTCATCCCCGACGAGAGGGAGGACTTCTGCGACCAGCGGCCAACCCCGGCCGAGGAGGTCGAAGAGGTACCCGTAGCCGCAGAGGAAGAAAGAATCGTCTCCATCGGGACGAAACTCCCGGACGCCCTAAGGGTGGCCCTCGTCGGCCTGCTCCGGGAAAATGTGGATATATTCGCCTGGTCACCCGCAGACATACCGGGGGTTGACCCGATGGTGATCTCCCATAGGTTGAACGCGGACCCAGAAGCCCGACCGGTCCGGCAGAAGAAGAGGAGCACGGGGGGCGAAAAGAAGAGGGTGGCCGAGGAAGAGGTAGAGCAGCTCCTCAAAACCAAGTTTGTCCGGCCAGTGGACTACCCGGACTGGCTCGCCAACGTCATTTTGGTGAAGAAGCCCAGAGAAAAATGGCGCATGTGCGTCGACTTCACCGACCTTAACAAGGTGTGCCCGAAGGATAGTTTCCCCCTCCCGCGGATCGACCACTTGGTAGACCAGGCGTCCGGTTACGAGTTGCTAAGCTTTATGGACGCCTTCTCGGGTTACAACCAGATACCGATGGCAGAGGAGGACGAGGAGAAGACGTCCTTCGTCACCGATAAGAGCACCTTCTGTTACACCAAGATGCCCTTTGGACTGAAGAACACCGGGGCGACCTATCAGCGGATGGTAGACCGAATATTCAGCCCACAGGTCGGACGAAACTTGGAGGTCTACATCGACGACATGCTGGTAAAGAGTAGGAGGGCCCCAGACCACCTCGCCGACTTACAGGAAACATTCCAAAGGGTCCGACGATACAACTTAAGACTGAACCCCGCGAAGTGCATCTTCGGCGTGCAGTCGGGGAAATTCCTAGGCTTCATGATAACGAAGTGGGGGATCGAGGCGAACCCCGACAAGGTGACGAACCTCATCAATATGGCGGAACCACGGACGATTCGGGATTTGAAACGGCTGAACGGCTGGATCGCCGCTCTGGGGCGATTCCTGTCGAAATCTGCGGAGAAATCGCTCCCCTTCTTCAGGGTCTTGCGCACTGCCTTTGGCGAAGCAAAGGACAAAATGAAGGTGATCCCGTGGGACGACGACTGTGCACGGGCGTTCACGGAGCTGAGGGCTTACCTGTAAAGTCCGCCGCTCCTCGCACGGCCGGAAGAAGGCGAATCCCTAGGGTTGTACTTGGCAACCAACGAAGAGGCCGTTAGTTCCGTGTTAATCAAGGAGGAAGGGGGCGTGCAGCGCCCTGTATATTACGCCAGCCGGATCCTCCGGGAGGCGGAGACTCGCTACAGTCCCATCGAGAGAGCCGCCTACTGTCTAATCACCACGGCTCGAAAGCTCCGACCATACTTCCAGGCCCATCCCATCGCCGTCCACACCGACATGCCCCTCGAGAAAAACCTGAAGAGGTTGGAGCGGTCGGGGAGGATGCTCAACTGGAGTGTCGAGCTCAGCGAGTTCGACATAACATACAAGGCCCGGACGGCGATCAAGGGCCAGGCGTTGGCCGACTTCGTGGTGGAGTGCACCGCAGGGGGCGCCCCGGGGGACCAACCGGAGCCACCATCGACGACCGTGCCCCTACGGGGGGGGAGGGGGGGCAGAACCCTCAGAGCCCTCCCAGATGGACATGGACGAATTATGGACCATACACGTCGATGGCTCCGTGACGGGATCCGGGACAGGGGCGGGTATCGTCATCCAAACCCCCGACGGGTGTTCGTTGGAGTACGCCCTGCGCTTCAACTTCCCGACAACCAACAATGTCGTGGAATACGAGGCCGTGGTCAACGGGCTGAAGCTCAGTAGGGCAGTTGGGGCGACGAACGTGTTGCTTGTCATGGCCTGTATAGCCTTATAGGGCGAATGATACGGTATTCCTCTACACGCGAGTAGAGAGAGTATAATGAGTAGATAAGGAGTAAATTGGCATGAATGTGGCTCGTGGCAGTCATGTGAATTTGTGAAAAGTGTAGGGGCGTTTTGGGCATTTGACTACACGGGTGGAAGGGTGTGTGTGGAGTAAAAGTGGGTGTGTAAAGAGATGTTAAACTTGTAAATTTATAAAGAGTAGGTTTGTGTGTGAGGGGCTAGTATGAAAAGGGATGGGTTTAGTGGTACACCCGTAAATTCTTAGAAAGGCCGGGGGCAAAACGGTCATTTGGCCAAAAATTGCTAAGTGTACATACTAAAGGAGTATGTGCATAAAGTAATGGCAAACTTGTAAATACTTGAAACTTGAGGGGTAGTTTTAGGAGGGTATTAAAGTCAATTTAGCATAGGCATGCTTATCCTAAGAGAATTCTAGAGTAAGATATTTTCTAGGAAATTTCTAAACTTTTCTTTAACTTTCTTCTCTTTTCTTCTTCTTTCATGTTCTCCCCCATTTCTCTCCCCTCTTGGCCGAATTTTCCATCCCCCTTTGCTCATTTCTTCCACACTCAAAAACCCTAATTTCCATTCCAAAAATCCAAGAAAAACCCAAGGCTACTTCAAGGAGAAAGAAAGGAGAAAGAAGAGAAAGAGAAGAGAGAAAGGAGAAGAAGATTATTGAGGTAGGATTCTAACTAAGACTTGGGAATTTTTATTTAGGGATATGAGAATTTTAGCATGTTATTTAAGTTGTTTATGAACTTAATTTCATGTATCATGTTTGATTTAGTCCCAAAGATCCAATCTTTCCCATGTATTTCCTAGCAAATCACTCTCTGCTGAAAAAACAGAATTCTGTAGGTGTGTTTACACATCAATTTTAATTTCTGGAGTCGGAATTAGATTCTGAAAAAAATATATCCATGTAGCTCATGAAGTTCGACCCCAATTTCATATAAAATTTGCTATATGTTGAATTCAATAAGTAGGAGAAAGAATTCATTATTTACAAGATATCTGAAAATCTGTGAAGCTGTACACAATTCAGCAAAATGAGCATAACTGCCTGCATACTCTATGGATTTTATTGATTTTGGTCTTGTTGGAAACTTAAGAAATTTATCTAGATGTTCATCACAGTGCTCATATGTCGTAAGTCTGGCTCCAAAAGGCTTAAAATTGGCTTTGAAGACAGGTGCAGAAATCTGTCTGTAGAACAGTTTTGACACACTTGACTATATAATTCACTGTAAATCCAATACTTCATATTTATGCCTGCAAGTTTATGGGTAAACTCATGACTATTATATCTCCAACTTTCATTCAGTAAGTTTTGACAAATTCATGTGATAAAATGGTGAAATATGCTGTTCTTTTAAGCTGCACCTACAAATTTCAGCAAGTTGCACTATTTTGGGTGATGTTGAATTGGAATGTTGTTAAGTTTTCTATTTTAACATGCTTGAATCTTGTTGACATCTTTTATAAAGTCAATTATATGATTGTTACTAAAATTGATTGTGTGGTACTTTACAATTACATGGCGACCGCCATATGTTCGTCGAAATGCCCAAATGAATGTGCAATTGAAGCAACTTGGAAATGGCTATGGAAATGTTGTGTTAAGTAACTCATTATGAATTTGCACATGATTATTGAAGATAATGACACTTGACATGTTGACTGGGATGTCTCGATCTGCTCTAAGGCAGGTGAGAATCCGGGTATGGGGACGGGGGCAGTTTGGGTATAACTTAATTATAAGGGGCTGGACTGTGAAGTTGGGGAAGTGATATGTGATATGTGATATTTACACCCACTCGCCTTTACCGGGAGTGGAGGGGACATACTGAGGTTGTGTTATTATGTGGAGAGCCTCACTCCTGCCAGGGACGGGGGAGCTGAGAGGCCCGGCGTACAGTGCCCGTGTCCACTGCGTCGTGTGCTGTATTCACCCCAAATTTGGGGTGAAGTCCAGGCCCTTATCTTTAGGTGATACTCAGGCTTCCAAAAATCACTAATAACAATTAACTAATGAACTAAATATATGTTGTTGTTGTTATACACTTGTGTGTTGTCCTTTTTACCTTGTTTGTTCGTACTCTTATTGCCGTTATACTCATAACCTTAAATGATTTTTCCCTGCCCTAGTTAGTTTCCTACTGGGCACGTTTGACGTGCTCATTTAAATTTTCAGGTCTTGAGCAGAGGTCACCAGAGCTGAGTCTCCCACAGGAGATTCCTTAGATGTGGGTTTGAGTTTGGGTATACCACTCTTTTGGGATGTGTCTTGTAGTGTGAGTTGGGTTGAGTGGGGAAAGAGTTGTCTTTTGTAGTTATGTTATATGTTGGTGGCTTGTAGCACTTCTCATGTTTGTACTGGAGACAGTTCACTTATACTTGGCGCTGGTGTGGTACGTTCCTTAGTTATGTGGTTTTGTGGATATGTACTTTTTGTGATGGCTATGTGTGTTGCTTCTTCCTTTTATATAACTCTGATGTATGATCCCAGCATACACAGTGGCCTGCTTATTATTGTGTTTATCTTACACGCTTGGTGTATACCGCGGCTTGTCAGGCTCCATCCTATCTTTTCCCCACTTTGGGAGGTTGTATACGTATATGTGAGAGTGAGGCGTGACAGGTTTAGTGGTGGCCCATGCAGGTCCGCTCACACTGCGATATGCGAAAGGATGATACATCCAATACACTTTAATGCTGTCACATATGGTACTAATTCCACATGTGCTGTCTTTTTCTCTGCAGAATGGACAGTGAAAACGGGATATCCTCAGAGATGGAGCACGTTGAGCCCTCTTTGATGGAGAAGATTTTGCTTGGTTTCCATGCGAGTCTGGGTCAACAGGCTGAGATGCTCGCCAAGATGCAGAGTCAGAAGACCCCAGGCTTCAGCAGTTCAGGGCAATGAAGCCGAGAACTTTTTCTGGCAAGGAGACAGCCCTGGAGGTTGATGAGTGGTTACGACGCACGGAGGATGATCTAACAGCTGTCGGATTTCTGTTGGAGAGTTGGGTGGATGCAGCAAAAAGACAGCTGACACATCAGGCCCGAGATTGGTGGGATGCCCAGGAGCGGCACCTGACAGGACCTATCACTTGGAAGACTTTTAAGGAGCGTTTTGAGTCCAAGTTTCTTCCAGAGACAGCAAATGATGAGCTCAGGCAGCGTTTTGAGCAGTTGACTCAGGGCCGACGGAGCGTGGATGAGTATGATGCTGAGTTTTCTTTGCTGAGCAAGTTTGCCCCAGAGCTTGTTTCAACCGATGCCACCCGAGCTCGACGCTTCCGTATGGGGCTGGATCCGGAATATAGAGCGGCGATGTCTACCCAGAAACTCGCCACACAGGAGGATGTGCTTGAGGCGGCAAGACTATATGAGATCCATTTGCGGAGCATAGGGAAGATGCCTACAGGTGATAGACGACCATCAGGAGCACAGAAGGCATTATCCCGACCAGTACAGACGGCCCAGTTCAAGAGATCAGGAGCCCCTGTAGTGACACAGAGACGTCCGACATGCCAATTTTGTGGCAAGATTGGTCACGAGCAGAAGGAGTGTAGAGTTTGGGCTAGGCAGTGCTTCGCTTGTGGTGGTCGAGGACACATTAGCAGATATTGCCCGCAGCAGGGTGTCCACCCGACCCCGGTAGCACCCGTGGCTGCTAGACCGATGCAGCCGCGAGCTCTTCCACCTGGTCCGCAGCGGCCATCACTTCCGGCACCAGCTGGGCCAGGCTCACCAGCCCCTAGAGGACCTTCCTTGCCTCCTCAGCGGCAGGCCTACAAGAAGACAAATTCTGCTCCAAAGACACAGGCTTTCACGATGACGACAGTAGAGGCAGAAAACTCAGGCCAGGTTATCACTGGTATGGTTCTAGCCCTCTCCTTACTTTATATTATATATCACTTGTTGCTTAGTTATATTGGATGTTGGTTTGATTTCCTTGTTGGCTTCTAGGTATGGTTAAAGTAGCATCTTTTCCTGCCTTAGCACTTTTTGATTCTGGGGCTTCACACTGTTTTCTGTCCCGAGAATTTGTGGACAAAAATTCGATACCGGTAGACTCCTTCACTGTTAGTTGGAATATTCACATAGGGAATGGTGTGATCAGGAGTACTTCAGGGCTCCGTAGTTGTCCAGTGGAAATTTTTGGTCGAGAGTTATATGCTGACTTCCTCGTGATTGAGATGCCCACCTATGAAGCGGTGTTTGGGATGGATTGGTTGGCGATGTTTTGTACCACTATTGATTGCAAATTAAGGAGGGTGGTCTTCCAGATTCCTGATCATCCAGAGTTTGAGTTCAGGAGTGGTAATTGCACATTAGAACCTGTAAGATTCAAAGCAACCCCAGTAGAAGTAGAAGTGTTGGCAATGGCCATGAAGGCGGATCCAGTCTTACCCAGGGTTGTGCGAGACTTTCCTGATGTCTTCCCCGATGACATTTATGGACTTCCTCCTGATCGATCATTGGAATTCACCATTGATTTGATACCAGGCACGCAACCCATTGCGAAGGCCCCTTATCGTATGGCACCACCTGAGCTGGCTGAGCTTCGTAATCAGTTAAAGGATTTATCAGAGCGCGGGCTGATACAGCCAAGCGTGTCACCCTGGGGAGCACCAGTACTTTTAGTCAATAAGAAAGATGGATCCCGGAGGATGTGTATTGATTATAGAGAGTTGAACAAGGTGACAATAAAGGATAAGTACCCACTTCCTCGAATCGATGACCTCTTTGATCAGCTTAGTGGGTCTCGAGTCTACTCAAAGCTAGACTTACGGAGCGGTTATCACCAAATTAAGGTTCGAGGGTCCTGTAACGGCTTGTTCTCAGCTATACGAAAATCGTACGTAACTAATTAGCATAGTGATTTATTAGAGTAATTAATGTATGATCTTATTTATTATAGGATTTTATTTATTAGCTCGGACACGCGACTTAGCAATCGCATAAATATTTCCGTTATAATTTTCAGTTGACGATAGTTGCAGGGGTGGAATCATATCGATCAAATCAATCTTAACTGGATCGATTTCCAAAATCAATGGTAATCGAATCTTAAATGGTCTTGCTGAACCTTAAACTTACTTAAAGAATCCTAATAAATCAAACACCTTAAATTGAATAGATTCTTTATAATCAAATATTAACCAAACCAACATCCCTAACATCTTAACGGATCATATATCCAAACCAAATCTCGACCCGCTAATTATTAATAATGTTTTCCAATCAAAAAATCATAACTGAATCGATCTGGCTAACTAATCCTAAAAATTTAAATCTCAGAGCCATCTAACTACCTTGACCTGATTATTTACTAAATCTTAACCAAATGACCTAAACCAAAACATTACACTAAATCCTATTTCAAATCCTAACTAACTGATTATTATTAAATCCTAAACCCTTAAAATCTATATCCTAACTTAATCAAAACGTATCCAGAATCTCCTAATTAAGTTGACTTTATCAAATCGTATAATATCCTAACTACCCAGTGCCTTAGCCCAGGCGCACGATTCGTGTATGGCCCCCCACGCTGCTCCATTTCATACTGATATTCCCCACGTATACACGATTTTCCCCGTGATTCACTCTTATCTCTCCTCTGCAAACTAACCAGCGAGATTACAGCCACCTAGGGAATCCCAACGTTTTCCATCAAAACCTCAATCTCGCCACGTTCCCAACTATTTCCCATATTTACCCTGTTCTCTTTCTCCTCTCCCTTCATAAAGGCCATCTCTCTATTTACTTTGTTACAAACCCATCAGACTTCTTCTTCTTCACCCAACAAGCTCCAACGTCATCCTTACAGTTATTCTCAACTACTCCCCCCATATATCTCTTTCTGTTAACCAAATCCCACGTTATCCTCACCATTTCTTTGCGACTACCCTCTTTCTCTATTTCAGACTAGCAAAGAGGAAGCAACCAACCTGCGTTCCCCAACTCCCTCTCTTTAACTTCACAGCCAACCCACATTAAAACCATGCACAGGCTTTCAATCTTCTCCGATCATTATCCGCCACCTCCAGTCCATCGCTGTAACCCATCTTCACCTCCACCATATACAATTCCCAGACCCCACAAACACCCGCGCCGCCCCCTCGCCTTGAAACCCACTGCTCCTCGTCGTTGCTCCACCCTGGCAGCCGCACACCACCGAACCAACCCCCTTTAACTCGCAACACCATCACCGGACCACCTCCGACCCGCTTCCAGCAAACGCCCCGACCCCGACTTCCTCCATCTTCCTCACACCTCCAACGCTGACTTTCCACTGCCATAGCTCCCACCTCCGACCAAGCTCGCCGCCAACCTCGCCAGTCGCCATCAAATAGGCCCCTCCAGTCATCTCTTCCCTCCCCATCGCCGGTAAACCCAGGCGCCCTTCGCTGTAACTCGCCGCCCCTCTCTCATCCGCTCACCGCCGCTCACAAGCCTGCCTGAGCCCTGCTGCAACCAACTCGAACCGCCCCCACGTCGCTCTCATCTCCTCCTCGAAGCCCAACCCCAAGGGACCTCACCGGACTTTCACCCTTTCCTCACCGCCTGATCCCCAACTCGCAATTGCCGCAAGCCCCACTCCCAGTCAACGACCAAGCCCAGGCCTCCCCCGTAACCCATCGCCACACCGGACTTCATCGCACTGCCTCGGTCCATCGCTCTCGCCGACGCCCTCGAACTACCGAACCTCCCCCGTTTCTGACGGCATCTCCTTCACTATCCCCAGTCATGACTCAACCACCCAGCCTCCCCTCAGGCCATCCGATCATCTCCCGACACCCGTCAAGCTTCCGAAACACCACACCAAGCTGCCACCTCGCCGTTACCTTTCCGATCTCCGACAACCGCCCATCCAACCCGCCGCAGAGTTCCCATCGGCAGCCCCTGCCCTGCGCCACATCCCGCTCCCCTGTTCGCATCCCCATCCTCTGTTTCGAACAGAGGAGCCCAAAACTCCAGTACTTCATCTCCCAGCCTTCCCCGTTCCCTCTCAGGCCACGTCGGTGGCCCACGGCAAGGTCCCCTCGGTTCGTCGCAACCCTCGCCTTCTTCCTTCGATCCGCTCACCGTCGACCAACACCGAACCTGTCGAATCCCAGGCGCCCCACCGCAGACCACCATCAGCTCTCATCGCCCTCCCAGTTCTCCGACGACCTCAACTCCCACTCCGACAGGCCTCGGCCCCTCACCAAACCCCGCCACCTCCGGCAACCACACCCCGGTGCATACCCTCTCCGTCAGCCACCTGATGCCCCTTCCCCATCAAAACCGCACGTCGCAACACCCGAGATCGTCACCGAATCCACACGGAGACCCGCCGTCGCCGGCAGATCGGACTCTCTCCGCCGATCTCCTCGCGCCTCCACCTTTCCTGCCTGAAAATTCCAGATCCACCGTCGATCGGTCATCCGATCCCTTGATTACCCCTCTACAGGAAGAAGAAAGGAAGGGGAGATAAGGACAGACGAGAGAGAGAGGGGAAGTGATAAGGTTTGTAAGTTAGTCTGTAAGATTTTTTCATATATCATGATATGTTATTTTATGCAATATACTTTATAACTTATAAGTTAGATAATATTAGAATATATGTTGTTAGCTTCTAATAAAGTTAATACATATTACTGTCAGTTAGTATATACATATCTTAATATATCCTAGTTTACCTATTAGCTTACATCTATAACTTTCTACATATGTACAGTAGCTATATTATTATTATTTGGACTGGTTAAAACTTATAACTTAATATTGTAATCTAATGTCGCAGAGATATCGCGTCTCTCATTACGATCATCGGGTCACCCCATTTATTGGAAACAGGCAAGTGTACATTCTTTCCGCATGTTTTAAAGTGATGTTATATTATTATTGTGTACTACTATAATGCATGCCAAAAACTTAATATGCTCGTACACATATAATTGAACGGATGTTAATGGAACATATTGACGGATTGATGGAATACTTGAAATCGTGAACTTATGGATTCGTGCGCCCAAGAGGCGAAATAGTGAAATCGTGATGTCATGTGAGTTGACAAGCTCGTGTTTGTAATATGAATTAGGATGGCTCGTGTTCCAGCATAACACTTGGGTGGGGTAGTTCAATGTAGTAGAGGCTGGAATGCTGGATTACACTCTCGTGGTGAACTTGACCGACACCTGGCCGGGTCGGTGAGTAGAGAGCCACGGGTAGCTCCCGTTGGCTTGGGTGTAATGCTGGTCACTTTTCCCCCTCAGACATTGGGCTTTTCACTAGGCACACTTGACAGATTGTCACATTCTTTTAATCCTATTGTTACTATTGTGGATTGCGTACTCTGTTGGTTACTCTTGTCTTGTTTGAGTACTAATATCATGCTTATTGCTGTGCACACTACGCTTACTGCTGTACTTACCACACTTGCCATGTTCACTGCTATACACACCACACTTGCCATGTTTACTGCTGTACACACCACGCTTGCCATGTTATTGTTGTACACACACTTACCATGTTATTGCTGTACACACAACACTTGCCATGCTTATTGCTGTGCACATTACACCTTGTCATGTTGTTACTTTGTGCACTATACCTCGCCTGCTCACTGCTTTGCACACTACACTTGCCAGTGCTCATATGTTTGTTATGCTGCCATGCTTTAACTGATGTGACTTTTGTTTTGTTACTCATATTGTCATGTAAACGTTTTTGAAAACCTTGCCGAGGGTCAAGTTTCTTTTTATCTTTTAAAATCTTGCCGAGCGACCCTCGCTGACGTATATTTCCTTGTTTTGGTGAAATATACGTCAGGTATTAGACATGTTTGCAGAGGAGCGAGTCTATATACTGAGCAGGTTGACCAGGAGTGCCTTGCCGCTGAGTTCCTTCGCTGAGGAGCGTTTTGCTTTCGCATCACCTTTGTACTTGTTGATTCTTTCAAAACTTGTATGGGCTTTATGACCCTCTTTCTTTTATATCCCTGTTGTTGTATTTGTTTTTGAGACATTAAGATTGTAATAAAATTTATCTGTGTTGTTTGAGTCGCATGCAAGAACCTGCAGGATGTTATCACACAGACGCGTAATGTGCTTAAATCAAGGAGGAGAGAAAAGAAAAAGTACATCCTTCTTGCTTTAAGCACATGCGGACCTTCGTCGCGTCCTCGCTCCCAAGTACAATGGGAAGCGGGGCGTGACAGGTCCGATGTTTCGAAGACAGCTTTTCGAACCAGTTATGGACATTATGAGTTCCTGGTGATGCCCTTTGGTGTGACTAATGCTCTAGCTACCTTCATGAGATTAATGAATCAGGTATTCTTTGATTATTTGGACAAGTTCGTGGTAGTCTTCATTGATGATATCCTGATATATTCCAAAGATGAGGAAGAACATGCAGAGCATCTGAGGATTGTTCTGGAGACTTTGAGGCAGCATCAGTTATATGCCAAATACAGTAAGTGCCAGTTTTGGCTATCTAAAGTGGCTTTTCTGGGGCACATAGTTTCAGGAGAAGGCATATCAGTTGATCCAGAAAAGGTGGCTGCAGTGGAGAGGTGGCCTGTTCCTAGATCGCTTTCAGAGATTCGAAGTTTCTTGGGATTGGCTGGCTATTACAGGAAGTTCATCAAAGATTTCTCTAAGATTGCGGCGCCACTTACTCACCTGACTAGAAGGATGTTGCTCATGTCTGGTCTGAGGAGTGTCAGCATGCATTTGAAGAGTTGAAGAGAAGGTTGACTACTGCGCCAGTTCTGACGATTCCAGACCGTTCTGGAGGGTTTGAGATTTTCTGTGATGCCTCTGGCAAAGGGCTTGGATGTGTCCTATATCAGCATGGACGTGTGGTAGCTTATGCCTCTAGACTTCTGAGGGTGCACGAACTAAACTATCCTACACATGACTTGGAGCTGGCGGCCGTGATTTTTGCCCTAAAGCTATGGAGACATTATTTGTTAGGGGAGCATGTCAAGGTGTACACCGACCACAAGAGTTTGAAGTATGTGTTCACCCAGAAGGAGCTCAATATGAGACAACGTCGGTAGCTCGAGCTGATGGCAGAATATGACATCGATCTCCAGTATCATCCTGGGAAGGTAAACGTGGTCCCTGATGCACTCAGTAGATATCCGGCTGTGATGATATTGACCTTTCAGCCTCAGCTTCAGTGGGCCCTGTGACAGATGGAGATAGAGATTGTTCTTCCAGGTGTTAAAGCAACCATGTTGGGTTTGCAATTCCAGTCTGATTTGGTGGACCGGATCAAGGCCGCACAGTCAGGAGATGAAAAGCTAAAGAGGATACGAGAACAGGTAGAGGTCGGACTTCGAACCGATTTTCACATTCACAAAGATGGCTCTCTTAGATTTGGGACTCGGCTATGTGTGCCGGCTGGTGCTATCCGAGAGGAATTGCTTAAGGAGGCCCATAACTCCCCTTACTCCATTCATCCAGGCAGGACAAAGATGTATCGTGACCTGCGACAACATTATTGGTGGCATGGGATGAAGCGTAGTATAGCCAGAAGTGTGGCCTCATGTTTAGTCTGTCAGCAGGTGAAGGCCGAACACCAAAGAGTTGCAGGTGTGTTGCAGTCTCTTCCCATTCCTGAATGGAAATGGCAACATGTGACGATGGACTTTGTGACCGGGCTACCCCGTACACCTAAGGGGAATGACGCAATTTGGGTAGTCGTTGATCGCTTGACCAAATCTGCACATTTCATTCCTTTCCGGGTTGGACAGTCTACCGAGCATTTAGCACGAAGATACATGGAGGAGATCGTGAGGCTTCATGGAGTTCCTGTTTGTATAATCTCTGATCGGGACACTAGATTCACCTCACATTTTTGGAGAAGCTTGCAGTCTAGTTTGGGGACTCATCTCAGGTTTTGCACCGCATTTCATCCTCAGACGGATGGGCAGTCCGAGCGAGTTATTCAGATTCTTGAAGACACGTTGAGAGCTTGCATGCTTGACTTTAAGGGATCCTGGGAAGATCATCTGCACTTGGTGGAGTTTCCCTACAACAATAGTTAACAGGCCAGTATTGGAATGGCACCATTTGCTGCTCTGTATGGAAGGAAGTGCAGATCGCCTTTAAGCTGGGACGATGTTGGGGACCGTGAAGTCTTAGGGCCAGATCTGGTGGTGGAAGCGATCGATGTGGTTTGGACAGTCAGGGAGAATCTTCGTATCGCTCAGGATCGCTACAAACATTGGGCAGATACAAAGAGGCGTCCATTAGATTTTCAGCCAGGTGATTATGTGTTCTTGAAGATCTCCCCGACACGTGGCACGTTTCGGTTTGGTCGACGAGGGAAGTTGAGCCCGAGGTTCATTGGTCCATTCGAAATCTTGGCTCGTGTTGGTGAGGTTGCCTATCGCCTTGCCTTGCCACCTTCCCTTGAAGGCGTCCATGATGTGTTCCACGTATCTCAGCTTAGAAAATATGTGGGAGACCCTAGTCACCTCGTGGACTTTTCAGAGATTGAAGTGCGTCCAGAACTGACTTATGAACAACAGCCAGTGGCCATCCTGGATCGGAGGCAGAAGATACTGAAGAATAAAGCCATTAATTTGGTAAGGGTTATGTGGCAGCAAGAATCCCCTGGTGAGTCCACCTGGGAGCGCGAGAACGAGATGAGAGACATGTATCCTCACCTGTTTATGTAAGTATCTTATCCTTGTACCAACGTCTCTTTCGATAATCTTAGATGTAAAATATTGTGGGATCCGTGTTAGAAGTATTTTCTTCCTAGACTAGAACCCTTGGACTTGGAAAGTTCGAGGACGAACTTTAGTTGAAGGAGGGTAGGATGTCATGGCCTGTATAGCCTTATAGGGCGAATGATACGGTATTCCTCTACACGCGAGTGGAGAGAGTATAATGAGTAGATAAGGAGTAAATTGGCGTGAATGTGGCTCGTGGCAGTCATGTGAATTTGTGAAAAGTGTAGGGGCATTTTGGGCATTTGACTACACGGGTGGAAGGGTGTGTGTGGAGTAAAAGTGGGTGTGTAAAGAGATGTTAAACTTGTAAATTTATAAAGAGTAGGTTTGTGTGTGAGGGGCTAGTGTGAAAAGGGATGGGTTTAGTGGTACACCCGTAAATTCTTAGAAAGGCCGGGGGCAAAACGGTCATTTGGCCAAAAATTGCTAAGTGTACATACTAAAGGAGTATGTGCATAAAGTAATGGCAAACTTGTAAATACTTGAAACTTGAGGGGTAGTTTTAGGAGGGTATTAAAGTCAATTTAGCATAGGCATGCTTATCCTAAGACAATTCTAGAGTAAGATATTTTCTAGGAAATTTCTAAACTTTTCTTTAACTTTCTTCTCTTTTCTTCTTCTTTCATGTTCTCCCCCATTTCTCTCCCCTCTTGGCCGAATTTTCCATCCCCCTTTGCTCATTTCTTCCACGCTCAAAAACCCTAATTTCCATTCCAAAAATCCAAGAAAAACCCTAGGCTACTTCAAGGAGAAAGAAAGGAGAAAGAAGAGAAAGAGAAGAGAGAAAGGAGAAGGAGATTATTGAGGTATGATTCTAACTAAGACTTGGGAATTTTTATTTAGGGATATGAGAATTTTAGCATGTTATTTAAGTTGTTTATGAACTTAATTTCATGTATCATGTTTGATTTAGTCCCAAAGATCCAATCTTTCCCATGTATTTCCTAGCAAATCACTCTCTGCTGAAAAAACAAAATTCTGTAGGTGTGTTTACACATCAATTTTAATTTCTGGAGTCGGAATTAGATTCTGAAAAAAATATATCCATGTAGCTCATGAAGTTCGACCCCAATTTCATATAAAATTTGCTATATGTTGAATTCAATAAGTAGGAGAAAGAATTCATTATTTACAAGATATCTGAAAATCTGTCAAGCTGTACACAGTTCAGCAAAATGAGCATAACTGCCTGCATACTCTATGGATTTTATTGATTTTGGTCTTGTTGGAAACTTAAGAAGTTTATCTAGATGTTCATCACAGTGCTCATATGTCGTAAGTCTGGCTCCAAAAGGCTTAAAATTGTCTTTGAAGACAGGTGCAGAAATCTGTCTGTAGAACAGTTTTGACACACTTGACTATATAATTCACTGTAAATCCAATACTTCATATTTCTGCCTGCAAGTTTATGGGTAAACTCATGACTATTATATCTCCAACTTTCATTCAGTAAGTTTTGACAAATTCATGTGATAAAATGGTGAAATATGCTGTTCTTTTAAGCTGCACCTACAAATTTCAGCAAGTTGCACTATTTTGGGTGATGTTGAATTGGAATGTTGTTAAGTTTTCTATTTTAACATGCTTGAATCTTGTTGACATATTTTATAAAGTCAATTATATGATTGTTACTAAAATTGATTGTGTGGTACTTTACAATTACATGGCGACCGCCATATGTTCGTCGAAATGCCCAAATGAATGTGCAATTGAAGCAACTTGGAAATGGCTATGGAAATGTTGTGCTAAGTAACTCATTATGAATTTGCACATGATTATTGAAGATAATGACACTTGACATGTTGACTGGGATGTCTTGATCTGCTCTAAGGCAGGTGAGAATCTGGGTATGGGGACGGGGGCAGTTTGGGTATAACTTAATTATAAGGGGCTGGACTGTGAAGTTGGGGAAGTGATATGTGATATGTGATATTTACACCCACTCGCCTTTACCGGGAGTGGAGGGGACATACTGAGGTTGTGTTATTATGTGGAGAGCCTCACTCCTTCCAGAGACGGGGGAGCTGAGAGGCCCGGCGTACAGTGCCCGTGTCCACTGCGTCGTGTGCTGTATTCGCCCCAAATTTGGGGTGAAGTCCAGGCCCTTATCTTTAGGTGATACCCAGGCTTCCAAAAATCACTAATAACAATTAACTAATGAACTAAATATATGTTGTTGTTGTTATACACTTGTGTGTTGTCCTTTTTACCTTGTTTGTTCGTACTCTTATTGCCGTTATACTCATAACCTTAAATGATTTTTCCCTGCCCTAGTTAGTTTCCTACTGGGCACGTTTGACGTGCTCATTTTACTTTTCAGGTCTTGAGCAGAGGTCACCAGAGCTGAGTCTCCCACAGGAGATTCCTTAGATGTGGGTTTGAGTTTGGGTATACCACTCATTTGGGATGTGTCTTGTAGTGTGAGTTGGGTTGAGTGGGAAAAGAGTTGTCTTTTGTAGTTATGTTATATGTTGGTGGCTTGTAGCACTTCTCATGTTTGTACTGGAGACAGTTCACTTGTACTTGGCGCTGGTGTGGTACGTTCCTTAGTTATGTGGTTTTGTGGATATGTACTTTTTGTGATGGCTATGTGTGTTGCTTCTTCCTTTTATATAACTGTGATGTATGATCCCAGCATACGCAGTGGCCTGCTTATTATTGTGTTTATCTTACACGCTTGGTGTATACCGCAGCTTGTCAGGCTCGATCCTCTCTTTTCCCCACTTTGGGAGGTTGTATACGTATATGTGAGAGTGGGGCGTGACATTGCTCCTTAGCGACTCACGGCTCGTCGTCCAACAGATCCAAGGAAGCTTCGAGGCCCGGGAAGAAACGATGAAGCGCTACCTTAAGCGCATCCAGATCGAACTCCGCAAGTTCAAGAGAGCGGACGTCCAGCACTTGCCCAGCTCCAACAACCTTCGGGCGGACGCCCTGTCTAAGCTGGCTTCCTCCTTCGCTGCTGAAATCGGGAAGGCCATCTACGTCGAAAGCCTACTGACCCCAACCATTGACGAGGAAGAACTAATGTGTGCGGGCGCGGTGACGACGTGGATGACCCTCATTATGAAGTACCTGGAGATGGGGGACCTGCCCGAGGAGAGGATGCTGGCTAAAAAGGTGGAGAGACAGGCCCTGTCATTCGTACTCCTCGACGAAGTGTTGTACCGCCGTCGCTGCGTAAACTTCGACATCCTGCCCTACCTAAAGTGCTTGGGCCCGGAGCAGGCTGAGCAAGTCATCCGTGAAGTGCACGAAGGCTTCTGCGGAAACCACCATGGCGGTCGCACCATCGCCCACAAAATAATGCGCCAGGGGTACTATTGGCCGACAATGATCCAGGACGCGGTTCAGTACGTCAAGAGGTGCGAGGCGTGCCAGAAATTCTGCCGACGTACGACCGCACCTCCGGCTAACTTGATGCCCATTATGAGCCCGATCCCATTTGCCAAATGGGGACTCGACATCCTTGGGCCTTTCCCAAAGGCCTCCGGGGGAAGAAAATATCTAGTCGTCGCCGTGGACTACTTCACGAAGTGGGTGGAGGTCGAGCCGCTGGCGCGTATCACATGGACGAACATGAAGGGCTTTATCTGGCAATCCATTATATGTCGCTTCGGGATACCCCGCTTGATAGTCATGATAACAGAAGGCAGTTCGATTGCAAAGGCTTCCGTGATTTCTGTTCGGGCTGGGGGATCAGACTCCACTTCGCGTCAGTTGCCCACCCGCAGTGCAACGGAATGGCGGAGGCCGCAAACAAATGCATCTTGAACCCTATGAAGAAAAAGGTGGACGCCGCCCTTGGGGCATGGGTCGACGAGCTGCCGGGAATCCTATGGTCCTATCACACCACCCACAAGGCCTCGACCGGAGAAAGCCCGTTCATGCTGGCATACAGATCAGAGGCGGTCGTTCCCGTAGAAATTGGAGAAGAGACGCTTCGGCTAAAACTCTTCGACGAAGATATCAATGGAGAGGGGCTCGGCCTCAGTCTCGAATTGGTGGACGAGATAAGAGACCGATCCCTGACGAACCTCGTCAGGCACAGCCAGAGGATGGCACGACACTACGACTCCTGGGTGAAGAAGCGAACTTTCAGGATCGGTGACTTGGTCCTCAGAGACGCCACCTTCAGTCCCGAGACCACCCTCCGGGGGAAGCTGGCCGCCAAATGGGAATGGCCCTACAAGGTCATCGATATCATCGGACTAGCCACATACATCTTGGCAACCCCAGACGGGAGTGAGCTAGCCCATCCTTGGAATGCGAAGCACCTGCTAAAGTTCTATCAATAGTTGTAAGTTTTTCTTTTATATATACATGATACACGTCTACCCGCTTTCCCCAACTTGGTTGTTACCACATGATTGTTTCAGCGCCAAACCTCCGAACCTCTAGGGTAGGGCCAACCCTAGCCACCTAAACCAGAGAAGGGCACGGGCTGGGCTACGCGCCCGCTCCCCCCTCAAGACCTCTGGGGCAGGGCCAACCCTAGCCACCCAAACCAGAGAAGGGCACGGGCCGGGCTACGCGCCCGCTCCCCCCTTAAGACCTCTGGGGCAGGGCCAACCCTAGCCACCCAAACCAGAGAAGGGCACGGGCCGGGCTACGCACCCGCTCCCCCCCTCAAGACCTCTGGGGCAAGGCCAACCCTAGCCACCCAAACCAGAGAAGGGCACGAGCCGGGCTACGTGCCCGCTCACCCCCGTAAGACCTCTAGGACAGGGCCAACCCTAGCAACCCAAACCAGAGAAGGGCACGGGCCGGGCCATGCGCCCGCTTCCCCCCTCAAGACCTCTGGGGCAGGGCCAACCCTAGCCACCCAAACAAGAGACGGGCACGGGCCGGGCTACGCGCCCGCTCCCCCCTCAAGACCTCTGGGGCAGGGCCAACCCTAGCCACCCAAACCAGAGAAGGGCACGGGCTGGGATACGCGCCCGCTCCCCCCTCAAGACCTCTGCGGCAGGGCCAACCCTAGCCACCCAAACAAGAGAAGGGCAAGGGTCGGGCTACGCGCCCGCTCCCCCCCTCAAGACCTCTGGGGCAGGGCCAACCCTAGCCACCCAAACCAGAGAAGGGCACGGGCCGGGCTACGCGCCCGCTCCCCCCCTCAAGACTTCTGGGGCAGGGCCAACCCTAGCCACCCAAACCAGAGAAGGGCACGGGCCGGGCTACGTGCCCGCTCCCCCCTCAAGACCTCAGGGGCAGGGCCAACCCTAGCCACCCAAACCAGAGAAGGGCACGGGCCGGGCTACGTGCCCGCTCCCCCCCTCAAGACCTCTGGGATAGGGCCAACCCTAGCCACCCAAACCAGAGAAGGGCACGGGCCAGGCTACGCGCCTGCTCCCCCCTCAAGACCACTGGGGCAGGGCCAACCCTAGCCACCCAAACCAGAGAAGGGCATGGGCCGGGCTTCGCGCCTGCTCCCCCCCTCAAGACCTCTGGGGCAGGGCCAACCCTAGCCACCCAAACCAGAGAAGGGCACAGGCCGGGCTTCGCGCCCGCTCCCCCCTCAAGACCTCTGGGGCAGGGCCAACCCTAGCCACCCAAACCAGAGAAGGGCACGGGCCGGGCTACGCGCCCGCTCCCCCCCTCAAGACCTCTGGGGCAGGGCCAACCCTAGCCACCCAAACCAGAGAAGGGCACGGGCCGGGCTACACGCCCGCTCCCCCCTCAAGACCTCTGGGGCAGGGCCAACCCTAGCCACCCAAACCAGAGAAGGGCACGAGCCGGGCTACGCACCCGTTCCCCCCTCAAGACCTCTGGGGCAGGGCCAACCCTAGCCACCCAAACCAGAGAAGGGCACGGGCCGGGCTCCGCGCCCGCTCCCCCCCACAAGACCTCTGGGGCAGGGCCAACCCTAGCCACCCAAACCAGAGAAGGGCACGGGACGGGCTACGCACCCGCTTTCCCCTCAAGACCTCTGGGGCAGGGCCAACCCTAGCCACCCAAACCAGAGAAGGGCACGGGCCGGGCCACGCGCCCCCTCCCCCCCTCAAGACCTCTGGGGCAGGGCCAACCCTAGCCACCCAAACCAGAGAAGGGCACGGGCCGGGCTACACGCCGGCTCCGCCCTAAGACCTCTGGGGCAGGGCCAACCCTAGCCACCCAAACCAGAGAAGGGCACGGGCCGGGCTACGCGCCCGCTCCCCCCTCAACACCTCTGGGCAGGGCCAACCCTAGCCACCCAAACCAGAGAAGGGCACGGGCCGGGCTACGCGCCGGCTCCCCCCTCAAGACCTCTGGGGCAGGGCCAACCCTAGCCACCCAAACCAGAGAAGGGCACGGGCCGGGCTACGTGCCCGCTCCCCCCCTCAAGACCTCTGGGGCTGGGCCAACCCTAGCCACCGAAACCAGAGAAGGGCATGGGCCGGGATACGTGCCCGTTCCCCCCCTCAAGACCTGTGGGGCAGGGCCAACCCTAGCCACCCAAACCAGAGAAGGACACGGGCCGGGCTATGCGCCCGCTCCCCCCCTCAAGACCTCTGGGGCAGGGCCAACCCTAGCCACCCAAACCAGAGAAGGGCACGGGCCGGGCTACTTGCCCGCTCCCCCCCTCAAGACCTCTGGGGCTGGGCCAACCCTAGCCACCGAAACCAGAGAAGGGCACGGGCCGGGATACGTGCCCGTACCCCCCTCAAGACCTGTGGGGCAGGGCAAACCCTAGCCACCAAAACTAGAGAAGGACATGGGCCGGGCTATGCGTCCGCTCCCCCCTCAAGACCTCTGGGGCAGGGCCAACCCTAGCAACCCAAACCAGTCGGGCTACGCGCCTGCTCCCCCCTCAAGACATCTGGGGCAGGGCCAACCATAGCCACCCAAACCAGAGAAGGGCACGGGCCGGGCTACGTGCCCGCTCCCCCCTCAAGACCTCTGGGGCAGCGCCAACCCTAGCCACCCAAACCAGAGAAGGGCACGGGCCCGGCTATGCACCCGCTCCCCCCTCAAGACCACTGGGGCAGGGCCAACCCTAGCCACCCAAACCAGAGAAGGGCACGGGCCGGGCTACGCGCCTGCTCCCCCCCTCAAGACCTCTGGGGCAGGGCCAACCCTAGCCACCCAAACCAGAGAAGGGCACAGGCCGGGCTTCGCGCCCGCTCCCCCCTCAAGACCTCTGGGGCAGGGCCAACCCTAGCCACCCAAACCAGAGAAGGGCACGGGCCGGGCTACGCGCCCGCTCCCCCCCTCAAGACCTCTTGGGCCGGGCCAACCCTAGCCACCCAAACCAGAGAAGGGCACGGGCCGGGCTACACGCCCGCTCCCCCCTCAAGACCTCTGGGGCAGGGCCAACCCTAGCCACCCAAACCAGAGACGGGCACGGGCCGAGCTACGCGCCCGTTCCCCCCTCAAGACCTCTGGGGCAGGGCCAACCCTAGCCACCCAAACCAGAGAAGGGCACGGGCCGGGCTCCGCGCCCGCTCCCCCCCACAAGACCTCTGGGGCAGGGCCAACCCTAGCCACCCAAACCAGAGAAGGGCACGGGCCGGGCTACGCGCCCGCTCCCCCCCTCAAGACCTCTGGGGCAGGGCCAATCCTAGCCACCCAAACCAGAGAAGGGCACGGGCCGGGCTACGCGCCTGCTCCCCCCTCAAGACCTCTGGGGCAGGGCCAACCCTAGCCACCCAAACCAGAGAAGGGCACGGGCCGGGCTACACGCCGGCTCCGCCCTAAGACCTCTGGGGCAGGGCCAACCCTAGCCACCCAAACCAGAGAAGGGCACGGGCCGGGCTACGCGCCCGCTCCCCCCTCAACACCTCTGGGCAGGGCCAACCCTAGCCACCCAAACCAGAGAAGGGCACGGGCCGGGCTACGCGCCCGTTCCCCCCTCAAGACCTCTGGGGCAGGGCCAACCCTAGCCACCCAAACCAGAGAAGGGCACGGGCCGGGTTACGCGCCCGCTCCCCCCTCAAGACCTCTGGGACAGGGCCAACCCTAGCCACCCAAACCAGAGAAGGGCACGGGCCGGGGTACGCGCCCGCTCCCCCCCCTCAAGACCTCTGGGGCAGGGCCAATCCTAGCCCCCCAAACCAGAGAAGGGCACGGGCCGGGCTACGCGCCTGCTCCCCCCCTCAAGACCTCTGGGGCAGGGCCAACCCTAGCCACCCAAACCAGAGAAGGGCACGGGCCGGGCTACACGCCGGCTCCCCCCCTCAAGACCTCTGGGGCAGGGCCAACCCTAGCCACCCAAACCAGAGAAGGGCACGGGCCGGGCTACGCGCCGGCTCCCCCCTCAAGACCTCTGGGGTAGGGCCAACCCTAACCACCCAAACCAGAGAAGGGCACGGGCCGGGCTACGTGCCCGCTCCCCCCCTCAAGACCTCTGGGGCTGGGCCAACCCTAGCCACCGAAACCAGAGAAGGGCACGGGCCGGGATACGTGCCCGTTCCCCCCTCAAGACCTGTAGGGCAGGGCCAACCCTAGCCACCCAAACCAGAGAAGGACACGGGCCGGGCTATGCGCACGCTCCCCCCTCAAGACCTCTGGGGCAGGGCCAACCCTAGCAACCCAAACCAGTCGGGCTACGCGCCTGCTCCCCCCTCAAGACATCTGGGGCAGGGCCAACCCTAGCCACCCAAACCAGAGAAGGGCACGGGCCGGACTACACGCCCGCTCCCCCCTCAAGACCTCTGGGGCAGCGCCAACCCTAGCCACCCAAACCAGAGAAGGGCACGGGCCCGGCTATGCGCCCGCTCCCCCCTCAAGACCTCTGGGGCAGGGCCAACCCTAGCCACCCAAACCAGAGAAGGGCACGGGCCGGGCTTCGCACCCGCTCCCCCCTCAAGACCTCTGGGGCAGGGCCAACCCTAGGCACCCAAACCAGAGACGGGCACGGGCCGGGCTACACACCCGCCCCCCCTCAAGACCTCTGGGGCAGGGCGAACCCTAGCCACCCAAACCAGAGAAGGGCACGGGCCGGGCTACGCGCCCGCTCCCCCCTCAAGACCTCTGGGGCAGGGCCAACCCTAGCCACCCAAACTAGAGAAGGGCACGGGCCGGGCTACGCACCCGCTCCCCCCCTCAAGACCTCTGGGGCAGGGCCAACCCTAGCCACCCAAACCAGAGAAGGGCACGGGCCGGGCTACGCGCCCGCTCCCCCCCTCAAGACCTCTGGGGCAGGGCCAACCCTAGCCACCCAAACCAGAGAAGGGCACGGGCCGGGCTACGCGCCCGCTCTCCCCTAAGACCTCTGGGGCAGGGCCAACCCTAGCCACCCAAACCAGAGAAGGGCACGGGCCG